>JADFUC010000954.1:1200000-2400000 GCA_019722365.1 Lithospermum erythrorhizon | reverse complement strand
GCATACATACAAAATTAGAATTATTAATTCAAAAAAATTGAATTAATAATTAAAAGAATAACTACGATAAATTGAGATTTAACAACAATTGAAATTGAAGGAGGCTACCGGACGAAGGGGTGGTGGTGGTTGATGCTGGTGGCTATTATGGCGGAGAGGAGGAGTTTGTTGCGAAGTCGGTGGGGTAGGGGTGCTTCGTCAAGATGGTGGGGGATTTGACCAGTTCTACTTAAGCCTGGGTGATATTTCTTTGTCATCATGAAATCTGGCCAGAATGACAATTAATTGGCTTAGAAATTTAGTAGAAAAACACAAAGTCGAAAATGGTTGCAAAAATAACAGCTTGATATAACATCGTTAAAAATATCAAAATATCCTTTTAAAAACCCCCCCTCCTTACGTCTTGGCTGCTTCCCTTTGAAAATACCACCCCGCTTTTGAAAGAAAAACCGCCCGCCCCAAAACCGCCAAAATAACCTTACCCCTTTAAGCTTGAAACCACTTCTGACCCGGCCCATGTGGCGCTGGCTAAAAGCGACCACGAAGCCTAAGTCGACATCGCGCCACCGCAATGACCAAAAACCATCACGTACCAAGAATTCCAACCTTCGCTGAATATACGTCAAATACGCAATATACGCTCAAATACATCAATATACCTTATCGTGTATATTTCTAGTGGTGTATATTGACTCATATATTAATGACCTTTTTGTGTATTATAACCTAAGCAGCTACCGTGACAAAAATAAAAATAAAAATGATTTTTACTAAATTAAACAAAAAAAAATTACACTTTTTAGGTGGTGAGGAGGTTTTAGGGGGGTGGGTGATCTAAGTTCTATGGGGAAGGGGAATTCGCGAATCTTGGGTTTTAGCATGGTGGTGGGGGGCACCAGCAGATCTGGGGGCTTTGGAAGGGGGTCGCGGATTTGAGTTTTATGGGGGGAGGGAGGCGGTGGAGTTTTTTCCGGGAAGGGGAGGGAGAAAAAATCGAGGAGGGAAGGGGAGAGAATTGAGGTTGATGGGTGATGAAGATGGTAGTGGCTGGTGGTGATTATGGATGATGGTGGTGGGTGGACGTTATTTTAAGAAGAAGAATGAGATGATGAAGAGCTGATTTTTAAAAGTAAAGGATATTTTAGTATTTTTTAGAGTGTGTGTGTTATTTTATAAAAAAGTGCAATTTTGCAACCTTTTCCATTGACCATAATTTTTCTACCAAATTTATCAATTGAAACTATATTATTAGTTGATTGATAATTTAATAACAAAAAAATAATTCGAGAAAGTAACTTTGAAAATATAAAATATTAATTTCTATACTAGAATGACAAGTAAACATATCAAATTTTTTTAAGGTAGAATGACAGTAAAATATCACTGAGAAAGTATTATTGACATTTTTGTGCATGATGGTAGAGATCTGCGTACCCAATTACCCTTTTTCAATTTTTAATTTTTCAAATATGAAAAGAACCGTCTACGATATTTACTTGGACGTTCCTTTAAAGCGTCGTCTAAGAGAAACTGAAGTGCCGTCTAAATGCTTCTTAGACGTCGCTTTTTAACAAATGGCGTCAAGTAGAAATTAATGTCGAAGTGTTATTTTGTAATAGTAAAATGTCAATAGGAAATGAACTCGCGGCTTTGTGGTCACAATCTTGCATGCTCGCAGCTTGCTCAGCCTTGCAGGTAATGCTTGACAATTCTATTATTATAGATAGAAATAAGTGTGCTTCCGTAGTTTTTTTTTGTAACAAAGTTGAACGGATGGAGAACCCATCCACTTCTCAACTCCGTCTACCTATTCTTAAAATTTCTTGCGATGGCATATTATTCCTCATCAATCAAAGTCACTGAAAAATGTATAGTAGATTAAGGTAACATTTCTACAAAAAGAATTGAAGTGTGTAAAGCATGAGATGGTTAATTTGATGAGACATGAACTTGGCGAGGACAATCCTTAAACTCCAACAGGTTTAGGATGGTGCTACACTGCTACGTACAAAGACGGGGTCAAGGCTATGTCACGGCCCTCTATGAGTGGCGCCAACATTTTGCATTAATTTTAAGCATTAGGATTAGACAGTATCATCACTGATATTACTCGTAATAATATAATTCGGGTTGATGAATAGTCATCTTAAAAGAGAGAACCGAATTTTTATAAATAAAAAAGTGAAGTGCGGAGTATTAAAATATGTCATGGGCTATGAGGGATACTCAATTAGCTAGCTACGTTACTGCTACAAATTTCATCATCTTATTAGTCTTAACAGTTGAGACGACCTATTAGTGGTCATTACTCCCTCCATTTCAAATTAATAGACTTTCTCACTTTTCGAGACACAACTTTAATCATTAATTACTTCTTATATATATTATGAAAAATATAATAAAATAATATTATGAAAATATTTTTAAAAACGAATCCAATGATATCATTTTTATAATTTTTGAGTTAGTGAATAAAAATTAATTTGTGGTCAAAACAGCAGCCTTGAAATAAAAAATCGATTAATTTGAAATGGAGAGTCTTATTAACTTCTGCCTGAAATATAATGGAGATAAAGACATTATTTCGGACGTAAGCTATTGTAAAAATATAGTCTTGAAATCTTAGCAGCTTTTTCTTCTCTTTAAATGCGATTAATGGGTTAGCTACCATGGGAAGTATCTTGAATTGAAGTGGTTAAAAGAAAGTTATGAACAGATGCGATTAATTGAGCCACATCCATGATTAAAACTAGTAGTATCTCGAGGATATGAATCTCAGGAAGATAGATTAATGTGCAGGTTTAAATGCATGAACATAATAATTTCCTAGGCCAAAAAATGACATTATTAGTCGTTGATAAATTGGCATATACACTAATTGGGTCCGTGTGACTTGTAAGGTCGAGAGAAAAGTTAGGAAAAATAGTGGAGGATTGCTATAATAAAGAGTTAAAAACTAGCTAATAATAATTTTTATCTAATAAATATGTTTCTTAATTTATTGTTAGTATTATTTTAACTTTTATATCATGATTTTCATTCCTCCTCATCTCAAATTATTTACTTCCTCCATTCAGATTTACTTTGAATGGTCTTGAATTTGTCAGTTTTAATAACTCACGTTCCTCGTTTGACATTTGATGCTTATTATATTAATATATATAGTCATTTTTGATAAAATATAAAAGGAGAATTTATTGATAAATAGTTGTTGTTCTTGTTATAATATAATTGAGTCATATACATGTGGGCATAAATATAGAATACTTATAGAAATACATTAAATAATTTCCCTAACAAATATTTCCTCTGTCCCTAAAAAATTGTCACATTTTGAATTTTTGACTTTTTAATAGTTGGTATGTCTAAATACATATTTTTTTTTTTTGTTTTATAATATTTTATGAAAATAATTCAATAAAAATATATTTGAATAACTATTGATATATTTTTTGACAAATATTACTCTGATATAAATAAATATATTTATAGTCGAAATTTAATTATTAAAAATCGAAATAGAGACAGGACTTTTTAGGGAGAGGGGAATAACCTAACTTTTAGTAGGTTGTGTGATGCGCTGAGGCATGTGCCTGTTGTTGGACCGGACTCGTTAGGGTGCTTAACACCTCTGCCAGCCAGCATGGCTCTATGCCTCCATTTGAAACGAGGTTATAATATCATTTCAAAGAAACAAAAATACAACAGACTATCAAAATATATTTATACCATTTATTTACTATGAAATCATATTATTTAAGTAGGGATATTTTTAAAAAGGGAAGAAATACAAACATAAACTTATACTTTTATATGTGTATAGATAGATAGATAGATTGATCGATCGATCGATCGATGGGAAGTAATATTACTATTATACACAGAACTTGTTAAGAGAATGATGCATGTATGAAATAAAGGCGAATTAGAATATGGTACTAGAATCTAGTACTGATTAGTACTACAAATTTAAAAGACATTTTTAGGGGCCCGAGGTTCTACATTACTATTTGACCTCTTAGCTCATGCCAAAATTTTATGACTCGTAATCGTGACATTAGGGGCTAATAATTAGTGCTATCGTCAACATTGCAAGATACAATAAAAATTGCTAAAGATCATGCAAGGCACTAATAATTAATCATAATTTGTCCTCTATGTATTATTAAATCAAAATTCAACATTAACCAGTAGTATCTAGGAGTATTGTAAATCTACTACATACTCATGAGACTGCCGCTTCATCAACCTCATTTCTAATGACTTTGATAAACTATTTTGACTAGGAGTGCAATGTTCTGTCCCAAAAAGAAGAGAATCATGTATTGGTGGTGAAGTCTAAGCCGATGTGTAACCTTTTTGGTGAGTATAAAAAATGTTAAAAAGAATAAAAGCTAATAGATAGAGTAGTATAAAATTATCGACCATTAATGTATAAAATACTAGTATCCTAAAGCTAATATTGTCTTTACCAATTGAATGAGTCTAAATTATCTTCTGCTAGACCTTGGGTGCTACTCTCTATGGCAATTACTTACGAGACATAGTCATGTTTATAATTTTAAATTCACTGAATAAAAAAAAATTATAATACTTCATTCTCAAGATTTTAAATAAATGTAATAGTGATCGTTACACAAGTGTAACTCATATCTGATCTATCCATACATCCCAAATAATGAATATGAAGAAGTTTCACAGTTTAAATTGATGACTTGTAGCATTAGTGATTTCATGCTCTATACAATTAGATGCTTTGATTTGCAGGGCCGAAAGGGATATTGTTTGTCTGGTAAAGGTAACTTCAAATTATTATTATTATTATTATTTTTAATGGGGACCTGCAATCGCTATTTTCGAGTGTACACTGGGTAAACCTCGGACTAAGTAATATGTGACAGGCTGCATAAAGAAAATGTTGGTATGTAGGAAAAATCGAACTCGTGATCTTACGGCTCACGACTACAAGCTTATCTATTTCACCAATTTAAACATGCTTGCGGATTAAAATCAAATTGTTATGCTCCGTAGTTGTTAGATGGGATTGATTTCAGTACGTAAAGAATTAAATTGGATGGACGTAGTGAATGGATTCTGGGATTCCTGACTCCTGATGAAAGTATAGTCTCGAGCCCAGTGCTCTGAACTTTACCCCTCGTTGACTCCCCTTCTATATGTTCCCTGTCCCGGAATCAATGACCCTTTCTTTGTCATGCATCTATGAAGCATAACACTTCTTTCCATTTCTCGGCCTTCTTGCTGTTTTGGGTCCAAAAGTAATTGTGTACTCTATAATCGTTTTTATATCTCGATCCGATAGTTTATGAGGATGTCAAATCACGGTGATCTAAAGTTTGGATATTAGGAAGTCAGCATGTGATTATTGAAAATATGAGATAATCGATTTAAATCAAAATATACATTGAAACGATTTGGATTGATCAACCGATTTAAACATTAATATAAGTTAAATATATATGTTAATTGTTTGACGATTAATATTTAGAGATTCACCAGAGTATCGGCATTTAGGGGTTATGATGGAACTGCTAGGGTCCCATTCAGAAATCATATATTAAGATGATAATCGATTAATATTATCTGATATATTGCTATTGTCAATCCGTCCTAAGGGGTCACACATAAACAGTAATTCGAACTAATAATAATATGTATTATAACTTCTCGGGTTTAAAGAGAAACATGACGGAAACATACGTGGTTTAAATGGAACTATATAAGGATTTTTGGGCGAATTTTTCGATTATTTGGAAATTGTCATGGTCATTTAAAAGATGTAGGGGACAGTTGGAATCTTGGCAATAATTCTAGAGATATTTGCTCCCAGCATTTATGTGCCTTTATTTAAGGGACAAGAGAAGTAGAAGATTAGAAACTCTCCTCTTCACTATTTTGGTCGACTAAAAAGAGATAATGGAAGATAATTTTTTGCCTTGAAACTCTAATATTTTAGTTATATTGAATTATTTCAAATTCACAGTAAAGTACCTAAATAGAAATTACCCCTCGTAATTTTATCATAATTCTTGACTTTTTGAAGTTAAGAGAATTTTTTCCTCTCTCTCTTGTAGTTTCGATAGCCTATATAAGGTAGGGAAAAATAGTTTCTTTTCTATTTTGTTTGGTTTCGAACTTTAATCGTTCACAGTAAAATGCGTGGAGAGTTGGTCAATTCTTGGTGTGAATCTCTTGGAGATACTACTTGCTTTGGGTATATGAGATAATCGTTTTTCCATTTAATAATTAAAATATTAAAAGAAAGAAGGTACACGCTTGTAATTCATAATTTATTGTTTTTTTTATAATCTGTGCATGGGATTCGCGTCAGATTAGTTTTAAGAACTAGTTAGATTTGAATATAAACACCAAGGTGATGTCACTTGGTGAGCTAGAAAGCCAATGTGACTCTTGCCTAGATACTACTAAGACTTCAGGACATGGGTGCTTGAGGTTGATTTGTGGTGTATTTCTCACTAAGACGGCCTTATTATTCCTTGGATTACATAAAGATTGGGAAGAAATAAAAGTTATCTCAATATGAGAATTAATACCAGGATAAATGCATTACATGATTGGGCCTTAATTTATGACAGAGCCTTAAGTTCTTGTGGCTCGACAGCATGTCGGTTAAAAATTATTTCTGGCCAGCAGGCAGCGAGCGGCCCAGTGGATTAAGAAGTGGGGCGGACGGGGCGATGTGGGCCCGAGCCTAGGCGGTTCGATCCACTTAGTATTCGGTGGGTATTAGGGCCGTCAATGCATAACAAAAGCGTATACCCTTTGGATAAGCGGTGGGCCGTTTACTTTGGCTCAATGTTTTGTGGATGTTAGACCTTATGATAGAAGTGTAAAATTTAGGAGCAGATTGTCTTGCGAGATTGATAAATTATTAATTTTTGTATAATAATTAATGAAGTTATTTAGTTTTAAATAATATATAAATCAAAGCATAACATTCAATAATATATTATCTTTTATATAATAAAGCATATTTGTAAATAAAGACTATTTCAAAAAATAATTAAAATGATTCTATTTAAATCATGAAAGTTATTTAGTATTGCAATAATATATTATCCTTCAAATAATAAAATATATTTCTAACTAAAAATTATTTCAAGATATTAATATATTTGGTATTATTTGATATATCATGAAAAGGGTGTTAGTATTGCATAATGTCGGATAAATATAGATTCATCAATATATGAATAAAATCATTAGATGCATCAATATATTATTTAAAATAATTGAAGACTTTATTATTTAAAGAATAATATGTTAATGTAATTGTACTAAAATGTAACATTAAGCAAATTGTATAATATGTTTAAGTAAATTAAAAGAATTTACATACAATCTTATTACTTTGTTATATAACTACAAATATTATTCGTTTAACAGCGTATTATTTAAGCTGGCTTTATCGTGATAATATTTGAGGTATCATATGCAAAATAAATTATATTTAGGATATGACTAGTTTAACAAGAGTGTAACATATAACAGCAAGTGATAAATTAGTTGATGGTTGAATGCTGCTATTTTTTTGCTAAAATAACCCATCGTAGTGCCGACTTGGTCGCTAGTGTTTCCACTGGTCGTGGCCGGGGAAATAGTTTCTCATTTATTAGTCATTTAGAGCAAATTACATATCATGTTTAATTAATTGAACGTATTACAACTTATCCCTTTTTATTAAAGTCAATTTCATATACGTTATTATAGAGGATAGCACCTATATATGCGGCTTTTCTCTCAAATGTGGTAGTACGGAGGAAGATGGAGTGATGATTACTTGATTAGTGCATAGGAGAAGTAAATGGTCCATAGTCTAATTATATATGGTATGATGAGACTATTATGTTACTATGTACGGGACCCTTACATCTCTAGCTTTGCATGTGCTCAACATTATCATAAAATTTTATTTATATTATAACAAGTTATGATGACATATGAAAGCAAACTTATATAATCATACTATTAGTGCATATATAGGTCGCTATTAATAGACTAATAATCCCAAGGGACATAATAATTTGAGAGACTTCTAGGCCGGCATCCAACTTCATGAGTTCGAGTACCATAAGATCGGAGCCACTTAACTCTAAGGTGTTTGCTTGGCTTCATGAGTGAGAAGAAGAACGTTTATACGTATCAGTTATGTTACTTATTGAGATATTAATTTATACTAAGAATAAGGTTTGAGTTTATTTCATTTAAATTTACTTAGACCAATGATGTGTGTAATATATTGATTGTTTCGCTCATCTTATCATTATAGACTAGAGTGAATCAAAATACCCTTTTGAACGTTTTAATTGATAGATCAAAATCCCATTAACTGGTCAGATGATTAGAACACAATTCCAAATTCAGACGTCATTGTTTTGACGAAGTCTCCTCTTGAAAATTCATATGTTTTCTTGGATTAATTTTGACAATCTTTAAGTTCTTAACTTATACATTTAATAAGAAAAACTTGTAATCCCTATCGCTATTTATTGAGTGTGCACTCAATAGACATCAAATTGATAAGGGAGACTTCGAGGCTGCTACTCATTGAACGTGCACTCAATAGACATCAGGTTGAGCGTATTAGTCTGCAAACCACGCTCATCTAGGGAAACCACAATAGGCAATCCCGACTTGACAAACTCGACCAAGAAAGTGTTAGCAAGGGAAATCAAAGATTACACTAAATCTTATTCTGCTCTATCTATATATGTTTGCTTAACTTCAAACTTTTAACAAACCAAACATATATAGTAACATATATGATAAGGGTACACTAAATTCCCAAGACTTGCAAGGACTGAGACACAATCTTACAAAATCTTATTACAATATATAATAATGTCTAAGAACAAGAAAACAAATAGCAAGTCGAAATGGGATGGCGATCAGAAAATTGATTATATAATGAAAAAAGAAATAGGATAGAACAAAATACAGTTGCCAAATGAACACTCCATCTTTGATATTCCTAACTTACCGCCTGCATAACGAACAACCTCCTGCTGGGGCTCACTACACCGATATTAGCTCTGGGAAATGCTGCAAAACAGTCGAAATTATCTCATCTGTGTAGGTGAGCAGAGTAAGCCTGATGCATCAGCTCCAACCTCGGCAAGATCGCATACAGAACAGATCTGACCTTGCTGGGAGGGAACAAAGTGTGCACCACAATACGGGCAAGTTACATCCTTCTGACCCCTGTAGATGGGTACATAAGTGGCCCCACATACGACGAATGGATTTCTGAAATCATAATTCAGCTGTGTAGCATCTTTCATGTTCTTTTCTGCTGCTTGGAGAACGGAACGAGCTGTTTTGTTATGCTTCTCAACTGTCCAATTGGTCTCCAAGAGTCGCCTGGCAAAGTTAGCTGCAGTAGCAAGATTTCTTGCTTTGTAGCAGGCAGACATGGCATTCAACAAAGCAAGTCTTAAGTGGGGAATCTGGAGGTTGCAATGTGTAAAGTAGGCCGCTAACTCTTGCTGACGGACAGGGTCCTCCTTCATTTCCCTCCTCTTGAGTTCCATCTGCATAGCCTGGGCATATTCCTTAGCAATCACAATCAATTCTTTCACTTCATCCACCTCTCTCCTGGATTCAACTACAATTAGAGGAATAGTATGAAGGATACTCAGAAAAACTCGCAGAGCTTCAGAAAATTTTCCTTCAGTTGTTGCCTTGTAACCAGCCTTGAGCTTCTCTTCCAGCTGTGAGAAATCGAACACAAGGGATGGAGGAGCTCGCACATTGGGGCTCGCTGACTCCGTCCATCCCCTTTCAATAGCCACTGAGATCACTGGGGCTGAGGAGAGGGCACGTAAATATGAGTGGCTGCCCATGTGAAGATCAACAAACAAAGATTTCAAAGGAGAAAAATTCTTCACTCCCAACTGTCGGCTTAACAATCGCATAGCAGTGTCAAAATTACCAGCAGCTGCATGTTCAGCTGCCAATGAAGATTTCTGGACCCAAATTTGGCTAACTGGCATACCAGGTGTTGGTGCAACAAATACAGAAGATTGAGCATGTGTAGCAGTCTTCGGGGTATCACTTTCTGGTGGCAGATCCAGATCCTCCAGATCCCAACCATGCTCATCATCAATTTCTCCATGGACTTCTTCATCCTCAAAAGGCAAACTAATATCACCGTTCTGCAAATTATCCACATCAGCAATATCAAGACCTTCACCCCATTCCGCATCTGCAGCCTCTTCATAATCTTCATGTGCATTGTTGCCAATATTATCAAGACCACCATGGAACATGCCCTTGGAGACCATCAACAACGGCCAATCTCCACCACATAATACAGGTTTAGGTGGCATCAAAAGAGAAGCCGTCTTTCCCTGAGGAATAGAAGGTACATTATCACCAAGTTTTTCAGCAAGACGATCTGCAGCTTCTTGGAGCCCATGGGTAGATGCTGTGATATAAGCAAGGGGAAAATGACCAGAATTTTCCAATATGTTCACACGCTCTGCGACATCTCCAAGGTACAAGGCATCATGGAACTGACCCATAACATCATTCTTGACTTCTGCAATTTTCATCATTTTAGACAGTTTATCCAAATTACCTGTAACCAGGTAAAGGAATGATAGCCTCTCAAAGTTCTTTGTCCGTTGATATGCATATTCAACAATTCCAGCATTACCCTGACGAAGGGCTTCAACCCCAAGTCTGTACCAGTGATCTTTCTCATCAATCACTTTAGCAGAAGCAAGTGCTATATCGATGTTTCCACTTTCGAGTGCCAAGTTGAAGCGGGTACTTTCATCTTTCACGAAATGAAGAGCAACTTCAGGGAATCCTTTCTGCTGCAGATAGGCAATCATGGCTTGCCCACAGAGTTCAGAATTTCTTATCATGCTCATAACCTGATCATACCTCTTTTTCAATAATGACAGCTTGAAAATGTATTCAGTCGAATCAATGATTATAGGACGATTTTTCCCTTCCCGGTCCAAACAAAATATAGTGTTTCCATATATCTTTGTAATATAGACCGGGATATCCAAAGTTTTAATAATTCCACTGTCCCCATTAGGTAGGCAGTACTTAATGTGGGTCAACGTCGTATAGATAAATACACCGTTGTCATCCCAGGCTCCACTCTTTACACGGATTGTCTCATGAAGAGTGCATCGGTGCACAAGTTTTTTATCAGCTATGACAATGGAGTGTTTGCTCAACAAAGCAACAGTCTCCATGTCATGTGACCAGACAACGTACCTGGTGAATGAAGTTTGGAGATCACCAAGAATCACTCTTTGTTGGAGGTCAAAGATGACCACTCTATCCTCTGCCCTGCAGAGCACATTACCAGTGCCTGCATAAAAAATGACATCAGTAGGAATGGGGAGGGGGCTTTTCTTGACAATCTCATTCTTTAGATTCTTGACCAAGACATGGTTGCTGCTCTTCTCTAGGACAGCAAATCTATTCCGAGCAATAAAAATAGCTGACCCTCCAATACCTCTTCTTGCTTCTTGAACAGTATCACCTCTACCATAGCTGTCTTTGGGCACAGTATAAAGTTCATATGATCCACCATCAGTGTCAGAGCAGATTAGGACAGCATTCTCAGTAGGGCTGTAAGATAAAGTTCTAGGTCCTTGATTCAGACCATTTGAACCGGGCCTACGAATAGGTACCAACTGAGTGTCCTTTTGAGTAGAATACTCGAAGATGCGCAAGAATCGGTCTTTAACATAAAACAAAGAATCACCGCTAAGAGAAAAGGCAGGACGCTCTCTCTCCAGTTTAAATACTATCATGCCACTGTCATGTCCGGCTGCCAGCAGATTCATCTCCGGGTGACCAGTAAGGATCCAAAATCTATCGTGCTCCCTTCTAAAAGTCTGTAGACCAGTCCTTTTTGTAGCATCCCAGACACGGATACTCTTATCTTCTGAATTTGACACAATGATATCTTGCCTTGCATGGAACAAGACACATGATACATTGTTCATGTGTCCTCTCAATGTGTCCACTTCCCAAGCCTTCGTATCTGTTTGGGTAAGACATTAGCATAGAAATAATTAGTCTGTATTGTTCCAGCATAGGCAGCATAACACATGACCAATCCAAGCACAAACTATAATTGAATTCACCAAAGATAACACTTAAGAATATGCTTTACTACTTATATACAAATATCAATGAAAAATTAATGTATAGGGAACACACCATATATCTGACCTACAAGTCTACAACATAATGTTCGACTTGGTGACCTTACTAGAAGCACAAACAAGATCGTCATGGGAGCATGAGGAGAAAAGGAATTAAAAACCACAACCCAGGATTCATACTAGCCATTGTTTTCTAATCATGTCTATGAACAATTGTGGCCTACGACTAAACTTCACTAGCTCTATGCATCTGCAAAAAATAAAACCATATACTACAATATATTTCTGTTGTATCAATTTGCCTGATGCTAGCATTACAATTTTTACACAAGTTAGGTCGCAACAAGAATAAGGTAATTCAGAACTCATGGAGCTTATCATTCATTCTCCAGATTTTTACTTGTCGGTCATCCGCACCAGAGACAATCAGAGGAAGAGTTGGGTGAAATGAAGCCCAGTTAACTCCTCTATCATGACCCTCCAACACGTACTTCACAACAGCATCAACTCCTCCAAAAAAGTCAGTGTTCATCTGACTCAATCTCATGAGATCATCAGCAGGCGAAACTGACTTCTTCTTAAGGGCACCAATGTCCCAGACTCTAACAGTCTGATCCAAAGATGCTGACACAACAAGATCTTCCTTGGGATGGAAATTGGCACACATGACATAGTGGTTATGTCCTGTTAAGACGGATATACAGGTCCTGGACTGCCAATTCCATATCCTAATTGTCTGATCATCACTTGCACTAACAATCCAGGGGGATTCATGGTGAAACTGCACTGTCCTAATGTAGTCAAGATGCCCAAGAAGGGTAAACAAGCACCTATGCAACTTGTAATTCCAGACCTTGATTTTGTAATCATCTCCTGAAATTAGAGGGGTCATGTTATAATACAAACTATTTCAAGTAACAAAGTTGTGTGAATGTTCTTAAAAGGTTCAGTGACAAAATTTCATTAAAACTTGGTCAATCTATTGAACTTATAAAATAAGAAAGCTACGTATCAGATACATTTTGATCTAGTATGACTCTACAATTTGAGCAATATGTCAATTCAAATAGTTGTTTGTTCATTTTCAGATAAGTGGTAAAGTAAGACAACCAAAGAACCTACTACTCAGTATCCAATCTTTCCTAGACAGTACATACACATCACAATAAGCAAAGCCAGAGAGCACAACACTATCTCAGTTAGCCGGGGTTATCCAGTAAAACACTATGCAGAAAAAAACTCTACATAATTACTCGATGGCAGCATTCAAGAACCTTCTTCGGCATTTAAGTATTTTTGTTAGTAATGTACTTCCTCCATTTCTATTTGAATGACATTAGAAAATACCATTGTTCTTATTTTTTCCATTTGCAATTTTGAAAAAGTATAGCTTGATCCAGTTTGATGGAGTGTAAATTGCTACACTATAGGAATAGTCAATTTGGGAGCAATGTATCAAAACGCAATTATACTCCCCCATCTCTAAAAGATGGTCACATTTTGAATTTTGATGAGTCTTTGACCATGAAAGCGCAAACTGAACAATCTTAAAAGGGATGGAGGGAGCACATATAAACAATAAACCAATTTACATTATAGCGAGCACTACATTTAAAGCACAAACACCAATCCTGATCGCAATTTCAAAACCCACCGATAATCAATTATAATTAGATTAGAATGATCACATACCACCAATTAAATCCACTATCACAAGCACACATATCACAACAATATCTCATCATTTACTACATTAACCTATTGAAAATCTCAGCAACCACAACATCGAAAAACTACATAAACAATTAAGCATTTGAGATCATACCTCCAGAGACAATAGACAATTTGGAAGCACTATATCAAAATCCAATTATATTTACCTATCCCACCATTTACTACATTAACCAATTCAAAATCTCATCAATCACAATATTAAAACATTACCAACCAAACCAAAAATACGACGTCTCCAATATCAAAACAATACCAACCAAACCCAACTTATCACTCTATGTGGGGTCAACTACATAAACACAACGCCTCCAATATCAAAACAATACCAACCAAACCAAGTTTATCCCTATAAGTGGGATCAACTACATAAATACGACGTCTCCAATATAAAAACAGTACCAACCAAACCAAACTTATCCCTCTAAGTGGGATCGGATATATAAATACGATGCCTCCAATATCATAACAGTACCAACCAAACCAAGCTTCTCCCTCTAAGTGGGTCCGCTATACGACGTCTCCAATATCAAAACAATACATAAACAAATAAAGAATTGAGATCAAACCTCCAGAGACAAAAAGAGGCTGAGATTTATGAAAATGGACGCCACGAACAGGACCATCATGCTCCTCAAAACGATCAATAAGAGTGCCCATACGATAATCCCATAGCTGAATCACACCACTATGAAGTGAAGCCAAGATCCATGGCCTCTTTGTGTGAAAACTCAATCCTTTCACTCTATTACTCTTAGTTTCAAACTTTGTCAACATTTTTTTCACTCAAACCCAATAAAAATCCAATCTTTTTTTCAAGAAAACCAAATACTAACTAAAAACAAAAGTAATTGAATCAGGATTCAAACCCAATACAAAAATCCAATCTTTTTTCAAACCCAATATAAAAATCCACTCTTTTTTCACAAAACCAATAAAAATCCAATCTTTTTTTCAAACCCAATAAAAACCCAATCTTTTTTTTTTCAAGAAAATGAAAAACTAACTAAAATTAAAGGCAATTGAATCAAAATTCAAACCCAAAATGATTTGATCTGAAAAGGGTTTTGAGATCTAAGATCAATTTGGCATTTTAAGACGGATCCAATAAGAGAGAGATAGTTTGAGCAATGAGTGTAATAAAAGGTGTAATGTAGTGATCTACTGTGTGTCTGTGTGTTGGATCCAGAAGGGGGTTGTCTTTATTTTTATTGTTGATTTTTTGTGAATCTATTTGCAAATATATATGAGTATTTATAGTTTTTGTTATTTATAATTAGTGCTAATAAGATATGTGTATTTATAGTTGATATTGTTGGAGTATTTTATTGAAAATTCAAAAGGGCTATAGAATTTTCTAAATTGAATGTGTACAATTTTGGGTTGACTCATTAATTGATTGGCTAGGTGATGATCTTTGTATTACTTGGAGCTTTCAATAGTATTTTATCTTTTATTTTTTCTTCTTTCACATCATTTTTTGCTTTAGTTTCATTGGTTCGATGATGTTATTATGACTAAAGTTCTAAAATCTCAGGATTATTGGTTGCTAGGTAGATTTTTCATGAGTTTTGTGAGGATGTTTCTTTGTTAAGCAAACCATGGAATTTGACATGAGATATGTTTGACTATAGATGAATAGACGATAGTAGTATGTTATATATTTATTTTTATATAATGTAAATTTTAAAGACGAAGCACGTGTAATAATCTTAATCTAATGTAAGAGAAAGTACGAGTATGCATGGATGGATTAGGTTTGGTAAAAGTGAATGAGAGCACTGATAGTAAATTACCAAAGAGCCGAACAGAAGTGGTTCGGTTTTGATTTAATAGTTTTGAGAGATTAAGTTTAAAAGGCTGAATCTAAGTAAGTTCGATGAACTACTTTTTTAAAATAAGTCTGATTTGCGTACACATTCGTTCTGATATTTACTACGTATATATGTTAGTTTTTAGAAATATTTACGTAACTTTAAAGGGAGTCACGTTATCTGGAAGTAATGAAACAGCTAAATCAAAATTGTCTTAAAATATACGTATCTGGCTGCTGAGGAATACTTAAAAGGATAGCCAAATAAAAATTAAAAATATTTAGCCAGAACATTCCAGCTACCAGTATGATTTACCATTCATTTCTTCACGCGTTTTTCATTCTTGTTGGACAAAAATCTTAATTTTTGTCTTTTTTGGTGTCGAAATCATGCAACAAGAATCTACAAAAACAATTATCATTTACTCGATTATTTTTTTTTTAAACAAAATTAGCCCGTCAGGCGGAGTTCGGTTATTTGATTATTTAATGACACAAATAGATTTGATTAGAAATTTCGATTAGTTTCGGTTCGATTTCGATCGATTCGGATGGATTTCAGATTTTTGGGGTTAAATGAATAAATTGGTTGGTTATTATATGAACCAAACGGTTTGGGATATTGGACCACATTTATCTCCTGGTCTAGGTATAATATTTGGACCAAGGGTTTTGGAATACATGAGTATTATTTTTAGAGGCAGTATAACGGCTCGTTTGGTCGAGGCATGGTTTTTTAAGTTCGATTGACGTTTGATCACATTGTCAGTACTTGAATCGAGCTATTCCCGGCAAAATACTGAATCGAATGTCCAGCTTTTCGAATTCGTTTAGAGCCTACAGTCGCTCGCTCATTTCTATGAAGTACCTATAGTTCCCTTCCATTGGCTTACTATAACTCTTATAAATGATTGTACTACAACAAACTGTTTTTTGTACTATTAATCATTTTTATATTGATTTTCTATCGTTGGAAAGTAAAGTACCTATAGTTTTTAAGAGAATTGTGCCCATGAATTGTATGTTAATGGATCATGAACTTAATGTAAGAAGCGTAAGACTTCATTGTTAAGCGTGACCTGCGTAATTTTAGGATGGGTGGCTACATTTGGGAAGTTTACCGGTGAACACGTAGTGAGGAGAAAAGCGTCTTTAGGCTAAGTAATGTGGTGGTTTGTGGGGCCGTCAATGAGAATCCCAATAACGAGAGAACATTGAATAGTGATTGGGAGATGCTTGAGTGACTTAGAGAATTACTTGGAGTTCGGTCGTTGTAAGGGGGCGGTGGGTGGGTTTTAAAAAAAAATGTAAGGAATAAGTAAGCGATTTTGTCTATTTGGTGAGTTTGGTAATACATGTGAAAAAGTATTTCTTGCTTACTTTGTTACAAATTTGAGTGGGGATTGTGTAAGTGAGCTAAGCCAAGATGGGTTCCTCGGTTCAGTCGGTCGAGGCTTGAAGCCTGACTGAGCCTAAATACAAGTAAGTCCCGAGCTTAGTTGGCATTTAGGCACCACTTTCGTTCTAATTCAAAGGTTGTTGACTTGAAGGGAGTATCGCGAAGATGATGATTAAATTCTATAGGTGCGAGGGAGAGAGAAAACCGAATATATTACATCGTGGGTTCATCTTGAGACATGCCCCAGCTGTTAAAATTTGAACTTTCATATCTTCGTAAATTTTATTTCTATGTTGTTGGAAAAAATTATTGGCTAGAATGAGTTATTATGTCAAATTTATCATATTGAATCAATATATAATGTATTTTCTATTAAAATTAAATTCTTTTTTATTCTAGTTTTCCTGTTATAATATTTAATTTTGTTGTTGTTATGATGTTTGAATATCATATGTTTTAAGCTCTTTACAGTTTTTTAAGTTTTTCATATTGAATAATATATAATGTATTTTCTATTGAAATTAAATTCTTAATTCATTCTTCTTATTAAGGGATGATTACTTTTATTAATATACACTAGATTTGATGTATTCATCAAATTGAATTTAGATCCGACGAGGCCTTGATCAACTAAACTGCAGGGATTCGGTAAAATTAAGTGGTCGGTGGCTCGAGCACCGCACCGAATACTCATAATCGAGCTAAAATTTCTCGAGATGGCTCGATAAGATTGCTGAGAACCTAGCTAAAAATGAAGACACTTTTTTAATTTAATTCTGATAAATATAAAAAGCAAGTTGAATGATATTTTAGGGATAGAGATAGTATGAATTATGATAATCAGAGGGTATTTGGCTAAGTTTTGAATTCGAAATCAACAGCAAAAATGATGCGTTTGGCAAAAATTTAGCACCAACATAAGTTGCAAATCGATTTATATTATTAATTTTGCAAATCAACTTATAAGTTGTTTTTAAAATTCCAGTCGACTTTTTTACCATCTTATTTGCACCAACTAATTTTAGTAGTTTGACGACAAATTTTTCGATTACCCTCACTTCAATTCTTCATTAGATGTTTTTAATGAAAATGCTTATGTATTACGTTAAATCGATATGAGAGGAAAATATACAATTTATAATTTATTATTAATATCATAAATATTATATTTTTAATCATAAAATATTAATTCTAGTTACAATTATTTTTTAATATATTAAATTATTAGTAATTTATTTATATATAAAAATTTAATTTATTATATATCGTAAAGATTAAAAGTCTTTATCTGAATGTGATATACTTATAAATCATTTTTATTTTCTGATTTATAAATTATTATTATCAGAAACGTATAAAAAAAAATTTCATTTACCCATAAAATTATGTTAAGCCCAGAATAAGTGAAATAGATTTGAGCACAATATAAATTAAGTTGGTAACATAAGCTAAAAATAATAATCTTAACATAAAAATCTCAAAATTTTCACTTAAATATCACACTACCCTCTTAGAGTGGACCCCATATGTAAAACCCTTACATATAAATCCACAAACAGCAACCTTATTTTTAAGGTTTTTCTGACGCCGTAATATCAACATCCTTTGTAAACACAGAAATACACCAAAAATACAAAATAAAATAAAAAACTAAATTAAAAAAACCACCCAAAAAAAATGGGAGCTATTCCAGATACCAAATGGAATACACCAGATGATATTTTGCTCAAGAATTCTGTTGAGGTAAAACCTATGTTTTTTTTTAAATTTTATTATTTTTTTGTATTTTTTGTATTTTTTTTGTGAATTTTGAGTTTTTTTAAAGGAATTTTGTGGAAATTGGTGTTTTGTTGTTGTGGGGTTGTTTCTTGAGTGTTTTTTTTGGAAGAATTGTGTACCCATTTTTGTTTTAGGTAGTTTGATAGAGTTTAACATGGTTTTGTGAAGTAAAGATTGGATTTTTATGTGATTTGATAGTTTCCATTGCATGTTTGGTTCATGAATTGAATTTTGGTGAAGTTTTATGTCTCAATGTGTGACTTTTTGTGGGGACTCTTTTGAAGGGTAGTTTGTTCTGAAAAAATGATATTGATTATACTAAAATTAATTGATGGTGGTGGAATTTTTTCGTCGTTTGTTGCCTGCTTGAATTTTGGTATTTCTTTGATTGGTTTGATTTGTTTTATCATGTCGAGTGTGTGCCGAATTTCTTTGATAAAGTTGTTGGGTTTCTTGTTTGTCATGATGCACATAAGGGGAATTTTTGTTGGCTGGTTTGTGTTTGAGCATTTGTGTAGACTGTGAGTATGGTCGGTTGAGTGTGGACTACAAGCAATT
Organism: Lithospermum erythrorhizon; assembly: GCA_019722365.1. Lineage (NCBI taxonomy): Eukaryota > Viridiplantae > Streptophyta > Magnoliopsida > Boraginales > Boraginaceae > Lithospermum > Lithospermum erythrorhizon. The sequence continues at coordinate 2,380,544 of JADFUC010000954.1, read as the reverse complement.
AATAAGTAGTTACATTGTTATGGTGAATGCCATAAAATGGAACATCGTGCTCGATTGTTGGATTAAGGAAGGATGGTTGGCAGAGTTTCTTTGTAGAAGCCTATGACTTGACTACTGCAGACAACCTAAGCTTCTGGTTATACAATCTAACCAAATAAGGTCCTTGAAAGCCTAGGGATAAACCTACGTTGTGAAAATATTGTGAAGAAGATGACATTGTGATCGAATCTTAACTGTTTTATACAAATCATAGTTGTATTTATAGTCTCTGTTTTAAGTCATGACGAAACAAAGGATTCTCTTGGTTGTTGTTTTCAATCTGAGAGAGAGAGTCCGTGCATCTGACATATAATCCATCATTCTGATTGTCTTATCTATGCATATTACTGTTTGTCATTCTATATTTTTAGCTTCTTTCTCTCTTTGTGTTGTTTCCCAGGCAGGTGCTACCTTGGAATCCCTTTCTAAAGGTGCAGTGAGATTTTCCAAGAGATATACAGTTCAAGAATTGCAAGATCGCTGGCATTCTCTTTTGTATGATCCTATTGTTTCTGCCGAGACATCCGCACTCATGTTTGAACATGAACGTTCTTCTTTAAGAGCACAATCAAAATCATGCAAGACTGATGGTACTAAACACACTAGATCTCTTTTGAGAAAGAGAAAAGGTGAAAGTATCCGCACACGCTATTATGCAATGCGTAAAATGGCATCCAATGTTTCTCAAGCCGTTGACACTTTGGATATGAATTTTCTTGCTGGGCCTGGTCTTACAAATTATGAAAATCTGGACGAGCCTACTTTCGCTGATTTCTTACTGCCAGATTCTTGCCATCATAGGTGTCCAGATTCAACTTTTGATGTAACAACTCATGCTTGTCCAGATACCTTTTGTGGTGCCCTCCCTGCCACTGTTAATGATGTGCCTAGGGCCCCTTCATTTTTTGTTAGCGGTGGCCTTACTCTTGTTTCAGGTGATCTTGGTCACAATACCTTGCTCCATTTGGACGAAAATGTATTGCCTACAAGGGATCACTGTATGACTGAGAATTATGGTCAAGTGAACGAGCTGCCAGTTCCAGACTTGCATAAATCTGAAGGCTTAGAGTTGAATCAACCAGCTATCCTCAATCAAGTTACTGATAGTGAAGTACCAATTACCGACTGCCCAGCATTACACAATCTTGGATATAAAACTCCCCTTTCTCCAGCAACTGATTGGCATGCAATGGGGGGAATTTCTACTCCCATTTTGCCTGATGTTGACTATGATGGCAATGAAGATCACATAAATGATACATTCAGGTCTTCACATGATGTTGATAATCATGATACATTAGGGCCTAGTGCTATGCAAAAAAATGCCAACTTAAATGAACAAACGCCATATTTAGGTTCTGAAACTGAAACTGCGAGCATCATTGCTCAATTGAACCAGTTTTTGGACTGCACGGATGATCTTCCTGATACTGTTGACGATTTTTACATCGATACCTTCTGCAATCTTTTGGTGGATTACCCTAATGAACCTGAGGGGGCGCTTGCCTGCCCATCAGTGACCTCAATTGCTACTGAAGGATACCCTGACCTAGCAAGTGGCAAAATGGTTGGAGAATCAATAGACAGTAACTCTAACCATTGCAGTATTGACCGGGGCATAGTTTGCAGCTCCGAGGGAAAGGAAAAACTGCTTTCATCTGCACTTTCGGTGAATCCTGCCTTTCCTGAACTTCGCAATGGACTTGGTTGCTGCAGATTAAATACTGAAGACCAAATAGTTCCAGACAATGATGATGTATTTCTTCCTGTATGTATGCCAACACTATCTCTCTCCTGTTTTGCAGATTGGGAATTTGATAAAGCTCGTAATCCAGTTTCTTCATCAATCATGGACATCCCAACTCATCAAAGGGCTAAGCGAGGAGGTCTTTTGATGATGAAGAAGAACAAACAAAGTGATAGTGACAACCCTCTCCTCTCCTCTCACAGGCTGAGCTCATCATTTCCAACTCATCAAAAGGTTAAAAATGAATGGGCTCTTGTGAGGAAGAAAGAACAACTTGATAAGACAACTCATGGAGGTGATCCTATGACGGAGAGAGAGCAAATTGATAGTGACAGGGCAAAGATAATAATCTCATCAGTCCCAACTCCTCAAAACATTACTAATCGAGCAATGCTCATGGTGAAGGGAGAAGAGACCGACAACAATCAGACTCACATTATGAGCTCCTCGTTGCAACTAGTAGTTAATTCGAACCATGCAGCCAATGTTCATGATGGAAACATTAAGTTGAAGCACATAGATCCGCAAAGTGGCATGCTGAGAACTGAAAATGAAAATACCCATATCGATCAACTCAAGTTCACTAATGAGAATGAAAAAGATACCGGAAGTCATCATAATAATCACCCTGTAGGTTATGCTCACGAGAATGAGGTCAATATTCATAATAGGCTGAGCAGCGTTGTTGATGCAAAGCTGCAAAATAAAAATTCAGCTGTGCTCCACAGCGGAGTATTTTCACACGAGGAGTTTGCTACCACAGAAGTTGTAGCACCAGAATTAGAGAAGGATCTTGAACTTTTTAGTAATGAAGAATGTCCTGATGATGATGATGTGCCTTACTCTTCTGATGTTGAAGCAATGGTAAGTTTCTTCTTGTTTTTTCTTTAATTTATTTTTTTTATGCTCATTTGGGTTTGTTAACACCTGTATATATTCATAACTTATCCAGATCCTAGGTATGGATTTCAGCCCTAACGATGAGGACAGTGATCAGAGTGAGACAGGTACATTTAATGCTATTACGTGCATCAGCATTTTTCATAGAGATGATGGGATTTGCACAGTCCTGACTCCTGCATTATCTGTAAGCTCTCTTTCTATTACTTTCTTAGAAACTTCTGTAATAATTATTTGCAGTATGGAGACACCCGAATGAGAATGTCATAAGAACAATGTTAAGGTTAGAGCAGGCAGCTTGTGCTTCCTCTCACAGGATGATGCAGGCGTATGGCGCCTTTGCTGTTTTATTCAGTAATCATACTAGGCATCTCATAAAGAAACCTGAGGTATGTTTAATCCCTTAGATATACTTTGTTCTTTGTATCATTAAACTTTAACTGTTATTATTTTTGTTGCTTGTTCTTAAAAGTATGTAATTGGATTTTTGCAAAATGCAAAATAGCCGGTGTTGTATAATTCTGTCAGTCTTAAACCATTTTGTTGTTCAGGTAGCTGAACTTTTTTTAAGAGTAAAAGAAGAAAAAGTTATATTTTCTCATCCAATCTTGTTATGTGTTTTTGTATTAGTATCTTGATTAGAGTAAAAATTCAAATCCAGTAAAGGTATTATGGCTAAATTATCTAATGGACATGTGAAAGAGAGCCCACTGTTCTCACCTTTCTCATTCACTTTATTCTTTTACAAACGGATCTTCTCGGAAACACCTTTCATCTTGCTCAAGTCTTGTAAGATACACATACAAATGACCATCTTATAAACAGTGTCAATGCAGAGGAAATGGATGCATTTGTTGTATATGCTAAGGAAACCCTTATAAAGTAAGTATGCTCCAAATTAGAAGCTGTTTGGTGAAACAGATTATTCTTTCTTACTTAAGGAAGACATTCTAATGAAACAACTCAACTGTCAATTCAATGGCTTGTCCACCTAGGTTCTTTGATTACAGTGGGATATAAATTTTTATATGGGGATGTCACCAAACTTGCATGCTACAGTATTGAGCATCTACCAGAAAGAATTCGTCAAACTAGAACTTGTCAAACTAAATTTTTATATGTACCCAACTATAATATTAGCCTCATGTCCTATGTCGCTATTGCACTAAAACGGCAAAAAGTTTCATTCTAAATAAAAAGATACCAGTTTGACCTTTAGGGTTTTTCTTTTTTAATTTTTAACCTTCAATTACAATTAGATAATGGTTAAGGCATTACTTTCACAAGTTTGGACCTTAAAAGGTTTTTATTGTGGTTGCTTTATTTCTCTGTGGACTTTTTGAACTCAGACATGATAGCTATTGGGAGATATCATCCAAATGATGATTAGATTGTATTGATACCTTGTGCCCTCTAATTGACACTTAGTGTCCAATGTCGATAGGTACTTCTTGGAAGGGCTGCCGAAGATGATCAAGTTGACATAGATTTGAGTTTTGAACGATGTAGAAACCAAGTTTCGCGGCAACAGGTGTTTAATGCTTCTTAACCTTTTTTATCATGTGTTCTTGATGTGCTTTCTCTTGTGGGATTGCATATATATGTATCTGTAATGTTTTTTAAACAAAAAATTGTTCTTGTTGATTGAGGAAGATTAATTGACGTGAACTAATTTATATTGCATTCTATATTTCTAGCTTTATTAATTGTTTTATTTCTGGTTGCATACTCTGCATCAGTCTGTGGGTTATATGATTCTTTGAGCTGAAGTTTTACCTTCAATCTTCATCTTGAAATCAATTTTTCAATGCCTCATTGGACAGGCAACTATAAAAGTGAACAACGATGGAGCTTTCACTTTGAAGAACTTCGGCAAGACTTCAATTTATGTTAATGGTAGAGAAGTATCAACCGGACAAAGTCAATACCTGACTTCTAGTTGCTTAATTGAGGTTGGTTTTGGCATATGAATTTTTTGAGAATTTGCCATGTTTCTTATGCACAGATTTCAGATGGCAAGTATGTAGTGCTTGTGTCCTTCAATTGGGTTTTTGTTAAAGAACGAATCATCTAACTACATTATCTCGGGAAGGCAAGATGCTTGAAACTAAGCCTGTAAAATCCTGAAAGTTCTATTAAGCTTGAAATGTTCGGCTCAAAAAGTTTTATTAAACTCGAACCTTAACTTTTGGTTCAGTTGAGTTCAAGGCTTCAAGCTGAAGGTTTGATTCAATTTGAACTATAACTTTATAATTTTTCTAATATTTTTCTTATTTACCATGAAACATTTGAAGTATTTTTTCAAACCTCAAATCTTAGAATCTTTCAAACAGAATCGAACTTGGATTTTCAGGTCGAACCGAACTTTCGAATCATACTGTTTGAGTGGAATCGAACTCAATAATGTTGGAAAAAGTTCGGTTGGCTTAGATGGAAGCAAAATTGTCAAATCTACTTGATGAAATTTAGTGCAACTTTTCTTGTTTTGACTAGTTTTCCACTTTTCTTTTTGAATTTTCATTCGATAGTATGGCTACCACCTCTTATTAAATGAGTATTCTAACTTCTTGAAGCAATCTAAAATTATTGAGGAATTTCCAGATTAGGAGAGCTGCATTCTTGTTCGAGACAAATCCTGCCCGAGTGAAGCAATACATCGAGGAGGAAATTGGCGGAGTAAGGAAAATGCCGAATATCGAGGAGGAAATTTGCAGGGCAAACAAGAGACCGAAGCAAGAACCTTTAGCCCTTGAATGAGGGCGAAAAGCTTCAGAAAGCGGCTAATCGTTTAAGCACTTTCTGGTCTCTCTTGTCTATCGAGTCCTTGTATATATATCTTTTACGTTTTTATTGTAAAGAGTAGATATCTAGTTTAGAAAATACAGGACCATAGGAAAAATCTGTTCCATCTTTATTAGGAGAAGAGATGAAGTAGAAGTAGAGGATTCCATCAACATATGAAGATGTTTTCCCCTTTTATAAGATTATTTTTAACATGAAGGAAACTGATGTGGCTTTAGCTTTACCATCAAGAAAGATGTTTGAAGGTTAGACCTTTCTGGTTTTGATGGCTTTTTATGGTGGTATTGTCATGAATTTGTTTCATACATGTAAATATCAAGAGTTTGAATCCCTCTACAGGAGTTATAATTTGTCGCTCCCAAATAATTCAACATTCATTTGCAATTTGAGATGCCCTCCTATTGGAGTATTTTTTGAAATATTATTTAAAAGATGATTTTCTATTGGAGATAGTCTTAAAACAATGTCCACTTAGGCTACTCATATTTATTAATATTAGCAATTGAATGTTGCACGTGATAATTACTGTTTCTAATATTTTGTTGATTATATATGTTTTTGTTTTAGGAGCTTACAAATATTCTTTTTTCTTAAATTTGATATGAAATTATAACTTGGTTTTTTAATATTATTAATGAGTGTCTAAAAATTTGTTTTCTTTAGTAGTTTAATTATTGTCACGCTTGAAATAAAATTTGTATTCTCTTGAATTAAAAGATTCATGTTGTTGGTAGTGCATTGAATTTGTTTGATCCAATCAATTCTTGGTTATACGAATAGTGTTATTTATAACAGAATAAGATTTCTTTGTCACTTCTTTTAGTTAGAAATTTGAGGACTTTGTATACAAGATTTGACATATTTCATGATCGTGCATTATTCACTATATATTATAGTTGGTTTTGCCAAGTACAAGTAAGGTCGAGTCACCGTCATATATAACCTCTTTCTTGAGACCAAATATCAAGTTGATATATATAAAGATTTGTTATAGAAATAGTATACCTTAAAAGCATGTATGAAATTATATATTCACTACACTAACCATTCATTAAATGCTTGTCATCTGAACCACTAATAGTTCCCTTAAGAATCATCTTATGGGGTTTATTTCTAAATAAACCAAGTAAAAAATTATTGATTCAATCTCATATAAAGATGAGAAGAAAGCTTCAAGTTTCGAATTTAGATGATAAAATTATTTAATGTGTATATTATCTAGAAGTTGTTGGAAGTAACTTATGTGTCAAATGTCAATTGAAAATGTTGAGTAATCATCATCAAACTTTACAAGTAAATGTAAATTTCATATTGAACAACTTTAATTTAATTATTCGAAAATATATTCATGTATCAAGTTAGAGGAATAGATGACATTAACTTATAAATATAATATATGTTGGGTTGAATATATACATGTGTGTTCTTTATTTTACTTCGGAACAATCTAAATTCAAATAAATAAAAGTATGAAGTATATGTGTTCTACTCGACATAATATGCTAAAAGTTATATTAGTTTTTATTAATTTTTACTCTTACTTACAAAACTTACTCATCGTTTGTACGAGAAATATTTAATTAGTAGCGTGATACTTATTATTGAAAATTGAATTCAGAAAGATGAAAATTAATTGTTAATAATTTTTGAATATCGTATACATATATCTTCTAATTATTTTGCTTTAAAAATATATAAGTTATAGTTTAGAATAGAAAATGTTACAAATGTTGAAAAGGAATCATCTCGAATACTTGATTGATACAATATATAGAAAAAAACGAGACATATTCATACAAAAATTTATGCTACTTTGAAAATATTTAGTAGTAAAAAAATGTTTACAAAACATATATTCATAATAAGTAACAATTTTGATCCTCTAAAATACCATATTTATTCAAACGTTTTGGTTTTCGTTGTTCATCAAAATTGGATAGTTTCATTTTTTATGAAAAATATTTTATCTATACTTCAATTTCCTCAACCTTGTTTATTGTAAATATTATTCTCTCGAATTCTTTTACTATTATCAAAAATTATGTATCTCAATTATAGTTAAGTTACTAACCAAGTTAAATTAATTTTTAGATGATTTATTATTTCAATCCCAACTTATAGAGTGACGGCTATCAAATTTAAAATTGATTATAAATTGTTATTATTAAAAGACTAAAATAGGATAAAATTTTAAAAGAAGTCAACTAATTTCTTAGTTGCATATTTGTATTTGATAAATAATTTACCATTTAAGATGATGCATATGAAATATTAAAAGTCATGTAAGTTTAATATATAACTTCAAGTGGTGAGTTTATTTTTAATGATTCTTATCTTCAATTATTATTGAAATTTGATAATGTATTAAGTGTCTCTTAATAAGCCTACTGGGAGTGGACAATTTAGTCATCAGATAAGTGGAAGTTAAACACCATGTCTTAACACATTTAGAATATATACTAAAACAATTTCTGATCTAATTTTATCTCTTTAAATGCTTACTTAATTAGTAACCGAAAAAGTTATAGTTTGATCCTTATTGCACATGGGAGTACACGGAGGTAGCTCGAGAAATCACTGTGGGCTTTACAAATAACTAGTTATCGATGCACGCTCAATATTCCAGGCGGCGTTGTGAAATACTTTTGTTTTAGCGGATGCTCATTTAAAACTCGATGACACACTAAATTAAACTTGTTACAAATCTATCATATATATAATGCGGAAGCTCCAAAAATAGTTTGATGAAACTTAAGCGCCACCTACATTAGTTCATTTATTATTATATTTATTTGAAATTGGATATAACAATCTTGTACATTATAATAATCTTAATTTGTCGTAAATGGTGAGAACATTTATGCATTATATATAGGTAGATTAGTAATTACCTACCAAGGTGGTTATTTTTAAGTTGGTTATTAAAATTGTATATGGTTATTAAATGGTGGAACAAATACACATTATACGTATACAAGAGTGTGATATTTGTCACATCACAAAAGTCATGTATTGCACTGTCAATGCATACGAAATTTTAACCTTTACATTATATATGTATGATTATTTACTAATTTTATATATATGGGGATAAATACCTTATATATAATTGGGAAAAGGGGGATAATTATTGGTTATTTTTTTAAAGCATTATGAAGCCCCAGTCCAATTATGTGAAGCCCCACGTTTTGAGAATTTGAAAACATCAACCGTTAACGACCGTCTTCTATATTTGTGAGACCTCTAAGGGTTACTTAGAGATAATTTTCTCCCATTCTTACTTATATTATTATTCAATTGCCTCTTAAATTTCGGTATATTCCTTTTGGTGCTCGCCATTAGTGTTGGGAACAACATGTCAACATGACATGCCCATAAGGAAACCGTCGCTACTCCAAATGGTGATGATCATCATTCGAGTTGGATATTGGGTTTTCAAACGCTTATCATGTTTTTCCCTCGCAGAGTAAATATAACAAGACAACCATTATGATAGTAGGACTAACTTCATCTTTAAATTGCAGCCACATACAAACCACAAGGTCGGTTTGTTCCACATATGTGATCTTCATTTGCTTGAACAATTTATTTAAATATTTATTGATTGGTGGACATATTTATTTAAATTGTGTACATTCTTCAAATGTTTTACCAGAGCTTTAGATATTAATGTTATAGTGGTGGTATTTATTGAAGATTCACATAATTCAATGTTTGATAATTCGTCTAACATAGCCATATTGTTTGAACATATAAAGCACATAAAAGCAAGAAGTGCAGTACGTAATTAGTTTAAGTCTTTGTTCTTTGATAAGTTTACCTTAGAGTCTACGAGTATATAATCGATCATGATTGTTGTTTTGCTTACAACTTAGAGCCTTAGACCATTTACGTGGCTTAGTTACTCCACATTTCTACCGTGTAATGTCTATATGAGGTCTACGAGTTAGTACTAACTATAGAAAATTCCATACAGGATGGCATATGGACTTGCTATCTTACAAAATGAAACAAAATCGTTTCTCAACATTCTCTCTGTTAATCGAGAATTATCTCATTATAAAGTTGATAAATAATTAGCATGTGTAAGGTGATAATTAGTGAGCATATGTAAGTGATTCATACTTTATGCTGTTAATCCTTACATACAAAATCTGACATGAAGTGATTAAAAAAATTTAGAGGCTCTTATATTAAGTAAACCAATATGTTCTCCAAGACACGGCCTGAAGTAGTCTTAATACTATTGATTAAGGCAGGGTGTTGTTATGACAGTCGAATATTAGACGCTTATCATGGACGTATGTCTATTATATAAAAGTCAATGCATGTTTCTTCAAATTCATTATATACAAACCAGTTTCATTTTTGTCTTATATATGTTATATAATTTTAATAAAATTATATCAGTTATTTTAAAATTTACTATCAAAATTGGTGGAACAAGCCAGACAATCAGACAGGCTTGGACATGACAAACAAATTATGCTAGTTTAACTCTAGATCTTCCTTTTTTGAGCACAAACAGCTAGAACAACAATCAATCCTGTAGTAATCTACTAACTCCTTGTTTGGTGAAGGAATAATATTCACTGTTGCCTTATATGTTGCACCAAGTAAGTCAATAGCAATTGGTCATCAATTTTGTAATAATCATCTCAATTTCAGATATCAAAATAACAATGACTGGCAAGAAAGACACATCGTATGAGAGGATGAATAAGCTCACCTAAAAATCTATTCTTGGTATATTTGGCCCTTCATATCATATGGCACCATACTTATAGCTGTTTATCTAGCTAGAACAAGCAATCCTTGTATTGATTGAGTATTACAATATTTGTGGCAACCCTTATGCCGTCATTGGCAACCTCAGAACTCCGGACGAACGCAAGATCTTTAGGGAATTGTGTAATCATCCTCTTCGAAATGTTATCACAATAAATAATGGCACCGTATTATCACTCGCCCATGATAGTACCGATAGTTCTTATCGCCCCCTATTAGTTTCAGTTTGTAATCTTAATATATTTTATTGTCGCACCTAGTGAAGCCGGAGGAGTTCGACGAAAGACAGATACAAATGTGCTCAACCAAAAAAGGTGTAGCAACGTCTCTTTTGTGTGATATCGGTAGGATCATTTATATATGGATATTGTTATTTGATCGAATATGTTCCTTCATATCTTCCTCCTACGAGATTCATACAGAAAACGTCAGGATTATAGGTGTTTGTACACAATCCAGCCTAAAAGTTAGTAGATTAAGGCAACAATCCAGATTGCCTGGGCCAGAAGCGCATATTCCCTGCACGATAAATAGGTTATATTCCCCGCACGACTATGTCTACTCCTGAATAAAATGAGAAGTGTTAGATATGTAAATATCCAAATAAGTATATCGGGATCGATAAACTATTTGTATAAATGTAATCATTATTATTATGAAATCATTATCACCGCTTCAGGAGTATAGTCATTATCATTATGAAATCATGGGTATGCATATGACAATAGCCACCTCTAAAGGATAATGGTCTATGTTATAAATAATTTGTACAAATGTAATCATCATTATGAAATCACTATCATCGCTTCAGGGGTGTAATCATTATCATTATGAAATCATGGGTATGCATATGGCAATAGAAACCACTAAAAGATAACGGTCTATGCTATATGAGTATTATACTTAGATTATGTTTAAACATTTACTTTAACCGGGGATTATAAAAGACACATGTTGGGTATAGTGGTATATTATAAGGAAATTTGTTCTAATTGATTACTACTAACATTAGAAATAAAAGAACACTTGTAAACAATATTTTTTACAGAGTAGACAATGTAAGATTAGAAATATAATTGGAAAGCTTAATATACTTACATGTTAGTGGAGCAGGAGTAGGAGCATGTTCGTTAAAAGTGCGATCTGTTGAATTTTTATAAGTATCCACCAAGTTCGTCTGTGGAATGGGGGAGGATCATTAAGTATCTAATCATTTAATTATTTTAGTGGGAATGATGATATAAAAAAGATAGATAATGATCTACATAGATAGACTATATATCTAAGTTACATATTTTAAATAGAGATTGAAATAAATATCTAATCATATAATTATTTTAGTGGGAGTGATGATATAAAAAAAAAGATAGATAATGATTGTTCATAGATAGATTATAGATCATTTATATTAATAATGAAGTGAAACATTTATATATAATGATAAATAAAAATGATTATACTGTTGGGTATAGAGATCGAAACAAAAATAACAATGCTCAATTTGATGAATGAACAACAAAGATCATAAAATGAGAAATACATTGTTCAAAAGTCGATTGCAACTCTTGTGTTTTATTCAATGAAAAGATGGCTATTATACATTCTACATCAAAAGTCGTTCATGCATAACAAAACAAATCAAACTAAACAACTTCTCCTAGAATGATTGAAATGCATGCAACAACTATTATTCCAAAAATTAAGCAAATGTAACAAACTAATCTTCACTTATTCTGCATGCTTTTATGAAGACTCCACGTGAATATATACAACTTATAATAGTAATTGCTAGCTAATAATGTGGCTACAAATTATGAAGATCATGATTATTATGGTTGCCCTATTTAATGTAACTAGTAACGTGATATGTGCATTGTACGTGGACATTATTGAAGAGAAAAATAGATTTTTATATAAATTTTTTAAAACAAACAAATAGAAAAATATGAAAAATAAATCATGATAGGGATAAACTTGAATAATTAATACATTCATAACTTCCTTACTAAAATTCTTAAATAGATTATAGTTCCTTCGATACTAAAATTTAAATTTAAAATGAAAATAAATATAAATTTAGAATTGTCATTTTCTTTTTCATTTGTCTCGGAAAATTAAACAATCTCTTGGTTTACATTTATTATTACTTTTGTTCACTTCGCTTTCTTGAATTATGTTTATTATTTATAATATTTAAGCATATTTTCATATATCATTATGAAAGCTTTCCATAAAAATAAATTATTTCATATAAAATTATGAATTACTTTACCATCAAGTATACCAACATATATAACTTTAATTAGATAGGTTACACCTAATATTCATATAAAATATTAATATTCATGTCAAGAAAAGAAACAAGTATAAAAATAAATTAATAATGAATGTGTAATGAATGTTAATATCAAGAGGCCTTTTGTTTATTATACTTATATTGTTATTAAACTTAAATATTATATTACTACTTCATATTTGGCGAATTTTAATTTTATATTTTAAATAACATTCATGTTTTCTATGTATAGATATTGTATATAAATGAATAAGGAGTACTAGTATAGTGAATAGTTTTTTACTTTTATGCACAAATAATATTTTATATAAATTCATTGACTATTATCGAAAAAAGTAAAAATAATTGTCATTATATATAAATGCATATAATCAAATATCTAAATTGAATAATCGTCTTCCTATAAAAGTTAATTATATATTATTCTATAGGATTCAATTTTCATTCAATATTAATTAATAATTAATTCTAGATGTGTATGTATTTTACTATCATGTTGTAAAAGGAAGACATGCAAAATAACAAATAAATAGAGTATTTTTCTTCAATTTATACTCAATAAATGATAATATTTAAATTGATCGCTTACATATTAAAATAATAATAATTTTTTAATTAATTCTAAAAAGATATCTTTTGTATTTGTTTCAACTATTTGGTATTTTTCATCACAATCAAAAGTATAACCAAGATCAATGTTAAGTCATGATAAATTAAACTTAATTAAATATCAACATCAAATCACAATAATTATTTTTGTTTATTCATCTAGAATGACAAATGAAAAATTAATATAATTTTAAAATCTCATGTTTTTATGTGGTTTCACATTTTGATGGAACCACCCATGCCTAACTAACAATTATTTGATCAAGAATTCTCGGTAAAAATGGTATTTTGAAAATTTTATTTTGTGTGAAATAGAAATGTAGTTAGCTTACTAATAATCTCACTATGTCTAAGATTATTATATTTGATCGAAGTTTCTCCATATGTGCTCTTTTCATCTACTCTTAAAAAATATAAGTTTAGCTTCAATTTGACGATTCAAATATAGACGCCTCAATAGCCTAAGAATAAACTCAGATACAAATTATTCTAACAAATAAAATCACAGTTGATATATTTATCTAATTGGAGTTATTATAAGGTGAATTAAATAATAGACAAGAAATGATACTTATTACATGCATAGACAAATAATATGAGATTCTTTAAATAACTTTCAAGAGGTGAAATAGTGAAAGATTTATTTTAGAAAATCGTTATAATATCACATTTAGAATCCTGACACCGGATCAACATATACAAGAATCAAGAATAACATAAAGAACGCCGTCCCAAAAAACTACAAAAAAATTAGAAATTCCAAATAAAATAACTAAAAATAAAATATTGGCATTTATTAACATAACTTTCACCTTAAATTAGAGAATATAAGAAAGCTTTTTTATATACCTTCCATCTTATTTGCATTTTCTCCTTAACTTTACAACCAAATCAAAAATCTCTCTTTCATTAGATATAGATTTTCTTCTCTTAGCTTTTCCTCAATGCTTTTAGACGGACAACTAATATATAATAAATAATATGTCGATCTTTTGTGTAACATGTATCATATATAAACATGATATTTCTTTACTAAAAATGAAAGAATCACCGATTTCATTTAAACTTTTAGAATATATATAAATATAGATATTTTAATTATAAGTTAAATCATACCAATCCGCTTTTTATAGTTATAAATTTTAACATAATAAATAACATTTTTATGGTTATTTTATTTACAATGGTTGTATAATTTTCAATCTATGCCAATGGATTCATCAGAGAGCTAACAATTACTGCGGATAATAAAGATAATAAATAATTTTGATATAATTAGTTTTAGTTGAAAGGCAAGTTTATGCGTAGATACCAAAAATTTAATAAATAATTTTAATTAAATTCGATTTATTTTAATCAAAGGAACTCGATTAAATAAAAATCGATCACATGCTCTTACACGATAATTAGAGCTTTCGAATTAACTCTCGACATTAATCGAAGTTGAAATTAGGGTTTTATACATTAATTAACCCTAAAATTATTTAACTCAAACGAGGGTTCCCCAGAAAATAGCCTCGAGTTAAATGTCAATTAAAATTAGGGCTCCAAAATCCTCAATTTTATTGTAATATTTCTTCTATTTGGCCTAAAAAGATAGTTCCGGAAGTTTCGAGGCTTAAAATAAAGACTCTAGAAAGAACGAAGCCAGAAACAAAACTCCAAGAGAATAAGCTACTACGAAATTCGAAGCGAATCCGAACATTCTTCTTCATGATAATAGCGCTCTACGCTTGAGCTGACAAAGTAATTCCATAAAAATTCGACGGCTCGATCTTTCCTCAAAATTCAACGGGTTAAGATAAAAATTCAGGTGATTATGAATCAATCAATCGTAAGAGAAATAAAAGTTCTCTATATAAACCAACCGAAATTTAATCTACCTACAACAAAAAAAATACAACAAAGCCTCATGAGAAAATTTAACATAAACAACTCGTTAGCGCATTTCTTCATAAAAACCGAAGATTGTTGATTCCTGAGGAAAATACCACGTAACCATCACAAAACATATAAATCTCAACTCAAGCGCGGAGAGGCAAAAATACCCGTGATTTTCATCCTCCAAACCAAAATATGCTCCTCAAATCCAAGAACGGAGGTAAAATTACGTAAATTCAACCTATAAACCAAAAACAAAGCCTAAATGAAAGAGCCGGAGATAGAACACAAAAGTTATTCATCTCCATCACCAAAATAGCCCAAAACAAAGTACGCGTCGGCACTACCTGACAAATTTGCGAATTTCGGTGATTAAAACCTCAAAAAGCTCTATAGTAAATCATAGTGTGGATACAAGCCGCATAGCCCATGTCTCTTTGTCAAGAACACGGAATAAGCTCGCTAAAACATTCTCTAGACAAGAAATAAGCATATTCACATAGATAGTAACTGAAGCTCAAAAAGTAAGCTACTAAGCACCGAACTCGCCTACTTGTACGAGATTACCTCGCTATGCACTCTAGCTAAACACATATTCATAGAAAGTCTAAGTCTCAACACTCAACTCTAAAGATTAAGATCAAGTCCGCATGTACCCATACGGGTATACGCCGCTATGGTCCCCGACTGACCATATCCAAGTCAAAGACCAAGTCCAAGACTAAGTCTTCTATCCAGTCTAGGATCACACGATCCAGACTCCTATCCAGCTTAGGATCATACAACGGTCCAAACACAAATCCAAGTCCAGCTCAGGATCACATAACGGTCCAAACACAAATCCAACCTCATTCCAGGCGCCTAAATCAAGTCCAAGACTACATCAAATCCAAGTCCAAAGATCTCAAGAGTCAAGAATCCGCTTAGAGAGCAATAAACCGAGAATGGACCTCAATCGCTTCATAAATCTTCTTCAATTCCAGATAGGTTTTCCCAAAGAGATTTTATTGTATTGGTACGCATACATTATAAATAATAAAATCTTTCTAGCGGTTACAATATGTTCTTAAAAAAAGAAAAAGAAGATGTTTTATATAAACTCTTAAAAGTTATATAAATATAGATATTTTAATCATAAGTTAAATCAAATATCTTATGTTCAAGTTTTATTTTTAAAATAATCGCCTAACGCAAAATATTTTATTTTATTATGGGCGTGATTTACTTCATAGCATATCATTGAAATATTCATATTATGTTTAATAATAATATACATAATAACATACATAATAATATACTATAGATATTAGAATACGTAAAACTCTTGGTATTTTTATCAACCATTTAATAATAATAATAATAATTATTAAATATAGTAATTCTTTAACTTCATATTAAATTATTAATTATTTAGAATTAATGTCAAATAACTAGAGTATCTGAGAGTAGTGGGCAAAAATGTCTTTACAAAAAATGGAAGAAACACCAAACTACATTCACACTTTTATATCAATTCAATCCGACCAACACAATTCATGCACACTCCTAGCCTCATGTGGTGTGTTTCGTATTTCATAAAAAAAAGAAGAAGTTGAAACCCCTCAACTTAAAAGGGGTCCTATGCCAGCCCTTACGCCTTGAAGCCACATCAGGGAGGTAAATCAATCGGACGTGCCTCAACTCCGACTGAACAGATCGATGGCTTCCATAACCAATTCATACGAGGTTACTCCTAAGTAGAATCGAACACACATCGTAGGAAGCGTTAAAGATACCACAACAAATTACCAACTCTCTTTACCAAATAGCTTACGCCCCTACTGGGATGCTGTAGAAATAGTGCAAAGTCAACCAAGAAATTGAATTTGAAAAGGATAATTATGTGGAATACTTAATACTCCATTCAATTCAAAATATAACTTTTTTATTTTTTCATGTCAAACTTTGATCATCAATAACTAGTTAATTAGATGATGGTGCACTCATAAAAATTTATTTTATGAAATTAAATTTAAAAGACAAATTTATTACGTCAATTTTATATTTTTTAAAACTAGTTAATGTTGGGTGAATTGACAATAAAAGTTTCGATATTTAAAAAAACGAAAATGAGTTATAATTTAAATTGGAGATAGTATAATATAGATTGTTATATAAATCAATTTTACTTCATCATACAACAGCCACACGAGCACAAATAAGTGTATTACAAGTAATCAAATAGTGGATTTAACTTGAGTTTAATGGTCAAGGCAAGTTACTAAGTTACTAATATGGAGTTTGAAGACATTGCCTGATAATCTTGTTGATAATCAGTGCAAAATAATATATTCCAGCTATATCACTAGTAAGAATGAGTTGAAAGAACTTGGCTCTAAAGTAAACTTATGTGATATGTCAGAGGACCATTTGCAGATATGACCACTTATTGGCAGTAGAACTGTGAAGGATATAGTATATTTAGACTACTTTATCTCGACATCGACCATTCTCTCTCATCATTTTTAAATAGATATTTAAATATTTCAATCTTTCAAATAAGTATTTCGGAGAGCAGATACCGACCAAAACATCTTTTTGCGCTTCACTATAACGGAGGCGGAGCGTACAGTTCGAATAGCATTACACTTTATGTGTTATTTTAAATAACATCGGCCAATATTTAATATATTAGTTAAATCAAATAAAAACATCACTAACCTTACATCTTACCCCCACCTCTACTTCCATTCACATTCTTAATTCATCCAAACTTAAAGGGCTTTGCTTTTGGATTCGAATGTGGGATGAAGGAAGCGTAGCGTCAAGATAATATTTCATTTAATTTTTAACTAATTAATATATTAAATATTGACCTAATTAAAGTTGTCATATTTAAAACGACCCATAAAAGTTGTGAATATATTTAAAATATCTATTTTGTCCTTATTGCTAATTGCTATACGAAAGTTCGTGTCAAAAAGACAAGCTTTCCAAAAAGCTCGTGTGTCAAAATATCTTCGTCATTATTCGAAAGATTAAACGCTTAGATATCTATTCAAACGATTTAAAGTAGGATCGGGTGTCAGAATAAAATTTAGTCATTATTTTATGTTACCTAAAGTTATGGTTATGAATGCTTTTTCTTCAATCTCAACTATTTAATGCATTGTTTTTCATAGAAATGCTTCGACCTCTACATTTTTTTTCTTGATAATTAGCGATAATATGACATCTATATTTTTTAGTCCATATATACAAACCTCAATCTAATGAGTTATTGGTGCCTTCTAGTCTCCTCTTGAGATGGTCCACGTTTACTTGCTGTGTTCTGAATATTCGTAATATTATTACCATCCCAAAAGATTATTTGGTCAAGATGAAATGAACCCACCATCTCAATTGAACAAACCGACAAACAATTATACTTCTCAAATTCAAACAATCGACATTTAACTTTTTTTAAATTAAACTTACAATTAATTATTAATTATTAATTATTTTTAAAAATATAAAATTTATATAATTGATTCAACTTTTTAAAATACTAATATTAATTTTTAATTTTTAATAACATAATAAAAGATTAATTGAAAATTAAAGATTTATCTCGATATATGAGAAAATTAATTGTTTTAAATTGGAGGAAGTAAGTTTCTCTATCATTTTTTACCTTTCTTTGTTTTTACGATGTTTTTATGTTACTCATAAATCTATATATTTAAACTAGGTGACTAACAATAAATGCAATAATGAAAGTAATACTCTATAAGTCGAAAATATCACCTCATACGAACCGAGGGAGGTGACATAGTAGCTTCATCAAAGACTCAAAAGTATTAAGAATCGATTAACCTCCATGATTTATCATTAAATAGCATTCATGAGACTAGTTTGTCTCATTAACTTTTTCAATCCAAAATAATTGACTTTCTCTAATGACAAATGAATCTTTAATCTTCAAAAATTAATATTACGAAAGATTTTAAAAGATTTAATCCAATTATAAATTTTATATTTTTAAAAATAATAAATAATTAATAATTAATGATTAAAGGATTAATTTTAAAAAATCAAACGCCAATTATTTCAATCAGTTATAGTGAATACATTATTACGGTGAAAGAACCACATATAAGAAAAAGTGACTTCTAATTACAAATTTCATACACTATATTATAAAGTAAAAGTTTTGTAGATTCTTTTGTTGTGCTAGTTTATTAATCCAATAACACTTCTTAAAGTGGAGAGAATAAGATCCGAATCCTTGGTTGGATTGTTCATCTAACAAATTACCCTTCATTTATATTTTCACTCTTAGTGATTAAATCATAATCTAGATAGGTGTAAATTTCACCTATATTCATTCCTTCCAGACCAATCATCACAAGTGGAGAGAATAAGATCCGAATCCTGAGCCTAGCTGTATAGAAATTACTCCTTCCATCTCATAATTTAAATCCCATTTGATTTTGTACATAAATTAAAAAAATTTCAAATTTCTTCTTTAAAACTTAAATTTCCCTCCATTTCTATTTTCACATTTAATCAAAATGAAAATGTATTTTGAGATTTTCCAAAATGTCAAAAACTTTCTTCGGGATAGAGGCAGTAGAAAAGAAGGGGGCAAAAATTATGGGTTGCCCATAACCTGACACACTCACCCATCAATCCATCATGCCCATCCATCTTTGTTTATTTATCACTCACAATTCCCAAATAACTATTGCTCAGCTGCTCAATTGAATAATATCACAAAAGGAATTCTAGGATAAGATTATTCTACAAGTAGCTCGCTTTGATTCCGTCATATATTCAACTCAAACTATAACCCAATCACTTCCTATTCCCAATTTTACTCGGCTGACATATTACTCAAGGACACTTACTACAAGGCATGTCATTGTATGTTAAAATGATCACAATAATTATATCGAATTAGAATCCAATTCCTGATAAATGAGAGGAGGATTACAGTTTAATTCTATCTCACCATTTGTCAAAACTCAAGATACAACGAGTAACTTATATTTGATTAATATAAAATGATGAGTTCTCTATAGCTAAATTTTATATCTCGAGCATAACAAGGAATACTACAATATCTATACAAGTAAATTCTAAAATTCGTTATTTTAGGGATTTTAATAGAAAAATTAGTGTGAATGCTCTTACAACTTCAATCTCGAGATGGACTTATTATAATATTTAAATGAATATGTTTAAATAGATAATCAAAATATTTTGATTATGTAACAATAATGTAACTCATCAAGTCATGGATCTCACTTGTCTAGATAGTTTAGCAAGCTGAACTTGTCACTTACCAAATTGATCATCCTTGCCAAAACCTCTTCATACACCAAAAGTTAGGTATACTCTATCATACCTAAATTCCCTATTTCAATGGATAAAACTTTCATGCACCAAAAATCAAGGAAACCCCATGTCACTCTACTCCATTTGTACTACTCCATAAACAATTATAGTAAACCATAATACTTTAGATCCATTATTCCAATTATAGCAAACCATCAATAAAAAATTATATTGATTTCCCACCACCACCCATATCTTTACACATTTCAACCTCCTCCCCCCACCCCCACAACATAACTACTTCCCTTTCTTCTTGATCTTGATTTCTCCCCCTTTTTAAACCTCTCAATTTTTTTCCTTCTTGAACTATTCAATCTGAATATCAAATGAAGATCCAATGTGATGTGTGCAACAAAGATGAAGCAATCATGTTCTGTGTAGCAGATGAGGCCGCCCTCTGCGCCGCCTGCGACCACCGTGTCCACCATGCTAACAAGCTCGCCGGGAAACACCACCGCTTCTCTCTGCTTCAACCATCAAACAAAGATATCCCCCTATGTGATATATGTCAGGTAACAAACCAACTACATACCCTTAAACTTAATATTGCCTAACAATCTCAAAAACATATAGTTTTTTGAAATTTCATTTCACTTGTCTTAGTGTTAAGTATAGATTTTGTAATCGGAATATCTCTCGTTGACGACTTTTAAATTTTCCAATTATAATCTATCAAATAACGCCCTCGTAAAAAATATAAAACCTCAATAATCTTGATGTTTTGCAGGAAAAAAGAGCTTTCTTGTTCTGTCAACAAGACAGAGCAATTCTATGCAGAGATTGTGATGAATCAATTCACAAAGCCAATCAACACACCCAAAAACATAACAGGTTTTTGCTAACAGGGATCAAACTATCTACAACATCATCTCTCTATACAGACTCATCTATGCCTCGTCCTAGTATTGCATCACCAACATCATCCATTACTACATCTATTTCCAATAGGGTTTCTTATGATGTTCCAAGTTTCAACCCTCAAAATTCAATCAAGAAGCCTGTTTCTGAAACACCCACAAATTGTTTTTCACAATCAAGTGTGAAGACATCAACACAAGTTCAAGTTCAAGGTGGTGGTAATGGTGAGTTGATGAATGGATCAACTAGTAGTATATCTGAGTATCTTATTGAAACATTACCAGGTTGGCATGTAGAAGATTTTCTTGATCTTTCTTCAGCAAATGGTTTCTCTAAGGTATGTACTTTAGTTTATTTCTGAGTAATATTTCAAACATTTATACATGAAAATGCTAAACTATTACTCTTACATGTTTTGCAACAAAACAAATGTAATATCCTCTATTAATCGAATTTGGTTACTTCAGTTTATAGTAGTTGCTCTAATATCAATAATTTTTTTTTTATGATTTCAGAATATTGAGAATGAGATGCAAGTTCAACAATTTTGGGACATTGATTATTCAAGAAATCTGCATTCTTCATCAACAAACTGTCCAAGTCTCTGGGTTCCTCAAGTGTCACCAGCAACTCAAGTATTTCCTGATAATACTTTTATTCAACCATACACAACATCAAATATTGCATTTGGTGCCCAAATGAACTTTAAAGACTTGAAGGATGCCTCAAATGTCAAACCAAGCAGAAAAAGGATTGATGATAATTGTTTTGCTGTCCCACAAATATGTCCACCTTCTAATACCTTCAAAAGGTCTAGGAATTTGTGGTAAAAAAGGAAATCCCATATTTGGTGTGACCATTTCCTTAAGTAGTTATGTTTCAAATAAGTTGTCTAAAGTTTTGATCTTGTATGTTGCACTAGTCTAATTGGGTTCATTTGTTGCCAACATGTATGTTAAATCTTCTGTTTGTAAATATAATGTCAATTTCTTTCCTTGTTGTTTAATTTGAATCAAAGAATAAGGAAACCAAAAAGACTGGAGACGTAAATTACATAGAAACTTTGAAGAAAACACAATTTCGGAGTCTTATTAAGTGGCTTCAAGAAAAATCATCTCTTGTCATTGTAATTGTTGGTAACCATGTCCATCTTACTATCTATCGTGCTATCCATTTTATTTTCAAGACTAGCACTCCTAAAATAATAATGATAATAGTGGTGGATAATAATTTTAGGAGTTTCAATTTTACAAATATAGTTCACAACATTATATATATTGAATAAACTCTCTAAAATGTGATACTCATGAAAATTTCTATAAATTACAGGATTTTTGTACTCTAAATTAATTATCAAAGGTGGGAATGGACCGAGTCAGCTCAACTTATTTGAATTCATAGGTAAAACTACATTGACAGTTCAAGTGAAATTTATGAATTTGGAAAAACAATAGGAAAGTTGATTCTATCCCCCATGCGGTTGGAATAAGACATGTTGGACGGTGACATTTGCATCGAGGAAGAAGATAATTGTGATTAGATAAGGATGACAAACAGTGTAAATAAATTATATGGTCTGTTTGGTTAATAATCAACTTATAACTCAATGAATCTTTTTGTAGGGACCCATGATACTGTTATCGTTATTGTGCGTGGATAGATCTTGGGTGGGTGTCATTTGGTAGAACTTCAGTGATCTTTATAAAGAAAGTGTTGATAAGAATTGAATGTTAGGTTTATGGATTAAAAGAAAAGTTATAAATAAGCCCAATAGGGATTTCTGAATAATATAAAAAGATAATATACAAGTGTACACTGCTTGAGGATTTGCGGCGGAATATATGAGGAGACTACGAGACAATCAACGTAGATTGTCTCTAAGAATAGTGCGTCTGCGGCGTATGGAGACGAACCCCTACCCGTGAGAACTTTACTAGGGATTCTTTAAAATATTAAGCTATAAACTGAGGTTGAAGCGTATTAAATCAAAGAAAGCGATTTTCCGCCCTACTGAGTCGACTAAGGATGAAGGGAGGGGGAGAGAGAGGAGGAGAGAGAGAGAGAATTCTCGGCGCAAAGTTGGAAGAGGTGGTGCTAGTGATTCCATCACAATCATATGAACTTTATATAAGTAAGCCAAACTCTCTTTTTAGAACTTTCAGAGATGTGGTAAACTTCTTACCTCATTTTCTTCTATCCTAGTCAAACACTACTTTATGAGAGAGTCCCAAAACTTTAAACCTTGTCACTTAAAATAAAGGCGTATTATGTGGAGAGAGAGAACGTTACGGAACCTACATCTTTTATCCCGTTTTAGTCGAACATGGGGTGGATTCGAGCTGTTGAATTCGCCTCAGTATTTTTATACAAGTCTATTTTTTAAACCCCCAAAAGTTAAAATTAAATTATAGTTCGATTTCGTTTGTTGTGTGTGAAATCTTAATTTCGATCGAAATTAGCAATATATTAATTAATGTTTAACCGAACATCTTATTAATATATAGATTATGAGCTGACTCTAGTAAACCATCATAACCCCTAATGTCAATCGAGTTACCTAATATATTAATTTTTCAACAATTAATATATGCCTGAACTTATTATTATTAAAAATGTAATGTCGGTTTATCTGATCTAATTGATCAAAGGACATATATTTATGAGAGATTAACATATCATATTTCCAACGCTCAGCTCGACGGGCGATTATTTGTAAAAACGATTCTTTACTAATCGAATACATCATGCGTCACTATTACACGATTTCAGCGGTCAAGCTATGGTAAGATTTGTCACCATACTCTTGCACACAATATGGCTGCCAGGTGGTATGAAGTGATGTGATCTCGATTATAATGCGAAGGTTGTGCTCAATCACCATCGAGTTCTTGAGAGGCTGAAAATTTAAACCGTTATATCGATATTCACAGAATTCCATACGTGTCCTGAAGATTTCACAATTATACTTGTAGTATCTGAGAACTTAAGTCTTTTATAATCATCACCATTACGGAAGACCTTTGGAAGCGGTCGAAATGCATTACTCCTATAAAGTGAAAGCAGAATTCCATTAGGTCCCAGAATCGCTTAATTTTAACATAAGTTATATAAGAAACTTCTTAGGACACAATATATACAATCTTCTAAGTTCTCATGGTGGTCAATGTCCAGTATCACGGTTGAAACCATTTCACACCGTATACCTATGTGATTGACTGGAGTAAAGTTCTCCCTTCTGATCTAAGAAACGTGATCAAACAATCAACACATACTAATCAATGGCATTCGATTCCAATAGTGAATACCGATTAGGGACCACAATATCGTCGTTTTCTAGGCTTGATAGACAGGTTTCTTGTTTTAGGTCAGCAACTTGAAGACCTCTCTAGAAATGATGCATACATACACATTGTATAGGTATATATGTATTGATCATGGTTTGAAAGCAAATGATATATTTTATTTTGAATTTGAAGCTTAAAATTCAGTATCTCTGTCATTATGGCGTAAATAAAGAAAAAGCCCAGCTCCCGCTGCAGTAACACCACTGGCATGTCCTTAAGATCGATCACATACATGTGTTTGCCGTGCTTTGCTTTGAGGTAGTGATTTAGTTAAAGGGACACCTACATTATCATCGGTCGAACCTTACATATTCCTAACGTCTCCTACATCGGTTTATCTCCGAATAAGATGATACTTTAGAGTAAATACTTGGATATGTGATGTGATCTTGGATTTCACTTAGCTTATTTATTGCTCAGTGTTATCACATTATAACTCAGCTGGACGCTTGATACTACAGAGTACTACTCCAGAAACTTCACTCCACGAATTTCTTGATCGGCCAAGCTTCCTTCGCTGACTTGAAGTTGCAATGTACTTTCGACACGTTGTCGAGTTAGCTGATTAATAACAACTCTTGCAGACATTGCGCCACCGTTCAGGCGAGAATAAATGTCAGTTGAGGTCGACTACGTCTGTTGGTTTGGCGGCATCGGTATAACCTACATCAATAACTTCCTTTATCCCGCGTATACAAGGAACATATCTTTAATCCTTAAGTAAGTACTTAAAAAAAAAAAAAAATTATGGCCTTAAATGTAGTCCGGTGATTTTCCACTTTGGACATGATTGGTAATAACATTACCTTAGGCGTCACGGGCGATCGGACGTATACATAACATGGCGTAGATGATGGATCTTGTCGTCACGTAAGGAACGTCGCTCATTCTTTTCTCTTGATCTCATTTGTGGGACAATTGGAGCAGTGAGAGTAATGCCGTATGTAATGGGAGGTTCCTTTCTTTAGTAACCATCTTGAATCTTTTCAACACTTTATCCAATAAGTATTTTAGGCTTAATCAGTAGAAGCCTTTTAAATCAATTTCTTAGGATCTTAATTCCAAGAATGAATTGAGTTTCTCCTAAGTCTTTCTGAGAAACCACTTACATAGTCATGACTTGGCAGTTGACATATGTATGTCGTTTCCATATCGATATGTTATGCTACATACATGACTATAAATACAATGTTGCTCCTTTAACCTTCTTGTATACACAAGAATGTTAACCGTTCTTAATGAAACAGAAATTCTTTGATTGATTCATTAAAGCGAATATTCCAACTTTTCGATCTTTGCTTAGATCCATAAATGGATCTTTGTAGCTTGCATACATTCTTATGTCCACTTAAGACATGTAAAAGCACAGAGGTTGTGTCATGTACGTCCTGCTTTTAGATTCTCGTTAAGGAATGCAGTCTTTACATCCATCACTTGAATCTAGCAATCATAATAGCGATGACTAAGGTGTTGAATGGATTTAAACTTTACAACTGGGGAGAAGGTTTCATCATAATCAATTCCTTGAATTTGTTTGAAACCTTTGGCTACAAGTCTTTTTTTTTCAAATTATTTAGATGTCATGTTTTCTCATATTTCCATTTTTTAAATTGTTTTCATATTTTTATTTCTGGTAGCCTTATAAATATAATTTCCATCTTTATCAGGTTTACGTTTAAAATTACACTCGATAGGTATAGCACCTTCAGGTAGATCATGAAATGTCCAAACATTATTTTTGGTATTAAATCTATCTCGGATTTCATGACTAAAAGCCGTTCGTCGAACACTTACTCATGGCAAGCCATCCCCGAAGAAGGCTCGCCACTCAATTAGAGAATTCCCATACCATCTATCGGGTTCTTGACTAGTTCTATCCGATCTCCTAAGGGTAGTGTGAGTCTCAGTTGGCTCGATCACGGTTTCCCGATGGATCAGGTCAGACTTCCTCTACATATAAGGGGGCTGCTCACGAGGTGAATCAATCACGGTCTCAACGTTGACTTCTTCACTATCTTGAAGAACTTCAAGATTCTCACTTCTTCTATATCTTTTGGCTAAGTAATCCTTCTCAAGGAAAGCGCCATTTCGTGCAATGAAAATCTTATTTTCATACTTGAGATAAAAGTAATACCCTTTGGTTTCTTTGAATAACCAATGAAATAGCATTTCTCAGATTTGGGTCCAAATTTGTCCGTGGTCAATTTCTTGACATAGGCTTCACTACCCCAAATCTTGATATGACCAATCTTGGGACGGTTCCCAAACCACATCTCATGTAAGGGTCTTAATTCATGGCAGTTGACATTTTATTTAAATTAATGTACATGGTAGTCTGTAAAGCATATAACCAAACCGGCCCGGCGGTTGGATGTGCTCATCATGGATCGAACCATATCCAATAGGTTGATTTCTCCTTTCGGACACACCATTTGTTGAGCTCATACATATAAAATTTAGATTGAAGAGCCATAAACTAATTTCATGCACTTAATTATGTAATTACAATTCGTAGCACATTTCGTGATGCCTTTGTTGGGTTTATGGATTAAAATACTTTGTTATAAATATACAAAAACCGAGTTCTACTAATAATATAAAAAATATACAAATTAATGTACATTTCTTGAGGATTTGCAGAATATATTTGAGGGAGCTCTAAACAATCAACGTGGGTGTCTCTAGAATAGTCACTTTGACATATGAAAGACCCTACATGGCTTTACTAGAGCTCTTTAAAATATTAAATTATAGGCAGGGTTGGATAGAAAAATCCGGCGAATTTCCCACCTACTAATTAAATGGGATGAAAGGGGGGTGAAAGAGAGAAATTCTCAACTTCAAAAGTTGAAAGAGTTGGTGCAAGTGATTTCTTGCAAATCATGACCTTTATATATGACTGCCGCCAACCCCACCACTTTGAGCTTTCAAGCAGAGATGTGATGAAAATCTTCCACCTCCTTTTCTCCCTATCCTAGTCGAACACTACTATAGGGGGTTCCAGAATGGTCTTCTTCTTATCCTAAAGGCTGAAGACATCTTGTGTGACATTGGAACCTCATATCTAAATCCATTTAGTTGGAGCATTAGGTGGGTTTCAAGCTGTTGAAATTTTGTTCCAACCATTCTTATACAGTTCTATTTTAAACCACAGAAGTTATAATTAAATTATAGTTCGTTAGATTTATTACGGTGACCTCTTAGGTGATCCAATTAGAAATATATTAATTTATGTTTAACCGAACATCTTATTAATATATAGATTATGGCGACTACAATGTGTCATAGCCTCTAATGTCAATCGAGGTTACCTAATATATTAATTGTCAAGCATTAACATATGGTGAACTTATTATTATTTAAATGTAATAATCGTTTGTACAATCTACTTGGGCATATATTTATGAATATAACATACCGTGGCTGGAAATATCAGCTCATAATTTTCGATCCGCACACTACGCGCGACTTGACCACCCACATGCAGTTCCTCAATAGAGTAGCAGAAATGTATTTTTTGCTGGCAATACATACATGTGATGCATGTACAATCGTGAATTTGGGAAAGTTCTGCAACAAACATGTTAGAAATAATTGTAATTAATTTATAGCTATTGTCCAATTTTTGTGGCATTAAGTGACATAATTTTTTTTATCTTAATTAAAATGAACTTGTCAATATTAATATACATATATATGTTTGGCTAAGCTTATTGTTTTTACTTATAAGTGACCTGCTTATAAGTTGCATTCATACTTATAAGTAGATTAAACCCATAAAGTTATCAGAACTATTTTGACTTGTTTAGTAACATAATTTATAATGAATTTTTTTTTACATGTTTGGATAACAATAACTTATAAGTTGCAGAAAGGTTAAAATGACTTATAAGGACATCAGCGTTTATATATAACGCTCTCTTTATCTTTATGATATAAATAAATTAGTAATTTAATATTTGAAATAATTAAAAAATTGTATCAAAATTTGTATTTTATGACTAAAATATAATATTTATGATATCAACAATAGTATAAAATATAACATTTATGCTTTATTATTAAATAAGGGTAATAATGTAATTTTATTAGGTCGAACTAATAAAAATAAGTTGGTGCAAAAAAGTTAGAAATTTGAACTTTTTTTAAAACAACTTATAAGTTGCTTAGAACTTATAGTTGGGTGTTGAAGATGTTTGTCGAACACTTCATTTGTCAAAATCAAGCCCAATAAGTTGATTTTGAGGAAAAAATCTTTCGTGGCGCCAGCGATTTTGTGACAAAAAGCAACTTAGCACGCACGATTTGGGTGGTGTAGCAAAAAGCAGTCGTTTGCTGGCTTTCTAAGCGTGACAAAATATTAAATGGAAAAAAGTCTTTACCACATAGTTAAAGGGGTGACAAAAGATTCTATAA
Organism: Lithospermum erythrorhizon; assembly: GCA_019722365.1. Taxonomy (NCBI): domain Eukaryota; kingdom Viridiplantae; phylum Streptophyta; class Magnoliopsida; order Boraginales; family Boraginaceae; genus Lithospermum; species Lithospermum erythrorhizon. The sequence goes on along the minus strand of JADFUC010000954.1, from coordinate 2,351,506 downwards.
TGATAAACTTTTTACTACTTATTTGTAATTTGTAATAGGCGTGACAAAGATTTTGAACTATATATATACACACACATATATATATATATATGATAAAAAGTTATAAAAGTAATATTATATAAATATCAAAATGAACAAAAATTATATATCAAATTATTATTATCACTATTATTATAGAGAATAAAAAAAAAATCATGATCCAATATTAAAATGGACTATTTCCACATTGTATGAATTGTTATATGTTTCTAAACCAGGCGGATACCGATTCGAAATAGAATCGATTTCGATTCAGTCGAAACATGATTCGGAATGAACCCGATATACCTAACTTCGAGTCATGAAACGCTTAGGGTATCGTTCCTCCGTTTCATTACCTGCAAACTGATAATAATGTTTACCTACATGGTCTTATTCTCATCAATTTTGCCCAAAAAAATATGTTTCTTTCTTTCTTATTTCATTTTATTATGCGATTAGTAAACTACTAAAGCGATCTTTATATTTAGAAAATCAAATATACAATTTTGTAAATTTCAATTTGAAACTCATTAATTTTGAAATTAGGGATTTTGATTATTTAAATTCAATTTTCCCATGTCCAATTTTTTCATAATTTTAGGGGTTTCTAAAGAATGTTGTACACTTAATTTGTTTGTCTTGAATAAATTTAAATTGTTAATAAATAATTGATCTTTTAATGATATTTTGTTAATACTAATTGGTTGAATGATTGTGATGTTTTTGAAGAATATCGTAGCATATGTAAGTGTTATGTCAGTCATCTGATTTGAGTCGATTCGGAGTTGGTAGGACTTTGCTTATTTACACGTCATATATCGATTGCCGAGATATTTGTTTGAGTGCTTTCCAATTGAAAAGCGAGCTTCTTGGTAAATATTTATTTTTATTGATGTTGGTTCACGTTTAGCTTTAGAATAGCGTGGTATATCTGCGGAGTTCGAAATTTATCGAGTTAATCTTATTTGTTGATTATTTAGCTTAGTAATCTCTTTCATATTTTGACGTGAATCTTGTTTTCATAACTGTTCATTTTACTTAATCATGTACTCCGTAATTTAAATTAAATATGTAATTTGACTCAATTCTTGTTATCTAATGCATCTTGCTTGACTTGATTTTGCAAGAATCATTGCCATACGATTTAGTGTATGTGTTCTTCGTATGCCTTAGTTCATGTTGAGATTTTATGCTATTATGCATTAAATCATTTTCATTTTCTATTTTACTCTATCAATTAATTACTACGGTTTGAACTATAGAAATTTGTTTTGTGGAGTATGCTATTGGGATTATTTGATGTTTTTATTCTTATGTTGAAACTACAATTGACGTTTTTTCCTTCCATTATTGCATGTTGCAGATTTCCATATATGAAGCTTTTGATTAAGTTTTTTTTAACATCATGGAGGCTTCTGGATGCAAATCTTCATATAAACTTATAGATTATACAAAGTAATAAAGATGAAGATGAAGATGGATAGTGTTGATTGTGGACCCGGGCGATGGGAACCGGCCCGATCGACCCGGTCCGAATATCCATCCGAAACTGGACCGGATCCGGTCCGGATCGGCATTAGATCCGGTATTGAAGCGGATCCCGGCGATATCGAAACGGATCCGGACCGGTGACCGAGCGGATCGGATCGGTAATTTAATGTAAAAAACTAAAACCTATTCTTATCGGAACCCGGATATGGATACTATGCTCCGGATCCGGATGGGCCCAGCCGGACGGTTTGGATCGGATCGGATGGACAACGGACCGGTTTGGATCGGATCCCGGTCGGTCGAATCCTTGACAGCGGTTTCGATTAGGTTCGGATGGGCCAAAGCAGTGGTCCAGTTCGGATCCGGTGAAAACGGTCAGGACGATATGACACTAAGATGGATGGAAGATTAAAGTTTTTATCTTTATTTTAGTGTAATTTTGTAAATAGAGCTATTTAATTATGATGTATTTTGTAAATTGATTGAATATACATATATTGAATAATATAATTATTTTCATTGAAATTGAGTTATTTTACATTTATTTATATTTGATGTAATAATAAGCTGTTATAAATATATAATAATAAGTAAAATACTTTATTTTTCTAGAAAGATATTTTGGTAGATTTTTTGTCATGCACGTCAAATCGTAACAAATATCATTTGTGAAATTGGTATGAAATGCATTTGTGACGCCATTGACAAAAGTGTGGAAAAAATTTTTTGCTACGCTGTGAGCGTCATGCTTTGCCTCATTCTCAACTTTTGCCACGATTTTGGCTTTAGCCACTAGTGTCGAAGTGTAAAGCCACTTTCTTGTAGTGGTGGCCTCTTTTATAAGTTGCATTCATCTTTTATAAATGTCAATTATTTTTGACTTGTTTGGCTAACATAATTTATAATGAGATTTTTTTTACATGTTTGGATAACAATAACTTATAAGTTGTAGAAAGGATAAACTGACTTATAAGGACATCACATTTATATAACACTCTCTTTATCTTTATGATATAAATAAATTAGTAATTCAATATTTGAAATAATAAAAAATAATTGTAACTAAAATTAATATTTTATGACTAAAAATATAACATTTATGATATCAATAATAGTATAAAATATAACATTTATAACATTTATGCTTTATTATTAAATAAGGGTAATCATGTTATTTATTAGGTTAAACTAGCAAAATAATTTATAAGTTGGTGAAAAAAAGTTAGAAATTTGAACTTTTTTTAAAATAATTTATAAGTTGTTTAGAACTTATAAGTTGGGTGTTGAAAGTATTTGTCAAACACTTCATTTTGTCAAAATCAACTTATAAGAAACAATAAGCTTAGCCAAACACCCTTAATATATTGAAAAATATTTGAATCCTCAATTTGAAAAGTCAATTCATTAAAATTAGAAATTAAACCGTGTTTTAGGAATAACTAGTAATATCCAAAGCGACCGGCCCTCAAGTATATGTAGGATTGTTTTAATTTTTTAATTTTTCTTGTATTTTAATAAATAATTTTGGCTTTTTTCATACAACCCTTTCACCGTTTCCATCTTTTTACATCTTGTTTTGATCTTTTCAAATTATCTCCTTACTTTTCTCGTTCTTTTTAAGTCATCTCCTACCGTCCATTTTTGCCATTCAAATAGATGTATACTTTTAAGAGAAAAAACTAAACCAGAATTACGCATATAAGATTTAAAGCATGTATATCAAATTTTCTAAAATTTTCTTAAAATATACTCTAAAATCACTGCTTTATTTTATTTTTAGGGATTAATTTTTATGTATGTTATCTATTAGATTTCCTAGTATTCATTTCAGTATTGAAAAAATAATCGGGAGAGTATAAATTTAGGGGATGAAGAAGATGAGTGAATAATTTTATAGGGATCAATTTATTTTAGAGAAGCTAAAAAAATACTATTTTTTTTAATGATTTCATTTCTATTTTAATTTTTAAAGAAGCTGATATAGATGTACTTATAGATATATTTAGAAATAATTACTGTATATATTTAGAAATAATTACTGTATATGAAAAGGAACAATGATCATGAAGCAATCTTGTGAGAGAAATCTCTACTGAAAACGCTAATGTGCACACCAAGCAATCTTCTAGCCTTGTACATTTGACGTTTTCGAACAACTGAATGTTCTCAGAATGATTGCCCAAGGACCAAAAAACATCAATTATCATTATACTTCTTACCAAATCATTGCACAAATCAGCAACTTGTTGAAACCTTAATGTGATTGGAAGAAACTTTAATTCACTACACAAAATCTTAATTGAAAGTGAAACTTCTTAAAAGGAGGACAATATTGCAGCAATACCAATCAAACATTAGATAGGTGACCAAAAAAAGGCCATAGTCACAAACCAATACAATGACCTGATTATAAAGCATACAACACAAAAAACAATCACAAAATCAAGAAAAAATACAATACTAGAAATCTTCCTTGGTAGCATATCTTCCCAGCCAGGCCCTTGAATGCAACCAAACTTATAACAAAATCGGCATAATCATAATCGATAATGGGACAAGAATTTAGATAAATCATATAACCCGCCATAATATCTTTAAAGAGCCTCTAGTTAGAAGTGATGGTTAACGTTTGCGTCTGCAATGCGCTTTGCACATATATCGACAATCATAATAGCAAGGGCCTCCACAATGGAGAGGGCAATCTAGCCTCATTCCTTTACACCTTCCTTCAACCATGCATTGAGCAAACTCACCAATCTTATAGTGCATGCTACTAAAATCTCTCTTTTGAACATTATGTTTCTTTCTTATATTATGACATCCCCATTTATATGAACCACCCCCTCCACCTCCCCCCCTCCCCACCCACCTTTCTTACTCACCCCCTCCACCTCCTCCTCCATTGGGACCACCTTTACCAGTCCCATTGCCACTACCTCCCCCTAATCCTCCACCTCCTCCTCCACCCCACCCCCAACCAAATTCACCTCCAAAACCATCTTTATTACTCTTCATGATTTCCTTTTCAACATCAACATGAGTTCGATTTTCACTTTCGCCATTGGTTGAGGTCACAGAAGTGACATTTTGTGTTTCTTGATCACTTCTTGACCTCACCACCATTAGCATGACACAAAGGAAGAACAAACATACAAATTTCCTTGGTGTCTCCATTGAGATATATGATATTTACTTTGAAGTCTTGGATTCTTGATGAAATACATTGGGTTATGCATCTATTTTATAGTCACCCTCAATAGCATCAAACCCTTAGCCTCGTACTACAGCTCAATATAGACCCCACTTCATCAACCCATCTTGCAGGCCTTTGCCAACCAACAAACTCAACACTCAAGAGCAATCATTACAGAGAGAAACAGAGGAGGGGGGGAAGAGGGGTGATACTTAAACTGCACTCCAATTTTGAACCCACCTAGAAGGCTAGAAAACTAAGTATAAAATTCATGAGATTATAATAACTATTCAAGCTTGTAGAGAAAGTAGAGTGTGGGTGGTGCAATTTGTAGGGTGGTTGCATGCAGGTTCTAAATTAAGCATCGCTGGTTGTTTAAGCTAACCCCATTTTTGGATATTTAATTATCATGGACCTTAAGATATTGAGTTAACAATTCAATAAAATCAAAACGAGTAACAAATACATGATATTATTTGGGAACTTACGTGGCACTCAAAATTTTAATAATTACATTTCATATTTTGTTCTTTTTAGGTCATTTAAAAAATGTCCACACATAAGTGTATTTTACATAAATTTCTATTTCTTGAAACATCAAAAAATACATTCAGATGATAGTTTTAAATACGAGTAATTTAAATAATGTGAAAAAAGTCACTACAAAAATTGTGATTATGAAGTATTATTTTGTTAATTGCAGTAAGCATTATTTATGAATTATATATAATACATTGGTTTATGCATAAAAGTGAAAAAATTGAAGGGACCACAAAAATGTGAAATTTGAAGCATTCAAGAAAGTACATTATTAATCACTTTAAAGTTGAAAGAGCTTCTCATCACATCAAGGCAAAGGAAATTTACATGTCAAGAAATGTTAAATGCCAGAATTGATATCTATGTTTCGCATATTATCCAGCAAAAAATTCTTATGTTTGTACAACTTGAGGTTTCCTACTGAAATAAGCCAAGATGACATATAACAAAACTGAGACATTCTACAAGGATGCCCAAATAGGCGATTAAAAATATTTGAACCTGTATCTGGCAGCATAGGAATAGGCATATTACAAGCTCAAATTTTGAGCATGGAATACTTAATATCATTGGTCGAAACTAAAGCCGTAGGTGAACTACTCAATAAACCTATTAATCCGATATTTAACTTGATAACCGCCTGCAGACTTATCGAATTGAACTTGAGTACCATTTGATACTTGATAATGTTGAAAGTGATTTGAATACCACATCGAAATAATATAAACACTATTCTATTTCTTGGCCCTATAAATAAAGGTCTAGTTGTAGGTTAATACTTATCTTAGAAATAAACTTTGAGGTTTTGTAAAAGGCTCTTGGTAGCGTTATTTCAACTATTTCAGTTAAAGTTTGTAATCTGTTTCTTCCCCATAATAGTGAAGATTTTGTGGCTTGGAGCTCGTGGATTAGTCTAAACAAATGTTTGTTTCGGATACCACGTAAAAATTTTAGTGTTATTTATTTTTCAGTATTTAATTTAATTTCTAGTCTCGTATCGTATTCGTTATAACAAACACGTGTTTGTTACAACAAATTGGTATCAGAGCATAGGTTATCATCTACGAGATGGGTAGTAAAAGTTTGAAAATTGAAATTAATGCTGGGAAAAATAGTTTTGATGCAGCGAATCAGGCGGGGCGCTCTTGGCTTGAGGGCTACGGACTCCTATGTTGAAAAATCCACAGCAGATTGCCGGATAACATAGATAGTCCTAGAGGAAAAGGCACGCTCGGCGTTGATTCTCGACTTTGGATGATGAGGTCATGAGAGGTTTCGGGAGGGATACTATTAATAGAGTACAATGGCTCGAGCTAGAGTACGTATATGGCGAAAGAGCTTGACCAACAAGTTGTTATTGAAAGCTTGACGTACGTTTGAAGTGAGAATGTAGGAAAGGTACATACACCTATGTAATATATTACTTGATTTGCGTAATAGATATTACTTGATTTGCGTAATATATATATTAAGATTGAGGATAACGATAAGGATACTGCCTTGATATTATTAGCCTCTTTACCTATGTCATATGAGAACTTTAAGGAGTCTATGACAAATGGTAAAGATTCTTTGTCTCTGGAAGAAGTGAGATCTGCCCTCCATAACAGGGATTTGCGTATTAGTTGTAGTAGTGGTGGTTCTAGTACTACAGTCGGACCGTTTAATGCACTAGTTGCTAACACTAGTGGTGATAGACCGGTGGAGAGGTTACCGGGAGAGCCGGAGTCGGGGTTCGAAGCCCGATGAGTGCAATTTCTGTAAGGAATTGGGACATTGGAAACGTGATTGTCCCAAATTGAGGAATGAACAGCAGAGTGGAGTCTTGAGTGGTCTTGCCGCCATTCTTAGAGCGGTGGGTATGCATTTCGAAAGAGAACATGACTTTTGATTCTTTGAGCAGCGCGTCCGGCGGCGTGTAGTGCGGATCTACAGCAGTACGAGTGTGTCCTAGGAAAAAGTGATATTTGACATGAGTAGATTGGATGGTGGCATTGTGTTTCATGGCCTAGTATTTTTTCGGTCTACAAGATGGTTGGGATTGACTCGGGTAAGAGTAGGATACATGATGGTGGAGGTTGTACATTGAGCAAGGATAGACATGTGTTTTTGCCCGGCCAGAATACATTATCTACGTAGTCGTTTTGGACAAGATGAGAGTTTGATTACGAGGAAGAAGGTGGAGGTTGTTGTCATTTATAGATTGGATGTCTTCTAAGTGGTGTGGGTGTGGAACTTTGTATTGGATCTGAGGTATGACATTTTATATTTTCTAGTCGACTTTGTGTGATATTGGAGAAAGCTTGGTGGAATAGAATTTTTGAGGTCGAGTGGTGAGTCGGAGGCACTTCTTGTTCACTTTTACTTGAATGATATGCCGGTGGCTTGAGGGGTTTCATGGAACATCACGGGGTAGCTCGGGGATGTCTTTAGAGTTACGACCCGAGGTATCTTAATATGTAGTACGACTATGAGGATGAAGTTTGGACAATTGTTGTTGTTGGTTGCCACGGTAGCTCGATTCATGGGTCATCTGTTGTTAGTATTGAGGCTGACCGATGGCGGTTGCCGTTGGAGAGGAAGATTTCGTCGGCCGAGGGGTCTAAAGATCGCAGGGCGACTTCTGTTACAACGTCGAGGGAGGTGATACATTGAATGTGTTCACTCGAGTTGGATAGAATGAAGGCATGCGTTGGTATTCACTAGTTTCCATTTTGGTCTCCATTGTGGTGTTGATGTGATTGGTTTCGGGACATCGGCGGATGGTGGAAAGTTCTTCAACGGCGTTTGGACTTGATCATTTTGGTTTGTTACTTGCCCGATTGGCGAGGGGCACAGCGTGAGGTGGAGATGTTGGCCGTTTATCTATCTTTTATGGGTGTCGTTTGGACACGTACATCCTGGTATACTTGACACGTTTGATCGTATAGCCGCGATAAGTGTATATGGCACATTTAGTGCTTTAGTACACTTGCCCGTTAATGAGGAAAAGAGAAATATGTGAGGTGGAGGGTGCAACTTAGCATTGTCCCGTCTCTTTCTAGGTGTTCGTCTAGACACGTACGCGGATTTGGTGCCAGTTTTATCGGTGCATAGGGGAAGTTTTCGATTTCTGTTATCGTAGAGGATTGAGAGTCGAGGTGGAGATTTGTTGAAAATGACTTTGAATACCTGTCGAAATAATATAAACACGATTCTATTTCAGTCCTATAAATAAGGCTAGTTGTAAGTTCATACTTGTACGAATAGCTTGAGGTTTTGTAAGACTCTTGGTAAGCATTCACTTCCAATATTTGATTAAAGATTGTCTGTTTAGCTTCTCCATAATAGTGAAGATTTTGTTGCTTGGATCTAGTGGATTAGTCCAAACAAACGTTTGTTTGGAATCTCACGTAAAAGTGGTGTTATTTATTTTCCAAGTATTTTATTTAATTACAGTACCAAATGCAGGTATTCGTTATAACAAGCAGCGTGTTCGTTATAACAGATAACTATCAGTATATTGACCTCATTTCAGTATATACTCTTTAAAAAGTGTAAAAACTAATATGGAGAGTATGAATTTAGGGGTTGATTTTTATGTATGTTTTTTAACAGATTCACTATTATTCACTTTGCTATTGAAAAAGTAATATGGAGAGTATGAATTTAGGGGATGAAGAGGGTGGATGAATAATTTTATAGGGACAACTTATTTTGAGGGAACTGAAAAAAATACAATTTTTTTCATTTTTAATGATTTCAGCCCCTATTTTACTCTTTTAGAAAAGATGATGTACATGCTTTAAAAACCTGATAAATTACATATCGAATTTCCAATTCCGAGTACAAAAGCCAACTCCTATGAAAAAATACAGAACCCCCGAATTAGTCTCTACTTACGAGTTTACACAAATTCTATAAGCATCATGCTTATGTTGGAAATATGAGATATTAGATCTCATAAATATGTCCGTTGAACAATTCGATTGTACAACCGATTTACTCATTTAATTATATTCTTTATAAGTTTAGATATATGTTCGATTGTTAGACAATTGACATATTAGGATTAACTCGCATTGACGTGCAAAGAGTTATGATGGATTTTTAAGGGTCGCTCATAATCTATATATTAATACTATATTCGGTTTGCCAATTAATATATTACTCTTTTGATCAGTATAAAATTCGCCTTGCGACAACAAGATCAAAGTATAATATGATTATAACTTTTCGGGGTTAGAAATATAACTATATGGAAATGATGGGGCAAAATTTCAATTAAAATTTTACCCCATGGCTAGACTATAGAAGGAAGAGGCGGAAAAAGGTTCTGAATATTCTACCTTATCATCTTGTTTCCTTGCTTTTAGGGATAAGATTTTGAGGTTCTAGAATGTTCTTGTGAAGGGAATATAAAAGGAGTTTAAGTTACATAATTGATTGCTAAATTCATTATTAAATGCTTTTTGAAAGAAAGATGAAATAAAAACTCGCTCCCCACCCCTCTCTTGTTGACCGTATTTGGAAGAAAAACCCATAATTTTTTATTTTTCTATTTTCCTTTGTTCAACTTTTAATAGTTCAAAATAAACTTTGAAGGAAAGGTTTGATCGTCGTTGGTGTGGATTATTCTTAAAAACGACCTACGTTGGTTGTTCGGAGCGTCCTCTGACATTATTCCGACTTCGAGTATTATAATTACTTAATTATGCTATATAAATTATTTATATGTTGAGATTAGATTTTATATGATTAAAATTGCTATTTGATATTTATTTATTTCAATTGATATGATATATTTGATTAATTGAATCAAATATGATTAATTATTAAAAAAAAATTAGTGATTTTGATGTAGTTAAATTAAAAATATTTTTCTTGATTTTCTGAGAATTTTTCGAGTTTTTACGAGATTAGGTTATGTATTAGCAAAATATTTGAATCGATTGATTATCTGTTAAAATAAGGTATCTGATTAATTATTTAATCTTTAATTTGTTTCATATAATTCAATTATAAATATTTTCTAAATTTTGTGAATTTTCTAAAGATTTCGAGCAAATGTTATATCGGTTCGATTTGAATCGATAAAAGCGATCATTGTCAGCCGACTAAGGAAGGTTGCAGGCGATGCGGACGGCGGCGACAACCCCTAGCGGAACCGCGTGCCACATGTTCGGCCACGTGGGTGGCACGTCATCATGATGTGGCTTGCCGCGTCGACATGATGAAGCGTCTTGCGTCGGCCGAAACGAGTTGACAGTCGAACCGAGGTTGACTCTCGGTCAACTTGGGTTGGCTAGTGTCGACTTCAACTGACCCGGCCAGTAATTGCTGATCCGACCCGCGCCCGTTTGACCCTGTTTGACGGACGGTGGTTTGTTTTGCTATTGGACAATCGAATTTGGAGCCTGCTTTTTGGCTTGTTTGGTTTTGGACACTTATGGTTTGGGCCAATTTGCTTAATGGCTGTGGAATGATTTATTAAGTTCGAGTTTAATTTTTTGGTTTTTAAACCAAAAATTTGATAATTGACTTTAATTAATTATCTAGACAGATTTTATAATCCTAATATTGATATTATTTATTTAAATTATATTTTGAATATAATTAAAATAATAAATTGATTCTTAATTAATTTTATTTTGAATAAATATTCTCATTAATTAGGGTTAGAAACTTGCTTCCTAAATGAGATTTTATGCTCGGTTTTTGCTCGAATTGATGTTACATATCGATTAAAATTATTTGACTTCGATTTTAAGGATTGAAAATTATTTCAATCAATTAAATTTATCTATTTTAATTGTTCCAGTTTGATTGGAGTATGTTTTAATTGATATTTTTGAATATACTTAAAACTTAGACAATTATTTGACTACATTAAATCATTCTAATTTGATTAGAGTTAGTTTAATTAGTATTTGGAATATAATTAAACTAAGAGTATAGTTTAATTAAATTTCTAATATCGATTAGAAATTATAATTGAAATTATTAATTCGAACTAATTCTTTTAATTAGAAACTTTGAATTATTTGATAATTAAAATTTTAGAATAACATATTATCTTGAATTAAATGGTGTAAAATTAATAAATAGTATTTTTCCGAAAATACTAATTTTTTAATATTAAATGTTAATACACTTAAAAATGCGTTTTAAGTGATACATTTGAATTAGATTCAAATAAATATTTTTACTAAATGCAATTGAATTGTTTATTCATATTGATGAATGTTCATCAGCATATATATTTTAAATATGTGTTATTACTACATACATTTTGTACGTCCGTGGTATGCGTATTAAAATATAATTAGTTATTCATGTATAATATATGTTGAGATAGATTGATGGATGTAAAGTAGAGTAGTGATATGAATTATTCGTATTTAAATACGTCTGTAAATTGTTTTAGAGAATGACTAGTGATGGTTTTTACGCTTTTAACTAGTAATGACCACGTATTAACTAGTTACTATTTAAATATAAATGTAATTAAATATGGAGACCATCGAGAGAAGCTAGGAAAGTGCGAGATTAATAGAAACTTGACATAGTTGAGAACTAGTCTAGTTTAGATTTGTTCTTTTAAATCATATCACGAATCCCAGTATGTGTTATATTTAATCTTATGATCAGTGTAATATGTATTTTTCTTGTTTGAATTGTTGAAATCAATAGTATTGGTTTCATTTATTATGCTCATTAGACAATTGTTGTAACAATTTGTTTTAGTTTAGTGAATATTGATTACATAAGCGGAGCGTTCAACTATAGTATTATAATTACTAGTCGGAGTTCTTACGATAATACCGGGGATTTATGCGGATTGCTAGATCCCGTACATAGCAGGTTATAATAATATTAGGGGGTCTATTATATTATTATACGGTGCTATTATCGAGCTTAGAAAGGTCACATATATACAGTGACGTTGGAATTCATTCATGTATGAAATAAAGCGTACTTACTAAATTAGGAAGTTGATTGTAATTAACGAGATTCCCTAGTGGGTCAAATTACCAGTAATGTAAATAAATTGAAGAGCTTGAATTAATTGACTTATTAGATCAATTAATTAACTTGATATCGAACTTGTTTAATTAAACTTGATAAGATTAATTAATAGGTTAGTTGATTTATTTGTTTGACTTGTTAAGCTCAATTAAATATTAATAAGTTGTTTAATCTGAGTGGCGATAAGACTAATAAAATAAGCGGGGTTTTTGCTTAATGAGCTTGACTGGATAGTTAACGATTTAAGTGTTATGTGAGGTTGATTATGACTAGGGAGGTATATACAAGGATGACTATAGCGAGGATGAAAGCCGGGTCAACTGCAGCACATCAGAGATATTGCCTGAATGTAGAGAAGAGAGCAATTGATTATACATTTTTTATGTTATATAGATCTTGCTCTTGATAGATCGAGTAATGTTAGTCGTCACCTGCATCGATTTTGTAGTTAACTGACTTCCAGTGCTCTTGGGGAGATGTCTGAGGTCTTAACAAGTACAGTACAAGCATTGTAAGTCATGTAACACATCGCTATAGACTGCTATGATGATAGTAGATTGACATACATCTCTTATGCTAATTTTGTAGTTAAAGGGAGGAAATGAAATCAAAGAGAAGCACCCAACAAACCACCCAGGTTAGTCAGCGCTCACAAATGTTACTCATAATGGCCGAATCTCGGGTTCAAACTTTATAAGGACACCCTTATCGCTTACATCTCTCTAACTATCAATCTCATGCTGATGTTAGCTGAGGAAGTATCACTCTGGAGATAAATCAAGTTTCTCATGACGAGCCCTCATACAGGGGAGAATCTGAAGAACATATAGACATCTTTAGGTTCGAAGAGGGTAAACTTTAGCAGAATTCATCAGGAACACACATGCAAAATCTAGTTGTTGTTGGGGGAGTGATAAATATAGATAAATTTCATGGATCTATGAACCAAACCATGCTCGGATGATCAACGCTAACCAGCATGTCTGTGCCTATACACTACTACATTGCATTTTAACTATGTGAATGAGAGTTTGTCTCAGCAATAAATATTTTTGCTACTTTATTTCCCTCTTAAATTTGGAAAAATAGGCATGAATCTAGTACTTTTTAGCTACAAGAACACTAAATGCACGAGCGGCAATTTATTCACACGGTGCAGCTGGTTGTTCGTTTTTATCTGATGCTTCTTTCTTTTCAGCTTCTGTCATTAATCTGAACTTCAGAATTTTTTCAAGACGTGCCACAGGCTTAATCTGCTTCAGCGGGATGTAGGGAAGGGAGACTCGGAAAAAATGTCACGAATCTATTCATGCAAATAAGAAAATAAAGTCTAAACGTTCAGATTTGTTACCTTTTCAGATCAATAAGGAAGTATTTCCACACACCTTTGGATGCAGGCTAAACCCGTCAAAAACCATGGCCCAATTTCTACTGAGGCCTAGAATCAAACCCATAATATCAAAAATATTGGAAGGACTAAGGAGTAATAAAAAAAAGTCGGCGAAAAAATCAAACCAAATCAACAAAAATCTAAATATTTACAGCCACTCAACTCAAATATCTGAAAATCAAACCCAAAAAAGTTATACTTAGGTGCTTGCTTACAAAGGGTATATTGTCAATTTGTAGTTTAATTAAATAAAAATAATAATTAAATCCCCCACACAGAATTTCCGCATCCCTTCCCCAAATCAAAGCAACCAAAAAGTGAAATTACTAATTGGCCTCCCCAAATCAAACCCCAGTTTTACTTTTCCCCTCTCAAATCGTTCTTGAAACAAACCCACCACAAATCCTGAAATCGGGTTATTAGAACAATTATCATTGAATTGAATGTTTTAATAATTTATTCCTTCCCAAACCCATAAAAATAATTCACAAAAATCCACAAAATTTGAGGAGAAATCACCATTTTGAGAAATTTGCAAGCGGCAGACAAATGGAGAAGACAACCAATAAAGAAGGTTTTTTTCGAACTTGATTAACCTCGTTTCTTTCTACATAATAAAAATTCACTATTTTCGTACTTATCATGTTGCATGACCATATATTTGTTGTGGTATTTCACTATTTGAACCCAATTTGATTGATAAACATTAAAAAGATTGAGTTTTATCGGAATACGGATTTGGAATGTTGTTGCTTAAAACATGTCATTTTTGGATTATTATGTATTTGGAATTTTGTTGCTTAAACTATTGTCGTTTTTAGCTTTTGAGGTTGTTCATGGTGTATACTTTTATTTTTATGATTGTTATTGTTGATTCTTTATTATTTCTTGTTTTAAGGTGATGTCCTCGTTATTTTTTGTATTGATTATTAAAATTTTAGGCAAATGAAAGGTGTTTGATCTTTCTTACATGAATTTGTGTTGATAAATTGTGCTAACACAACATTGAACGAAATATGGATTATTATGTGTTTGGAATATAGTGGTTTGTTTTAGGATTAATGTTGATTGAATATCATGTTATGTGAGATGGTGGGATTTCAATATAAACAAAGAATACAATGATAGTCGTGGTATCCATTTTATATGATTTGTGGGAATTTCATCTCTTGTTATTCGGATATAGTTTTACATGTCACGCTCGCGCATAATAATATTAAATTGGTATTCGTTTCATTCTAGAAATACGGGTAACCCTTGTGGTGGTATCCATTTTAGCCGGATTATGATGCAACATGTATTATTGTGAAGTGTGCATACATTCTTGACCAATGTCACATTTGCATTTGTACTTTTATTATATTTGCGTACCCATATATATTTCTTTGTGTTAGCTATGTACTTTTATTATGTTACGTACTCTATATGTTTTATCATAATATATATCACATTACTCTGCCCGCTGATATTCCTTATTGTCGAAAATACCGCGACAAGTGTGCTCACGGTATTAACGTCGTACCTAAATTTTATTATTTTAATTGAGTTCCAAAGCACGTTGCCCGTTTAATAGTAATGTAAAATATTTAGGGCAAAAGGCCTAATCGTCCATCGTCTATTTTCGTAGACACTATTTCACTTGTTATGTCTTTACTTTTGACCATTCTGAAAAAATAAAATCTAGAATTTGAATACATGTACATGTGTGATGGAGAATATTCCAAGCCCCGGGCCGGAGCAGGATATGTGGGCGACCAATATTTTTTGTTTAGTGTTGTTGCTTCATGCAAAATAATAGAAAAGGCATCCTTGGTAGAAAGAAATGGAAAATGGATGAAGAAAAAAGCTCGAAGAAAATAATTAGATTAGATGAATGAATTGTAATTGTTAGACATGATTTTTAGTTACTTTTTCTTTATGATATGATATTGATTTAAAGATGATTTTTTAGAATCCCAGCAAGAGGCATATATTGGTATTCTTTAAGTAGTATTAATACCCCGCACTATGTTCGATAGATATAACACTTATAACATAAATAAAAAAGTTCGTAATAGTAAAAAATATATAATAATGAGTCTAGATAAAAGTATAGACCATCTATTGTAAGAGATCACCATAATTTTAACATATTTCACTAAGACATGGAATATTACATGATGAATAATTAGAAGAAAATTATCTTGAATGTTTTAAAAAATAATTATGAAGCATCTAATAAAAAAACTATAATCTAAAGGAAAAAAGCTAAAATCATGAAAAAGGAAAAAGCAAAATGGAGAAAAAAAGGAAAGAAATCCGGAGGAAAAACAATGACCATCTTTCTGATTATGGGGCGCGTTTAATGCGTATGTGAGTGGAAATTTTTTCTAAAATTATCACAAATCTTCAAAATACCCCTCTTCCCGTCTTGGCGAATTTGATAAAAAAGGTGATCAACAACCAAAATTAGAATAAGCCACATTATAAGCAGAGTTGTAAGCACCTAAAAAAATTCAAAAATATGAACAAAAAACTAAAAATTAATTTAGAAACTCATGCCACATTAAATTTCAAACCGGAAAGAAAGGCCATATTGAACTACTATAACAATCGAGAACCAAAAAGTCTTGCATATAGCATTGTAGTAGGTCAAAATTTATTAATTAATTTTAAGTAAAATCGATTTATTATAATCGATGAAATTAATTAAATAAATATTAATCACCGAGTCGTATGTGACAATTATTGTTTTGATTCAAAATCCAATAAAAATCGAACACGTGTAAAATAATAAGGGTTTCAG
The DNA here is from genome assembly GCA_019722365.1 of Lithospermum erythrorhizon. Taxonomy (NCBI): domain Eukaryota; kingdom Viridiplantae; phylum Streptophyta; class Magnoliopsida; order Boraginales; family Boraginaceae; genus Lithospermum; species Lithospermum erythrorhizon. The sequence goes on along the minus strand of JADFUC010000954.1, from coordinate 2,335,078 downwards.
GAAATAAGCCTAAAATTAATCAAAGTCGAAATTAGGGTTATACATTAATTAACCACAATTTTTAACTAACGAGGGTTCCTAGAAAATAGCCCAATTAAATGTCGATGAAGCTAGAGGCTAAAAATCCCTATTTTATTGCATTAATTTCGGCTATTTTGACTAAATTAAGTTACGGAAACTTCGTGACTCGAAAATAAATAATCTAGAAAGAAAAGGGTTAAAAGCGAAAGAAAATTAGGAATTCGCGGGTTAATATGAAATACGTTTGACTGAAGGTAGAAAGATACGGAATCTTCCTTTTCACATTAAAATAAGCCCAATATACTTTGCTTCAAAGCAAAGTAATTTCCATAAAATCGATGGTCCAGATTTTGCCTCAAAATCAACGGTTAAGATCGAAATTCAGGTGATCATAGATTAACCAATGAAAAGCCGAAGTCTATAAATACCTACGTCACTTTCTTGAAAATTCCATTGTCAAGCAACGACAAAAATATAACAAAAGATCACGAGATAATTTAGCATAAAAACAACTCTGCCGCGTATTTAACTGCATAAAAAACCTCACAAGATTGTTGCTTTTTAAGGAGAAAACACCGCAAAACTACAAAAATCTTGAAATAATATTCAACCTGACCTAAACCAAGTTGCCTAAATTGAGAATTAAGTAAAGAACACAAAAATCTTTATCTCGGGAACCAAAATAGTCGCATAATATTAAGAGCGGTTGAATTACTTGCCTGAGCACGATAATTTTAGGATGCTTAAAATTGATGATAATCTAATCAGGTAGGTCATAAATTAAATAACTACATGATTAAACCATAAATGCCTCTGTAGTAAATCATAGAAGCAGAATATAAAATTGCGTAATGCTATGCATGTCGAGAAACAGGAGTAAGGCTGATGTAGTAACAAACATATCCTCCAATTATATACATTTAGTAATATTTATTACTCACCAATCTACAAAGATTGTTTAGCGAATTTTAGCATAGTTGCTTTTTAAACTTTGATCGCAATATATTTGTTTGTGTTACGGTCAAAATTCAAGAGGTATAATAAAAAATCAAAAGTGGACAATCTCTCTGTGAGATGCAGCCATTATAAAATATGTTGAGTTTGACAAAGACAAATTTCCTTAATTTTTTCTTGATTCACTAGTACTTTAAATTATAGCATGTATAATTTTTCTATATATAACCTTGAAGTTATGTAAAATATATATACTTATATTATTTGTTAGTAAAAAGTATATATATTCTACAATTTTTTATTTGATGTTTCATATCCCCAAATGGTAAATAACTAGAATGATTATCAACATCATTGCCTCATCTACATGTCCCGGTAATATAAAATTATGGATTTGAAGGGTCTTGATGTGAGATTTCACAATTTTAACTATTTTTAACTAGAGTTATTAATCATTATTATTTTGTTTATGTAACGGAAGCTAGTCACTATATTTTAGAAGTCAAAAGGGTAATAATCTAGGGTTTTATCCAATCTCTCTCTCACTCATTTCTATGTGAAAATATTCATGATCAATAATAACCTATATTAAACTAGGCTTTTATTATATTTTATGATAATGAATAATTAATTAAGCATTGGATTAAATACTACCTTTTCAGTATTGAATCGAAGTGAATTGAATTGAATTTAATTGAATTGGGTAGAAATTTAATTGATTAAAATGCAAGAGTTGCGGAAATCGAAAAGGGTTTCATGGGCATTGGATGCTAATCTTTGTCAGGTAAAAACTAATTAATTTTTTGATTTTGGTTATAAAAAATGTAATAGTTTTTGATATTGGGTTTTAGTTTGTGGAGAATTTGGTGATTGAAAAATGTGTGGAATAAATAATTTTGACTGAAATTGAGATAGTCGAAGTTACTGATATAATTAATTTGTGATGTTTTGTATTGATTTTAGTTTACTATTTTGATATTGGGTTTGAATTTATGGTGCATATGGTGGTTGAAAATGTGGGGGAGTGAATATATTTTACTGGGATTGTGAGATAGTTAAAGTTACTGATAGTGGTAAAAAAAGATTAATTTTTTTCTGTTGAGAATTGATTTTGGTTAATTGTTTGGTATTGGGTTTTGATTTTTCGAGAATTGTGGTCATGTGTGTGTGTGTGTGTGGGTTGGGGGGGAGTTATTTTGACTGAAATTGAGATAGTCAAAATACCTAGCAGTGGAGTGGTAAAAAAATCATTTTTTGTTGTTGAGTATTGATTTTGGTTATTTATTTTGATATTGGGTTTCGATTTGTGGAGAATTTGGTGGTGGAAGATGTTTGGAAATGCATTATTTTGACTGAAATTGAGAATTTTATACTACTTGTTAATTTAATTGGGATATTTGACTAGTTACTTTAAAAAATTGAACTTTGACTTTAAATTGATCTTTTTTATGTGATGTTTCGATATCATTTTGTCAGTGTTTTGTGTGAAGCATCTAATGATAATGAATCTTTTGGTAAATTATGGATAATTGAATTGGGATGGAGGGAATATACTTTTTTCTATAATATTCAAGAAGAGTCTTGACTTTGCTTTCCACACTTTTTAAATTTTATTTTACAGTATTTTAGCCTATTGTAAATGGCCTTATATTGATTGAACTTTAAACCTCACTTGGCTCAACTGATTTGGACCTCTGTGGATCACAATTCAATTCTACAAGCTGCTCAAATTTTAAGTTTGTGTGTAATGTCGTATACAATGTAATTTAGCTTACTAACTTGCACTTCCTACGTTTCTTATCAATTGTGAAGTAGTAGATAGTATGTCCGCACTCTTTAATACCCGGGTTAACCGCTTGGGCGGGAGAAAAGTTAATGGCTTCTAAGAATGAAAATTGGACTCTCAATAATGAATGTTTTGAGGTGAAAGTGTACTGGACTTATCATCCTATTATTGTCTTCTTCTTCCCTTACCAAGGAAGTTGGTGTCAATGTAGTATCGAAGTATTGAGCTTTTTTAGGGGACTTGCTAAGTGATATGATTTTCTGGAGCTATGTTATGTGGTTGCTTCTGAGTGAATCGAGGGAGTAGGTGTGTTTTTGTGCCATAACGAGTTGTCAAATCTAAGTTGTCTGATAGTTTGAATTCATTCCCGTGAAAGCAAAAAGATAGTGGAAATCCAGTTTTGTTTATGTTTTGGAACATAAATTAGGGAATTAACAGTGTTAGGTGTCTAGTTGATGTGGTAGAATATAGCATGCCATGATAATATGGAAGCTCTACCAATTCCATCATGGTTGGTAAAAATGGGAGTATGCTATCGAGTAGTTGTGTTGGGAACTTCCGATATAGCATGGCCATGATATGAACTTTTTTTGAAGGAAGTGATTTGACATGTTTCAAAATTGAGGGAAGTCAGAGATCACACCTGAATTAGGTTCATCCTTTATAAGTTTCACTTGTGCTGCCATGTTTACATTTTATGTGCCAATTTCTTGAGTATGTTAGTCAAGCATGTCCAACACATGGTAGCACATTCAGAGCGTAGTTGAATTTGCTTAAACCTAGTTGACTGAAGTCCAACGTATACCCTTATGTCCAAACATTAACATAAGGAAATTACTTACTATGCGGTTGTTGTATGTTGGACAGTCGCTACTATGTTGGCATGTTGTTAGCCCTCCTTGGCCTCTGTGGAGAATCATTTATGCTATTGGAATATAAGATCAAATCTCCCAGATAATGCAGTTGTAGAGTTGCATGAGCATTTCGAATGGGGGATTATATGATGAGTATTACTTGTTCGTTGGTCTAGGAATGTTATTGATATGCTCTAACTCTTATTTCCGAAACATAAAAGTCGACAGTAACTATCTTGTGTCGTAGTTCAGTATATTTGATTTCCTTTTAAGGCCTTGAATTTTTGACATACATTTGATGTAGACTCTCTGTTACATAGTGTAAATGGCCTAGTGTAAATGGCCTAGTTGATTTTAATTGTGAAGCATCTAAATTTTGACCATAAAAATTCACACAATTTTATTTAGATATTTTAGTGAACTAGTATTTTTCCATGTTAAATTTCATTTGGAACACTATAGTTTTTATGCTAAGAAGTCAATTTATTTATTGACAAAACGTAGTCAACCATCAAGCTGGACACCAAAAAGTTAACTAGGTCACTATTTGAGTTCCTGATATTCTCTATATCCCCTGTTATGAAATGTGAAAAATGTAGTATTTTCTGTTCTGAATATCCCCAGTTAGAATGAATCAACAGATATTTAGGAATGATTAGATATATACTTTATCATTGTGATGCCAATATTATTGTTATAATTATTATTCTACTTCTACTTCTTTCTATGTATTTGATCTTTTTTTTGCTTAATTGAATATATTCTTTCTTTGGTCTATTTTTCTTTTTGCTTATTTCAATTTAATAATTTTTCCTTATTTTTTTCTTATTTAAATTTAAATTTGCCTTTGAAACTTTTTTTTAGACGAGGCTTTTTTTGTCGGAAGATTCTCCTGCTCAAATTGGACTGGTAGCTCAAGATCACTTGCAGGAAAAAGCATCATGGACATTTCATTCAGGTGAAGTTGGTTTGGATGGCAATTTGCCACCAGGTTTTGGAAGTACCCAACCTGTTGGCGTTTTGAAAAATATGTTGTCCCGCATACCTGTCATCAAATGGAACCGCACTCCTAGAGTGAGTCTCCCTTTTTATGTATATATTATGCGACTGTTTCAACACAATGTCTATTTAGTCAAACCATTTTATGCATAAGACCTTCATTAAAACAAAGGTTGTGGTTCCTGGAAACATCCTGAAGTCCATTTTTACATCTTATGTCCCATATGTCACCTTCTATAGACATGACTTCTGATGACCATCTGGATCGAGGGACGATGTGGATTGAGATACTTGAGCGGGGCAGAATTCATCACTTTTACTCACTCGTTTGAAGTCTAAAAGAGTTCATTTAATGTAATCCTTACCTTTTCATAAACAACGCAATCCTTTCCAAGGTCGTTTTTTCCTTGAGGCGGCACATATGATACTGTCAGATATATCATGTACCACCTAATTTATTCATATATGTGTTTGCTCTACATAGAATGGAAAAGGGCAAAAGCATCCAAGTTCATCTGATTAATTAGTACGCCCTTCATTTTTTTATTTGTCGTTCTAGCCATTTGCGTATAGATTAAGGAAAATAAAAAATAGTCAAAAAGTACATTGAAAATATAAAATGACAATTATTTGAAACTATATCATTGGTTGGTTGATAATTTCATAAGAAAAAATATTCACAAAGTACATTGAAAATGTTGAATTATAATTTTTTATGCTAGAATGATAAATATTTTGAATGACAAATAAAAAAACGGAGGGAGTATACGTTTTCTCACTAACTATTTGTGTTTGCTTACAAATAAATCTCTGATGTTTAGATTGAGTTATAGATATGATTATATAGAGAGCAGGGTACAATAGGTTGGCCAAGATATCGCAAGTAGATATAAAAACCCTTTCACAGCTGTCTAAATGAAATTTACTATGTATCAGTGTAGATAATCAACTATGTAAAAGCTTATATATCTACTTCTAGTGCGCTGGCATGCATCTGTGGCGCAGTCATATGACACTCGTTGTAGAATTCACATGCCTGCTTATTTCTCTTACAGTTTATGTTGGATCCAAATTGGCATATAGTTGCCGGAGAAGAGAGCCGAGAAGTGGCTTTTGAGAAACAGAGAGAGATGAGAGTGCTGGAGGCAATATATCCACGGCCATCTGCTATTCCAGCAAAGTACACCCATTTTCATTTTTTTTCCTGATGTAGTTCCAACTCTATTTATTAGCACATTCACCTATAAATTTCCAGCATTGTATGTACAATTTGAACTCTGAAATTTTCTCCATTGATCTAATGTTTGCTTCAATACATGTGCAGTCCTGTCTTGGTTGGTGCAAAGGAATCTTTCCATAGTGATCAACTCACACTAGTAATTCCAATCACACCCATTGAAGACGAGGATGCAGCTGACCCCTCTTCTCATGCACTTCTAACAAATGATGGTGCAATGAACTTGCCAGTGCTGCCATTAACATCTCAGGGAACTTTCGCCACAGTTGCTCCTCCTCATCAAATGGCAGCATCTGGCATTGAACCTCATCTAGCAGTAGCAGTTGCACAGGCCACTCTTGCTGCAGTTACGTCGAATAATGATCAAGGAAAATTAATTGACCCTAATTTGCTTTTGGAGATTTTAAATAATCCTCAATTAATTGAACAATTAGTGAGAATGCAAGGATCATCCTCCGAAATGCAAAATCTGCCAGCAGCAAGCACCACTGCTCCACAAGTAGCAAGTATGCAAGATGTTCAAAAGACTCCAGGAAGAAACATAGCCGAGCAAGCTCCACTCCCTAACAAGATAGAACCTGCCCAAGGCTATGTTAGCAGGCTTGAGCCTTCTGCAACTTCCATCACGGCTGCTTCTAGTTCATCCTTGTATCCTCCTAGTAGGATAGCAGCTTCTCCCAGTTTGCGGCAGCCTGTACCCAACACTTCAGCACCGTCTTCATCAGTTTCTCCTGCTCAAAAAGATGTAAACTATTATAGGAGTTTGATCCAGCAACATGGAGGAGAACGGCAAGATACCTTGCCAAATTTTAGTACTGGAAGCAATTTACCAGTGTACAGTAAATTGAGAGATTCTGAAACCAAGAATGTGAAACCTTGCATGTTTTACAACACTCCAAGAGGATGTCGAAATGGAGAAAATTGTGCATTCGAGCATGTTTCAACATCACAGCAGAGGCTCAATCCGGTTCCAGATGTGCAGAATAATAAGAGAATGAAAATGGATGGAGGAATCTATGGTACATGACCATGTGTCCATGCAGTTATCTTGATGTGTATATTTCGTTCACTACAAAGAAGAGTACCTGCACCCCTGCTATATTTGCTATTTCAATTCTTTCCTTTTATATCATTACAATCTTTTGGTGTCCTTGTTTGGGTGAAATCTCTTTTACCAAATCTTGAATTTGTTTCATGTCTTTACGAGGAATCTCTTGATTAGTAATTGGCAGGTACTATTCCCTTTGCTTTGTGCATCCTTTTGAAGACCAACTAGAAAGGGTGGTCAAAAACTTATTTTTGCCGTACACTACCATTTACCTTGGAACTAGGCCTATAAAAGAGGTTGAATGGTTAATTTGTTGTTGAAGTTCAGGTCAAAATGATCGATTTGAGGTTCCTTCTCAATGTCTTTCAATTGTAAAAAAATTTACTTCAGTTAAGTTGTCTCTCGAGGGTAAATGTTATTAATCCGAATTATGATTTTGAATATGCCTCATGACATGAAAAAATAGATATGATCTCCATGAGTGCGATCAAGTTGTATTTTGATTCTAATGGGTGATAATGGAACATATTTTGTCTTAGAAAATGACACTAATGTTGCAATATAGTTTCTGAAAGTGATCAATTTTACACATTTGTTTATGTTTTACCATCCAAACTACCAATGAAATATGCAATCTTTATGACTTATTGGGACGAAGTGTATTCGGGTATATATTTTCACGAATCAAATGTGCTACAATATAATTTTTACAGATCAAATGTGCTACAATGTAATTTTGACAGATCAAAGTGTAATTTAATCACATTTACGGGAATCATATATGTGATTAACTCGTTGGGGTGGTAGTCCAAGATGATATGCGTTTGTATGAACTAATGAGCTTTAACTTATACGGAATGATAACTATACTAGCTAGATTACTAGCACACCATACTTTTGGTCCCCTGTACGAATCCAAATAAAATTGAAACCGTGAAGAGTTTTTGGTGATGAACATCAAATAAATACATTAAATTATGTTATGACATTACAAATCATTGGGGAGGGGGTGGTTGAATGGGGTCACAATTATTAAACTAATTTTAATTAAAAAAATTATTACTGAAGCAACTAGAAACTAATTGTTATATTTTTATGTAAATAACCTATAATTATATACCATTGAGGTAATATCTCCAAAGGAATTGTAAACGGATTTGCCGGTTCGCCAATCATTGATGGTTCTAGAACCGCTAAGCCTACGTTACACGCAATAGTTACCTAAAATGACTACTGGAAAATATATAAAAGGTCGTTGGGCCATGCGGGCTCTCCGTAATAATTATGACCCATCCCTTTAGCCAATTTTGCTCTTAATACAGGATCATTCAAGTCTGGTTTTTTTGTTATTGGGATAGGTGAATTTTTATAGATCCATCCCCCGGAGGAACCGGACATGATGATTTTTCATCATCCGGCTCGAGCAAGAATCAAAAGAACCAAAAAAGTACATATAAAATAGAAATATGTTACCTATATTCACACATACATGAATGGTTCAATGTAAGAAAAATTTTACTGAATCCTTTGTTAGTGATTTGTTGGTTGACAATTTTATTAATTGACAAAACTGTGAGCAATATCGAAGTGTTAAACCAAGTGTCAAAGATAGTTGGTACAACAGTTCACTTCTGTGAGATCTTGTGTAGATATTTTTGAGATTCTGTTGATTTTGGTAATATTTAGAAGACATATTTTCGTGCTATAATATATGGTAATGATTTGGAGTATTCCAAGTATGAAGATTGAGATTTGATTGATTATGAAAATAGGAAAGTATCAAAGTGTTTATTGCATGTGTGATATGGAAGGTATTGTTTATGGAAGATCTTTACATATATGTTTGATGTGTCCTACACTATATAATGAGGTCAAACACGTTTGTACCCTTTTTTCAATTCAAACATATTAATAGAAATATCACTTTTGTTTTGTTTCCTTCTCTAAACATACTAAAACTAAATAAAAAAACCTAGCAAAGTTCTTGCTCCTCCATCTCTCAATTAAAGTCAACTAAATTGTAGTAATCATCCCATATCCGAGGTAACTTTTCTTACATTATTACATATGGTTGATATTAATGAAGTAAAAAATAATTTATTTATTGATTTTGATGAGTATATTGTTGAATGTTAATAGGAACTGAATGATAATAAACAACAAATAATACTTATTGAATTTCATATTTAAATCGAATTACTTAAATTGAATATATATATATATATACATATATGAATAATCAAATTCAAATAATTAGTAATTAAATTGAATCTTCAATTATAGTTCGATGAAATTAGTGAAATAAATATAATTTATTGGTTGATTATGAGATGTTGATTTGAACTACTTCGTATAAGACAATGTGCATATAATTATTCAAATTTTAGTCAATACATAGGTCTAGATATTGACTTCCAATTATAGTATATATTTTTAACGTTCAATTCTTTCTTCGTTTATGTAATAATGTTGACTTTCAGTTATAGTATATATTTTTAACGTTGTAGGATGCAAAGGTATTTCAAAAGAGTTCCTAAATTGACCGAATCAAACACAAATGACTCATCCGGTAGTTGATACAAATCAACCTGAAAACACATGATGCTCCATCTTCAAGTAATCTGCAAGTTCAAAGCTTGCAAACTCAATCTCCAGAATGGGAACAATATTTAGAGTTTGATCCCTCAAAATTCCTTCTTAACATACTAAAACTAAATAAAAAAACCATGAGGTTCTTGCTCTTTCCGTCTCAATTAAAGTCAGCGAATTAAATTGTATTAATCATCCGTATCAGAGGTAACTTTTCACTTCATTTATTACATATGGTTGATATTAATGAAGTAAAAATAATTTATTTATTGATTTTTGATGAGTGATATATTGTTGAATATTGTAGGAAGCTGAATGATAATAAACAACAAATAATACTTATTAATTTCATATTTAAATCGAATTTACTTAAATTGAATATATATATATATATTATATATATATTATATATATATGAATAATCAAATTCAAATAATTAGTAATTAGAATTGAATACACAATTATAGTTGATGAAACTAGTGAAATAAATATAATTTATTGGTTGATTATGAGATGTTGATTTGAACTACTTAAGTATAAGACAATGTGTATATAATTACTCAAATTTTAGTCAATACATAGATGCAGATATTGACTTCCAATTATAGTATATATTTTAATGTTCAATTCTTTCTTGGTTTATGTAATAATGTTGACTTTCAATTATAGTATATATTTTAATGTTGTAGGATGCAAGGTATTTCAAAGAGTTTCTAAATTGGCCCAGAATCAAACACAAATGACTTCTCATCACATGATTGATACAAATCAGCGAAAACACATGATGGTCCATCTTCCAAGTAATCACAAGTTTAAAAGGTTGCCAAACTCAATCTCCAGAATGGGAACAATATTTAGAGTTTGATCCCTCAAAAAGAAAACCAATATCTGAGTTTCATCCGGATATTCAAGATTCGGTACGAAGAGCTTACCTATTAAGGCCTAAGCTGACCATGGAAAACTCGATATCCCTCTCTTGCTTTATTAAAAGCCAAAATCCCAGATTCCTTTCTCGATCATGGTGATAATAATCTAGGATAGATTGGAAATATAGTGAAGAAAATAATTCCATTCATTATGCAACATGTTAATTTTGTTTAAGAATGAATGCGAATCATGAACAAAGTTTTGGGGAAAGAAGGGGTTTAAGGGTTGGAACAAGAAAGGTAAATTGAAGATTCATGTTGGCGGACCTAATAGTGATCATGATATTGCTGTGAAAAAATGTGAAGCTCTAATGAATCAGAAACAAAGCATCGAAGCTTCTATTAAGAAGCAGCGTGACAAGAAGAAAGTTAATTATCTTGGCAGGAAGTAAAAGCATCGTTTCTTTGCTACTAAATATCTTCTTGAGTGGTTTTGGCATTCGTGCACATGATGAATATGATGATTCGCTATATAAAGAGAACTTTCTTGAGCTAACCAGAAGTTTTGGGGTTGAGCAATCAAGAAATAGGTAAAATCGTTCCTAAAGAGAACCAAGAATCACAAGATGACTTCTCATTATTCAAAGAGTTTTGTGAAATGCATGCGCCGGTTGAGACAATAAATGACATTTGTCGATGAAGTGGAGATAACACTTTTGGTGTATTAGTTGATAGTCGGAGTGATTTTTGGTGGGGAAAGAACAAATGGCTATTGTTGCATGCTATATTGATGATAAAGGTTTTGTTGTGGAAAGATTTATTGATATTATACATGTCAAAGAGACTAGTGCATTATCACTTAAAAATGCTCTTGAAATATTGTTGTGTAGTTATAAGTTGTCTATGTCTAAAATTAGAGGACAAGGGTATGATGGAGCAAGCTATATGCGTGGTCGATTTGGAGGTTTGAAAGCTTTGATCCAAAAAGACAATCCTAATGCTTATTATGTACATTGTTTCGCTCATCAACTACAACTGGTACTTATCGCAGTTGGAAGAGAGCATCCTAGTGTAAAATGTTTTTTTTAGAGTTGTTACTCGTATTGTTAATGTCATCATATCTTCTAATAAACGTCAAGATTTGCTACGGGAACATCAATCATCCAATGTTTCTAATTTGATAGAAGGGGGGTTCGTAGAAACGGGTCGAGGTTTGAATCAAGAAACATCCATTTCTAGAGCCGGCGATACACGTTGGGGGTCTCACTATAAGACTCTTAACAGTTTCATAAATTTGTTTACTCCAGTCATTGAAGTTCTTCAAGAATTAGAGATTGATGCGTCTAGTGACAAAGATGGTGAAGCAAAAATATTGCTACTTGTGATGCAACCATTTGATTTTATTTTTATGTTACACTTGATGGATGATGTATTGGGTGTAACAAATTATTTGTGTGTGGCATTACAAAGAGGTGATCAAGACATTTTGAATGCTTTAGATCTTGTTTCAGTTAGTAAACAACGATTACAAGAGATGAGAAGTGATGGGTGGAAAGAATTTTTGGATATAATGGTGTCATCTTGTAAGAACTTGAATGTTAAGATTCCTGACACGGAGGCACAATATGTGAAACAACTGAAATCGAAACGTTTAGCTCTTGTTGTGTCTAATTTGCACCATTACAAGTTTGATTGTTTTGTAATTATTTTGGATGTGCAATTGAAAGAGTTGAATGATAGGTTTATTATGGAGAATACTGAGTTATTGAAATGTGTTGCTTCCTTGAGTCCTTGTTCTTCATTTGAGACTTTTGATAGAAAACAATTGTTGAAGATGGCCCGGATGTATCCAAATGAATTTCACGAGAGTTGATGATCAAACTTTGACGATCAATTTGAATATTTATATTAGGGTATTGGGAGATCCTAGATTTTGTTATTCGAAAGGACTTGCACAACTTTGTAGGACTCTTATTACCCAACGAAGAAGCTTTATATATGCTACAATTGAATTTTTTGACTTGTGGGGGTAAACTGCTTTTTACCCGGCGTGACTGAGTGTTGAGCGAGTCTTTTACTGCTATGAAATATGTGAGAAGAATGAGCTAAGAAATAGAATGAGTGATCCAGTAACTGGCCAGTTGTCAGAATAACATATGTTGAGAGAGAGATGTTTTTTACCACTATGTTGATAAGCCATCTAAACCGGTTTATTATAAGCGAGAGGAGAGCTAAGTTAAATTAGTTTAATTATATTTATTTTTTATTTTTGATGTAATGCATATTAATATATGACTGAATCTTTGTTTTTTTATATATATTTCAAACTTGTAATGATTATTGTTCGCCAATTTTTTTTTTTGATAAAACTTTATATTGTCTATATTACTAGGACACCACATCATTAGAATCCTGGCTATGCCACTGGCCTCATATATTATTATTCATAGAGAGTGTTCTTCTATTTTGTGAGCTATCATCGAGAGTTTAGTGTAAGCTATTGTTGGAAATCAATAGTTATTGGTTTCATATATTATGCCCATTCCGACAATTGTTGTAACAGTTCATTTACTAGTTTAGTGAATGTGATTACATAAACGGAACATTCAAGCATAGTAATTGTAATTACTAATTACGAGGTTCTCCGCGATAATACCGAGGGGTTATGCTAGATTGTTGAATCCATTTTCTTCGTTATAATATATTAATGGTCTATATTATTATACGGTTGCTATTATACGAGCCTAAAAAGGTCCAGCGTATAGTGGCCCGTTGAGTTCGTTTCATGTATGAAATAAAAGCGTACTTGCTAAAATTGGGAAGTTGATTGTAATCCAGCGAGATTCCTAATTAAGGATAATTACATTGCAGTATGTAAATAAATTGAAGAGCTTGAATTAATTGACTTGTTAGATCAATTAATTAGCAGTATCGAAACTTGTTGTTTAATTGAACTTGATAAGATTAATTAACGAGTTGGTTGAGTTTATTTGTTTGACTTGTTAAGCTCAATCAAATATTAATGAGTTTTTATTTTAATTGACTTGATAAGACTAATCAAATAAACGAAGTTTTGCTTAATGAGCCCATTTCGTTGGTGCAATTTAGATTTTATTGAGCTCATATATTTGAGGGCTTTACGCCTTGGAAAACCTAGTACAACAAAACTCACAAAACCCCAGCCTCCAATGCAGAAATTTTAAGGCCTCGCTCTCCTCAGTGGGCGGTTATTATGAAAAGGATAAATCAAAGGATTTTATTTGCATTATAACCGTCAGGTTATTTATCCGGTTCTAGCAAATCAAGCATGGGGATTTGACCCCTCTGGTGGCAGTTCCAACTAGGGGCACTGATTGAGTGCTAGCGTATTATTGGAATTCAAAAGAGGCTTCGTAAAAGAATTATTTCTTTGATTAATTCCATTTGCTTATTTGTAAAGTATTCTTATTTAATATATACTTGAATATATATTTTGTAGTTTCTAATTTTATGCAATTTAAATGATTACGATATGCTTTTGTTTTTAAGCAAGGTTATGCATAGAAAATTCCTTCAGCTATATGTGTTAGAAGAATTCTACTTCTAACTAATGTACGATTCTTTATGACACTTTGTTATAACAATCCTTGAGAGATATATTGTTCAATCATTGTAAGTCGAACATTGGAAGAGTGTTGATGTGAAGGATAAAAGTTAGGGGGAGCAAATACTTTCTAACTTATTTGGAGTAGAGAAAGGCGAATCGTATAAGTCCATTCTTGTAATTTTTTCAAAGTTATATTGGAAATCATATTTAGGCCAGTATACACGAGATTAGGTCTTTGAAGTTAAGCTAAACTTAAGTTAACATCTTGTGATCATTTTATTTTTTTATCTTGTTTATTTCTTGAGGAACTTTTTATGAATTAATGGGTACAAGTATTATAACGGTATGTTTAACGGCGATGTTAGAGCGGAATCCCAACCTTTATCTGATTACATCAACACCTTTATAGCAGGTTTACAAGTTTGACTACCGTTACTTAAAGGATTCGGTCTTATAAAAGAAATAAGCTACCCGAATAGGCGTAGAAGCTTACAAAGTTGATCATGATATGATTAAGGACTTTTTGGGCCATCTTAGACCTTACAATTTGTATTTATTCCTATAAAAAAAGATTAGAAAATACACACAAAAGTTTTACTTCTTACTAATATAGTCGGCCCTCTGTTCTTATAGTGCAAATTTTCATAAGTGAGAATAAGAATAAATATCGCTCGTTCACTTTGATCTCTCTTTAAGTTTCCCTTCTAGAGATTCTGATTTTGTTGTTGGTAAATGATGATGGTCCATGCTTCAACTTCCACCCATGTGCAGGATGGACTTCAATTAAGTAAAATACAGAACGGATAAATTCATAATACAAATACGCCAATGTATTCGATTTGGAATATGCTTTCTTCTTTCTCTCCTCTCACTTTTCTATTAAATAATCAATTTATCAAAACTAATGTCCAACGTCTAAATCTATTTGAATTTGTGAAGGGAGCAGTTGGTAGTTTCGAATCTTTGTTTGGTCCAAGCTTCCACAAGTTATTGACCAACTTCTGACACTTATTTTTTTTAGCTGACAATAATAATTTAGATATGTCTTCGGATTTTATGTAGATATATGAAGAGCATATGGCTAGATTCATGGTTTGAGTATATTTAGCTTAGAATATGATTTGTTGAGCATTATTCTACCACCCTATTTGTATATAAATTCGTTAAGGATGCGTTTGTTTTCGTGAAATTGAATTGAATTCGAATTCTATTTAAATTTTAAATGAAATTTTGGCATTTGATAAGATATAAAATTGGAATTAAAATATCTTTTGAGTTTCAAATATCACAAATACATTATTATCAATTCCATTCAAGAATAAAATTATCTTTTTAATTGAACTTATGTGAGTATTATATATGTTTGCTTAAGATTTAAGAGTACGATCATCATAATTAAAAACTTAATTTTTTTTAATAATTCATACTTAATATTAAGAGACATTCAAATTCATACAATTGATTGGATTTATTTCTAGTAATATCTTGAAGATTTTTGCTGAGAACATTCAATATCAAAATTTGGTCTCCAGAAAAGACACAAATGTTTAAAATTGAGTCATGCAAGAAAAACTCCAATGTGCCAGCACACTGGCAAATCTCGATATATAGTCCAAACCTTAATTACTTAAAACATTTTTGAAATGAGTGGAGTATATGGTTTTTCAGAAACATAATATATTCCTTTAAGTTCAAATAAGAAAATCAAAATGAATTTATTATTTTTTCAACATAATGAGTGAGTATTAATAATTCTTACAACTTTGTGTGCATGCTTGGTGATGAATTGTGGGGCGTGATCGATGTTCCAGAGGTATGGACCTATCAATCCTCTTCATTTATTTGAAGTAAAGTACCACGGATATATATTATCTCTGGAATAATAAAAGATCGATTCATTTAAGTTAAAAATGATTGATGTTAGTATCACCGTTTTCACAAGGTAAGGTTTAGCGTTCCACAACTGGAATTAATTTATAACAAATAGCTATTAGTTCAGCCAACTAATAACACAAGAGGATATCCTAATTAGTAAATTAGTAACACAATAGAGCTGATTAGTCAATTTTATTAGTGAATTAGAAGCAGTGATGTGGTTTGACAGCCCGATAGTTGACTCAGAAAAGATACTACTTGACAACAAAACCCATGGAGGATAATGGGTCAGGCAGACTACTCGAGTAGTATTTTCTAGTCGATAAGTTATCTGGTAAACCCCACCGACTAGACTACTAGAGAAAAAGACAAAAAGAACACTCGATTTCATCTTATTTTGTCCTTTCGTCTTATTTTGTCCTTGTAGTTTATACGTGCTTATTTGTTCGTTTTAAATGCTTTATTTACGTCAAAGGGTCATTTTTTAGTACTTTACGTATTGTCTTTATTTTGTAAATTATATCTTAAGTAATTGTGACTAATTGGTAAAATATTGTCGTATTTCATCTTCTACTAACAACTCTTGTGCGTGTTTTGTCTTTCTTTTATTTCAAGAAGAAATAATAGTTTGGCAAGTATTTAAGTACTTTATATCTACCAGATTTTGTGGATTCTTTTGTCTTTTCTACTATGTTGAATTTTGTTGTTTTTTAAATGCTTATTTGCTTAAAACGACCAAAAAAATTACAACCAGAAATGATCCAGTAAAATGAAATGCAAGATTTAATAAAACACAACAAACGGAAAAAATACATACAGTTTTGATTTTTAATAAAATATATAAAAAAACAAGTGTAATATTAGATGATAATCGAAGACATAAAACAAGCCAAAGCCTTCTCAAATATCAAAGATTGAAGTTACTCACTTTTTTATATTGTTGATAAATACCTAGATTTGAACAAAGCTGGCAAAATAAATTAGTATTAAGTGATGTCGAACATAAAACAAACAAGTAATGAAAATGAAATACAAAATAAAAATGATACTCACTTTTTATATTGTTGGTAAGAATATCTAGATTTGACAAAAACATAAGAATGAATCTAATTAGTACCATATAATAATGAAACATAAAACAAACTAGTAATGAAATTGATACAAAATAAAAAATACAATAGATTTGAAGAATACATTTTAAACAAAGGAAGTAGTGAAATAGGGTCTCTATGCTTAACAGAAAAAGGGAGGAAGGAATTCTTATATTCCAAATTTTCAAATCATAAATCGTTTTGTCTTATTTGATTTTGGAAATAAAATTTTGCGCCAAAAATTTCATAGGTTCCTTTAAAAATTTAAAATAATTTAATTTCGTCATTCTTTTGTCTTGCGATATTTAAAATTTCATTTTTCCTCCCAAAAATTTCATAAGCTCCCGTCAAAAATTCCAAATGATTTCAAACTAAATGGATTCTTTTATGCTAAATATAAGGCAGAAAAAGCATGAATAATACGTTTGTCTTTTTAGATGCTTTGTTCTAAATAACATAATATTTTATTACTCTTTAGCAATGATTATGTTAAACAATTTGATGTGATTGTTGATCACTTAGCACAAAGCTGATCAAACTATCATTACAAATTAAAATTATCCAATTCTTTTTAAATACAACGATATGAATTTATATTAATCTGAGGCATAGTTAGATTGAAGCCATTCTTAAGACATGAGATCATATAATACAGTAATAGATGAATTCATACAGATTTAAAGGAGCTAATATCCATATGAAAGATTGAATTGCTTTTGAATAAATTGACAACAAGAGTGAGGCTAAAGGGATGGAATGAGTGTGTGCTATGTCAAGGAGAGAAGGAAACACAGCAACACTTATTTTTTCAATGTTCCTTTTCGGCTGCTATTTGGAGAAAGATGCTAATATACTTGAAGGAATATCATGCTCCGGGGACATGGAGAGAGGAAGCTGAATGGATCAGAAGGAAGGGCACAAGAAAGTCGTTCAAAAGCAGACTTAGGAGACTTTGTATGGCAGCGGCAGTTTCTCACATTTGGGGTGCTAGGAATAAGAAGGTTTTTGAGAATGTGGATCAACGTGTTAGTGATATAGCTGCAAAATGTATTCGTAGTGTTAGAAGTTGTGTAAATAGTTGGGAGGGTATAATTAGAAGTAAAGCAAATTGACAAATATGTATAGATTGAGGGTTTAGTCTTGCTATACTTAAGTGAGGATAGAACACTATTTGTATTCTGTTTCTTCATTCAATACAATTTTTTTCAAAAAAAAAGTGATATGCATTTACGACAAATCTTTGAGACACTTAGATTGATTAGAACTAAAATTTATTAAGATGTCGGATCCTGTTAGGCGTAATAGATGAATTGTAGAAATTCAAAAGAACTAACATCATATGAAAGATTATGTGAATAGTTTCTTAATGTATTCAAATTGATTACTAATTGCTCAAACAACAAGGTAAAATAGAGAAGTCTTTGTCAAACATATAAGATGAAAAACGACTAAATTTAAGCATTTCGTCATTCTTTGTCCTAAATATACGACGAAAAAGGACAATTGTGAGCATTTTGTCTTTTTTCGTCTTTGTTTCTTGTTATTTAATATTTTATTACTCTTTCAACAATGACCATGTTAAACAATTTGATGTGATTGTTGAGTCACTTATAAAAAAAAGTGATCAAACTACCATTACAAATTCATTATCAACTCTTTTTAAATATGTGATATGAATTTACGACAAATGTTAGACATAGTTGATTAGAACTCATTACTAAGACATCAGATCATATATTGACGTAATAGATGAATTATACAAATTCAAAAGAACTAACATCATATGAAAGATTATGTGAATAGTTTCTTAATGTATTCAGATTGATTACTAATTGCTCAAACAACAAAGGTAAAAAGGAGAAGTCTTTGTCAAAACATATAAAGACACAAATGACTAAATTTAAGCATTCGTCATTTTTTTTACCTAAATATCACGACAAAGCCAAGCATATGTGCATTTTGTCCTTTTTCATCTTTGTTTAACTTTGTTATATAATATTTTATTACTCTCCACTTGACCAATGTGTTAAATAATTTGATGTGATTGTTGAGTCACTTATAAAAATATGATCATAGTTCCATTACAAATTTATTATCAACTCTTTTTAAATATGTGATATGCATTTATGAATCTTTATCAAACTTATACGACGAAAAATGACAAATGAGTTCACAATATAAGAAAAAATAAGACGAGTTATCATTTTTTGTATTAAATAATAATAATTTTCTAGCTACTATTAATCTTTCAATTGTTTTTTTACTTAATTAATCATGTTTCGTCTTATTTTGTCGTATAAACCGTGTAAAAAACTTAATTACGTTTATTTATAGGTAAAAATCATTAATTACAAACCAACAACAACGACATATGACAACGTTTGAGATTAATTGGAAAAATCTTTTATTTCCTATGGTTTTATGTTTATTTTCATATAAAATGCTTCAAAAATGACAAAGATATGAAGCGGTTCATGTTGTAATTTTTTCTAATAGTGAATACAATGACAAAATCACGGCGAATTTAATGGATTTTTAGTCTTTTTGCTTGACCAAAATTTGTAAAATCTTTGGTCCAACCATTTCTCGTCTTTCTTTATCGCGTCTCATCTTTGTAGTATAAAGGATGAGTATGTATCTCGTCGTTTTTTATACTTTTTCTAGTAATTAGTTATTACCCGATTAATAAAGACTTCTTGAACTTTTCATATCCTTTTATTTGATTTTAATTTCATGTTTCTCACAACTTTATTGTTCTCATAACCTAAGTACAAACTATGAAAACTATGTAAATAGTTATTAGTCCGGGTCACTCGAATTATCATTAGTGTTATAAATCGTATGGGTAAACCTGACATTTGAGCAACACTCGATTAAAAAAACTATACTTGAAACTTGCCCGTTAAGGTTAGCCGAGTCATATTCGAGTAAAAGATCTTGTTCAAATAACCCAAACAAATTTGGATCGTTACTGGAATTCAATAAAGTACCTATCCGATCAAATAATTATGTACTCATCATTCAAATTCGACTTTGCCTAACCATCCCTAGTCATGAGGCGTAATTTACAACAAAAAGAAAGAAAGAAAAGTACTGACAAAAAGAAAAAGCCATAGATTCCTTCACACACAAAACAAATTCATGCATGCTTTGGAAAGCTGGAACTAGCTAGGGAAGCTTTTTCCGGTTATCCTAACCGTGTATCTCCATCATCAGCTCCTGAGGCATAGGTCGGCCCAATAAAAGCGAGTGTTAAAATACTCGGCCAGCGCAACGTTTTAAATGCCCGATTGTGGCCAGAGTTCGAGTCACGCAAGTGGCATAATCTCGTATTGAAATGGTTTAAAAGAAACTCTTGTCCACGGCCAGAGTTAGAGATCATCTGATTAGCTCTCAGATTGAATCGGGGACAAAAACCTTGAAAGGCCGTTAATGTAACAATTTTACACTTTTATGTATCTCCATCGTCAATGTAGTAATAATATACGAATTTTGTGCATTAATCATTCAATTCCACCAATTTATATTGTTAGTTGCTACTTTAAGGTCTTAAGTCTTAACTAGTGCGCCTAAAATTAAAAAGTATTCCCCATTCATATTTTAGATCTCGTAATAGGGATATGTTAGCGAAAGTGGGGTCTGCAGTGGATCAAATGCAAAATATGACATATATTATTTACATATTGATTCATTATGTTACAGATCCGAAAGATTTTAATACTTATAATGTATGCGCGCCAATATAATAAAATCATATTTGGAGAAATCGCTAGGTAAAAGCTATTTATCAAATCGATTTAGGGTTCGTATGAATCTATTGCTCTCCTAAACGGATTCTTTGCTTGGGATCTTTGAATTTTGGATTTGATGTAGTCTTGGAGGACTTTGATTTTGAATTTGGATCCTTGGAATGAGGGTGAATTTGTGCACGAGCCAGATTATGTGATCTGAAATTTGGATTTAGATTTAGATGTGAGACTTGGATAAGTGCGGATCGATGTGATCCTAGGCGGATAGAGGCTTAGTCACAGGAGCAGTACTTTGACTTGGATATAGTCCGAGGCCGGGTGCGCCGCCGAGGAACTGCTACCAAGTATGGTATGAAGCTTGATCTTGTCTTTAGACTTAATTAGTGGGGCTGAGGCTTTGATTGGGATATATTATTACAGCAGGTGCCTTGGGTTGATCTCATGCAGTTGGGTGAGTTCGGGTACAGCTTAGTAGCTTGCATACATTCTTAGTCTTTATCACATTGTGGATATGCTTGTTCTTTACATCGGGTAGTGAAACGCGAGAACTGCTAAAGTATTCACGACTTCTGAGATAAGGTATCACCAGCTGTCACTGTCACATGATTTACTCTGAGGGCACCATAGGCTTAATTACGTAGTGATTTTGTTGCCCAGACTTTGAATTGATCAAGTTCTCGTGTCGGTTTTTGGGTGTTAGTCATGAAATTCTACTGCATTTGTGTAGTAATTCAACCCAAACTCTTAAATATTATGCACCCTATTTTAGTCTTGGAATTAATTTTTGTGTTAACCCCGACACGTTACTCAATTTGCTCTATTTAGGCTTTTAGGTTGAAGATTTTAGTGTTTTTTGGGTGGATGCGTGAATTGTTTAAATGGTGGTTTTGTAGGAAAAGTACAATCTTCGAGAAGTTTTCTATGAAAAAATACCTACTGAGTTGTTTTTATGCTAAATTTTAGGGAGCTTTTTGTTGTATTTTATTATTGTAAATGTGTATTTTATGATGAATATAAATGTCGGTTTCTTAATTGGTCGATTTAAATAATATATTAAAATAATATTAAAAAAACCAACCGATTTTGCATGCGACGATTTGGTTTCGTGATTTCCAAGTAAAAACTGATCCTAACCCTTTATTTTTTATCGGGTCATTATTTTGAATCCGTTTATCCGAAAATCACTATTTTTATTTCGATTTTTCTCCTCCAATTCCCAATGTTTTCATTCAATAAATTTAGGTTAAATTATTTTAATGCTATAATTAGGTTTTAATTAATGATAAAACCTAATTTAAAGCGCTTTAATTAATTTCGGGTAAATTAAAATATCGGGGAACCCTTACTTTCCACGTGCCAGTTTTAATTGAAACTAGTGGGGCCCCAATTGCCACGTGTCCATGGCGAGATTGGCCTTTTAATTAATTTAAGTGTCGATCACTTATTAAATTAGGGTTTATAATTTAATTAATTAAATTTTAACTGTCTAGACATTATTCCGAATTTAATTGTTTATATATATTTGTAGTTTATAATTTCTTAAATATATTTGAGCTAATAAAATTGGTGAATTTGAACTCCGTGTCAATTTTTCCAATTGTCCATAATTACATGAACATAGGAGAAGTACATTTACTTAATACTCCTTTCGAATAAAATTATTTGTCATTTTAACCATTTAAAAGTTAATTAAGAATGATTAGAGTTTTACATATAAATCCCTATTTAATTAGTCAAAATGATTATATAAATACTACATTTATTAAATCATTGTTATCCAGTCCATTTAATTCTTATTAGCAATTTAGCATACATCACATACTATCCTATGACATATTAGAGTACTTTGTTTATTGAAACTACAAACTTAGAGAATAGATATGAGGAGAACAAATTTCATGAAAATTTAATACATTCAATAAATAGTATATTTAATAGGGATAGAAATAAAAAAAAAATTTGGTTAAAAAGTGTATTTGATTTGTAGAAAGACAAGTATTATTTATCTGAGTATGATACAAGATTTATGATTTAATAATCTAGTGGCATTTTTATTAGAGATTACCGAAAGAGGTTTCACAGTTCGTGCTTGTTGAAGGAATATTTATCACTTCTTTTAAAAGTTTGAATCACACTCTATGAAATTTATAAGTTACCATTGCATATTTCAAACATTCACTATATGATATTTCAGACTATGTATGATTTGCAAGTTTCAAACATTCACTTTGTGTAATATCATACTCCACTTCTTAAGTTTTAAATTTTTAATGATCACATTGAATTTGAGTATATCATATTTAAATAAAGATGATTGGTACAGTCAGAGACAAGACAATTATTTCCTATAGTTAGAAAAAAAAGTGTGAGACCATAATTATTTTCAATAGAGTCAAATTTGATTGGTAACGGATCAACTATAAACCTATGGGTAAGTAAATCCCAGGTTCTCTGACTATCGTTCAACATGTAATCCCAGTACCCACGGATACTCACCAACATTATTGCAAAATCTACGGATCGACATTATGTACAAACATGTAACATGGAAGTGTCACCCTCATCTTTTCATATAATGTGGGTTCGACAATTGTCATAAAAAGCAAACTTTATATTGAAGTATTTAAAATAAAAACTCTAGACACCTGATTAATTATGACGCATTTTATGATTGACTTTTCCGTAGTAACATGGAAGCGTAAACCATAAAGTCCTATGACATTATAAGGATACGAATTATGGAACCTCTACACGCCAATCGATCAACTAGTTATCTATCCAAATTTATCCAGAAGAGATCAATCTCAATATCTTCAGTCCATTCTTTCATGTGCACTGTGCAATAATCCTGCAAACATGTTGACAAGTCAAAATTTAATTAATTTCTTTATCCATATACTTTATTTATATCTAAAACTACTCTCGAGTCTATTCAATGAATCTGGAAAATTAAGGCTTTTTGCTAATTATGTTTATACAATAATGCATTTAAATAAGTGAATATGTTCATATATAGAACATATATATAATACATAGTTTGGTCTTCTGATCTATCAGATTGAGCCATGTGATCGAGAATATGCCCTTGATCAAATGCGTATTTGATATGATTCCCCTAAATTTTCTAAAATTCGGCTACCGATAATCGTTTTTTACTTTATTTTTAGGGATTAGCTTTTTATATATATCTTTTAACAGAGTTTGGCACATTTATTCGGTTAAAATATGAAAATTGAGTATTTCTTATTTTAAATTATTGAAAGAGTCAAACATGAAAAGACAATATAGAGTGTCTAATTTGGGATGTAAAAATTTTTTTGGAGGCTCAAATTATTTTAGGGAAGCTGAAAAATCACTATTTTATTCATTTTTAATTTTTCTCACTCCTTATTATAGCTTTTAGAAACCTGATGTAATCTATATATATGTTCCCTAAAAAAATTATTTTATTAAAAAAAATTGTGATCAAACTTAATGAAGTTTTGAATTTTTATTGGCACGTAATTTTGATTTTAATCAATTACATCATGTCATTACGATGACAATGTTAATTTTCTTAAACTTGGCGACTTAAGGACAATTCATTCTCAGCATAAACCAAACAATGTAGGTGCAATCAATCCTTGAAGACTAATTGCTTATTAGCCGGCTAATTTATCATTAGCATTTTATTATTTATTGATGAGCTAAGCTATATATCTTCTTTGTTATTCCAGCTATTGTAGCCTTTATTTCTGTAAGAGTGACATGCATCACCCATTATCATTTAAACGAAACTAAGAAAAATTATCGCAATCACACATGCCGGATATATAGAAAGATTATTCTTGAGGGAATATATTTAATTAATTTAGCACTATACTCCCTCCAATTTTTAATGCTTGGGTTTTCATTTTATTGAGATTATTTGTCATTTAACCTATTTTACATTAATATTTTAATTAATGAAACTAAATATATTTCTCATAAATACATTTCCCATAAACTTTCCTATAGTTTCATTCTTCCACTATATCGCTTAAATTAAATTGAAAAATTAATGAAATGGTAAATTATAAAAATAAAAAGGAATATTTGGATCACAATTATTATTAAACGGTTCTCTTAAAAATCGTCAAACGCTCACTATCTTAAAAAAACAAAAGAAAAATAACATGCTCACAAACATTAAGTGATTATGAGTATAATTAATTAAACATCCTAATTAATTGTCATACCAATAGTCGACTGAATCTACTTAAGCTCATCTGAATTAAATTTGGATCACTAAGATGTAATCATTTATTGTCTCACACATTTCATTCAAAGTTGCTTACTCGCTTCATCGATAGTTTTAGAAATTAAGTTACTGATCCCCAAATTATCATAAAGTTGATTGCAAATTGGCTCCCAAGTTTCAATTTCCGAATCAAGTACGTTAACTAAAACGACGATTTTACTCACATTTTTGATAGGATTTAACCGTTCGCTAATTTTTAAATAAATTTATAATTTTGTGATAATTTTAAAGATCAATTTAAGGTAATTTTTGAACTATCAAAAATTAAATGACAACCTTAATCACTGTCTAAAAAATCAAATTAATAATTATGTCGATTACTATCTCAAGAGAAAAATGTAGTAGCGCCGCAAGAGAAGTGGAAGGGATAGAGGCGGTAGGGTGGACCATGCACTGGTCAGTACAACTAAGACGCACTCTTTTAACTTCGAACCTAGACGTTTCCATGTTGCCCCTCTTCGATAGGTATCTATCTCAAGTCTCCGCCAACTACTTTTTGGGATAGATAATTGATAATGTCCAAACATGTGAATTACAAAATACTACTTCATATATATAGAGGGCTTCCTAATTTATAAGTCGATAAGGGTTTCATGCGTATCGGCCTTCAAGATGCATTTATAAGATTTCAATTAAGTAGAAAAGACAGATTACGACTCTCTTTATACATTCATTTCTTAATTGCTATTTAATATTTGATAGTACAATCATTAAAAACAAATACTAACTCGGATTGGTTTGGACTGCTTTATCGCCTCCACGCCATTACCCTTTAGATACTACTACGATCGTTCTCAGACTCGTGACCTTTCCAAGTTATAACACCTCATCACCTTCCAAATGATCTGTATGAAATGGTTTTTCCGCACCTTACACAAAGTTAAATCCATTTCACAAGACGACCAAAGACAAGCAGAGTACCCCAATCGTAACAGAGCTCCCCGACAAAGCCCTGACGAAACTCAGAATCCACATAACATACAGACACACCATCAAGCGATTACTGGCCCGAAAGGATTGAAAGAACAAGCAATGAATACAAACTTATCAAGATGATTCACAACGAAACAATCATTTAACGAATTAACCACACATCCTCTTTATCCAGCTCTGGACATCTATACGGAAATACAAAGGGTCAACGAGCAATTAAACAGAAATGGGAGTTACAGATACTATCTCATATACGATAATTTTATTACGTGCATCTTCGAAAAAGAGCTGCCTCTATATCCCAAGATCAATACGAGGCACGATCACACGCTCGCAGACCTCTCACGTACCTACAACTCAAAGTTAACTGCCTACCTCAAAATACAACGTTAATTACGGATATCAAAGAATGATGAAGCATTCATGCCAACCGTTATTCAAAAAAAGGAGCGTAAAACAAAGATGTCATTCACGGATAGTCGGATGGGCATCACGCCAGTGCGGTTTCAATTTGCCTCAATTCACTCAATTTAACGGAATCCAAGCGAATTCCCATAAAGATCCGTAGCGGTTCCCCGGCCAAATGACAATCACATTCAATGATCCGACATTTACGCCAAGGCCTTTTCCAAACAAATTTTAAGGATCGCGTGATTGTATCGGGCATACGACTCGCTTCCTCAAATCCATGCATTCATACTCAACAAAGTATGGGACGCATTCACATAAAAGCTCGGATCCACCATACAAAAATACTCAAGACGGTAGGCATTAATGGATATCCACGTGGCCCCAACGAAACCCTAAAGAGTTACCGTAAGCTATAACGATATTTGGTAACTATACCGAAGTTAACAAGCGTAGCATATACGACATTTTTTATCGCTGTTAACGATGAATCAAGAAGGCCTTGCTTTGGAAACTCCCTCGTCTAAAGATGAGCTCACAACAGAGTTGTGGACAAAGATGTAGAATCGAGGAGCTGAAAAAGAAAAAGAAGAAACCAAGGATCTTCTGACACACTTAAGAAAAGAGGTGATCAAAGTCGCCATGAAAGACCCCAGATGGGAAAGACCAGAGAGATAAAAGGTGTTTCAAGAGATTTATTACATTATGAACCTTTGCCCCAAAAAGTTTTAGTCCAACGCATATGCAACCTCTACATGGATAGATTAACCCTATTGCGGTGTCTATAAAGGAGATCTATTCCCAAATCAGTAAGAATTTGCTACCTAAGCCTAGTACTGGATGCTGAGTCACACTCAAATGTATGATAAAACTCAAGCATCATGTATCATAATAGCACCAAAGCAAGTAATTCGTGAGTTAAAATTTCCTTTATCGGGCCGCGAATGCGCATTAGTTAATCCTAATAATAAGGACAAGACATTTTAATATTATGAACAAAACATAAGTCCAAAGCGGACTTCTACCCACTATCATGCAGGCACTCGTGATGTGTCACAGACGAGGTCTTTTGACTTATGGATGCCTTCGAGGTATCATCAAATTTGTAATGGCCCTGTAGATGAGGAAAACAAAGATTCATTATTGAATAAGCTATATCAAAGCGAGGCGACGCCGCTTGAATTAAAGAATGCATGAGCCACTTACCAACGTATCGGTAAACTCCATATTCGCCCCAACCAAGTAATATGGACAGAGCATGTGGATGATACGTCAAGGTGCCAGCATTAAGATGCTGCACGAAAACGCGATTAAAGCGTGTGACCGTAGTTGCTCATTCGAGTAAAGGCCGTAAAATTCCTAGATATATGATTGGGGCCAGGAATTGAGCCAAATTTACAAAATATAGGCGCTATTGGAGCATTTAAGCCGCCCAATAGTTACAGCATTTAAAAATCGACAAGTAAGTCTTCAGTCATTTCAACCGCTTTATATCCAAGTCTGGCGAAAGGAATCTACCATTTTTTAAAAATCTGAGACGTATGTCAAAGGAGAAGTTTAGATGGGATAAGAACGAGCTACATTCCGAGGTTAAAAAGGTATTTGGGATCACCTCAATCACTCTCACACTGAATCCGTGAGAATGCTGCAAATGCATTTAGCCATCTCTAACGTAGTTTGGTATAGCGTTACTTCGAGAAGCCGAAGGCGCAAACCGATATACTATTAGTCCTCAGATAGTGGACGCGAGGAGAGTATCCCTTAATAGATAAGGCCCTTTTACCTTGGTGATTTTGGCTAGGAAACTGAATGCCTTTTTTGAATCATATCCAATACAATCGATTTGATCGGGATCAACCTTTAAAGAGGGCGCGTTATCCACTCCACCTTATCGTGGCGGTCAATTCACGAAAGCCATAGATTTACACAAGTTTGAAATATCATACATTCCTTGTGGACTAAGCAGGTTAGAGCACAAGCAAAATTATAAGTTAAAACTAAAATATTCTTAAGTTTAATTAAAAAGAAAAAATTATTTAAAAGTTAATTAAGTCAAATAAATTAAGAATAACAAAGTTCGAAATTTTACAATACCAACACAAAACAGCAGTCTCTAAGTCAATGATCTGAAGATAAAGATACAACCATGAAATGGCTCAAATCTCACCTCCCCTTTATTTACTCAAATTCCTGACTAAAACAAAGAGGGCCATTTTTGAAAAGTTTACATCAACGACACTTTAAAACATAAACGATCAACCATGATATCAGAACATAAGGATCAACTGAGCAATTATGAAACAAGAACACAAAAATACTCCCAACTATAATGTCATACGATAATACATGACAAGTTAATGTGACATAAATCTGAAATTTGGACGGAAAAATAGAATAAGAAGAATTTTAGTAGACTACTGGACGGAAAAATAGGTAGTTAACTACTAGAGAGTATTATTGATAAACTAGAATAGGAAGAGTTTTGAAAAATATAATTGATAAACTAGAATTAGGTAATTAAATACTAGAGAGTATTATTGATAAATTAGAATAAGAAGAGTTTTAAAACATATAAATTTTTAATTTCTACGAAAAACTTTCATAAATGCAATGGTTAATATTCAGTTAATTTTTATTAGCATATATGTTAATAATCTGTAAAAACGAGCTATTGAGCCGCCTTATCTAGGTAGTGAGCCCGAATGTCACCTCGAGGATCGTTCAATTCAGATGAGCCTCATACATATTCAAATGAGGAACTAAAGGCGAGGAGCAATGTCTCTTAATTTTTTTGAAAATAGATTTTTATTTTTAAAAAATCGAATTATCCAATTATTTAGTAAAAAGTTAAATTATTCTCCCTCTTAAATTTGTATATTTTTTTTTATTTATATAATATTAATTCTCTTACCTCCTATATAATTTTTTTGATTCCACTACTGAGTAAACTTTACGTTTTCAATTAGGCTCGAACCTATTTAGAGGTATGGAAACAGACACTAACAAGTTATTATTAGTACTAATTTTTTTTGTTATTATTTGTATACCCAACTTAAGAATATGATAATCCTCCAGCCATAAGGGAGAGTGGCAGTATATTAAATTGGCTATTTGAGCAGTGAAACACTTGGAAATTATTCGTACGTAGTTCAAAATAACCAGATAAAAGTACTAGATTATTGCACAATGATCCACTTGAACTGAGCATGGCTGCAATGCAAGTGTGCAATTTCCATTTTGATGGCTCAACGAACAAGGACGGTGCCTTATCAGCAGCCTCAAATCCAATAAGGCTACTCTTTGAAAAATGCGCCGAAATATAGCTTAACCATTTAATACTCCACTGCTAGTCTACTATAGCTTCCATCATCCTCCAAGTTATATGCACCTTGCCAACAATAATAATCAACCCTATTTTTATTTACAATAAACTCACATTAACGATTCATCGAGATTCACAGCCCCAAATATCATGTAGTAAATTTATCGGGCAGAATGTACGCCAATTAATCGGCAAGACTGTAGCTTTTCTTTTAATCACTTCAATACAAAGATTTGATTTATAAAGAAATGAACCTGCAACATCAGCAAGTTGTCGAATAAACTATCGATTTAAAAGGAAATAAAGGACAAACACTAATAATTGATTTTTCAATAATACTCTCTAGTAGTTAATTACTTCCTCATTGATGATTGATTATGAAACTATATACAAATATTTAATTGGTTTAAATGTATAGTTATTTGATGCTTCATTATTTAATGTAAAACAGAGATAAAACGAATTTGTCATTAAAAGGTCCTCCATCCTAATTAATGAAGTAGTTTTTTTCAATAAAATACTCAATTACTTTTAAACAAATTAAATACTCAAATAGCTCATCTCAGTTAAAATATGAGGACTATTTGGTACCCTGAATGCTTTATTTGCATATAAAATCTATGTTATTTGTTTTGTGATATAGAGAAAATCTGGTATTGAGGGAAAATCTGAAACTGTTTGTTGTCACTTGTCAGTAGACAAGTTGTCTAATCATATTAAAAGGTTCAATTCAGTTGATCTTTTATGCATATATTTACAATAATGTCTCTGTTTTCTTCCATCATTGAGATTATGATGTTTGTCTTCGTAAATGCATGTTATCAAATCATTACGGATGAATATATGGTCAGGTTAATTTGAAACAATACAGACCATGCATGAAACTGATAAATATATTTCGATTAATTTGTAACATCACAAACAATGAGATTCATAAATATACCATGCATATGTTTCAATGTATTTGAGGGTTGCTAGAACAAAATACGAGATTCAATAAGATCTTATTGTTCTGTTGTCTTAATCAATTGAACAAATCATGTCATATTGTGATCCATCGATCCATTATTATTGTTATAGCCCTTTAGTAAAGGAATAATATTATTATGAGTTGGGACACGTTGATGAAGGGTTAACAAATGTGATTAACACAAGATCTCAAAATATGTTTATCTAGCTAGTAGCTACTAATTATAATCGATTCATGGTCACTATATATAATGAAGACTCAAAATTAGTTGAGGTTGTTTATTTGAACCTAATTTATTAATCATAAGACGAGAAAGAGTCGATCAAAACCAAATTAAAATAATGGCAAAAAGTAGAAGAAAAAAAAAATACCCTATTAAAATTGGAAGAAGGTAAAAATGCAAAGCAATTTAATGACAAGCAAGGCAATTTGGCAATAGGTCAATTGAGCCATGTGAAGCAAAGATTTCCTTTGGATACTTGTCTAGCTAGTTAGTTGCGGACAAAAAGATACTCACGACTTCATGAACGGTTTCTATTCGTCTACCTTAGCATTATCCCAACGATACGACTAAGCATGAAATAAGGCTTTCTCACATCGACACGGCTCGAACTCCTGGGCAGCCCGTGATTTGTCAAAAATAAGCCTTGTACATGACTTGCTACCTGTTAAGTATAAGACTTCACGTTAGTTCCCCAAATTCCGGCGCAAGACATCCCTATTAATTCTCCTCCTGTCAATGAGTGACCAGGCAGTTTTATCTACTAAAATGCATTTATATCATTTTTTTTTCGAATTCAAGTTTCTATTTGGACGATATCAGTCTAGGAATTAAACCAATGGAAAAAATACTAACCTTTATGCCAACAATAAATATAACTAGTTGGGAAGTAAATCACTAACATATATAAAAATATAAATAAGGATTATATTTCTTTTCTTTTTAGACTATTAATTATTAAATTATTCTTCTTCCTAAAATTTAGGTAAAAAAATAGTTTCATGAGATATATTATGAAAAGAATACTAATACTCCTATTAGACTAATATTATACATAATTTTATTCACAAATGTACTATTAAATTAATATTAATTATTCCTTTGAGTCATACAATAAAAGTTAACTCCTAATAATTTTAATTTCAGTTAACAAATAATAATAAAGTCTTTTATAAAAAAAATTATAAAGTCATATAAGAGTATTATGATTCCCAATAAATTATTTTCACCAGCTCCACGTACAAAATTGAAGCACATTGAAATTGTTTGACATAACCATGTCGCACAAAATTTTCATCAGTCTCTTCCAACTTTATGGGTGAAAAATCATAAATTAACATACAACAGTACCAATTATTTCATTATTATCACATGTATAATCGTTGCTCGCATTGACAAGAATCAAGAGGTTCTACAACATGCTAATATGATTAACGTAAGTCAGCGTAAAAAAATTATTTTCTTTTCTTAGTCGAGGAAAAGAGTGGAGATGTTTAAATTAAATATCTTTCATCTTTCAAATTAATTATCTATTCGGCCAATCAGAATCGTCAATCGACACTAATAATGTAATTTTGATATCATTATTACTCTAATATCTTTATTTTACTAAAAAATATTATTACATACATGATTGGAATATAGTAACTTTATACAAACATATTACTTTTGTTGAATATGTATGGAATAATAATATTTATTAGTCAATTTAAGTATTACTAATAAAATTAAACTTGAAATAAAATAAATATTATCCACAAAAGTAATCTGGACAGGTTATAAATTGATATTTAATGATTTTAAAAAAAGGTTTAAATCATGTATTTTATAATAATTTTTCATATTATATTTAAAGAGTTATTTGTGATCAAACTATCCCTTCAATAAATAATAATACTAATTAGAGAAAAATTAAAGTGTAAGATTTTACACATTTTTAAAATAATTTCTAATTAAACACGACAAATATATCAAATATTATTTAGTTAAATCGACAGACATCACGACACTTCCTTTTACTAGTTATTAAAAAATGCAAATCATCCATATATAGAGGCCTCTTTAAGGCAAATGTAGTATTTACCAAAAAAGAGAGGCATGCAAATGTATGTAGTACTCTGTATTTAATATTCTCATC
Source organism: Lithospermum erythrorhizon (assembly GCA_019722365.1). NCBI lineage: Eukaryota > Viridiplantae > Streptophyta > Magnoliopsida > Boraginales > Boraginaceae > Lithospermum > Lithospermum erythrorhizon. The sequence continues at coordinate 2,302,373 of JADFUC010000954.1, read as the reverse complement.
CTAATATAAGTCATATCTTATTTTTCTTTTTAAGATAGTTTACGTTGAATAATTTTATTTCATTTAATAATATTAATTAATGATTCAAATTTTCTTTTTATTTTATAATTTACCTTTGGCATTGAAAAGTTAATATACGATTGCCTTTAAAATAGAAAACTTTATTAACTTATTAAAATATTTAGCTTTCATTAATTGTTTATATTACACAAAAATATAACGTAAAATAGTGCTAAGTCGATTTATAATTTAAATAAATTAAAAATAACATAAGGACTTATATTAATGATATGAGGGAGTACAAAATAACTTTAAATTCAAGATAACTATATTCGAAAGCATCAAAGTATGTAGACAGTGAAAATTTATTGAAAAATAATAATTAAAATGATTAAGATGACTTAATCAAATTAATTAAATCAAGCCATTAAAGAACGACGTTGTGGTTCTCTTTATCGAACCCAAATTTAATATAAAACTCTCATCAAAATAGTAGTTATCGGGGAATTGTGTTCTCTAATTAAAGTTAAAATTGTTTCATATTAATTAACCTAATTTTACTCAAAATAGTGGTTCCCTAAATTTACGGGATTTTAATCATAAATTGGATTAAAACCAAAAATAAAATCTCTTGATTTTCTGACAAACGGCTCAAAATGCATAATCCGATTAAAATAATAATGGATTAGGTATTCTTACCCGGCCTATATTTTATTAAAATATCATTTTAATATTAAATATCCGATTTTGCCTCGTATCTTCCTGTCTAAATCTGCTAAGCATCGGTATCCAATTCGAAATTAAAACAACCAATCAAGATATAAATACCCCCTATTTCGAAAAATAAACATCCAAAATCATTCATAAATAATTAAACATCTGAAAATACAGAGATTACCTCCGAAATTTTAACTTAAATATTTTAAACCACCATCCAATACTACTTTCATGGCCGGAAACATCTCCAGTAGCCAAAATAGCGCATGAATTAAGATTACCGACAAACGCAATAATTCTTCAAGTTCAGCAAAATACATGACCGACACAGATGCTAACGCCTCGAATATTCAAGACAAGCCTAAATAAATTCGACATTCATAAATTTTATTTAAAGACCGAAAAATCTCATATTTGATTTATACAGCCTGCATATAGTGAATAAACCTAACGCTCACCCCTATGTATTGACATGTGCTATGAAACACGGCGCCCCCTTTCCGATTGACAAGATTATTAATGCCGTGACGCCTCTTCATATAATCGATCAATACTAACAACAAGCCTCCTAAGCGCCACAGAAGATGTTTGGGAAAGCGACGCTACTAATAGTTGACCAAATCCCCCAAATGAGGCGAATCTCACTAAGTCCTACCTTTATCATTCTATAACATCAGTCAGCCGCTTGGCCGATGTGAAGACAAACAAAAAGCAACACCGGCTTCAACAACTCGGCTGGCTATCACTCCATACATCTCGCTGCTCAGAATAAGCTCCCACCAAAGATGCGTATATCAAGTACTAAAGACCACCACAAAAGCTGTAGTTTCACGCAGACATCATAGTAGTTCGCCGGACGTTTCACACTCAAGACGTTCAAACAAATAACACGGATTACGCTAAAGTTTTCCTGGGCCGACCATATCCAAGCCTGCATCAGCCTCAAATTCATCAAGACTGTGATATATATCCAACTCGTCATGTAGCCTCCTATCCAAATCAAAGAACTAAGCTCCAATCAAGCTTCAAATCAGTGTTCTCAAATCAAACTGCTCTCATACTAAGCCTCCTATCAAGCTTCAAATCCTGCTCAGCAAAGAATACATCTCATAAATCATCTACAAATATTTAAGTGATTCATAATTAATAAATAATTTCTTTTAATTCGATAAAATACGTGACACTAAAAAAATTTCGCTCTCCGTATAAATAAAATTTTCTTTTTCCATTACAAAGTCCTCGATTGAATAATGACATAACCAATCATGTACTTATTGTACTGTAGTAAAATAGTGCATCCACAACAGTAGTACACTCAGTTGCAACATTGTAATTAGTCCCAAAATTCAAGGGCTCTTATTTGCCCCAATTCCTATATATGTTACATGCAATCCCACCATTTCAATAACCAAAATCACTTTCAAAATTTTCAACCAACACTCTTTTTTAGATCAACACTTTCTTTAAACAAGAAATATTCTACTACAAAAAAACATAAAGAGATGTCTGCATGCAGCAAAATCAGGTACATTGTACGGCTCCGCCAAATGCTCCGAAGGTGGCGGAACAAGGCCGCCATGACCGCCGGACGTACCCCCTCCGACGTCCCAGCCGGACACGTGGCAGTCACTGTTGGCTCAAATTCCAAAAGATTTATTATTCGGGCTTCTTATCTAAACCACCCATTGTTCAAGAAACTATTAATTCATGCAGAGGAAGAATTTGGGTTCGCTTATTCGGGCCCTCTAGCAATTCCTTGTGATGAATTTGTCTTTGAACAAATAATAAAATACATGGCCCGATATGATTCCGCTAGCAAGAATAACTCGGCCCGGTTTGTGAATATTGAGGACTTTCAAAGATACTGCCACGTAAGCTTCAGAAGTAATATTGAGTTTTGGGCAGAGTCACGACCTCTCTTGAATGGTGTGTCAGATAAGGCAATTTGGTAGAAATTTGGGGAATTGCGGAAATTAAATTAAATAAAGGTGGTTTTTTTTTAATTATTTCTAGCCCGGTTGACTCGTCCGAGTTTTTATCAGACGTAGAGTTTTTACAACTACATCTTGATACTCGATTAGTCAATTGATTTTAGGATGAATTAATTTTTTTATTTAGGATTTATTTCTTAATGTGTTTCTGATTCAACCTAGCAAGTTGTGGTTTTTGAGTTTCGAGTAAAATCGAATCTAGATGAGAATTATGATGGAGATGGCAAAGAGGTGGGGACGAGTTGCCACCGAGTCGTCCCGTGGTGGAGCTAAGAGATTGTTCTATATTCAATTGCAAGTTGCATCTGAAGATACAGGAACTATCAGTGATAGTTGAAATAATGTTGTCGCCTTTTTGTAAATTGGATTTATGTGATTTTCATTTAATAATTGATCAATGAAAATTATGTAGAGTTTATTACTCGCTCAATCCTATTAAGATTGTCCAATTTCGTTTCTTTTTCATACTTGTTTTATTTTATTAATTTCAACATACTCCCTTCAATTCAAAATGATTGACATTTTCACATAATATTATTTTTTTATAATTTTTTAAAATATATACGAAATATATATAATTTAAGAGTACTTGATGATTAAAACTCCCCTTCGATATTTCAAACGCCAATTATTTTTTTTATTGGTGGAAGTATATATATATATATATATATTAAAAATTGAATTCAATTTTAACTTATACCGCAGGCTAATACATTACCTCTTCTTCTTTTTTCAGAAAAATCTAAGTTAAATAATCTCCATTATCATGTTATATGGTGGCCAGGGAGTATTATTATTAAATTAAGCATCAAGCATGCATATGCATGTTTGCAACTTTGCTCATTATCTACGTCATAGCTAGCTAGTAGGTAATGTTAATATACAATACTTTTAATTACTCCATAGTCCATATATAATTGTTTACAGAAATTAATTGAATTGTTTAGTGATGATAATTGAGCGTAACGTGCTCTAGCCGTTGTACGAATTTGGAAAAAGATCAAACAAGCCATGTGAAAGTCTTTTGACGATTGCAAATTTGGTGCGTTCATGCGTTGGTTCTACTTTTTTTAACTTTCTTTAATTTTTGATGAAGTAATGAGGGATTGAGGGTGCATGCAAATTAAATGTTTGTTCTGTTTCACAATATTATTATATTTCAGTTCATTCTCACATGAAACCACAACAAATTTGGTTTAGTTGATGACCTACTTTGACTTATTATTTGAGTGAAAATTAAATTTGAAACGCTCCGATAATTTAGACTATCAATAATGAGCAAACAAAAAATCTTTGACCGGAACAGGTACGGGCATTTGTAGATTTTTTGCTCGAAATACTTTGATTAGCCACCATACTCATTTTTATAGAATAATATTATTCTCATAAGATATAACTATTTCAATAAATACATATATATTCATTCTCATATGGTCATATAGATAATGTCCTTACGACATGTAAGATTAGCAAACTTATTTACTGCTGGTTGTGCTTGCTCGAGGAATTGGGCCCATGCATGATGACCTCTCTAAATTTTTGACGATGCTATTTTTTATTTTATCATTTTAAAAAATTCAAGAATATATATTAATCTTCCATTAGCATTAAAAATATTTGTTTTCAAACTAATATTTCTGATAATCTGACGGAGTTCCGTGGTAATGTCACCCTTGATTAATATTTTGAAAACTAGCGAGCATCAATCTTAATTAATATTTCTATATTTTTTCAATGAGAATCATTTATTTAAGTCAAAATTAATTTTTTTTTCTAACAATTAGTCAAACCCTAAAGTTAAATTAAGATTGAACTAGTAGCATAGGTACTAATTGTCGTTAAACATTATATTAATTTCTCTAATAAGTTGTAGCATTATGATGAAAAGTTCTAACATGCCTTGCATATCCATAGGTTACCAACATCATATTTGTAGGAGTTGGCATAAGGTTATTATGACTCGCTTTCAGCATCAGAAGAATGCGCAATAAAGATTTATCAAAGCCATTGCTCTGGTACAGCACGGCCTAGATACGCATATCGCATGCCATTTGGGCCTCTAATTTAACGCTTCCCGAGAAAATTTAATGTTCTTCTACGATTGGGTGTTCATTTTTGGGGTCACCCCCACTCTTAAGAGTTTTGGGTATTGCTTTGTGTTTCAGCAGTGCCCAGCACAGATAACTAAGCCTCATTCTCGGCCCAACACTTTAATATTACTCATTATAATTTGTAATATTTGAAAGTATCTCTAGATTGTTTTATGTATATATTAAAATTAAATATTTCAAGATAATATAAATATTATTTTAAAATATTTTATATATTAACTTTGAGTAAAATTAATATATTTTATTATAAGTTTATTATCTTCTATATTTATTATAAAATATTCAATAATTTTTTTACTATACATTAAATATATCAATCATATATATATAAACAAATTTAAAAAGTACATTATATAATACACCCTCCATTTTTTATAGTTGTCGTTTTAGCCAAAAAAAATTATTTTTTTATAGTTGTCGTTTTAGCATAATAAATAGCATTTTTATATTTTCAATGTACTTTTTGACTACTTCTTCTCTTGAAATAAACAACCAACTAATCATATTATTTTAATTGATTGTCACTCTACATTTCAACGAGACTAATTTATTTTTTCTTTTTCTAATCTCTCATTCAAAGTGCTAAAACGACAACTAAAAAAACGGAGGGAGTATTAATTTATTTAATGTAACCTATATTAAATTATTTCAAAATAATATTATATTAATTATCTTAAAATATTTAATTTTAATATATACCTTAAAATCTTAAGCTATAGATATTTTTTAAATATTACAAATTAAAGTAATTATTAAAGCAGCAGTGCATCAATTAAGTACTCATTCAGACACCAATGCGACCATTTATGCTAACTTTTACAACCCATAACACACAAAACTCTTCTTCAAAATTATATTTTGACCTCGAAAATGTGCAAACCGTTTAAATTATAAATCTTACGCTTAAATTAGGGACTAAATACACGCGCACAATTATCTGCACTCATTACCGCACGCTAATTAACTGGCATTTAAAACAGCAACTCGCCCACACCATGACTACCGGCAATTAATTCACCTCTTTTCACGAGAGCGAGGAACATGATGAATCCATTTAGGCTATCGAGTCTTCCATAGATTTATTAGATCATGTATCATGTAATGAGGGTAGTAGTCTAGCATATGAAAACCCTTCTTTTTATCGGCAATTTTTTTTATGATTGGGAAAGATTTTCATTGTTCAAAGTTTTAAACACTCATCGTAAAACTGTTGAATTGGACGCCAGAGTCCTGCATGCAATTTCTTGTGCAGTTGTACTACCAAATAGAACATTGAACTCCAAGGCATGGCAAAAAAGTTGTGCCCCTAAAATCTAAATCACACTTGGATCACGTTTAGTAGGCCTGCCCATCCCACTAGATTGTAGCGATTGATCGCTGGCGCCAACTGGAGATGGGTCAAACATGGTTGGAAGGTCCGACAAATCTGAAATGAACTTGGATCGAATATGGACCCGAGATCAAAATCTCAGCTAACGTATCAAACTAACCGAGCCCCCACATATTCACATAGCGAATCAGGTTTCCTACTAAGAATAACATATTAATTAATCTTACGTCATATCCGCTTGTTGGCGCACACTACACAACTTTTCACGATTTAAATGTAATCATTTCAAATTATTTCAAGCACTTTTTAATTAAAAATATTCTTATTATTTAAATAATAATATATTGATGCATTTTATACTTTATTTATATATTATTTATCACTAAATAAGTTAATCACCATGATACACATAGTTACAAATGATCAACACAAGACAACCAATTGACAATTACTGGGCCCTGGCGAGGCCCTACCAATACTCACCGAACACTGACGCCTCGAACGCGCCTTGCCGACCCAATACATCGGCCATGCCCTGGTCGGGCTCGAATCTGGCTAATGGGCCAAGCCCACAAATAACCCGGTAGGCCGGTTCGTTTGCCAGGTCTAATCTCAGCTAAGCATGATCCACTACTTAGTGGAGCCTAATAGTCGGCCCGTCGGACGTCATCCAATTTGATAACTTTTATGGTGATAACTATTCTTTTGGTCTTTTCGGCGATCACACACTCGCTTTTATTAGACATAGAATAAAGATCTAAACGTCGGGCTTTCAAAAATTTTATATATCAATTTTAATATTTCAATTAATAAATATCTTAGATAAATCATAAGAACTGAAATAATTAGATCAATTGGTAGCTCATAATCCAAAATAGCATGGATATAACAATTGAGTTAACTTTTTCAAAGCATTTCATAAAGATTTTTAGATCTTTCTACGTTACACGCTAAATTTCATTTACACGTAGTTCTCCATACCAATTATCTAAAAATATCCTCTAAAAATTAACATACTTTTTTCCTCATCTTCAATCTACCCTTACCCTTCCTCATCGCCACACCTTCCTCTCCCTAATGCCTTCCTCCCTCCTCCTCTTCCCCCACTCCCTCCTCTCTTCCTCCCTCCTCGCTCTCTCTCCTCCAACCTCACCTCTTCCCACCTGACTCTACCTCCACCTATGTATTCCCACGATTTTGTGAAAGCGGCAGCGGCCCGCGATTGGGAAACGTGGCGGGGCGGATCGGAGAGAGATAAGGAGTGAGGAGCAGCCAAGCAGCCAAAGTATGGGCAGGGTCGAGGAAATATAATGCTATTTGAAAGAACGATATTAATTTTATTATTTTTTGACAATCACAAGAAATAGCTCTATTTGCATAAACGATATTAATTGTACAATAAATTAAAAAAAAAATATAACTAAGGTTATTTTGACAATTTTCTCAACAATTTATATTGTCTAAATCAAGTTGTTTGATAATCCATGATCTAAAAGTAGTTCATTTTCAACTACGACTTACCTATCATATCACCCCAAACCTCCATACGGTATGACGGCCTCGATTCATTTATACCTTTATAAAACATTCTCCATTTAAAAAAAGTAGCTTCATTTCAGGTTTGACACAAATATGGCAATAAGCCCAATATATACTATGTTAGGATTTAAGACCCAAAATTCATCTCTGAAGTTTCAAGCACAAATCGTGAACGACCTAATTTAAAGTTACAGAAACTAACAAATACGATTTATACAGTATTCTCCCTCAATGCGAAATGATGGCCATGCTATCACACAGTAATCCACTATAAACTTCAAGATTACATGCCCCTCTACTACTACTATAATCTACGCTGAAGATTTTTCTTACGCACGTAAATCTCAACCACAGTTCTTTACTAACAAAAACTATATTGCTCAAAAATATTACAGCACTAATATTCTCAAGTAGTGACGACATTTCTCTAATCTAAGATTTATACATTTATCCAACTCATAAAAAATAACCTAAGATTTATAAAAGAAAGAGATATAAATCCTGGGCTTGTAGCTTTTCCTCAACTTCAAATCAATAAAACTTCAAACAACTCACTGAACCCACATTATCTTGAGTGTCAAACATAGGCTATCCTGAAACCTACTGGCCTCCGTGAGTTCTCGAGGCTCCATTACGGTCGGACATCACGATCATCCAAAACGCACCAGCCAAATATGGCTTCAACTCAACACATTAAACTATCACTGTGTTGTGTAGACGTAGAATTACATCAAGTCACAGTAGTATTCATAAATGAAACGAAGTCGACAATCATTTTGGGACATGCATGTATTAGCAACCAATGTTGCATGTGCATGTCAGTATATATGACTAATCTTAGTGGAACACACGTGAAGGTGAAATCACTTTGTAGGACAAATTTATCAATTTTGTAAGTTGTAACAGTAACAAAATTTTGCAGGCTGAGAATGACTTCTACATACAACAACAATTAATTGTCATATGCAAAGTAACATAAGGGCAGAACAAAAATGAGTAACATATATGATTGTTATAACTACAGATGTGAATTTTACATTATTACAAAATATTACTTAAACAACACTTACTTGGGACACAGAGAAAGAAACGATGCCTAAAATTAACTTAGACGACGCCGACAAGTCACTTCTAAGCTTAATCTTAACGTTACTTTAAAAGTTTCTATCCAAATTAATATTTAAGCATTTATTTAAAAAAAAGAAAAAAATAAAGTTAATCAATAATAATTTAATACATTTACATACATACAGTAGCCTTTCTTCTATGTTCTCCATTAGTATACCAACTAACCCCCACCCCAGAGTAGCGTACCCCCATCTTCTCCATCAGTACCAATCCCCACCCTAGTAGCATAGCCCCGCCCACCCCTGCCCCCACCCCCAACGCACCTCCACCCCCAGTGTACCTCACCTATGACCCCCCTACCTCCCAACATAACCCACCAATACCCAACCCCCAACCACCAACGTGAATTGCACCTTCCAATACGTTGTCAAATAGTCAATCCATGCGTAGCTCCAAAGTCAACGTTGAAGCCGTCATCGTCATCGAGTTTGGACCACTTCTCCTCCCTTATCCACGTACAGGTAACCCTTGTCCCAAAATTATTGTCCATTTTCATTTTCAATTATCAACATTAATTGACTATTTAATATAATTTAATTATGGATTTTATTTGTACTTGTTTATGCATATGTTTCCATATTATAATTTAGTTAATTTCCATATTATAATTTAGTTATGGGTTTTATTATTTTTATGATTTTAATTTGTACTTGATTATGTGTATGTTTTCATATTTTTTCCTAATTTAGTTATGGTTTTTATTATTTTATTACATACGGTTTAGTTTGTATTTGGTTGTAATTGTTTAATTAATTTATCGATTGTTTGAATTAGTTGTTTAATGTGCAAATTGATATTTACGCTTAATTCTACTTACAACACTATATAAATTTTTAATTGGCAATTGGTTGAAGATGTATAGTCTACTTGAACATAATAAATATTGAAGATTTTGAACTAGCTTATATTTACGTGATACGGAAAGACATCGATTCGACGTCATGAACTGGGCTTATATATACGTGATAAGCATTATCACGCGACGTCAGCGAATCCGCTTACATACGACATGTTAATATCGACGCTATATTTACATATATGAGACGGTCGAATCATTCAGATATACGTTATATGTCGAGTTGTATTTATGTTATATTTCAGAATGGGATAATTACTGACGAAATAATTATCATAATCGCTTATCACAAGAATACGAAAAGCGCTATAGCTATTGCTGGGTTTAATGAACGCCGAAAAAAACAAAAAAAACGCATTTCTCATCTACGCCTAAGTCAAGCCAATCATACAGTTAGATTTAGCATTTAACTAAGAGACTCGACACGCTTTATTTACACAACCTCACTACTGACAAATCAATGGTAGTGAAATCGACTCTGTATCTATATCACAAAGAGTATTCAAGGCCGAAAATCCTATAACATCCCCCCTTATTTTCAAAAAAAAAAAATATTCTCATTCAAAAAATACACAAAAACATATGAGTAAAAATATGCAGGAGTACTTCCGAAATTCTCTTGCTAAATCTTTTAAACCACTCAACAAAAACACCACAACAGTGCTATCGGAAAACACCTCCTGCGTGTCCTAAATAAAGCGCTCGAAATTAAAATTATTACACAAACGCAATACCTCTTCAAGTCAAGAAAAACTGCTTAATGACACGATCTTTCAAGAACGTCAATATTCGTGACAGTTTAAAAGACTCGATTATTCATAAATCTTGTACGAACACCGAAAATCTCGTGTTCGATCCATCGCTTCCATACGTGAAATACATCAACATTCAAATTCCTATAACTCGAGTCCGGCATGAACACACTATTAAGCGCCTACGTGATGATCGATCAAATGTTAACAATAAAGCGCCGAATACTCAACCTTCATACCGATCATCATCACTACAAAGAACACCGCTAAGCGCCACAGTAGCATGCCTAAGTGCTCGTCAAGGGCCAACCACCAAGCCTCCCACTCTACAAAGAATGTTCTGCTAGCGCCTCATTAGAAGACAAAGCCAGCAACAGACATCAAGCTCTAATAACTCATTTCACATCACTCCATTACCAGTTGTTCTGACCTCTATCCCAAATCAGTTCACTAAAGACAAAAGAAATTTCCTCGTGCCTGGCTAAAAGCCCTAATTCCTTAAAGACAAGTAAAGATACTACTAAATTCCACAAAGCAAGAAGAATACAACTACACAATCCCAATGTGAATATCCCTACGCCTCCCCACCACAAAAAGCAAGACTGGTAAAAGACACTTACGCCAAAGACATCCAAATTCCAATATAGACCAAGACGTTTCCACACTCCAAGCATCAAGTTCAAAGCATACCAAAGACGAAGGCGCCTCCCCGCCTGACCATATCCAAGCTCCGCCAAATTTCAAATGCTCCATCGCTAACTGTGACACATATCCAAAATTTACAGCCTTCTATCCCAACTAACTCCAAATCAAGACAAATCAAGTTCTTGTACCATACCAATCTCCTATCAAAATCAAACTCAAACAAGCCAGTTAAAGATCTCATAAATCATCAACAAACGCCATGGGACTTATAATGGATACCGATCCTCTCTTTATCTGATAAAACTCAGACATCGGAAGTAATTTTCCCTCATAATAAATTTTATTTTGTATCCTTTTTAAATAATAAAAATTCTTCTTTGCATTACAGAGATTTCAATAAAAAGATGCTTTAATTATTTGCCTACAAAGGATTAGGAGTTAGATTACTTTCACCAACAATTTCAGTGTGACATTATTAAATTATCCGGGAATTTATATATAGTATAGATCAATGATTCTTCTGGTAATGGTATCATTTATATAATGATGATGTGATGATTCATTTGTTTCATGTTATTCGATCTATATTATTATGCACTAAAATAATTCTTGATTTAATGACTTCAGCATCAATACAGGAGTTTCATTATATAATTATGCAGACAGATTTGTGTAGTCTAATTGAAAAATGATAAACTAGTGTAGTTGGAAGAGCCGGCAAATTAAATTGAAGAACAAAATATTTAATTTATCCACTTGTGTGTTACTTTATCAATAACTTAATAGGTTAATGATATCCAATCATAACTTATCCAAGACCCTCGCGCTCAATTCCTAATAAAGCGAATATTTTTTACATACTTATCTAAATGTAAAACCCACTATTGCAGACTTTCCGTGCGCCATACGCCTTTCCAGTGGGAATTTCTAGCTTTCATCAATTACTTGCTCACGCTAGCATTTTAGATAAAAAGCATGCTCGCTTCGAGCTCAGACTCTCATCATAGTTTAATTAAAGTTCGATAACGACATCTAGAATTCTATCGTTAGAGATAAAAAAAATTTAGTGTGTTACCTCTGACAACTTCCTTACCTGATTCGATCACCGAATGCATTATTGTAGATTACTTATTAATCATTTAACTGATCCACTACATACTATGTATGTGTTCATTCTATTGCGATGCATTTATCTGGATGATCAAAATATTGCAATCTTATTGAGCTAAGTTGCTTAGTATTATAAATAGTTTTATACTTTACTAAAGTTATTTAGGTCAGTGTAGATCCAAATGAACTTATTAGTTTAAATATGTATGTATATATATAAATGTGCTAATTGTAACCCGTCCCAAGTAGTTACAATTTGCATCGAACAATACTTAATTATTACTTAAATCATAAAATTCGAGCTTATTTTACTAACGTATACTAGAGAAGAAAGATGAATTATTACTCGATTTGTTTAGTCCCAGAATGTAATTAGATCCTGATAGTTTATTTCATAATTGTAATTGCAACAAATTAATTAAAGAGTTGTGACCTAATAAGTAGGAGGAAGCTTCAATCGAGACAAATTGCTTGCATGGAGCAAATCTTGCCCATAGATACACCCCTCCTCCTCCAAATTGAGGAAAATTCATGTCCAAACTAAAAATCAAGGATAATGGGGGTACTACAATATTAGGAGATTCTGTCATTATAGCTGGTGATAAAAATTCTAGTCATATAAATCACACTTGGTATATATAGTATTCTATTATTCTCCATTATAATGCAAGTCAGTTCACACAAGGATGATATGTAATGTAAACAATATAATTGAAAATAAGAAGATTGAGCTAAGCACATGCAGATAGTTCTAAATGGAAGATGAATAAAAACAGATTACCATTTAATCCATTCCTCTACTCAATAAAAGAATCAACTCACCATACTTAGTCACATCTTTAAACAAATAGCATGACAAACAAAATACAGCATCATTATGCTCACTATATTCCATCCATTCTAAATAAGGTGCATATCATTCAGGTTTGAATTTCCTCTTACCTCCCATATCACTAGTTGAATATATCGTCATATTTGAAGGATGTGAACCTTAATGTTAAATGCTCTCCCTACGCTATTCAAGATATTTGACATGAAAGTTCACGATTGGCTTCCTTAGAAATGATTCATTTTCAATAACCTAACACACCGTTGTCGAAGAAATGTCAGACTAACTTCGATTAATCGAGCCTCGTAGCCCGTATATTTTCTTTCTAAGAATAAAATCTTTTCATCCTATTATATGTAACAAAGTGACAAATTCGTATGAGTCAATAGAATTCAGCATCAAATACTAAAATAGAGTTCAAGGAGAAGCCTAAATACATACACTTCAATCTTTATTGTAAAATAATTACAATTGTAATTTGTAAATTAATTACAATTGTAAAATAATTGTAATTGTAATTTGTAAATTGATTACAATTATAATTTATAAAATAGAGCAATTGTAATTTGTAAAATAATTACAATTGTAATTTCTAAATTAATTGCAATTTTAATTTATAATTACTTACCCAAGGTCGAAAAGAAGGGATGAGTGGAACCGGTGAGGTCATAGTGACAGAACCGTGTGCCGTCAAGGCTGACGCACGCCGCGCCGGCATCGAGTACCGCGTTCGGCCTGATTAAGTCAAGATAGCGACTAAAGTTCAAGCTGAACCTTTGGTCTTTGCAATTAGAAGATGATTGATGAACCGTATTGCTCATTTCGCTTCTACAGACATATCGAGCTATGAATATGTTTTAATTTATTTATTTTACTTTTTATATTTTCCAAAAAAAAAACTAAAATGTTGACAAAATATTTGGTGGTTCACTTAAACCAGTTTGAACTACAAACATCTGCCATCGAGCGCATTTGTCGAGTGGTGCCGATCCAGAGTACCGATTCCTTCAGACTTTCAATCACACCGACTTAATCAAATTTAGGCCGACAGAATTTGCAGGGGCCGATTTTCCCAGTGTCAGCTCCAAAAAATCGCTTCAAACTCAACAGTTTGATCTTTTATTATTTATCGTTTGTTTACACTGCACTTCAGTTTATCATCAATGATGTTTGCGGTAAAAAGTTACTGCATAGTCAGATCTAGATACCTCTACAAAAGAAAGCTAAATGCTCCTGGAAAAGAATTACATTAACCAAATAAGTGGAGTAAAAAAACTGGATACTTTCAGACTTTTAGTATGCACTGTAAAAAAAGAATAGGTGGGGGTGTATATGGGAAATGTAGGTAAACACTTTTCTGGAATGAGAATGAAAGGTGAGACCAAGGAGTATGTAGAAACCTAGGAACATACACAGCTTTAGATTTGGTGACTTTGGTTGTCACCTGTGAATCTGTGATCAATGTTTGTCGTAGGCTTTTGAAGAATCACATTCATACTATGTTTAGCCAATTTTTTTAACGTTATGATGCTAATATTGTTGTCCTTTTTATATATAGAAATTTATGAAAATAATGCAAGTGAAAGAAAAGTAAAAGTAAATAAATCCTTCATTGATATATAGTGGTCACAGATATTAATCGTAATAATAAAGTATAGGTTTTTAGGGATTTGAAACACAACTTCATCAGCGTGGTTCGTCGGTGAAATAACTGATATTATACAAATAAAATTACTCGTGGAAAATATAAAACTACACATAAATTTTTGTACTTGTTCAGTTAATGTGATGTTAAGTCTAATTGTTGTTGCAAATCACTATTTACTCATGAAGTTTGAATTATTAGCTTTATTTAATTTCATACTTTCATATGGAATTAATGATATGTTGAGTTATCCTAATAATAAACTATATGGTGACACTTTTAATCAAACAAGACAGAGTATTGAGAATTCTAGTTTCATCACCTCAGTCAATTAAGACCTTCCATATATATTATATTAACAAAATCATGTGATAGTTCTAATTATCAAGTGATTTTTAAGATGCAATCTCAGACTTAATCTTACGATATGGATATGAAGTTCTCAATAAAGAACATTATTACTCCTTACATAATTTGGCAGAAAGGTAAAAATAATTTTACAGCATGACCGACTAAAAGCTTGAAATACAGCCAAATAGTAATAATTAAACTATAATTCACTATTGCAGTAAAATGACGACATTCCTCTATACGAGTAAAGTTAGAATACTATGATTGCAATAATTTCATATTTATTTCCATCATTATTATCAGCGTGGTCCAAACTTTACTGGGTCCTCCATCTTACACTTTAGCTATAGCATATGATTCCCCTTTCCAATTTTAGGCAATTAAAACAATGTACAGTTATAGAACTTGTAGATTAAAATGGTAGTCCTTAATTAGCTAAATCGTTTTATCACCATTATTCTCTCTAAACTAAGTTGAGCTACTAATAGGAATACAGTATTTGGATGTACATTGAGGACCACTACTCAAACTAACCTTCGTCAAAAGCTTAGTATTAGTATGTAGATCTTCTAGTTATTTACTTTTGTAAGCCTATAAGTATAAACTATTAGAGAAGTCGTCATTAGAATCATTAAGGATCCAATTTTTTGAACTAAAATATAATTTATTGTAAATTATTGGAAATTTAAAGTGTACTTATATATTGTAAAATATAATTAACTATCACTGGTCA
The DNA here is from genome assembly GCA_019722365.1 of Lithospermum erythrorhizon. Lineage (NCBI taxonomy): Eukaryota > Viridiplantae > Streptophyta > Magnoliopsida > Boraginales > Boraginaceae > Lithospermum > Lithospermum erythrorhizon. The sequence continues at coordinate 2,286,636 of JADFUC010000954.1, read as the reverse complement.
AATTGTAACTTGATTATACTTACGAAAATTAAGTTGACCATTCATGTTCAACTTAGTTTTTTTCAGGGAATCAATATGGGCACATATTTCACATTGACCATGTCTTGCATCATCATCTAATGACTCTGTTTGGACTAATAAACACAACTTATTATAATAAATAGAGACTTAAGTATAACTAAATAATTATTGGAATAAAACTTTAACTTGATTGTATTTCGAAAAATTCGATAAACAATTTCCTTATTATAATAACATGAAAAAGTGTAACCAATTGTGTTGACTAAAGCCCCAAAATCAGATGAAAAATCAACGGCAAAGAAATGTGGATAATGGATGAAGTCTTTAGAATGGTTACACATGCGAAACTGTAGACACTACACATTTGAAGCACTTACGTTTATGTGCTGTATTTAATCCGCACTCTTAGTGACTCTGGTCCATAAACCTTTCGTACAGCTAAGAACTACTCAATCTTTCTCAAAGAAATGACGAAACCCCAATGTCAATGTCACAACCATCCCTGTTAAGGAACAAAATTGAGGAGGTTAATCGTGGGATGTTACTCAAAATGTCTGAATATTGATTATATGTAAATCAATTCAATCGAGGTTGACCTACAAAATGTGTCATAAAACACAAATCAAATGCCATAACTAAAAATCGCACCTATACCAATCATCAAAACGTGTAATTTTTCGTAACTTACTCATCAATTTTTTTATCAACTGAGCTATATTCCGAACACTTATTCTTTGTCTGTTCTCAAATTATACCTCCACGATGAATACATATTTGCCCATATCTTGTAGCTCTAGGGTAGTATATACGTAATTTACAAATGTCCAGATTTCTCAATCAAATATACACACAAAATTGACACACCGACATGAAATGACCACCTAATTGTTCTTGACAAAATTAATGTATTTTTAATTTGATTGACACTCATTTGTTTTTAACCTTCACTACCTTGTTGTCCTTCTCAAAACATACACACTACAAGTATTGAATTATATTGTCCTTGATACGTACCACCTGTAGAAAAATTACAAAATTTTAAAGAATATTTAAGATTTTACTTAATTAATCTATGGATGATTAGCCCTTTCATTCTCATATCATGATAAGTTTTAACATGATATCAAATTATAGTATTCATAATATATTTTTCTAATATTCATAATATATTTTACTATTAACGTGATAATTATGATTCAAATCAATATTATGTAAATCAACGTTACAAAATTTATGAACTTTGAAATTTAATAATTAAACTAAACAATTTTTTGAGATGGAATCACTTTAACATTTGTCCATTACTCTAAATATAATTATCTAAACACAATTATCCACTTGGACTATGAGTTTGGTACTTACAAATATGGAAGCAACAAAAATTAAACTTCTTACATTTAAGAAAATTAAAAAAATAATTTTACATAGAGATTTATATAAATATCGAATAAACTAAATGGTGAAATCCTTTGGAACATGGTTTGCCTTTTTTTAAGTGACACCTAAGAACCAAATATTTCTCCACTTCTCTTTTTTTCCTTCACAATACATTCAAACTATACAACCCCCATATTATATTACTCTCTTCTCCTAAAGTTGTAAAATCAATTATCATACTTAATTATATATTTGTATTAGATAAAATAAGTGGAGTATATATTATACATATCTTAGTCTTTACTCAACCTGCATTGCTATTGGTGAGTAACTTTTTATACAACTATAAATCACCTAAATAACTTTAATTCAGTCTTTTTTAAGTCTCATTTTTTAACTATTCAAAAATGCTTCAATTATTTTCCTTCTAATATTATTTTCTACATAAATTATCTATATGAGGTTGTTATAATCAAGGAGCTTATCTATAATGGTTGTCTGATTTATTTGCTAAACTTGGTAATTTTTATTTATTTTTTTATTTTTTTTGTTAATGGAAATTATACTGATTTAAATTACTGTTTTTTTTAATTTATGGGAATTTCATTTTAATTTTTAATGTATTGATGAAAATTGAAAAATATATGTCTATGTGATTTATTTGATGTTTAATGTCAGTTGATTATGGATATGTAATTTGATTAATAAGTTAATTTTTATTGTGAAGGTGTTTTTAGTTAATTAATAAAGTTTTCCCCTTTATTAATAAATTTTTTATTGATGCATTTGCTTCATAATTGAGTTATTGATAATGATGTGTTATATGGGAATTTATTTAGCTGGTGATGTATATTTATGATGTTTTTTTTATTATTGAGCAGTAGACATTCATGGTATAATTTATGATGTTTTTTTATTATTGAGCAGTAGACATTCATGGTATAATTTATGATGTTTTTTATTATTTAGCTGTAGTAATTTATGATGCTTTTTATTATTGAGAAATAGACATTCATGGTATGATTTATGATGTTTTTTCATTACTCCTTTCAATCCAGAAAAATGATTGACGTTTTGGCATATTGAACCAGCAGCAGAGTGTTTTGACCATCAATTACTAATTAGATTCGTCTTTGAAAATTTATGCGATTTATGAAATATAGTTTATAAAATATAGTGTGGAAATATAGTTTAATACAGCTCTGTATGCAAAAACGTCAATCAATTTGGATTGGAGGAAGTGTTAAGAAATAGACATTCATGGTACCATTTATGATGTTTTTTTTATTATTCAGCAATAGTGTCATTCATGGTATAATTTATTATGTTTTTTTGATTATTGAGCAATAGTTATTCATGGTTTGATTATGATGTTCTTGATTATTGACAAAAAGTCACTCATGGTATAATTAATTATGTTTTTGATTAAGTCATTCATGATATAAATTTATGATGTTTTTATATTATTGAGCATAATAGTCATTCATGGTATAATTTTCCTTCTGTTTTGGTGGTATGTCATTTTCTTAATCATCCCTTTGTCTTATATTAATGTAAGTATCTAAGCTAGCTGTTATATTGTCGATTTTTCTTCTTCATTGTCGTGGAGAATCTGAGTTCAGGCTGAGTTATGATGGTTTGGCTATTTCTTGATTGTGGTACTTTTATTAGTTACTAAACTCGAAAATAAACAAGATGAGACTACTAAATTTCTGATTTGGAAATGTTACTTTTTCGGGGTGTCGTATTTCCCATATATTGATATATAATGGTTGTCTTCTGATAGCAAAAATTTCCAGTTTCATATTTTAGTGTTGTAGTGTATATGAATGTGGTGCATTGTTTGTATGTTATACAATCGCTTACTAAGGTTTTTGGTTAGTTATTCGTCTGAATATGTTTAGTCAGGTTGGTCTTAAAATGTTCCTTCATATTGTAATATTTGTGGAGCTGTTTTGGAAAAGGAGTTCTCTATAAAATTATAGCTTCCATTCGTGCAAATTGGGTAGACAAATAAAAATAAATTTTGATTTTTGTTCAAAATGAGGTTTTTATTTCTGCTTATACTTGGTTGTTACGATGATATATGCCGAACATTTGCTTCTTTTTTTTTAGCCTTTCAGGACCGCCCTGTACCTTTGCCATAATGAATGGTGAAAAGTTAATAAGATTATATTGTTTCATCTTCCAGCTAGGCTCATTTCAACTTGTGTAATAGCCAGCTCCTTTGCGATTCGATAATGGTTCTGGTTATTCATATTTCAAAACTAACAGCAGTTGACTCTTGCAGATAACAGTAAATAGTAAAAAGAGCAATGGACAAACGGAGTTGGCCATGGAAGAAAAAATCTTCTGACAAGGCTGCAATAGAGAAAGCAGCAGCTGCAGCCTCTACCACCGTCCCAGCAGATTCATCTGATTCCTTGGTTGATCAGGTTAGTTCGATGTCGAAGACATTATTAGTTTAAATTGAAGAGCAGATTGGTGTAATCTCAAGTTTTTGCTTGCTCTCGGTTGCCGTGAGGCTTATTTAGAGTCATTTTAGCCTTTTGTTTTGTAAGGAAACTGTCTTTATCTATCTAACCAATACAGTATTAGTTAGAATTCAGAAGCATGAAAGAGGACTTCCACCGAGATGATAAGCTACCTCAATGGTTCTGCCATACTATATTGCTGCTGATGTATATAATATATTTTATTGATTTTGCCACGTTCGTGCACCTTCCAGGCTACACAGGAGAGTAATAAAAAACCGAAATATGTCCAAATTTCCGTGGAGTCGTATTCACATCTCACAGGATTGGAGGATCAGGTGCAATCTTATGAGGAGCAAGTGAAGACATACGAAGAAGAGGTCAATGAATTGAATGAGAAGCTCTCTAATGCCCAGACAGAGATGACCAACAAAGAAAACTTGGTGAAGCAGCATGCTAAAGTTGCTGAAGAAGCTGTCTCAGGTTTGTTGTCACGAAGCCACTAGCCAAATATCAATGAGACTAAGCTCTAAGGATGTTGACTGGGATGTAAAAATTAATTCTGAGAAACGGTTTCACCTGTTGTATTATTTATACAGGTTGGGAAAAGGCCGAGGCCGAAGCTGCAGCTTTGAAAACTCATTTGGAGTCTGTCACACTACTGAAGCTCACTGTTGAAGATCGAGCATCACATCTAGATGGTGCTCTCAAGGAGTGCATGAGGCAGATAAGAAATTTGAAGGAAGAACATGAACAAAAATTGCATGAACTTGCCCATAACAAAACAAAGCAATATGATAAGATGAAGCATGATCTTGAAGTTAAGATAGATGGCTTGGACCAAGAATTGCTCAGATTAGCTGCTGAAAATGCTGCACTCTCAAGGTCGTTGCAAGAGAGGTCTAACATGCTCATAAACTTGAGTGAAGAAAAATCACAAGCTGATGCTGAGATAGAACTTCTGAAGAATAATATTAGATCCTGTGAGAAGGAGATAAATTCACTTAAATATGAAGTCCACGTAGTCACGAAAGAGTTAGAAATCCGCAACGAGGAAAAAAACATGAGTGCACGGTCTGCAGAAGTTGCAAATAAACAGCACACTGAAGGTGTTAAGAAAATTACTAAGTTAGAAGCAGAGTGCCAAAGATTACGTGGTCTTGTTCGGAAGAAGTTGCCCGGTCCTGCAGCACTTGCACAAATGAAGCTTGAAGTTGAGAGTTTGGGAAGAGATCATGGGGAAACTCGATTGAGGAGGTCCCCCATATATCCTAGTAGTCCACACACGTCCACATTTCCTGAATTTTCACTTGATGGCATACAGAAGTACCAGAAAGAAAATGAGTTACTCACAGTACGTCTAATGGCAATGGAGGAAGAAACGAAGATGCTTAAAGAAGCTCTAGCCAATCGAAATAGTGAACTGCAAACCTCTAGAAGTATCTATGCTAGGACTGCCTGCAAACTTCAAAGCTTGGAAGCACAGTTGGTATCTCCTGGTGAACATAGAAGTCCACCGAAGCCCCACCTCGGATCTACCCTCAGTCAGAATGCAAGCAATCCACCAAGCTTGACTTCCCTGTCTGAAGATGGAAATGATGATGATGCTAGTTGTGCTGGATCTTGGACTACAGCAGTGATGTCTGAACGTTCCAATAATAAGAGAGAGAAAAGCATTGACAGTGTACGCAAGGTGGAAAATTCAAGCCAGGTCGACCTTATGGATGACTTTCTGGAGATGGAGAAATTGGCTCACGAATCCAATGGAGCTGTTAATAAACCAGACATTTCAACTAAGTTGGAATCTGAAAATGAATGCGACAATCACAATCAGATGCCAAATCCATCGGGAAAACAAGAGTCTTCAGAAGTCGATGTTGTAGCCTTGGATTCTCCACCTGATGCCAATCAACCTCCCCTCATTAAGCTCCGGTCCGCAATTTCTCTTATTCTGGAATCTATGCCTGAGGAAACTGACAAGCTACAACTTCTGGATCATGCCAAACATATTTTGCACGATATCAGATACAACTTACATCACCAGTCTTCTAGTTCTACTGTCGAGACATCTCAAAAGTTGGACACTATCTACAACAATCCAACTAGCAGCGATGATGCTGAGATAGAGAAAAAGGAAGTATCTTTGTCTCGAGAAAGTAAACCATGCTCTGAATCTATTAAATACATTCCTGATGAGGCAGTAGTTGCTCTTTCTCAGATAAATGACTTTGTCATGCTTCTGGACAAGGAAGCTAAGGCTATTCAGGGAACATCTCCAGATGGAAATGAATTGAGCCAGAAGTCGGAGAAATTCTTTACCACTTATACTGCTGTGATGAGTAGCCGTGTCAATCTAGTTGATTTTGTTCTTGACCTCTCTCTTGTGTTAACAAATGCCAGTGACCTCAAGTATAATGTACTTGGTTATAAGGATTCTGGAGCTGAAACTGGCAGTTCTGATTGTATAGACAAAATTGCTTTGCCTGAGAACAGTGATATTCAAGAATTATCAGGAAGTAAATATCAAATTGGTTGCACCCAGTTTTCTGATTCATCTTCTGATCATGACATTGCCCATGAAGGAAATCCCGTTCCCACCTCTGATCTAAAATCTACCTCATGGAGATGTTCCTTGGAGGAATATGAACAGTTGAAGCAAGAGAAAGAAAATCTTGTCACTGATTTAGCTAGATGTTCTGAAGATCTGGACAACACAAAATCTCAGTTACTGGAAACAGAGAAACTTATGGATGAGGTTAAGTCACAGTTAACTGCAGCACAAAGAATGAATGGTTTGGCAGAGACACAGCTTAAATGTATGGCAGAGTCATATAAGTCGCTTGAGACTCGTGCTGAAGAATTACAAAAAGAAGTAGATCTTCTTCGAGCCAAGACAGATGCATTAGAAAATGATCTTCAGATGGAAAGAAGAAGCTACCAGGATGCATTAGTCAGGAGCAACAATCTCGAACAACAACTTTTAAGGTAAGGAATCTTTGTTTTAATGTATGTTCATGCCTAAAATGTTTTCAACTGACTGGTGCATCTATATTTGCATATTTATTCCTAATGATCCTCCCTATAAAAAAAACAAGAGTAATTACACACACACAAACGGTGTCTCTTTTATGTTTTGAATTATTTATCATTTAGTATATGCATACCTTTCCCAAGGGGCACTTAATCCACTTCAGAGCCTGCAGGTTAATTAAGTAAAATGAATTGGCCAAAAGTTTCCAGAGCCTTTTATTTCTCCCACAATGCTCAGGCACATATCTGAAGCTTCTTTACTCGAATAAATCTTATTTAGTTATGCTCAAAATTTAATAGCGACCTTGTTGTTCTGAGATATATCTTTGATTGTAGACTTCATTGTAATCGATGTGCCTGTATATATTACAATCTCTTCATCTGGAACTCATATGAGGCATGCATATTTTTCTTTTCAGGTTTGAGAGTTTAGCAGCAGAAGAAGATGCAAAGACTAGCCAGGTTAGATAGATGAACATCAAGCCCATACTGTGATTAATTTACATGCTAATAAAAATTCATCAAGATTATTTTGTGAATAATTGAGATAATCAGTCCAGCACATAACCTCACTCAATAATCTAGATATCTCTCAGAGATCAACTTAACTGGTTGAGTTTTCTAGAATGAAGACCGCATAGCATAAATGGACTGTAGAATCTAACACCTCTTTGTAATGTCAGTTTCAACTTCATCATTTGATGTCTTTCGTCATTCTTGTATCTTGTGTGCTCATTTGCTGCGAATAATTCTTCTAACGCCCCTTTTACTTGAAAATTCTTTTAGATCAAGTAATCGGTAAAATAAGAAATCATATGTAGATTGTACAAAACCTAAGTTCTTCTATACTTCAGATAGTGAAAGAACCATGTTAATATTTTGTGATTAAGATCTTTCCTCCAATATTAAAGTTTAAGCAAGAATCTGTCCTATCCTCTTTTTCAATCCATTTTAGCACTTACAAGAACCAACTACGAATAAATGAATTTCTATGTTACCTTTATTTGGCTCTTAGGTTTTATTCTGATTATATGACATGTTTCTATCATTTCAGGAGAGGGAACTAACAGCAGCAGCAGAAAAGCTTGCAGAATGTCAGGAAACCATATTTCTTCTTAGCAAGCAATTGAATAATTTACGTCCTCAAACTGAGGTGACAGGATCTCCATCTAGAGAAAGGGGTACAAAAGGTAAAGAAGATCCAACAACTTGCAGCGTGCACATCCAGGAAGTTGATGCTGCTGAAATTGACACTGCCACTTCTGAAGATCTGCGGACACCTGGCCGTGAGTCCCCCAACAATCTATACAATGCTCTTTTTAGCCCTTCAGATCCTGAAGCAAATAATACATCGAGATCACCTAATAGTTCAAAGCATCAGAAGCACAGCCCAACCAAGTCCAGCACTTCCATATCTTCAACTCTAACACTAGAGAAGTCTCGTGGCCTCACCAGATTTTTTTCATCAAAAGGGAAATCTGGAAAATAATGCTCTGCATCACACAGGACTCACTAGTAATAGTTGGGAGCATTGCATGATTGAATCTCATATTTTACTATAGATAATCATCTGCGAGGGGTGAGCAAGTTCTGTGAAGAATTTCATCTAGAGAGATAGCCTGCTGTTTTTTGGTGTTGGAACACTAGAATAAGTTTTTCCTGGAGTTGGAGTCAGCAAGAAGCCATTTCAGAGATTCGCTGGCCTCATATGGTATGCATAGCGTTTTTCTGTGATGCCACTCTCATGCCTTGTGAATCTCTTTCAGCAGTGGTGCTGTAGAGCTATGTTATGTTAAATTGGATTGTGTTAATGAAATGATTTATGTCATTACTGTATGCTTTGTATAATTTGGTTGTAAATGATCTTTTCCAGTTTTGTTTTTCCCAAGTTCCTACATAGTTTTCAATGCAACTGATGATAATATACTTATTATTCATAGTCAAAAGTTCATGTTCTGGCTAACCTTGCTTTTTTCATCATTAGACTCGTGTTCTTGATGGTGAGCTAGATAAAACGACTATTCTATGTCCCTTCACCATCTTGTATTGTTCCATGTGTTCCTTTGCAAGTTTCAAATTCTTTCATGTGCCTCTCTCACCTGGAAAAGCTCAAAGTAAACTACAAGAAAATGTGGAAAGTTGGGCGTCTTTGACAGGGCCACATACAAGTTTAATGATCATTGATAAGGTTTAACAAATTGGAAAAGGAGAGTTGTCATTTGCCTATTAGCTTTATTATTTCAAAAATGTGTAACATATAAAATTTTAATATTGAAATAAGTAAAGACTAAAGATATTTTTTTATTATTGTTTGGTATGTGGTGATTATCTTTCGATATCAACGGTTAGTGGTGGCAAAGGGACGGACATTCCGTGGACGTTTGTTAATTCCCCACCATTAATCCGATCGCGTTAAACATATTCATTGGTTCGGATTCGTTCATTTTTAGCATAGCGATTGGGTGCGTGTTATCTTTGGGATAATGATCATTAGGTCGAGGATTCGACTCGAGTTCGATAAAGGTTCGTTAGGCTAGTTTGATCGCGTTAGATAGCAGCGGAAGGGCGTCTACATAATGGGATGGGTGGAAGGGCTTGGAATTACATAAGAAAAGCGTCTGCGCTTAATGGATACGGGCCGTCGCATCCGACCCGTATTTTCTTTGTCAGCTTGTAGCCATTTGTGGTGTCAACGGGCCAGGGCCTTGGTGGAGCCGTCGAGTCCGGCCAGGTTTGGTTGATTTAGCCCCAGGCCCGCAGCGACCCTCCCGTTAAGAAATGGGACGGATGGGGCGAGTTGGGCCACAGGGCCTGGCCGGTTCGGCAGCCCCGATATTCGGTGGATGATGGGGTTCGGCCTCGGGCGCAATAAACGTGTGCGTTTAAAATAAGCGTTGCTAGCGTAAAAAGTCGCCACTTACGTGTTTTATTACATAAATGCGCGAAGCCCACTTGTGGTAACATTCTGATAAGCGATGTTACCGTTTAACCACGTAAAATAGTGCAATAATGACATGTTGTATTTGTAAGTAGCGCAGCATCAGCGTGGCGGCGTTTAGGACAAGCGTGCCAGGATTTAACACATAAATGTTGCGAGGAAAGCGATAGGAATTAAACACCAGCTGAAGCAATTAACGAATAATATAAGCTGAAATTGCAAATGAGGCGACAACCTGATAAAATGTTAGGCAACCCACATGCTTATAATCATTGTTCAAATACTAAAATGCATATGCTTAAATTGTTCGAATAGCGATATGCGTGACGTAAAATAAATTGAATATAATTGTTTGAAACTTGAAAGTATATAACATGGAACAAAACACATTCTTCATGTGTTTGTTCGATTGTCATCTCTCCGATATAAATACTCGCCCATTTGTCGTCCTTGACGATCAGCTGGCCTTAGTAGATTATAAAAAAGGCGATAGATAATAAAGGCAGGAGATGGATCAAGGTAAGATTGTAAATTGCAACGAAGAAGCCCACGACTTGAGAAAGAATCCTTAGACTTCGACCAACTCCTTAGACTTCAATAAAAAAAACAAGTAATGAGTATTGTAATTGCTTAGAAATGATTGTGAGTTGTGAGAAATGAAGAATGGTGTTGCCCCCTTTTATAGAGCTCTCCATGGTGTCTTTGTACATTTTTCTGCAGGGAATAAATGTGGTACCGTTTGATATTAGGACAAAAGTAGGCATTGAGAATAGCATTAGTGGCTTTTGATCAAATGGTACGCGTTAATTCATAAAGTAGTAAATTCTTGTTGTAGCGAATTGGAATCCCAACGTGGTAACGTTTGATCCAACGTTACCACGTTTAGTACAAAATAGCCATTGAAACTGACCGTTGGAATTAAGCATTAGTGCCGGGTTTGTTTATAAGTTGATCAAAAAGCATTTTTCTTGGATGCATAAATAGGCATTTTTCTTATTCGATAATCATGACTATTAACTTAATCAATTTACAATTGTTTATTATATTATTCCTTATCTTGCTCAAGAAAAATTCAGCCGGGGAGTAGCATGTAAGAGGTTTTCAGGTTACCACTTGAGATCCGTCACTTCAAGGCCATTTACTCCAGCGTTCATTCAACGTGTCAACTTTTTGTAGCCCGATGAGTGTAGTATCTCTATGAATGATAGGCTTCGTGATGTCGAAGTGAAAATGGAAGGTTCGGGGATGGTGACGAAACACGTCATGTTTACTTCACGGATGGGTGGCGTGTGAATTTGTGGGCGTCACAACATAAAATGTGTGACTTTGTAACTTTTAGGTTTTAAATCGTGAATGAATTGAACATAATTATTGTGTCGTTTTAGATTTATGCGTTTATGCGGTATTAATTGTTAGAAAGGCCTATTATCTTAAAAGCACCTATTTGAGCTATTAATAAATCGTTATTTAATTTAGAAATATTATTTGTTCAATTAAGTCATCAATTTTCATTTTTCATTGTCATAAGCGGTGCAGATTAGAATTACACGTTGGTCGTTTAATGCAAAAAAAATTGATAACTGGGGCAAACGTGGTACCGTTTAATAGAAAGCGGTGCCGTATTACGATACCAGACCTCGAACCGAATAAGGGCCCAGTAGTCCACTAATGGGCAGTCCGATTAGTTAAGGGACGCCCGTTAAGTCGAACATGATCTGAGGGCCGCCGGTTCGATCATAAGAGTCGGGCCGAGCCGCCCGATTAGTTAGACAACTTTTAGTACCCACAGTATTTTTTAGTAGTTTTCGTTGGCTCTTAAATTATCATTTTTGTTTTTCTATTCTTCATTTTGGGCTTGACCCACAAATCGGCTAATGAATGATAGCTGATCCCAGCTTTCACATAGGCCCGTTTCTTAGAGGGTTACCTTAAAAAGACTTTGGGCTCAGGCTTCTGACCGGACGCCCGATAAAGTGTTAAAGCTGATTGTATAGTTACACATGCATGTCCTAACGAACCGGCCTGGCCCGGTCCATAAGGATCGAACCGGACACGCCGAGTATTAGCATGATGTTGAGGGCAGGTCATTTCTTGAAACTTAGGCGCCGTTAAGGGATTCTTGTCACTGTCGGCCTTTTTCTTTTAAAGAGCAAAAAGTGCAGCGTGTTATGAGTTTGAGCATGGCCTCACAGATTAGAAAAGTAATCTAAATGGTGAGGCAAACACAATATTTAGTGTCGTATGTTATCTTTTATTGGGTGAATGACGTTCGAGATCAGGGGTTTTTATGTTAAATGTCAATTGGGTCCCCGAGTTTTTTGTATTACCATTTTAGGTTCCCGAGTTTTATCTTAATTGTCAGTTAGGTTCTTAACATAAATAAAATCTTATTGACTATTATACCACTTCCCGTATTTCTGTTATCATTTTTTATTAATTAAGCTAATAAAATAATTTTATTTTATTTGAGACATCCTTTAACATTTTAAATAATTGCATTGGATCAATAATTTTAATTACCATAATTTGATACATTTATTTTAATAAAACAAATGGGGATTAAATATATGCATATGACTAAAAATTTCATTATTAATACACATATTAGTCGTCCGTGGACGGAGTTGAGTTTCATACTAAATACTAAACTTTCTTCATTAATAAGTAATATTATTATGAAGTGATTTATACTGCGTGATTATTGATTTTCTTCCTTCCGTATTTGTCGAGGAAAAAAATGAAGTCAAACTTCATTTGAAAGGGGTTATTAGTGCAAAGAATAATCAGGAAGCCACTTGTTGATTAAAACTTGCACAAAATTCAGTTAATTGTTATGTTTAGACATCAGATTACATAAAATATTCAATCGAAATGTTGTCTGACATTTGGATTATTTATTCATACTGATATCCCTTCCAGCAATTATTTTGTTGAAGCGTGATTTTTCATTAGTTACAAAACAAAATTGGCATCACAAAAAGGGGTTAAATATATGTATGTCTCCACAATTCAATTGTATTGGTAAGTAATTCTTAGGTTTATGAATGAATATCAATCATCGATTTAAATCAAAATAGTGGCATCACAAAAAAGGGGTTAAATATATATATATATATATATATATATATATATATATGTAATGTATTTTGCAAAAATAATGTATAATAGTTGTCTTTATAAAAATAATTTTAATATGAAATATAATGAAGTATTAATTATGTGAGGGTATAAAAAGTAATTGAGAAGTCCAAATTGGTCAAAGGACCCAAGATAGTATATAAAGAAAAACTTCGAGGGACACAGTGGCATTTATAATAAAACTTCAGGGGCCATTATGTAGATTCTTTTTATACTTATTATACTAATTATATGCTTAAATATAAAAGATTGTATCTAAATTCTTTTAATTTACTTAAACATATTATACTAGTTGCTTGATATTTACATTTTCCTTCTAGTATTGATAAAAGGTACAATTACATTAACATATTATTCTTTAAATAATAAAGTCTTAAATTATTTCAAATAATATATTGATGCATCTAATGCTTTTATTTGTATATTATTGAATCTTATGTTGTTATCCATTTACTATGCAATACTAAATAACTTTCATGATATATCAAATAATACCAAATCTTTCAATATCTTGACATAGTTTTTAATTATAAATATGTTTTATTATTTTAAGGATAATGTATTATTGCAATACTAAATAACTTTCATGATTTAAATAAAATCATTTTAATTATTCGTAAAATAGTCTTTAATTACAAATATGCTTTATTATATAAAGGATATATATTATTGAATCTTATGCTTTTATTTATATATTATTTGAAACTAAATAACTTGATTAATTAGGGATATACTTTATGCACCAAAAAATACTCTCTTGCACCAAAAAATAGGATGAATTTACTATAATGCCCTTTCATACAAATAGTTTAGTTTAGAGTATTTTGATTCATTATTATAATTACATTCTCTCTCTTAATAATTATCTCTCACAATTCTCTCTAGACAAACCCTAACTCCCATGTGATTTTATTCAACTTCAATAAATTCTAACTCTTATGTGATTCTCTCGAACAATCAAAATGAATGCTGGCGACCTTTACGTAATGAGGATAGTGGATCAATAATACAAGACTCGGATATTAATTTTGATAATATGGTAAATTACTTCTTATTATTTTTGTATTGAAGTCATTAAACGTCAATTGAAATATTATTATACATTAGGTTTTATGTTAATAGTTAGGGTTTATATTATATTGAATTGGATTTTCAGTTATTCATGCATGCGTAATTTACTAATACTTCAATTGATTAATAGTTTCATATTGGCTGTATACCCTAACTATTAACGAATTCAAGGAAAAAAATAAATTTTCATCAGATTTATTTTGTGAGACCATTTAAAGTGGTCAGCATATTAAGGTATGATGTGGGTGCTATAAGTACACAGCTTGATTTCAGACTTTATTTATGAGACCACCTGAACTGATCAACTCCGATTGAGCATCAGGAGGAAATCCCTGTGAAAGCCTAACTTTGTACTTCGAGTAACAAAAGAAATAAGAAAATGATTTGACACACCTGCAGATCGTTTTGTAATGGGGTGCCAGTAAGCATCAAGCGCTGTTTGGCATTTAAATTTTTAACAGACATAAGATTTTTCCATCTATAACTGCTCTTATCCTTCAAAGCATGAGCCTCATCCATTAGGACACAACTCCAACGCCAGTATCTCAAGAATTTAAGAATTTTTTTAATGTTTCTGATCTCATATTACCAAGCTTCAACTATTTCACATTTTGGTCAATATGAGAAATTATTAGATTTCTCTAAGAGTAAACTCAGGATGAACGGAATACTACTATTGGTCATTTTAAATTATTAGATAAAAATAGTTTATCTTAAAAGTTAACCTGATTTTATCTACCTAGGATGATGGGCATCTAGATTATTATTTCAATGAGGAGTGTGTCGATTATAGTCATCATTTCATGACCCGTGAAAAGTTTTCCTCCAAGAATGATGTTGTCAAATGGGTGAGAGGAGTTGCAAGATTGCTAATGTTAGTAGCGCCCATTCAATAGGTTACATTGAGAACTGTGGTGGTGAAATTAGAGAGCTTAGGTGTGAAAGGTCAGTGACCCAGAGATGGTGTGGTTAACTTCAAGATGATAGATTGTCTTTTTAGTTTGAAATGCATCGAGATTTCCCAACACTTGGTCACTAGATGTGAACAATGGGAAACACAATCATGCCATGAGGGAAATATCCAGAGGATCATGCACATCCGGCCGGATTGGATGAGGAAAATAAATGATTGTCCAAAGAGCATGAGACCAAAGCAGGTACTGAGTCGGCTTAAACTAGAGGATGAATTTGACTCTACAACTCTAAAACAAATTTATAATTTTCAACACAAACTCAGATTTAAGAAAAAGGAAGGTCGGACAGTGTTTGAACAACTAATTAAAATCTTGGTGGAAAAAAACTACTCTTATTGGTTCCGCATTGATGAGGAAAAAACGACACTGCAAGACATCATTTTCTTGCATCCATAGTCCCTCAAGTATTTGCATTCCTTCCCACAAGTACTTATTATGGACTCAACATATAATACAAATAGATACAAACAACCTTTATTGGAGATTGTGGGGTTTACTAGTACGTGGAAGACATTTATTATGGTGTATGCTTTCCTTAGCTCTGAAGATAAGGAAACATATGTTTGGGCATTAGAATGTCTAAAAAATGTGATGAAATGTATGCCCAATGTCATTGTTACAGATAGGGATTTGGCATTAGTGCTTCTTGTTGAGAATATTTTTTCGACATCTGCCCATTTGTTATGTCGACGACACGTTGATATGGATATAGAGTCGTATGTGACTAGGATGATGAAGAATAATGTTATGGGTAAGAGTGTTGCTAAGAATTGGAAGATTTTGATTAATAAGGTCACTCAAGAAGAATTTTCACAGGATTGGGAAGAATTTCAAAAACATTATAAAAATATTCCCGGTATTTTGTCATACATAAATGACACATGGTTGCATAAGTTACAAGGAAAAAATTATTACAGCATGGACAAAGGATTATCTACATTTTGGTACTTATACGAGTAATAGAGTAGAGGGTCAGCATGCGAGCTTGAAACAATGGTTAGGTACAAGCAATGGGGGTTTTGATAATATGTTGGATCGAATTAATAATTTTGTGGTATTGCAGAAGACTAAATTGCAAAAATATTTTGAGGAGTCCCGCATTTTTTATCTTGGTATGGCTGATACTCCTTTACTTAGGTATTTGAGAGGTGGAGTTTCCCATCTGTGTCTTAGAATTCTTGAAGAACAAAGATGTCTAATATCAGTCGATGGTTTGCTAACTCTATATGCAATTGTTTCATGAGATCTACGTATGGTCTTCCATGTGCTCATGAGATTGCTAGGTCGGATATGGAACTAAGTGGAATCCCATTGTCCTCGATAGACTCCTTTTGGAAAACATTGGATGTTGAAGGTCATGTTGCTATCTCTAGTGTTGATATATGTCTAGATCCGAAAATGATTTCTCCTAGAAAGAAAGACCATAAGCTTGAAGTGGCGATTGAGATCATTAAGAAAGAGCCTAAGTTAGTTAACCATGTAATAGCTATTGGAAATGAAGACAACTCCAATTTGAAAGAACCCGAGGTGAAGCAACACAAAGGACGCCCGAAAAATTCTACAAAGAGATTACCTTCATCATTTGAATATACTAGAAACAAGTTCAAGGTAGCAAGAAAACTTGACCTTAATCCAGCATATGGTACTCCAACTGTAAAAACTGAACCAACTCAACAAATTGAGAGTACTCATGTTGAGAATAATAATAATGGTCTTGGACGTGGAGAAGGAAGTGGGCGTGGTCGAGGGCGTGGACGAGGACGAGGGCGTGGGGAAAGATACTGCAAATAATGTGTTCACTCCACTATATTCTGGAAAATCACTTTCTTATTTGGAAGATTTTCCTTCTTTCCTCAAACCTTACATTCAGGGATGGCTAGATGTTGAGAGTGATGGACATTGTGGTTTTAGGGCTGTTACTCGTCATGTGTATGATGATCAAGACTCTTGGATGAGAGTTCGACAAGAGTTGTTTTTCGAGATTGATGCAAGGCCTGAGTTATATGAAAAAATATTTATGTTCAACACTACACGATCTATACGTGAGGCCTTATCATGGTGGGATCTAAGTAGTTGTGGCGCCAATTGGTGGATGGATGCAGATATGGGGTATATGATTGCTACTCGATATAATAAGTTGTTTGTTATTCTTTCTGAGCAGTCCTCAAACGTATTTGCCACTTAGAAAGGAAGAATCGATTGATATTGATGGAGAAATTGTTGTCTTCCATGCAAGGAATCATTTTATCGCTGTATGTAATGCTTACACTTTTCTTCTTCCTTTTGTTAGCATAATAAAACTAGTCACGGAAACTTTGGAGTCTTAAGTGGTCTGATTTGTTATCAGGAGCCATGGCTGCTTTATGAATCTGATTAAACATAGTGTATAGATATGAAGTATGACATAGTGTATAGATGTAATCTCGTAGTGTTAATAAACATGTTTTCTTTTTGTACCGTTATTTAGACAGACTTTGTCTTGCTTAATTTAATCTCTTTAACTGTATAAAATTTTCATGTATATACTTCTTTCGCAGCTTCAAATGTCGATGAACTTTCCGCTTCCACCTGTCCCAGTCAATTGGAATCATGTGCGTGAGGATTGCGTTGCTCAAGTCCCAGATCTTTATCGATCAAGGTTCCAGAAATATCTAGATATACGAGTTCTTCGATCAATGCCTGGAAATCCAGTTTCGATTGATTAAATAGATTGTTTTGATTCATTAGTTGAGTTATCTTATTGTATTTATTGACCATTAGACCATTAGTATAGCAGAATCTTATTGATATTCATTGTCCGTTACCTACAAATAAATAGTTCATATAATGCAAATGATTGATTATATGTGCATTGTTCGCTTTCTTTGTCAGTGTTTGAAAACTAGACAAAGATCAGAAGGAGTTTGTGAATAGACTTCATGAATAGTGATCAACATCCGTTTCATTAACTATCTTTGCAATTTGAATTTTGAACTATCCGTTTCATAGACTTCTTTAATGTTTCTCTGGTCTTGTTTGGGTGATCAAAAAGCCTAGGATTTTATAATCATTGGGAGTAGTAAAAAGGTGTAAATCAGTGATGATAGTTTATAGCAACTTGAAGTTCATATATAATGTTATTTCTATTGTCATCAGTGTGTTTGAGTGTGAATCTATCTTGACTGTAACTACCTGAGGATCTATATTACCTCTTTGAAGATTTGCCAAGACCATAGAGCAAATTGATTCAAACCTGGATCTCTTTGCCTAGCGACCATTTTGTACCATATCATATTTTCATCTTATATTATTCTTTGTTTTAGATTGATCTCAAAACAACAAAAATAACCTACAAAAATTATGAAATTTGTTTTAATTTTATGTGACATCTGATGCGGCTAAAATGGTGTAAAACCATCTAGAAAATGTTAACGGATAAATACTGAGCAGAATGTTTCACATAACTCACAGATTAAACTCCTAAATATTTGTAGTCCTTCAACTTCCATGGTTACAACATGAACTTGGTAATGTGGTTCCATCAGTGTCTTCTGTTGAACTCCATTTTCATCTTTGCTTAAGCTTTGCAAGCAGGCAATGGAGAACCACAGAGACAATCGTTTCCAACAAATGCGCTAGCAGTAAACTTCGTCGCTAGAAGCTGACCGCATAAATGGTTATGGCTAACATTAAGCATTCTCAATCCAGCAACATCCTTGGGCAGTTTCCCAAACACTAAATTCCTGGAAATGTCCAAATCCTTCAATGTCTTACCAATCTTCAAACTTTCCAAATCGAACTTCAACTTATTCCCAGAGGCATAAAACTCCACCAAATAATCTGTCCTGTTCAGCAACTTTGCATGGTTCCCTGTAATCTCATTCCCAGAGGCATAAAACTCCCCAAAATAATATGTATTGTGGAAGATTATGCGAATAACAATGAGAATGTTGAGAAACAATACATTACTGCCAAACCTAATTAAAATTCACTATTGCATAAATATCAACCAAAATTAAAACACAAATAATTATGTTCATGGCTATTGAGAATCAAATTCTCTCATTTCATTGAGCATACCAAAGAGTTTGAAGCCAGCCGTTTTAATGGAATTGGTTGGAGCAATGGAGTAGCTCGTAATGAAATCGGAGGCAGAAACACAATTATTAGTTCACTCTACAGTCTTCACTCTTCCCTTAATTCGTTATTAACATTATTTGATTGAAATTTGAAATTTTTTGAAGTTAGTAGGGTTTTTCAAAAGTACGTTATTAACATGAATTGAGGAGGATTGGAGTAATTTGAGGAGGCCACCGTTATTTTGATCATGATGAAGAAAATAAAGTAAATTTTAACGTTTTATATGAAGGGTAAAAATCTACAGAATGGTGTAGGAGGTTTTTGTGTATATTACTTCCCATTAATTATTATCATAAAGTAGCGAATCATCGATTTAGTATGATAGTTCTGGTACAACCTATAATAAGGTTCAAATCCTTATTCTGCTTTGTTTATTCGGTCTTAATATGTCTTCAAGTCTAACGTCATAGCTTTGGTACAGCCCAATAAGCAGTACATTACTTTGTTAAAGGGCCCATACTCGAATCGGGCCATTTGAATCTCACCGAATACATGGTGGGCTTTCCGGCAGGGCCTAAATCGCTTTCAGTCTCAGTACTTTGGCTGAGCTACAACCCAGGCGGTTGAGGCTTAGATTAATGCTTGAGCAAATTAAATGCTTTAAGAGGGTTGTAAACGAGCAGATCTTTTCAAATTTTATTGGGTTCAATTATGTTCGAACAATACGTTTTGAAAGTTTGGTACGATTGAGTTCGAGGTTCGAACGAATTGGTTAAGTTTGAGTTAGAGTTAGTTTGAAGGTTCGAGGTTCCAATCGAACGTTTTGAGGTTTCAATTGAATACCTTGATGTTCGAGCAAAAGAATTTTTTTTTATATTATAAAACAAGAGATAAATTGAAACAAATCGAAGTTCTAATCTAACTATAACAAATTGAACATCGAATCCAAATATTTGAACCGAACATACTAATGAAAAATGAAATAAAAAGAAAATAGTTAATACAAGTAAAAATATGTATTTCACATTTAACCAATAATGTAGCTGGGTTGTTATACACACACCCAAACAGTGTTGATTTTGGGGATGAAATGACTATTTTGTCTCCCTCTATATGTACGTGTAATATTTAGGAAGTTTTATTAAGGATAAAATTATTATTTTGCTAAAAAAACACTATTTAGATGTGTGTATAGTGTTGCCGGTAATGTAGGAACTAGAAAGATTCGTTCATTAAAAAATCAAAACCTTCTGGTCTTTTATTCCATTCACCAAAACAAAAGGTCCCATCGTCATTATTAGGTTCATTCTTTTTGGCTTCGGTATGACTGAGTCAATACTTAAAAAGGAAAAGTTCAGGTTACAAAACTAACTACGATCACCAATTCTCCACCCGTAAAAAGAAAAAAAAAAGAAAAATTATTAGTATAATATCATCAAATAAAGTATGGATCCAATTAAAAAACAAATGGTATTGTTCCGAAATAGGACATGTAGTTTCCTAATATTATCCTAATAAAAACACCGCCAACTACTTTAGATGAACGTGTGCATTTGGAATTGCATCCTTACTATGGTCGGAAGTTCGGGAAATTCTTATGACCCTCATCAATAGTTGGTACTATTATTAGATTAGGTTAGCAGTATCCATACATAATACATATATATATGAAGGATTAATCTTCAAAATTCTTATGCACCGACTTCGATATATACAGATGACAAATACGGAGCATATGAAAATTTAATATTTATGCGTGTCGGCATACGAATATTTTATTGAGTTTTGACAAATATAAGCGATTGATCAGGTTTATGATTGATGTGGAGTTTTGATCGTGTGGTCTTAAATATTTTTTAAAAAATTATAAAAAATTATGAAATTATTTTAAAGACGAACTTAATTATATAAATTTTATATTTATTATAATAATAAATAATAAATAATTAAAAATTAATGAGTGAAAGCTTCGTTTCGATATGTAAACGTTAATTATTTTGGATCGAAAGAAGTACATCATATACTTAAATGTTGTAATAGAACTACATATGATATTTATAATTAACGTGATATAATTTATAAAGTACGAATCCATAAAAAAAAAGACGAAGAGAAGATAGAAGAGAAGTCACAAGATATCACCCGAAGTTCTATACATTAGCATGTTGGCTTCATACTTTCATTGATTTTGTTCTTTACACGTGAGGGCATTAGGTAGGAAGTCTACATTGGCACTACTGGAAAAGTGGCATATATGGATAAGGATTGGAATTCAACCTTTTGGTGATCCCTATAGGTGGGGATTCGACACCATTATATGATTCCTTATACATTTGACCACAATTCTTATACTCATGGTTCTTATTTTAATTTTATTGGCACAACAATTGTCAATTTGGATGTATTAGTCATTATTAGTGTTGTTATCGTCTGGTTATCCCAAGTAACAGCGAGCTTCGTTAATGGATAAATATGACAGGTCTCTGGGAGCCGGCCCGATAAGCTACATCGGATAAAAAATTTGGGCTTGAAGCGAATTAGATACATTACCAATTGGTCACTTTCAGTTCGGTCGATTCCGGATATGTGATAAAAATATCCAACATAAAAAAATCCAAATCAACAATTAAATCATTAAAAATCTAACATTAAAAAAAATTAATATTTTTATTACCTTGTTCAGGGGAAAGGTTTCTGAACCAAGACGAGAATGATGAAGGAAGAACAAAGGAAAAGGAAAGAAAAAGGAGGGGAAGGAGGCGCTGAGCCACTGACTAGGAAGAAGGAAAAAGAAATGAAAAGGGAAAAGGGGAGGAGGGGGGAGGCTAACCAAGAAGAAGGAAAAGAAAGTGAAAGAGAAAGGAGGGGAAGGGGGGATTAACCCAAGAAGAAGGAAGAAGAAAATGAAAAGGAGGGGAGCGGTGAAGTCTGAACCAAGACTCCATGAGCAGGGAAAGGAAATGAAAAGGGGAAGGGGATTACAAGTATTTTATCGGGTTAACAGTCCGGTCCAAACAGATTTTCGGATAAAAAAAAGAATCTCAATCCCGGACAGTTAACTTTCCGGGCTGGTAAATGGTCCGGTTATTTCGGACCAGTTCTCAGATGTCTCGACCCAGTAACAGCACTAATCATTATTATGCATATTTACTAGATTAATTTGTTGAGATTTGATTCCTAATAACCAAAAGTTCACATGTAATTATCTCACATGGAAAAATAAGGAGAGGGTTAACCACTATATAAACTAATGAGCTACTCCACCTATCACCAATTGATTTTAGGATGGTGCATCTTTAAGCTTATGTATTATGCTCTTTCCATTTTTGGATGTGGTTCAGACTCATTTAATAAATTTAACATAATTAAGGAATAAAAATTCAAGTTCTTTAATAGATTTGAAGTAAACAGCTTACTAATATTATTCAAATTGAAAAAAAAAAAGAACAATCGAAGTCCACCATATGAAGGAATGAGCTATGAGGGGCAGATATAAAAAGGACCTACGTATAGTAGTACTACTACTTCAGTTGGGAGAATAAGTGAATAACTATCATAACAATCAAATATCAATTGACTCACAAAATATTTTATAGAAAATTGTGAATGTAATTTTTAAATTTGGACATATGATAATATTACAATTAATAATTATACATCACCTATCTATACATCACCTATATATATTTATCTGTGATTTTTGAGTAGTATCAATAGACCATACAAATAAAAATAGACAAAAGTAATATAATATTCAATTTGATTAAGAAATATAATTGTAGACATTAAAAATTTATTAAATCATAATTAAAATAATTAAGATGAATTAATCAAATTAATTAAAATCGAGCAGCTAAAAAGTGACACGTGGCTAGGGTTCTCGATCGAGCTCTAAATTTAATGTGAAATCCTCGTACGAACAAGGGTTTCAAAGAAAATAGCCCCGAATTAAAAGTTCATTAAATTTAGGGTTCGAGGCTAAAAATTCCCAATTTTATTGGGTTAAAATCAGCCCTAGGGGCTAAAATTGAAGCTTCAAAAGTTTCGGAGTTCAAAATGGAGACTCTAGAAGTTATGGGGATCAAAATAAAGGCTCCAAAAGGTCCGGGGTCAATATGAAAATATATTTGACCTAAAATCCGGAACCTTCTTGATCAAAATAGGCGCCTATTTTGTTTCTTGGAGGCAAAGAAATCCCTAAATATCCGACGGTTCAAATCTTGCCTCAAAATTCGACGGTTAAGATCGTGATCCACTTGAAATTAAACCAATCAATTAGAAGAAAGTATTCAAGGCCCAAAATCCTATAAATACCCCCCTTATTTTCGAAAAAAAACCAACATTCATATTCAGAAAACACCTGAGAAAATATAGAGGATACCTCTTAAATTCTCTGAGTTAAATCTTTTGAACCGCCAGCAGAAACACCATAGGTGGTTGGAAAACACCTCCAGGTGTCCTAAATAGGCACCTAAAATTAAGAATTATTGCACAAACACAATAATTCTTCAAGTCAGAAGTAAAATATGATGAGAATCTGACACAAATGTGCCAGGAATGCTTCAAATATTCAAGTGCTTGAATATCCAGAAATAAGCTAAAAGCACCTGATTATTCATAAATCTTGTATGAACATCTAAAAAATCTAAAGTTTGATTCATCAAGTTCCAGAGATAGGAAATACACTGAATATTCAGTCCCTATAGCTGGATTCCAGGCATGAAACACGCTGCTAAGGCCCCTGTATGATCGATCAGTGTCATCAACAAGGTTGGGATACTCAACCTTCACACTGATCATCACTACAACAACAAGCTGCTAAAGCCGTTGTAGTACAAGCTAGAAGCATATAGTGCTTCAAAGCTTAAATCAAATCCAAGTGAGGCAAAATCTCACTAAGTCCCACTCTACAGCAACAAGCTGCTAAGACCGATGTAGTACAAGCAAGAAGCGTACATTGCTTCAAATAACTTGCTTGCTATCACTCCACACAACTTAAGAGCTCGGAGTTCTATCCCAAATTAAGTCCCACTAAAGACAAGTAGCCTCTCAAGCTACAAAGTCCCACTAAAGACAAGTAGCACAACTACACAGTCCCACTTGGGGAATATCCCTAAGTCCCACCACAAAAGGTGAAGTCCCGCACTGCAAGACACTTGCAGCAAGTCCATCCGGTCTAATATAGACCGGAGATCAAGTCCATACAGCCAATACGGGATCATGCTCCTAAGGCCCCCTGGCTCGGACTATATCTAAGTCCAAACCAGTCTTAGTCTATCAAGACCAAGACACATATCCAGCTCATAGAGCTCCTATCCAAATCAAATCAAGTCAAGTCAAGCTTAAATCAAGCCGAGCTCATATCAAGCTCCTATCAAGACCAAATCAAGTCAATCAAGCAAGACATCTCACAAATCGTCAGCAAACGCTTAGGGACTTATAGTTTGGACAGTCGATCCTCTTCGATTTGATAAAACCTGTACACTGATGAATTTTCCCCTACAGTGAATTTTATTTTATATCCCTAAGATAAATAATAAAAATTCTTCTTTACATTACTATTATCTTTATTTTTATGTTCAAATCGAGTGTTTGGCATTCAGTAGAGACCATAACATTCAATAGCCTCTAATAAGTTCGCGTTATGCAAGTCTCTATTTTATACTTCCTTGGTCCAAAGGTAGGATATAAGAGTAAGGAAGTTGTTTGATATGGATTACCTAAAACCTAGCAATCTGCTATGAAGTCACCAATGACGCAATTCTTAAACAAGTTTACTACTCCATCACAAAAAATTGTCCAATTATTTTTGTATTTTGATAATTGACTTTCTTGAATTGATTATTAATCTTGACTATTAGAAATTAAACTGGAATCTATCCAAAAATAAAAAATAAACTGGATAAAATTTTGGTAAGAGTGAGAACGAGTAAAGTATGTGAGGAAACTGTAAACATATAAAATTTACTATATCACTATGAGGAAAGTATCTGATCATACAATTTTTAGACGACTGGAGTATTTTTAATGTAAAGGTTATGTGACCATGCATGGTCCCATGGCGTGCAAGCTAATCCAGCATACGCGCTCTTAATCCTCTTATATTAGTGTTAGTAAACTCTTATTTAAGATTTAAGATTTAAAGTTTGCGAAAGAGATCCAATCTCAAATTTGATGTTAGCATAGTAAGAATGCCCTAATCGTAATATAGTGTTGTTTCTATGGCACTTTTTTGCATAGTGCTTTCGATCGAAAAGCGTTATGTGAATCAATGATTTAATTTTCACAAACCAAACAAAAAAGAAAGTAGAAAATAAAAACTTCACTTACATATTATTACAAATACTTGATGTCTCTTTGCTTTTGCATACCCAAGCCGTCTCAGATAAGAAAAAGAAATGGATCATTTAAAAATAAATTACCCTACTATTACCATGCTCAAGTATTTACCATAATGGTCAGATCTCGCCCTATAAATGTATTAATTCTGTAATGTATTCGAGACAATCAATAAAATATATTCCCTCCTCTCTTATTCTCCGTCTCCATTTATTAATATATAGTTATATTTATAACACGTTATCAACACGATTAATCTTCCAACTGATGCGATACAATAAGGAAAAAATACTATAGGTTTGGCCCGAAGGAAAAATGTTAGTATCATTCTCCTAAATATTATTTAAAGCATCAAACATTAAATTTCACATTTACATACCAAGATTGCCACCAACAACATGGGATAACGGAGAAACATGTCTCTGCAGATAACAAGTAACAACTCATACCATTCTAAAGATAATAAATATTTTCTTATCTAATAAATACGTTGCTTGTGGTTATTATAAAATCAAAGGCAAAAATTGGATCAATGCTCTTGAAAGTGATAATAGATCGATGCCTCAAAAATATGTATTCAAGATGCAATTCATATTATTCTAAGTCTGAAAGAATCTAAATGGGCCAAAAACATATGTCAAATTGTCTACCACATTGAGCTAATAAGCCAAGGCTTTATATAATATTTGTCAAAAAGCCAGAAGAAAATCAATCAAGGCTCTAAGAGCTAATATATTATTACCTGAAGTAACAAACATGTTTGCATATGCAAATACACTTTTTTGTTAAACCGAAAGTTTGAGAATTATGAGAAAATTTATTATTTGGCATAACCGGTTAGACCATCCCGGGTTAGTTACGATGCAAAACAATAATTGAATATTTAATTGGAGACTCAATGAAGAGTCAATAAATTATTAAATTCGAAGAATTTATGTGAATTTCAGAATGAACTCCAATGATCAATAGAAAAGATATCAATTACATGCAATACCCTAATTGATCATTGGAAAATGTTATACTATGTGAAAATAATTTGTTTGCCTTATGCCAAATTATTATAAACTCCCGATATAGTTGGTTTGGCCGAACTACATATTTTACTCACAATTGCGCGTGCATCAGTATATTTTCGCATTATGCAATAAATGATGACTTTAAAATGATTATTATAACGTAAGGTAATGTATTATCTATATACTAAAATATGAAATTGAAATTAATTTATCAAGTAATTTTTTCATTATGATATATCAATGTTTTCAACATCAAGTGGGGAGAAGCAAAGATAACCGAAAAAATAGACTATCTTGACTTCAAATATCCCTATATTAGATGATCCTAAAAAATGAATAAATACTAACTAGAAGTCTACTACCAAATAAATTTCCACCCAAGATAAAGAATGGTCTTATATGTTTGTAAACACTAAAATAGAGTTTTGGAGGTTCCAAAGAACCGTTGTAAATGATATAGTTCCACCATCGAAGATATGATATCAAGATGGTTTAGGAGAATATCACCCGTAAGAGGTACGTTGAATATATCATGAATAAGTTAGTTTCCAATGTCTAGAAGACATTTACATAACGTAAATTCATGACTATAATGTAGATCTTAGTTATCATGAAATACGGTGGAACCAAAATTAAAAAAATTATCGACAATAAATTAAGAGCTCTATATAATGAATCAATATATATATATATATATATATATATATATATATATATATATATATATATATATATATATTATGAATGACCAAAAAGGAAAAACGCACTAAGAGTAAAACGAAACTCACTATATATGTTTAGAAATTTAGAGTCAAGTCTAATGAAATATGATACTAGTTGAAATATATACCAAGATACCAACTAAATTCAATTATGTATGAGAAATTTAGACTGCTCCAATCAAATATGATACTACTGGCGCATATATTGGGTATATGTGCAAATAATCTGAAATAAGATTTATCACAATTTATCACAAAAATATTTAAACCCAGCACTAATCAATTATAAAGTGTCACATACACTTGGTGGGTGGAGTGGTATCAAATTATATATGTTTGATAGCAATAAAATATAGCCTCTTTGATACTGTGATAGTATGACGATAATATAACATGTCGAAATACGATACGTGAATACATGTATGCGATTAAGTATACATGTGAAAAGAAAGGCGATGCCTCAAGACAACATGATCTCGTGAACTTAACTCGATTGAGTTAAAGTCAAAATATTTGAATATTTAAAGCCATCCGGAAGATAGATTACAAGTTCGAACTGCATTATTAGATATTTATTTGCATGATCATTTTATTCAGTATCATGCGATACGTGTTTCTTATCGATAAGATAGTCATAAGCATGTTTAACTCTATATTTATATTATGTCTTATGTGATTATATGATTATATGATCTATTTGTTTACTTATTATGTGTATGATGTATTTGAATTATTAATGTAAGTTTATATTGATCTTACATATATTTATGATTTAATTATTTGTCATCATTGATGATCCGAATAATCATTTATTTCATTGAGACCTTTAAGAGTTTCGTGACTAGATTATCATGAGAGTAACAAGAACTCATGTAGTTCTCAATTACCGCTAAAACAAATATGTCTATAAAAGGATTCGAATAAATGCCTCAGAAGATATATAGACGTCAATTTCAATTGGAGTAATGATGTGAAATGTTCATCTCTATTTAAATGAGATACATAAGCAGAGCAAAATCTCATGCTTAAGATATGAACTTGGTCCCGAATATCATTTCTAGTATATATTCATAATGAAACATATAATTGTATATAATCATGCAATATCGATAAATGTCGAGAGTTATTTGGATTTCTACTTGAATAATATACACCGATGATTTCTTACTGTGGGACATATGTACGATATGCATTGCATTCTTTTTCCTTCATCAATTTTTTTTCCATCGAGTTTTCTGCAAGGTTTTAATGAGACTCTTTACTTAAACCATATCTAAAGAGAAATATTTATTTCTTCACTAGGTGTTTTTCCCCATGGTTTTTCCAGCGATTATTAACCAAAACAAAAGTTGTACTTAATCTTACATGAAGAGTATTTAAATGTAATCAGGAGAAAAGTTTGTAATAATGAAGATTTATATTTACGACTTAAATATTACTGGTTCTCAAGGCTTTCTCCAAAAGTTCTAATCCCCTCAAGAGGAAATTTGATATGCAATACTCAATGCTCACATTAACATCCCAATAGCTTATATCACTAAATCTCGAATATCGCCATTAATGCCAAGAGGAAATACAAAAGAATTATGTGGTCCAAGCAATTATAAGTAAGTTCTTTAAACCTATTTCAATTTATAGACAATTGGTTTCATAAGGGATGATATTGATATGATCTCTATTAGAGGATCGTGATAAAATGATATTTATTTACTAGTAATGATTTATTTTGATGCGATATACAAACAAGCTTATATTCCAAAGAACATCATCCAAACGTAGAAATTATAAAAGACTCAAGAAAGTCAAAGTGAATGCCATGGTCCGATAAATTCATGATCCATATTATTACTTGTGGTTTGTCATTTGAAAATTTGGTCCAGACGACCTTGTAGCAATTGATGTTCAACAAATTTGCTCATGTGATAAATCTAGCAGATATTATCACTAAGTCACCCCCTACCTCAACATTCGAGAAGTTATCCAAAAGTATGGAACTACGTCGACTAAAATGTCAAGCTTCCGAGGTGGTCGCTTATGAGGAGTTAGTACGCCAGACTCTTTCTTAATCACGATTTCATTCCCAATAAAGTTTTCCTATTACGCTCTAAATTTGGCGCAACATTTTATGCGTATATTACGTATACGCCTTTTCCTTCACTGAGGCTTTGTCCCAAAAACCCGCTTCCCAAGAAAATTTTAACGGTACATATTTCTTTTGTTGATTAGACATTCAAGAGTGAAAGTAAGCTATTAAATAATTCGACGCTCTAAGCTACATTAATTGTCGTGCCAGAAGAAGAAAGCGAGACGGATCATGAGAAATAAATTGTATTACTTATTTAATGTTCTCGTAAGATTTATTTTAATGTGATCAGATTCAAAGTTCTAAATAAAGAATTGTGAATGCATTTAATATCAATCAATAAAATTTATTCCCCTTCTTTTTCCTATTTTCTGATTATTTATATTATTTATAGTTATATTCATAAACACATATAACATTTTTGCATAGAAGCGTTACGTTATGTAAGTCACGTCTATAACATTTTTCACTAATATAGAAAGTACAAGCGTTGCCCCCTTTCTCCTCACCTCTCCCCTCAACCCCAGTTCTCTATTGTTTTTTGTTAAGAGTTTAATCATGAACTGCTTTTCAATATTTATTTTCATTTTTTTTTTGTTTAATCTTTCAAGTTGTTATTCAATTTGTTTAATCTTTTAAAACCATTGGTCCACCAATTTAGTTCCCTAACAACCAGGAATGCTTAAACGCCATGCCTCAAAAGTATTTAAACCGGCTATACTAATCTACTGGCGTCTCTGTCCCTTGGATTCCACGGCGAGCTGACCACTTGGGATGTGCTTCAACCGGCCGTGGACGAACTTCCTTTAAACCACTTACCCGAGATTCTCGCCACTACATTTAATTTAACCCACACCACATGAAAAGCACTGGCCAGATTTACCACTCTCGCCATTTACTGGCTGAAAGCGCCCAGGCAACCAAGATAGTGCTTAAACTTTTATAATGAAATTCATTCAACTGCTAAGACGGCTCCATACCCTGTAATCCTCGAATGATTTCGAGGAGACATTTGCCTCAGGTTTGCATTCGATCCTCGAACTCTCTCAACGATGTATTAAATGCTTCTGGCCTCAAAATCATAAATATAAAACCCTCGTATGTACTAGCTTATCTTTCTCCTTCATTTTTCATCTCAATTTTATCAGATTATTTATGCTTTTTTTTGTTTATTATCAAAAAATATTATACTAATATTAGTTTAATACTATTGTATACTTGTTGTAGCGAAGGCCTCCTATTATTTCAAACACCACATTTATTGACCTTGGTTATCATACCATTGCTCTGTTTTTATTCAAATTTTATCAAGCACTCAAATAATTTCATAATACCAATAATAATATAACATTCGATCCAAGCTACAAAAGAAAGTTTCAAAGTTTCAATCAGACTTTTATATATATATATATATAATATATATTATATATAATATATATAATTTATTCTATTGGACTCAAAGCTGCAACGGTGACCAAATATGCTAGTCATTGCACGTGATATCGGTCAATATCAACAACATTGCAACTTGCAAGAGTTCCATTTCCTTTACAGACCAAAGTCTATTGCTTTTGCCCTATGATCTCCATAGCATAACATTACAATATTATTAGTACATACACATCATGCTTTTGAATTAATGGTTCATATTGCTTTGCATTGATAATAACGTGTAATTGAATTAACCAATTCAAGTCTCACAATTCGGCCAAAAGGTTGAACAACAGTTGACAAGTCACTGCTAATTAATAATACTACTAGTATATTCCAAAGCATTTTTCATAATTTGGCTATCCAAATAAAATAGATGGTCCATGCTTCATTTTCCATTCCTCATGTTTAGACCAAAATATAGACCTTTCCATATTGATTTATAATTTTAAGTTTTAATCAAAAAAAGATGCTTATTAGTTGATGGTACATTAATATTTAACATTTAAATGCCTCAATACATTTGAAGAGATTCATGTCTAAGCGGGATAAGGATTGTCAAATAGTATATCTTATATATTCCCGTGATAATAAGGATATTGTTTTTGAATTGACCCGTTAATAATAACATTTGAAACATTAGAACTTGTTGAATAAATTAATTTAAAGTAAAAATTAAGTTTTAAAGTGATAAAATGAAAGTATTTCATTAACACTCACTATTAAGATGCAAGAAGAATTAATATATGCATTAATATCAAAAAAAGATGCAAGAAGAATGTTGAAAAAAAATTGAATTAAAAAACTAGTGCCAGCTCATAAGTCGAGTTCACATTGATAAATACTTAATGTTCTACGTAACGTACTACAACCAATCAATTTTTAAGCCTATGTGCTAAAAAGAAAGCCACAAATGGTTTAATCAAGCTACAATTACAAGAAAGGTAAAGTGCAAATAAAATATTATTAATTGCTCATCAACTTATTAATTTATTATTTATTGAACCAGCTGTTATACAACCATAATGTTGTTTGTTAAATTAATTAAGAAAATTAAATTGCTACCCGGTAGTAGTAGTATTTATTGACAACTCAATCAAGTACAATTCATAAAACAGGAATAACGGTCTTGCACGGAATCCTATTATCTTATGTCTTATCACATGTTAATACCAAACATTTACTCCTATTATTCATTTTAATTCGAAAAATTATCATCTTTTATTAGGTTGTTAGAGCTCTCTCGCTAGAAAACCATACAATTATTTTACATGGAGTGTTGAATTGGTTGAGAATTTGACACTCCAAAATGTTCGGTTAACTTTTATTGAAAAGGATTAAGAAGATACTAAAGTATCAATGGAGATCCAAAAATATTGAAAAATATAAGCTTTTTGGCTGCATTCCTAAATTATAAATAAGAATTTTATAGCTATTTAATTTATTCTTTTTCTGTTCTGCAGTTCTCATACTATTCTTCTCGTCTCTACCACCCCCGAACACGATTTTGACACTAAAAACACTATACCCATCTCATTTGGTGCGCTGCACTGCACTTCGAAATAAGTGGAGGACAAATTAGTAATTTCATGGATTAATTAGAGGGCATATTAGTAATTACACAATAGAAACTTTTGACTATTAAAACCTCTTGGCTCCCATTGTCAATTTTACACAATTGAAGAACTCTAAAAAATTAGAAAACCCAAATTAGAAAACCCCAAATTGAAAGGAAACCAAGTCATCTTTTGATAGGCCACAATTTAATCCGATATTGTGTGTCAGTATCGGGAAATATGTTGTTGATGGGTAAGCTTCTACGTAGAAGAATCCCGTGAAGGAGGTTTGTTGGGATGCGCAAATCTAAGTTCAAGGTGTCGATTTCGAAATTTCATTAATTTTAACTCAGATCTCCTCTCTCATAGATACGTTATTAGTTAGAAGTCGGAGAAAGTCAGAATCTTAAAAAGTGTTGACATTATGGGTTTATTTACGTTGTTTTATGTCTTAATTGCAGTGTTTTTTATTGCTTGCCTGAGAGTCCAACTTGCAAATTGCAATTGTGGTTATAAAGTGGAATTCTCAACCCTCGCCTGACAGGATCAGAATGGGTAGGATTCCCATTGTGATCTTATCTATCTTTGATAATGAATGGAAGCTGAAAACATTCATGTGGTATCATTTCAATTTGAAGGAAACGAATGTAGTTTTGTTGGTTTGAAGTCTGTGTTGTTTATCATACATAACCGGTACGAGAACGAAAATATCCTCAGACTATAGTCCCCGTACTATAGGCCCTACACATTATCACCCACAATGTCCGATACAAAGAAAAAACCGATGCTCAAAAAAGCAAATTCAAAAGTGACAAAAAATAGTGAAATAAACATAAGATTCCATTGAACATGTTGCAGGAAAGAGACAAAAGGTTCCAATTAACCATTTACATAAACAATAAAAGCTATCAAAAGCTTCGCCTAACACATATTTAATACATTTAAGTCCACAAAAAGTGTGAAAGAGCTACATCGCCATAATAAATAAATCAGTTCTAAACACAAAAAATATATCCACCTCCAATCTAGTCTAGATCTCAGTTTCAATTGATGTCAGAGGGTCAGTGCTGGGATGCTCTAGTTTTTTCTTGCTTTTGAGGATGTAAGCTGCAGTCGAAAAGGACGCTATGAAGTTCTCTTGCTCTTAGATGTCATGTTCTCTCCATCTACATGTGCTCTTGAACAAGTCCCCCAGATTATGTCCAATACCACCATAGATTTTGTAAAATGATGATGTGCCTCTTCCGCGAGGCTTCAGTAAAACTCCCGTGGTAGTCATTTTTCACCTTTCTTTTGATGCTTGCTTCTACCTTTTTTTTTCTCTGCAGATCTTTGTTCTAAAGATCTTTAGGTTTTCCTGGAAGGACTTTATGTTAGGTGGAAGGACGTAAGGATATGAGCTCTTTGTCCAAAGTAACATGTGGCCTCACTAGTTCAAGAAAATTATAAATAGTGAACCAAGTGCTCAATTGGTAATCTTTGTGTACATATTTCCTTGGATCTTTATTCTTTGATTTGTACACACAAACTCCGTGCATACAAGGCGTGCCTCCCAACTGCCACAACCCACACGAGCACTCCTTCTTCTCAATATCAACAACAAAGCCTACGGCGTGCGCAAGGGACCTCATACCTGGGATCCGAAGCTCTAAATAAATTTAAGCCATGTATCGCTTACCTATGCTCCAACACTTCATCAATCCTCGATCCACCGACCCTTGCACCCTCAACTTATTTTCAAGCTCCTCTTTTTATTCGAGCGACGATAGCGTGATAAATCATCTGGGCCATCATGGATAATTGGCTGGTCCTCGCTCACGATGAAAAACGCTTGAACGCTTCGCCCACCATTCACCAACTCGCTGTTTCTTTACAAGCCTAAAATGCCCATCTTGTCTACTTTCTCGATCAATAAGTCGGAGCGCCTATATCCATCCACATTCACACTCTTAAGCCGCATCTTCTGGGCCTAAAATGCGGTTCACAGCACTCGTACACTTCCCCCATACTGGCATCTTCTGCTTTCCCTTAGAATCTTTTACCTGTTCTAGTAGCGTGTTTGACATACAATCTATGTTCGCATCAGCAAGCCACACATTCCTTATGGCTATTTCAAGAACCTGTGAAGATGTAGATTTGTATTTAGTAACAGGAAAAAGTTCAGTGGACCAAAAGTACGGTGACCAAAGTTTAGGGGCATACCTTCCTCGTTGGTCACGAAAGTATCTGTGGAGCGTGGTTCAACATCCATCACAAGATCTTCTTCAACAACGATGAACCAAGTCCACGACCGCATTTTCGCTTCAACAACCACCCATGCAATCGGATATATGCCTTTGTCAAGATCAAGACCCGCAATGCCTAATATTCGAGCACTTGGAAAGCTCTTTCAAAAAATAGCCGCTAAGGCATCTAAATCTTCCCGCACTCCAGCCAAAAAAGTCCCTTTCAATAGGTCCTGACACACATATATTAATCGAATTTTTCTCCTCTGCTTAACGACGCCAAATAATCTTTACATTATGTGTCTATCATCTCTTTGCATAATCTACAGTCTAGAAAACTATTTTTCTCTTCTTATACAATAGATACTCCAACCCGCCTGATGGCTCTACAAGACATGCTAGTACTTATCTCCACTTCGAGGGTCACATATAGCCAATGAAAGCCTTCTAATGATATATTTTGAGATCTTCGAACCTTTGTTGACTTATTTCACAACACTACGTAAATCGTTGGTATTTTTATGGATGTCCCACATGTACGTGTTCCTAATTATAGTCTTAATTTATAGATTCCTTCGACTTGTCAACTGTGAACACACAACACAAAGATGTCACAATTCTCCTCGCATACATTTCACACGAACTCTCTTCTTGTCATTCTTTATAAACTTCGTATCTTCTCTTTGTCCTAACTACTTACTCTAATTACCGCCTAAAATTCTAACTTCCAAATACCATGTTGGGACTAAATACAGATCTCTTAAATGGAATCTCACAACTGTATTCTGCACTCATCCCTTGTGTTCTCCTCAAGGCCACAAACTAGAGCCAACCCTCTTCCCCATCATCTTCCTCTCCAATCAATCCCAGCCAATCGTGTCGTAGTTCTATAAATGCTCGAAATGGCCCAATGTCATCCAGTACAGGCCCCAAATCCTCCAACATTTCATCCTCATCTAGGTAGTACGCACTTCTCCTGCTTCTGCTAACGTAAGCATCATGTATTTCCACTCTCCATTGTTCCTCCATAGACTCATAGTCTTCACCAAAATTATTATTATT
Source organism: Lithospermum erythrorhizon (assembly GCA_019722365.1). NCBI lineage: Eukaryota > Viridiplantae > Streptophyta > Magnoliopsida > Boraginales > Boraginaceae > Lithospermum > Lithospermum erythrorhizon. Next base: position 2,251,120 of record JADFUC010000954.1, on the reverse strand, counting down.
TTCTCCTCATGAAAGCCTTCAATGTCAGCGATCAAAACGCTTCAAAGAAAATGTTGTTGTCTTCCATGAAATTGTCCACATTGGCTTCATCTATTCTCTCCACCCCCGAACTTCCACTCGGCATCATCCATCCTTTGGACCCTCTCAACTCTCTCTTCACCCCCTAACTTCAACATTGTTCTCCCCCAAACCTCTCCCTCTCCACTCTCGAACTTCAACATTGTTAGCCTCCTTAACTCTAGACCCCTCAAATCCTCTCTCTTCTGCTGTGGTACTACGTAACAATGGAACACCCCCAACACTACTCCCAACATCCCTATTACAACTTTCTTTAAAACCGAGCAACTTCGCCTCTTCATCATCAATTTCCCTCAACGTAGCTTTAGGCCACTTACTTCTTAAATCGGCATAAATCTCACCTAAAAGCAAGCTCTTAGCAAGCTTTCGACTAGGGTGGGTGACAAACATCCCTATTTCTCTAAACCCTTTAGCCTTACTCTTAATCATCTCATCCATATCTATTCGTGTCTTCAACTGAACTAACCCATCATCTAAAGAATGCATAGGCTTCTTGTAAAACAAAAACAAATCCCTCTACCCCATCCGCCTAACGCATACATCAACCATATCACAGTGAAGTCGGGACTCTCACAATAGTCTAAGTACCTTTTACACAACCACCGAATATACACGATGTGAATCAAACTACTTAAACCTCCTATTTGCCCTGCTTTATCAAGGGGCTAACTGCTCAACCTCCCTCGTAAAACCCGCATGTTGCATAAAGTGACTAAAATCAGAAATTAAACACCCTCAAGCATAATTGAACAAGAAATGTTAAGAATTTGGTTCAAAACTCGTACTCTAGAGAAAAAGTTTGGGACTCTTCTTCTCTGCAAAATGGTTCAGTTCTTCTTCCTCTAAAATTCATCAAATTCTTCAAATTTTTTACTATCTCTTTCTCGCCATTGATTGTCGTGTTCGATTGATGTAGAATCAAGGGTTTTTGTGAGGGGCTTAGAGATGAGCGGTTATCAATCAATTAGATTAATCAAATTAAAAGTCAACGAATATATTAGGGATTAAAAAGGCGTTGCCCATTTTTTGAAGGGTAGAATAGTCATTTCATATTTCAAAGATTGTAAAATATAATTTAGTGGGTGTAATAGTAATTTGCCAAGGTCATTTAGTAGGTACATGTAATATTTCGTGAAAGTATTTTTAGTGCTCTAATCATGTTTAGCGCATCTAGATGCTAAGCACAGATAAATACCGCCTGCATAAGCTCGCGACTACATGTAAAATTACGCGATAATTTGCGATGTTCTGCCAAAAAGACGAAAATATAATATGAAATACTTATTGTATCTTTTGGATTCATCTCTACCAAATTACTAGGAATACCCTTTGTAGCATGATTTTGCATCCAATTTGACTCCCATCTCAATAACTTTGAAAATATCGAGAAAAGTAATATATATATAATTTCATTTTAATTTTATTTATGAAACTATGCGAAATTTGATTTTAATTATCCAAATTGAAAAAAAAATGATAAGGATTGGAGGGAATAATAACGTGATCATCTAGATTGACACGCCTGGATGGAATTGTGAAACAATAATCTCTCTTTCAATAAAGCATGCATTCACGCGCACTCTTTCGTCAACTTACTAATTGACTGGGGAATCAAGCTCGCTGTGGAACTAAGTATCTACTCTTCCAAATTAAAATAAACAATTCTAAATAATTCAAAGATAACACAAACATTGAATTTTTTCTATAATAATGATAAAATATTGCTATTTACATACTACATACTTCCCCAATCCATTTTAAATGTTATTCGATTTTTCAAATCAACTTCGACAATCAATTATTAATTATTATTCTTATTCTAAAAAATATAAAATTTTATAATTAGATTCGCTCTTTTAAAATACTTTCATAATATTAATTTTTAAAATTGTTAGTAATATAATTAAAGCTTCGTAATCAAGAATTAAAGCATTTATCTCGAGCATGCTGCAGTTTCAATTAAAATTGATCATGGAATTATACATAGTCTCCTTGAATGTACTCCAAATAAAAAGGGTTGATATGATTTTTTTCTTTCCAATCGACAGTGATATCATTCAAACGCATTTCAATAAGCACACAGATTTCAAATGTATTTACAACTAATTATTAAGTAATCCACTTGTAAAGTAGTAAATAACTAGCGTAAAGGAAAGACGCCCATGTCACTGTTGCTCGCAAATTACAATCCCAATGTTCAATCGAACGTGTCAGATTGCTACTCCATCCGTCTCTCGTGAATTGAATTTTCCATCCATATTCTTCCATTGTTGTACATCCCATACAAAATATATTTCCATTGGAGTGTTTAGCCTCCTTCAAAGTTTGAATGAGAACTTTGAGTCGCTCTCGATCACTACCTGATTTTACTATTCTCTTCTCTTTGGGTGCAAACAAACAAACCTTCTCAAACTGCCATTGCTTCGGCTATAAGTGCACTTGAGGCCTGTTGAAAGCTCCCCTGAACTGTGCCCCTTGAAAGCTCCCCTGACCTCTTCGCCCCACCACACCAATCGAACATCTTCCATTATGTTTATTCCATCTTGCATCACAATTGACCTTGACCGTTTGCTGGTCCGGAGCTTGCCATTTCCCCTGCGTAACATCTGATGGATCATGTCCCCTTCCTTCAATGCTATCCGGAACTGGTGAAACGACATTGACTACTTTGTACTTGGTTGTAAGTTGGATCCCCCCTCTGATGCATTTCTCCCATGGATATTGTATTAATATTGTTGTGTTTACACTATTTACGGGCTTGTATAGATTTTAACCTTGGCCAGCCATCATACGAGCCATATATCAGAATTATACTTTAATAATACTGGTATTATCATATTTTACATTTGCATCGTGAGCCTAATACTTAGAAAAGAAAAATAATTTTCTTTCTTTTCATTTATCTGTATGTTTCTGGCTCAATGTTTCTTTTCAATCTGTCTTTATTCATCATATAATGCTCTTATGGTTCATATTATTAACAAAGGTGGTGTGCAACAAACCATTATTACCTCATGATTGTGGCGTAGGATTGTTGGGCAGCATTATAGCTTTGGCCAAGTTGCTTTCAAGCAATACTATCAACCGTCTCGACAGATGAAAGAATTATTCAAGAGCCGACATGCGATCTTTCACGCGGACATGCTTCCATAATTGGCAGGATCTCGGAGGATCCTAGAAGATACGATTTGTAAAAGCTTCATGGCTACGATTGTATCAAAGTTAATGTAAGATACACGCTTCAAAAAATAACAAAAGATATCGACCAAGATTTATTAATCAGAAGAAGGAAAAGGATTCATTTATCATGTACAAGATGGAAGTTTCGATTATAGCAATATTTTCTATAAACGCTAGTACGCGCTATACTATATTAAGGCTCATTTGCATCTAAGAGCCAGCCAAGGAAACAAAGAGTGTATTCTCACATCAGACAGTTGGCTGTAGCCAGGTAGAGAGTTGAGTGTAGGGCTAAATGTACGGAGTATTACTAGCAAACTCCTTTAGTTATCAGACAACCACTACTAGAAATCTGGGCAAAAGAGACGCCCGATCCTGTCTCCAAACCGTCTCTATTTGCTGGACTGAGGACGAATTTCTGAGACGGGCAAGCACCCGACGCCTTTTATGCTGCCTCTAAATCATCACCCGCCTCCATTCCGATTAAAAATGTGCTCCCCTAATATTTTCGGTCAACCGACTCCAACCTGCTCCCAAATGAAACTGCCTCCATACATCCCGACTCAAACCCAAGCTCCACATATCCCTACCCAAACCTGCCTCCATGTTCCCCTACCTACCCTCGTGAATGCAATCCGACTCCTACCCGACCTACCCATCGAAGACCATGCAAAAAATTCAAACTCCCGTCTCCATCCCGACGCCCCTTCTGCATTTTTTTTTTAAAAAGCAGCCTCGTCATTGTGAATAACATGCAGCTAACACCACAAAACCCATCCAAATCATAAAAACAAATATCAAAAGATTCAATTCATCCAACTCATACAAACAAATATAAAACATCAAAGTATTCAAAACATAAAATATAACAATTCATAGAACAATACATATTAAACATCATATTCATATAAAGATCAAACATTAATTCATATAAACATCAAACGATAAACATTTTATTCATATAAACATCAAACATTAATTTATATAAAAAACATCAAACATTCAACCTAAATTAAAATAAAAAATCAAATTACCTATTTGAAACTTGGCAAAAGTATTTCCCTACAAAAAAGTAACAAATATAAATTACAAATATATTAACAAATATAAATTACATAATGTAAATAAAAAAATTGATTCAAGTATTAATCATTACCTCTTTAAAGGACTCCACAAAATAAAATAAAAATTTAATGTTAGTAGATAATAAAATTATGGAAATGAAATTAATAAATATAAAAAAAGATGATATTACGGGTATTGGGAAAAAATAGTTGAAATGATGATAATGCCAGATATATATAGTGAACGAGATTCCTAATCCTCGTCTCCATCCTGCCTCCATTTGAAAGTTTTCTTTTGAATTTCCCTCAATTTTGTAGGAGGCGGAAATTGAAAGGAAAAACTCCGTTTCATCCTGCCTATAGCCGAGAGACAGTGGCAGTAGACAGCTCTTGGTACAGACAGGTAGACGTGGTCCTGCCTCCGGACCGCTCCTATTGCTGGAAACGGGCCGAAGATGATGAAAATTGGGAGATGCGAAAGAGATGTCTGCTTCATCCCGCTTCCATTTTATTAAAATGAAATTAAGTATAATTTCGAAGTCATTTATTGTTAAATTTGGACATATTATATTTGAAAATAATATTATTTATATATGATAAAATGTAAATACTAATCAATTAGTGGATACGATACATTAAATGCGACATGTTATCTTTTCCCGACATATTATATGTAAAGTGTAGAGTTGCAACCTTCCTCATAACGTATATCATTATGAATAAACAAATATCTTATAACGCATATCATACTGCATGTAATGTAATAATAGTATATGTGATTATGAATGTTGTATAAACTAAATGTACGCCAATATATAACTTGTTATTAGTTAGATTCTAAAACATATAATATGCTCATATACACAAATTAATGATTTTTGTTAAACAAATACAAGCACCGTAGGTGAAACGGGGTTACAATACCTTAGGAAACGTGAAAGTGTACTTTTTAATAAGTCCTCGCCTCCGAACCGGCCTCCATACTGCCTCCATTTTCATAATCCCGCCTCCGCCCGACACTATTAAATACACTGCCTCCACCCCTCTCGCTCTCGCCCGGGGAATTTTAATTCTTCGTCTGCCGCCTACCAATTCCATCCTGCCTCTAGTCATCAGAATCATATAAATTTAAAAGAAGATCATGTATAGCACTTCCAACCTTTAAATAACTATTCAATCAGCAAACAAACAACTATTCAATCATAACACAATCAATAACCAATAAGCAAATATGTAAACATAACCAACAAACAAATAAAATACAACAAGTTATTCAATATAAAATGAAAAACAACAACTCAATCATAACAAATGTACATAACACAATCAAATGCTTCTATGTTTACAATAGTTTCAATATATAATGAGTCAATCTAACCCACCCATATCATCTGGGCGGCTCATCCCGAGGCCGGGTAATGCTGGGAAATCAGCAGGGGCAGTGTCTGGGTCTCGAATCGAGGCCTCAAAGGGCGAGAAAGAACTGAAAGCGGAGCAAGGTGATCCCCTCCATAATGGGCCTAATAATCCGGGCCGCCGGCCGAGCTACTATGCGTAGATCTACTAGCGCTAACGCCGGTACCGAGTCCGCCTCAAGCATTAACTTCATGACATAGGCGTGCCCCAGCCAAATCAGCCTCAACATTTTCAACCTCCCCCGCCTAACTCCTCCTTGTCCAGCCTTCACATTTTTCTTCAACTCCTCCGCAAGCGGCCTCCCCGTCTCGCCTCTTCCTCGCCTTCTTTCTGCTTGCCTCGGCAGCCTCCGAGCCTCAAACCCAACACCACCGACAAAGAAAGCGACGGTGGTGTAACTGGATCATCTACCAAGAACCAGGCAACCTGAGCTCTCACCTCAAAGACCGAGAGCACCCCCCTCAGCCTCTCTCGCTAATCCACTCGGACGTCCGTGGGAGGTCCACAAGTCCTTCACCAGTGGAAACTGGCAAGGATCTTTGTCCTCCGTAGTTTTCCCGCGGGGCTCGCCAGATCGTTCTTTATTTTGAACACATTCATAATAAGGCTCCACATTTGTAAAACCAAAACAATCTAAACAATTCACTAGCATAAACGAAATATAATAAACTATAAACTATTCACAAATCATAAACTAAAACAAGTTTAACGAAACCAACAACTATGCACAAACCATAAACTATTCACAACAAGTATAAACGAAAAAGTATACAAGCCAATGACTATTCACAAATCATTCAACAACTATACACAATTGAATATATAACAACAAGTAAGTAAACTATGCTGAGAGATTCACAACTATTCACAAAGCATAACACATTCATATAATGGCCTCGCAGTACTATTCACAACTACTATTCACAACAAATATGGACAAAGTAATATACTTACAAATGCCATGTCCCACTTCTGGTCGTAGAACTTCGCCTGCCTCCTCGAGGGTACTGTCATTATCCTTCTTCTGTTCATCTTCATCGATACCTAAATGTGAACCCTTCTTTCCAAATTTCTTTCCGAAATACAAATAAGGAATACCTATTATTAGAATTCAACACAAATAATTGAATAAAATAAAACAAAAAATTAAAAACAAATATTTATTTCTTTACCTCTCAACCAACCGCCGAATAAATACTTGCTCCCGAATGGACGTCAATATCCGCCACCGACGCCTCGAGCTACGCCGACTCGACCAAATTGCCTCGCGATCCGACGCCGTGCTTCGCCGTGACGTCCAACGGCGAGATATCAAGCCCCTAATCGGACGCTGAGTACACCAGCCGGGCTTCGTCACCGCATAATCAGCCCTGCTCCCCCATCCGTACCCTCGGTAGTCTTCTCTCTACGGACGCTAAGTTTCTCCACTTCTTCCGGCAAATTTCGCCGAATATCGGTTGAGCCTCGCCTATACGCCCCTATTCTTTATCGATATCTCTCTCCCGAAAAACAAATAAAACAAAATCTAATTAGACTATAATTCACTCAAAATATTTTAAACAACTTCTTATTTCAGAAAAGATTTACTGAACGGCCCCGCATGTCGCCCCACCCTCGACGTGATCTGCATTTAGGCCGAATCATCGAATTGCATCACCCTGCTCAAGGAAGAACCGCCTACACGGTGCCGCCGCATAAATTTTAAAGTAAAAACCAAAACGTCAAAAGTTAAAAACATAAAACAAATAAAAACAACTTGCCTCTTAATTAATTTAGACAATCAGAAGTGACTTACGAATTGGTAATGATCTCTAATTCCAACTTCTTCCCATGGGGGACTATCTCGAGCTGACGGTCATCTCCTGCATAGCCGGGCGCTCACGATGCCTTCACTGGTCGTCCCCACCGATCCTGTCATTTTATCATCATCATCCCCATCAACGCCCCGTACATAAAGTGTACTCAGCAAGGCCATCCCTACGAGTCCCCGGAAACGTAGGAAAAATTTAGTCGCATCAACTCCGACGCCGCCGGTTCGACGATGAACCGCCCTCGGCGCTATCAAATCGATGTCAGACCGGGAGTCACCGCTTATACGAGGGATTCGGGAGTCATCCGCCCGCTATACTTAATACCGAAGTCTCGGCCTTTTGAGGTCGGCCCGCCCCATCGTTTCTTACTATCTTCTCTCTTCCCCTTCCTATTATTACTACCACGCCATCTCGCATTAATCAAAATTGTAAATATTGTAAATATTTTAAGTATTCAAACCATCTACAACTAACACCAAGCCCTATTCACAAATCTAACAATTCAAGGCTTGCTATTCACAAATTCAACAATTAACACCTATTCATAACTAACAACTATTCACAAGAAACACAACTATTCACAAATATATATAAACTATTCACAACTAAATACCCACAAATTCATTCATAAATAACAATTAACAACTTTTCACAACCAATAAACTAACAAGGACAACTATTCAGCAATTTCACTAATTCACACCCATCACTAACAAGTTAACTATACCATTAACAATTTCACTAAATAATTTAAACCATTCACTAACAATTTCATTAACTAATGTTTAAACCATTAACAATTTAACTAATTTAAACCATTAACAATTTAACTATACTATTCAACCATTAACTAATTAACAATTTCATTAACAATTAAACTATACAAATTAACTAATTAACAATTTAACAATTAACTATACTATTCAACCATTAACAATTAACTATACTATTCAACCATTAATAATTTAACTATACTAATCTCAACCATTAAACTATTCAACCAATTTCAAACTAATTTTAATACTATTCAACCACTCTCACTACTCAATTTCAATAGTTAAACTATACTATTAACAATTAACAATTACCAATTTCAATAGTTAAACTTATCATCACTAATAATAACACTACCATAAACTATTCACAACAACCATAAATAGTTAATTAACTTATCACTACCAATTTCAATAACACTATACAATTAAACTACAATTCTCATTAACACATCACACAATTTAATTAACAAATTCATTAACAATTAAACTATACAAATTAACTTAAACTAATGAAATTAATAATTTCATTAACAATTAAACTATACAAATTAACAATTTCATTAACACATCATTAACAATTTTATTAATAATTTCATTAACAATTAAACTATACAAATTAACTTAAACTAATGAAATTAACTATTTAACTAATCAAATAAACTATTTAACAAATTAATTAACTTTAACTAATGTAATAATGTAGGAATCTAACCTTCATAAATCCGTGGGCTGCTGATCAACCGGGGCGTGGCGGGTCGCCGCCGGGGCGCGGTGGGTCATGGATCACTAAATGGCGCGACTGGTGGCGGGTCGATTGCCGGGGCAAAGGGGCAGCGGCGGTCGATTTCCTTGGCCTGGCTCAAAGCGGCCGGTCATGGTAGGGCTGGGCAACCGTATCGCTTTTCCGGGGTGGATTGGCCTATTGTTAATTAAATAACGTAATTAAAAAAGCATTTACCGGTGACGTGGGGTAATATATTTAAAATCCTGCCTCCAATCCATAGGCACGAAAGGTTATCAAACACGGGAGATGTGAAAGAGACGGGGTAAGGAATTTTTATTTTTTAATTATTAATTAACGGAGACGCGAAGTTCGCCTATATATTTTCATTTTGTAATTATTTTTATCAATAAATATATTAAAATAACTGACGATAAACCGTATCTAAAATCTACAATTATAACAAAACCTCGAGACGGTAATGAGTCGGGAAATATAGTATTTTATTAATTAATTTTAATTTTTTTCCTAACCCACCTATACCGTCTCTAAAATCGACCTATTATAAAGCCCACTCGACTATTCGGCGAGGCCAAAGCCCGTCTCAAATTCTAGTCGGATTTTTCCTCTCTTTTGCCCTCAGATTCTAGTAAAGTGGAACCTGTCTCACATACCTTGCTAAGGCCAGCTTTATTTTACGAAGATCATTGTAGTTTTCACTTACCAGCATGTGTGAGTACATATTAAGGATAGGCGTTATAATGGGAGCCCGAGCTTATACATTCCGATTGGAGTTAGACCCAAAGTTAAACGAGCATTCAGCAGTTAATCGCTTCGTAATTTCGATCATATCGAATCCTTCATCGGGAAATCGCCTCCCGCATTTAAGTGTTGTTTTAGCACCGAATCGCTACTAAACCGGTGTGTTTTTATTTTGGTGTCATGCATTTCTTGCTACGCTTGTCAAGTAATATTGAGTCATTGATACTGGTTCAGAATATTGTCTCAAGGGAGGTTAAGTACAATTTCAAAGATGTTTTACGGCGACGCAATTGTTTCAACGATTATGGATATTGCTCAGTTGGTTCGGAACTCAGGGTACGTAATTTTACTTAACGGCACAATTATTTCAAACGTCAGAATCATGTTTTTGATAATCGCTTAACCGTAAGATTCATACCACTTTTGATAATTGATAAGGCGCTCTAATCATGTGACCGCGAGTATTTCTATGTTGACTCATTATTAATTTACCCGATTAGTCCGATTGGTCTTTATGGTATAATTAAGTAATGCTCCCAAATATGGTAAAGTCTAATTGTCTTCTAGCCTGGATATTATCTCAATGCTTTATATGCGCCTCTGGCTTTACTCTACAACGTAATTTATGTGACTCAATTGTCTGGAGCAATATGAATTATGAGTTTAATTTACTTCAAGAATGTTTGTCTTATATGGGACCCTACTTTGAGGACCCCGATTGGAGCCGGTGAATGACGGATGGACTTTATTACTTGTGTAGTATTCCTGAGGCTCGGATGTTGCATGTGGATGGTAAAATATCTCCGGATTTATGGCATCGTATCGGGTCATCCATAAGACATGCAGTAGTTCGATTCCTTTACCTTTTATCTCAAATTCTTCTCATTTGTCTAATCAAACATGTACCGTGGTGTCACTGTGCTAAGCACAATTAGATTCATTTGTTACTAAAGTGGAACATAAGGCTACTAATCCTTTGAATTAATACATTGCGATTTACGGGGACCCTATCACACGCCTTTCTCCTAGCCAGCGCACGTTACTTGACTATCATTGATGATTACTCCTGCTCCATTTGGTTATTTCCGCGATTGAAAAATGTGAGGCGTCAAGTATTTTATGTAATTTTACCTTGGTTGATAAATAACTTAACGCGAAAAGTAAGATTTATATGTACGATAACGGATCGAAGCCTTTGTCTTTGTGACTATTTCTCCAAAAATGGTATAGTAAGCTCTTTTTACTTCGTAGAACCCCTCAAAGAAAACGAGGGTGAACAGAACATCGTCATATTTTGAATGTTGGTCGAGCCTTAAGGTTCCAAGGGGGTCTACCTATTTCTTTTTGGGGTGAATGTATTCTGACTGCTGCTTATCTAATTAATCGCACCCCGTCTAACATTCTTGATTTTAAGACCCTGTATGAGTTACTTTATGCCACACCCCCTCTTTTTTCTCACCTTCGTGTTTTTGGTTGCTTGTGTTTTGCTCATGATCAGAAAGCTAAACTTGACAAGTTCAATAGTCCTAGTCGAAAATGTATATTTCAGGTTATCCTTACGGGAAAATGTTAAGATTATATGACGCTGGAGTCTCATAAGCATATTTTATTTTCCGCGATGTTTGCTCATATATATATCTTACCTCTACCAATCGAATATAGTCTCTCTCTTTGGCTACAACCGTGAATATCCGTGGAAGATCAGGCCTCCGAGATACCGGCACGGATAATTGGAGGTTTTACAATACGAATGACATCAAGTACATGTCAGTGTCGGAATCAGAGACCCAATTGGCATGGTGAGCAAATGCTAATGAGATATTGCACCCCATCTCTCGCCGACTAACGCACTGGCCCACGATAAAGCATGGGTTCGGGCGAAGATAATGTTAAAGGTTTTGGGGTGCCTGAGTTGGAAATGGGTAGAGGAAAACGTGCTAAAGTTCCATACATGACTGTGTTATTAATACTGGGCAAAAGTTGAATGTGTCCTCCGTTCCACCTTCCTCCTCTAATTCCTTAAGTATTTTTTATCCTATTTCACATTTAGTAAATTGTAATCACTTTTCTATCACACACAAAAAATTCTCATGCTATCACTACCTGCATCGAAACCAAAATCTTTCAAAAGAAGCAAAGCAACATCCCCAAAGGGCGAAGCAATGCAGTTAAGATCCCCGCACAGGATAATGTTACGTGAGTACGTACAATTGCCCGAGGTAAGCAAGCCACTCGTACACAATGGCATAAGCAAAATCAAGTGGCAACTCAGATGGCAAGATTGGTGTTCAAAGCCGCATTTATTGTGTTTGGTAATCATCGGGCGGAGGGGTATCGACATAATGATATTTCTACTCCAAAATAAGCAAAGTATCACCGTATCGGGCTTTCTAACAGTAGCTACAGCTTAAGAATCGGGAGTTACATTAAATGAATGTCTGCCAATGCCGCCTTTACATGTGGACCTATCCTAAGAGGTTTATAAAATACCTACCGGGTTTTCTAAAGGCACAGTAAGGCGATGTAAGTTTATGTTTCCTTATACTGGCCTCGAACAAAGACCTCGTTGTCGGGTTCTCCAAGCTAGCAACATCATCAAAAGGTACGATTCACTTAGTCATACTCCGACTATTCTTTTATTCACTTCCAAGAATCATGTTCTGTGATAAATGCGTTAGTCTCCTAAACGATTCCACGCATCGACTGGGCTTTGAAGAATAAATATTTTAGCCCTTTCTCATACGAAAGATCTCTCAGATTCTCAAGATCAAGTTTAAAAGTAGGTCAGTCTCGTAGCCAAGGAATATTTCTTACCCAAAGTTAAAATATTTCCCTTGATATCATCTCTAAGGCAGGACTATTAGGTGTTAGACCAAAGGCATTTTTCTATGGAGCCGAACCATCGCTTGACTAGTTCGACCTCAAATACCTATCAGAGGGACGTGGAACGGCACGCCCAAAGGCCCCATCAGACTCATGCCTGCGTAACAATACTCGAGACATCATATTTTACAACTTCTCTCAACTGCTAACCCATATTTCAAATTTTAAGCTCTATTTCGCCGCCCACACACTCCTATGACGTGAGTTTATTTCAAAGTAATTCGCCTCCCGACTTCATAGCTTCGATTCGCTTTAAAAACTCAATTCTAAGAGTATAATATTCATACAACCCAATTTGTAACAAACAAATTTTAGTGAGGAAATTTAACTTGAATAGAATACCATTCAACACAAATAAATTAAAACTTTCCAACTTAATTGAAGTGAAGTTCTATTTTATAAATTATTTTATAGTACTTAATCATCTCAAAGAGAATAATGTGTTGAATGGTTTGAGGAGTTTATCTTTATTTGGACCACCATGTTCGAAGAGTTTGGTGGTATGTTACTTGTCATGGAGCTTTCACATAACAGTGACTGTTGTATGAGTCCACTTCTAGGAATTAGTTGGGTTTAGAATAATTGAAGTGGCGAGATATTCGTTAGCGGTGGTAGATTCAGGGGACTAAAAGTATTAAATATATATAGAGGAAAAAAAGAATTATTATTGAGAGGGGGTCAATTACTATATTTTGTTTATTAAAATTATTTTTATTTGAAGGATAAATTCTAAAATTTTCAAAATTAAAAAAGAAAAACACTATAATCTCTTATTCTAAACTCCGCCACTCCATTAGTTCTCCATTTATTTCTATGTTTGTAAATTTCGATGGGATATATATCCCTCAAATTTCTGCTATTAATTATTAGACTTATGAGTTATGACTTACTTAGCTTTGCCGAGATTTATTCTGATTGATAATTTCATTTCATAACAATAATAAAACAAACATATGTTTTCTAACAAAGAAGGAAAATAATTTGGTTGAAGAACTGATTGTCTCACTAGTCACTGCATACGTTTGCTTCATAAAGAATATGAAACCCAGAAATTAATATAACAAACAAATTAATGAAGATTGGACCATTTATTTGCTCAAGGTAAAAATTCGATATTGAAAGACCTATATCATCCCCATGTGGGCCTAATCTTGCCTAACTCATGCATAAAATTGAAATTCAATTATGAGGACCAATGCAAAAAGAAGAAATTAAACCGACTAACATTCAAGAATTTATCAATTTCTCCCTAAAGTAAATCTGTAAATGTGACCTTCGAATTATAATTGCATAACCATATAAATTTCATTATACTCCGTATTTGGTAATTCAGGATAGTATAAACTTCATCATTTAAATTCTTTAACATAATAAATATGTTAATAGATTCTTCTCAGATACTCCGTATTATGTGTTCCTCTAGCACGTGCAATAATTTCTAGTGAACATGTGAATGTTATCGAGCGAGCATGATCGGTCCTGGAATTTGCTATAACTAGACCGGACAATGGACCCGATTAGGGATATTATCGGTTCGGTTCAAACCGAAAAAAACTAATCGATCAACCGAATTTTTACCGATTTGGGAAAAAAAATGAGCATCGAACTGAAATTCAGAAAAAAATCAAATCAACAAAATTAATTCGCCTGGTTTTAGATAAACCGAACCTAAAACCGGACGAACCGAATCGAGTATATATATTTTGTTTAAAAATATTTATTTGTGGATATTTTAGTTTATAAATTCATTTTAATTTGAAATCATGAGAGTACTCTATTTTGGCTTTGAAGTCAAGTGTGTTTGTCAATGTCAAGATTCACAAGAATCAACGCATATTACAGGCATTTATTAAGAATTCGCTTTGAGCCATATGTATTATTGTGCATATTTTTAAACAATTCCGCTACTAATCGCCTAGTAACAACTGCCCGACAATTATCTATCAGTTATATCATGCATTTGGTAATGCGTTGAAATTTATGCGCATTTTATTTTAATTCGGGAAATCACTACTTTATATTATATTATTGTTATAAACCAAAAAATGCATCGAACTGAACCACTCAAGTATGAAAACCGACATCAACCGAACCGATTCAAACCGAAATGGTTTGTGTATTTAAAAAATCGATAGAATCGGTTTCACACCAAAAAATTAAAACAAAAAACCGACCGAACCGAACCGAAAACATCCCTAGACCCGGTCCTAAATCTATATTTATCTATCTATCTATCTATTGGTAAAAACCAATTCCAAGACCTTCACTCTCCACTCCCACACTCCATATGGTTATAATATAAGTGTGGGCCTCTATACACAAATAGTTTAATTGGACAAGATGTGAAATATTGAAGATTTCCCCCCCACATCTCCATAATTTATCTATATTAGTGTTTAAAATTGACACAAACATTTATCCCTTATCGACCACACGGCGAAGTTGGTGCTACCTCCAATCTCATGACTGATATCGGGTTTACTTGAACTCCACGAGCACGCCGGCCGTCATGACCTGTTATTAATATTTGAAATAACTATTCAACATAATTAATTAATTTAAGATTCATTATGATATATCTTTGAACATAACGGATCACATATGTTATTAACAAAATTAAAATATAATACAATAAATTTAATATTTTTACACAATGTTTATAAGGAACGTGAAGAATATCAGGTCAAAAATATTAAACTTATTGTAATTATATTTTACTTTTGTTAATAATATGTCTCATGATCCATTTTATGTTAATATATATCATAATAAATCTTTTAAATTAATTAAGTATATTAATTATGTTAAATTGTTATTACAAAATAATATCAATAAATCAAAACCCAACGACGTGGACGAGTAGTTAGTTGCCAAACCGAGCCCATCGGTTGTTTTTTTCCAATATTTAACTAACGTGGTGTTTTCATAAGTATGGATTTAAAAATGTTAAACATTCAAATTTCAAAAAGTATAAGATAATAATCGGTATGTTATATTTTTGTATGTTGAAAATTATAACTTTTGATATTGTGATTCGGTATGTTATAATTTTATGTTTGTTTTAAGATTTGTGAATTTATATTTTTTTATTTTTAACGTTTTGAGAATGTTAAAGTTAGTAATTACAAATAACTATGTTAAACTTATTATTTATATGAATGTGAAGAACATTGTGTCAAAAATATTAAAATTATTGTTATTATATTTTTATTTTTTGTTAATAATGATCCATTTTATGTTAATATATATCATAATGAATCTTAAATTAATTAAGTATATTAATTATGTTGAATTGTTATTACAAAATATTAATATTCACAAATCAGAACCCAACGCGTGCTATAATGTGGGTTCAAACTTTTAAACCTAATCAGATTGAAAAAGTAAAGGAAGTGTTTTCCAACCCACACTCCATGCGGTAAGTAGGAATAAATATTTGTGTATCAATTTTCACTATATTGTCGATCATACTGAGCCATGAGCGGAAGTGCTTTCCAACCCACACTCCATGGTCGGTAATGGATAAATATTTGCGGCCACTCACTTATATTACCGAATTATACGGGTGGAAGGAAGTTTCCAACCCACACTCCATGCGGTCGCAGGGTAAATTGTCAAAATTTTAGCCTTGGAAATATATGCATCCTTTATTCCTCACTCAGAAAAGTATTTAGCCATAAGCTTTCCATTTCCACGTTACTAATTATTATATTACTCCTTTATTATAATATTTTCTATTTGAGAAAATATGTTTCTAAAATTTTAAAATGACTCAATAATTAATAAGTCAAAAATTTTCCTAAAAAATCTATAACAATTCAAAACATAGTTGGTGTTATCTATTCTATTATAATATGTGCAAGACTTACTACCTCTATAGTAAAATATCAATGGCTACTGCTCATTATCAATATCTTCGCTTTTAATTATATAAAAAAGACTTAATATCTTTTACCAATAATAGATAAAAAAGTGTTTGATATAATACTTAATATCTTTTACCAATAGATAAAAGTGTTTGATATAATAATGTCTTTGCTTTTTTTAATTTTATCATAACAATAAGTAAATTCTATTTTAATGCAATGAATTAGCCTACTCATACTAAATTTTTTATATAATTACTCAATTATAATTGAATCACAATTTTCTAATTCAAAAAAATTACTATTAAAGAATATATATTTAAATAATTATGTGATATTTTGTATTATATTTCAATAATTGAAATAATAAAAGTGTCAAGTTACATATCTAATATTCACTTCATCCCCAATAGATTGTCAAAGTTTAAATTTAGATTTTTTACATATTAAATGTTAACTTCAAATATTTTTTTCTATTGTATAATATTTGGTAAAAATTATCAACTAATAATATTTTCAATGTACTTTAAATTTTATTCAAATCAAAAAATTATGTTTCTAGACAATGGAAGTAAGAGTTTGTCACACTATAATTTAAAGTTAAAGCATTTATAATCATTTAAGATTTTGTGGAGTAATAGATTTTGATATTTTATTTTAGAATTTTTTTATTATAATATAAGTATAACATGTTAGTTTTTATCCTTAAATAATGTTTCATTCATAAACTATAGAAGCTAAATAAATTAATTAGAGTCAATTCAATATATGAAAGGAAATTAAAAAATCAATCTTTACTATTTAATATTGATTAAGAATAAAGAAACTAAATAAGAGTATACTGTCATAATAATACTTATATTGCTTTCACTTTATACGAAATTATACCTATCGATATTATGATCTAAAAAATTACATGCACGACACAGAGTATTACAAGTGATATAATCCACTTTTATTAAATAACATTCAATCTACAAATTAAGCATCTCATCTCTATTTGGAATGATTGTGACATTTTCTATTAAAAGTTGTTATTTATCTCAAAATTTTAAAAAGTTTTATATTAAGTAAATATTAAATCACATATATACTATTGAGGTTTAACTTTATTAAAAAATTTGTTCCACAAGATATAGTTTTTAAAAGAGGTATGTCATTTTATTCTATCGATTTTCAATATAATTATTTGGTGATTTCACATTCAATGCGATATCTAATGCGATTTTTTGGCTGTTTTGAGTCCTAAATTGAGATAATTTCATAAAATATTCTTGATATTATTCAGTTTTTAAAATATTATTGATCTAAATCATCAATTAAAATATGTTAAAAATAAATACATAAATAAAATCAATAGTAGAATTCATGAATAATTTATACTACTAATCAATCGACAGTTTGATGCTTAACAATAGATAAAAGAAGTATAAGGTACATTTTTATTATTTAAAAGACAAAGTTGACAGTTTTCAAACAATAAATAAAATTACATAATGTGTTTTTTTATTAAACCTTGAAAATAAAGAGTAATATGGTAACAAATTAAAACTTTTAATCTATTATTAAAATTATATTATTAAAATACTGCAAAGGATCATAAAACTATAAACAAAATAAATTATAATATAAATTAAAAGTATAATTTATAAATTTACGTAAATAGTTAATTATTTTATTTATTATCTCAGTTTAAATATTTGAAGCAAAAATACTTATTTGCAATGCACGTACATTTTACTAGTATATATAAAAGCACGAGTTGTCTTTAAAATGTGTTTCTCTCTTTTTCGAACGGATCTAAATAATTCTTTAAATGGCGGTATATAATTGTATTTTGATAAATTTTAATTTGAAATAAAAGACCACAAATACAAATCATATAATATAAGGTTCAACATGCAAATAGAATTGTGCCATTGCAGGTATTAATTATTACAAGTCAGATATGTATGGAAATTATTGTTGGAACTAAGAGATATTAGATCTCATCAAATGCCCGTTGAACAATTTGATTGGTCAACCGATTTATACATTCAAGGATATAAAATCAATATATATTAATTGTTGGATAATTAACATTTAGGATTTACCGACATCAACATTAGGAGTTACGATGGCTTACTAGGGTCCGCTCGTAATCTATATATTAAGACAATAATCGGTTAGTATTGTTTAATATATTACTCTTGTCGATCCGCCCTAAGAGGTCACACACAAATAGCAAACCGAACTAATAATATTGTATTATAATTTCTCGGGTTTTAAAGTGAAACACGAAGGAAATATTCGGGAGGAAAAAATCGGGGATAAGGAGTATGGCGGTTTTGGTTAATTGTAGGAGATGAGGATAGAGTTTTATTTGGGAGGTTTATTCTCCTTAAAACTCTCCTCTAAACTAATACTCCCTCCATCCCACAAAGATTGTCCATTTTTTTATAGTTGTAATTTTTAAACTTTGACCTTAAATATATTTATTTGTTTTGTATAATATTTGATAAAAAAAATATATCAATGAAAAGATTTTGAAATATATTTTTCATTGATATAGTTTTCATCAAGTATTATACAATACAAGCAAAAAAATCTACAGTCAAAGTTCAAGAGATACAACAAAAAGTCAAAAGTGAACAATCTTTGTGGGATGAAGGTACTATATGGAGTGGTTTATTCTAGCAAATCACTTAAGCCTATTTTGATTTGAGAAATCAAATTCTCTCTTCCTCATCCCCACAAAAAGTCGTCGAACCTCCCCTTATTGGAAGAGAAAAAATTTATCTTCCAATCTTGTTCCGTTTCACTCTAAATCGTTCTAGTAAAACGCACGGAAGAGTCAGGATCATTTGCTGGTATGGATACTCTTGGAGATACCCTTCTTTGGGTAATTAGGCTCATTCGATTCTGCTTCCATTACAATACTCCAGAAGAAAGCTACATTCTTGTAATTCGTTTTTTTTTTGTTTTTTCAATACGTAGTATCCTGGGATTCGTATCCGACTAGTTTAGAACATTTAGAAACATTATTGAATCCAACAGTGGCCTCAGAGCTCAGGTTATTTGAATGCAATTATGTAAAAAAAATCGATTTTACAGAATTATGGACTGATTTGCATGTTTAATTTGTAGTTAATTCTATTTTAATTCCTATTGATGAATTATGTAATTAGATTAATTAAATACAATTAATTATTATCAAAATTAATCAATGTGAAAAAAATTTAAATAATATTTCTAATTTTGGAGAATTTTTTCTTACAATTTTTCAATTAATTTTCATCGCTTTAGTAATCAAACGAGTAAAAATCATCGATTCTCAGGCAAATCGTGACGTACACAAAAGTCAAACGCGGAGCCGCTATCGCCAAGAATAGCCGACGCTTGGATGCCATAATGTCACTCTGTAAAGGTAAATCGAAAGCACTCAATAAACTCGACCCGATTCGATCCGATTCGGTTTAACAAAAATGTCCAATGCCGTGGATTACGTGTGCTCGATATGTGGCGTCTCCTATGCCGCCACATGGTCCATCGTGCCGTGGGCTTAATTTACTGCATAATGAAGTCAATGTTTTGCTCACTACTAAGTCGTGACGACGCCAATGACAAGGGGTATAACACTTGACCGCATTTAGGTTTAGACGCCGAATTTCGAACGTAAAGGGCTGGCTAGTTATCTGGGGCTCTAGTTCAGCTGTGATGCTTTGTGCGCTGGGTCGTCATTGCCCCGCTATTGGCCATGGGTTGGTTTTCTTGGTTGTTTGAATCAAATTCCACTATTTATTAATCGGATACCCAATTTAATTACTTAATTTGGCCAATTGAGTTCTTTTAATTCGATCCAAACTTAATTATCAATTTACTTTTTGTTAGAATTGATTTATTAGAAATTAATTGAATTGTATTCATTTAATTTCTCGCTGAAAATTATTTTAATCAATTTATTTTAAATCATTACTAAAATTAGCTTCTAATCTAGACATATTAAATTAAATTTTTATTAGGTTTAGTTATAATATTTTAATTAATTAAATTCTAACTATGATTAGGTTTAGTTATAATATTTTGAAAATTGATTTAATTAATTTGGAGACCTATGATTATGAGATAATTAGAGTTTTAAATTATGACATAATTTAGGAATTAATCATCATAAGTGTAAAATAGTATTTTTGGAAAATACTAGTTATTTTAATATTAGATATTAATTCAACATGTTATTAATATTAGATATTAATGACATATTTGATATTAGATATTAATATCGCATTTTAATATAAGATATTAATTTGATATTTGTTAACATTAGTTATTAACAATACCTTATTAATATAAAATATCAAATAAATACTAGAATTAGATTACTAGTTATTTTTACACTTAGACGAATTAAATAGTTTAATTCATTTGATGAATTGATTAGAGTATTTCATTTTGATGTATATATTCTTGACATACAATATGTGTACCTACTTCATGCTTCATCCATGCTATGTATACTAGTTGTAATTTTGATTACTTATCATGCATGATATAATTATGAGCCTAATATATATGAATGCACAATGCAATTCTAAACATGTTCGGGTATAGCATACATATGCTTATGAGGTTGTACGACCAACCTCAAGTGTCCGTAAAATTTAAAATATATATATATTCAAAAACTAGACTCACGGACAAATCCGTGAGGACCAGTCCCATCCCGATCAGATATTCGAGTAGGGAGAAATAAATTTGCAAAGTTGCTACAAAAAGCTGAAAGCGTAAATTCCAGCAACAACTTTGAACGCCCATAACTCGAGTCCTAGAGTAAGTTATGAGGCCCTCCATATATCAAAAGAACCGTCTTTTCATTATCTTTCTAATGATATAAGATAGGCCCAAAACGGACTTGTAAGGAAGAAGTTACAAGCAGTTTTCTAAAGGGCTGGAAATTCTTGACGAACCAAAATCATGAAATTCGAAAAAATAGTTATACTATTCGAAACATGATAACACTTCAAGGGAATATTCAAGGCATCTAAATAAGCATAAATAAACATGTATAGCCAAATTCCAATTAAAAATCCAATCTTGATGTTGTTTGTTCATAAAGACTACTATGTTACATGTATAATTATTAAAACTTATGAAGTTTTAATTTTTATGTCCGAAACATATAGTCTAAGTCAAAGGACTACCAAATAATCATCAAAGAATATGCTAAAATTCATAAAAAGCATAAAATAAATACATAAGGAATCAAATGTATTACCTTTATGCAAAATCTCAAGTATGTCTTCAAAACGGTGTAAACTTTATACCTCTATCCAACTTGAAACACTTGCAAATCATTAAAAAAAAAAGCATTAATATTGATATATAATCACATGATGATGCAAGAAGCAAGAAAGAAAATCAAAAAAAGAAGCAAAGCCCTATCCGACTCCTCGATGTACGTGCCTGGGCAAGAGTCATTTAATGCTTCGGCTTCCTTCCCTCATGCTTATATAGACACCTCATGGACCAATTGCCCTAAAAGCCCACTATCTTTATCTTGTTGGATAAGTAAGCCCTTATGTTACAAGACAAAATAAAACGAACTAGCCTATCATAGGCCTTGTTCGAAAATCTCTCATATTATGGTAGTGGATGATTAAATTTTTTTCAGCGCTGAAAAATAATACATCCCGAATATTTGACGATTAAATAAAATGGGCCCAAAATTGGTCCGAAAATTCTAAAAAAATAGGTTAAATTAAAATGGTTAATTCTAAAGTCCATACGAACCGGCTATCTTAAAATATTCAAATTGGGCCAAATTCATGTTAAATTAAACATTGATTCCATTAAACTAAAGGATTCTTGATCAATATAAACAAATCTAGAGTACTACATCTCTAGAAAATTTAATTCTCTAATAACTTGAGAATTAAATAAGTCTCGATATGTAAATAAATTCATGTCAATACTAAACTCCAAATAAATTAATTACTATTACATCGCCTACGAATTTAAATTAAAACCTGTCTTAATACGTAATAAATCAGCGCACATTAAACCCAAAATTATTTAATTCTCAAATAAATAGAGAAAGAAATAAGTCTTAATATGTAATAAACCGCCGTTAACATTAAATACAAAATTATTTAATTCTATAATAAAACGAAGAATTAAACGGGGTTCCACATGTAATACATTCTGTTAATATTTGAATCTAAGTAATTTAATTTCTAATAAATTGAGAATTAAATTCATCCTTAACATAAGTCGACATTAACTCCCGCATAGCTTAAATCTTCATTGCTCAAGTTTCTGTGACGGAAGGCTTAATTATGATCGTGACATACAAAATATGTCACCATAAATCTAGAAACGAGTCAACATTCCTATGTTTGTGAGTTGACTGTGGGTCATGATCAAAGGTATCACAAGAAGTCCCTATAAATAGGTTATCATCCTTCAAATCCTCAAATGACATGTAGATGATGACCTGTGACCGCAGCTTAGCCTCCAACGCAACCGCAAAGAAGTTTGAAATAAAGTGCCAACCACTAGCCCCGACATCCGGTAGAGAGTAGCCGATAATCGGATCAAGCATTTAGTGAATAAATTCTCATCAATAAACGATCCAACTTACATCCAATAAGTCGAACAATTTGCATCGGATGCATGAAGAAAAACTATTTAAATACCAACATGTACAACATTCATGTTGAAAAACGGACATGTCTAGGTTTAACTCGACACCTACTATGCATGTATTCTTAGTTCGAGGGCAATCTGCAGACAAAGTGAAACTTTATTAAAAAATAATTAAAAATGATTAAGACGATTGGCCAAATTGATTAAAATCGAGCCACTAAAAATTGACATGCTGCCAAGGCTCTTAATCGAACCCTAAAATTTAATATAAAAACCCTCGCATTTAATAAGTGGTTTCGGTAAAATAGCCCAATTAAACGTATATTAAATTTAGATGCTAAAAATCCATAATTTTATTACAATAAAATTGATCATAGGGCCTAAAATTAAAGTTCTAGAAATTCCGGGGTTCGAAATGAACACTCCAAAAGTTATGGGGTTCAAAATAAAGGCCCTAGCCCTGAAATAATACGAAACGATTCGACCTGAATCGAATCTTCTCGCTTCGTATCAGCTACTTCTTTTATTACTCTGAGGCAAAGTAATTTTCAATTTTCAACAGCTCGTATCTTGCCTCAAAATTCAACGGTTAAGATCAGAATCCAATCTCGAAATTAAACCAACCAATCGTATGATTCAAAGCCTATAAATACACCCCCCCCTAAATTTTAAAAATCATACAACATTCATACCGAAAAAAACATCCGAATATATAGAGGCGATCTCCTCAAATTCGTAGTTTAAATCTTTAAAACCGGCGTAAATACCTCACATTAACGGCCGGAAACACCCAGTAAACCACAAAATGTAGGCCTAAATCATGCCGCTACACATATGCGCAGAATTTTCCAAGCTTCAGCTAAAACTAATGCATCCGACACAAATTTCTCTTCAGAACGCTTCTAATATTCGTGAATAAGCTAAATAGCTCCCCGATTATTCATAAATCTTGTACGAATAATTTAAAAAATCGTGTTTGATTTATCAAGTCTCAGAGTATAGAATACACTAAACATTCAAATTCCTAAGGTAATTGGATTCTGTATAAACACGCTGGAGCAAGCGCCCCGCCAAGTTGAATGAGAGATTACCAACAAGCGCCGTGACAATCCTACATTCATACCGGATATCACTATAAAGAATGCTCGCGGCGCCTACTGTGAATACAAGCTAAGCTGCATATCAAGCTCAAGCGCCTTAAGCTCAAATCCCAAAGGAGTCAAATCTCACTAAGCCTCTAATTCTACAAAGAACAAGTTTCAAGTACGCAACTGTATTACAAGCAAAAAGTCAGATATCGCTTCAACAAATACGCTTATCCTCCATACAATTTCACGAGGCTCCGAGTCAAGTCCCGCCCAAAGACAAGTAACATATCAAGCTACTAAGTCCCACCACAAAAAGCGTGAGCCTCCCATCACCGGCATACTCAAGAAGTAGTTCTTGGCATCCACCGACATGCACGACGTTCCAGCACCCAAGACAAGCCCTATACAACCAACATGAATACTTATCCGCGCCCTCAAATGACTACATCCAAGTGACTAGTCTCAAGTCCATCAAGACAGTGACATATCTAAATTTCGTAATAAAACACCTATCTAAATCAAATCAAGCCAAACTGCCTCAAAATGAAATTACAACTGCCCTCATACCAAGCCTCCTATCAAGACTCAAATGCTCTCAAGTCTTTATTACATTTCACAAATCAAGAACGCCAGTGATTCATACTTCTGGCTAACTGATCCTCTTCGATTTGATAAAACCTATACACTGAGAAATTTTTCCCTACGGTGAGTTTTATTTTATACTCCTTATAATAAATAATAAAAACTCTTCTTTGTATATTGTTCATTAATGATAAAAATAAAAATTATATCATTTTATAATATTAGCAAACTGCCTATCTTCAATCTTTATTAGAAAGAAAAATGTAAAGATGAGCAAAAAATATCATCAAATAAGTCTGTCCAAGAAAACGACTTCAAAGCAAAAATATCATCAAATAAGTGAGTGCAAGAAAATGACTTCACAGAAAATGTTAGCTCATACTAACAAAATTCTAGAGTCAAAGCATGTTAAATAAAGTTGAGTCTCTTTACAAGCGTCCATCTCTGGGGTACATATCGTACGCACTGTAGGTCTACCCTAGAGTCTAGACCCAAGTCTAGTTAGGAATAAACGAAGCATAAGCATCTTTGAAATGAATTGAAGCAACAACTAACATAATTATAGATGGTCATTTCAATCCCGGTCCACAATTGTTGGTCCATAATTACATGTTTCAAATTCTTTTGAGAATGGGAGTTTCTATTTTTATTGAGACAATGTCATGTGATAATTCTATCTTCTGCTCTTCTACAACCGATTTCATAATTGAAACATACACGAAAGGTACCTCTATTAGTTTTAAAGTTAATAATTATTTTTCTTATGCATAATTCGACTCCGTATGAATTTTTTTTATCAAACGTTTAGAAGAAATGATATTTGAACGTTTAGAGAGATTCTTATCAATGTCACTCCTCACCCATCTGGTTTGGAGTGAATTCCATCCTGCAATCTTTAAGTTATCGGGTGAATCCTGTCATTTTTCCACTAGACCAATCCATCTGATTACATTCATACTACAAACTCTAATTCCCTAATAACACCAAGCAAGTAAATCTTGAAGAAAAAGAAAATTCATAATTCTCACTTTAATTATTAAGATTTGTTAAATGGAACATAGATATAAGATCCATTTAATTAGTTTTTAATATTTGCAATATTAATTACTACTCCGTGTTATGGGATAATTGAATTATATATATACCCACTTTATAATGCCCAAGTTTGTCGGAATCACATGTTGTCATGTTATATATGACACCAAGAAGGTAGAAAATGTATTGTATTAAGCAATAATAGTTACTTATGATTGGATCTTGACCGAATACTTTAGTTTTAATCTCTTTTATATCCATATATATGTGTATATTTCTTGAATCATCAACTACTAATAGACCTAAACTGTCCTTGTTGGATTCCTCGACTATCTTTATTATTTCTTGGTATGTTTCTAGAAAGAAAACCATAATCATTCTTCTTGCTGTTTGAAAGGAGACAAAATTTTGTAAGTTATCTTTGTTCATGAGACAAATTAAAATGATGAAAACACTATTAAAGCAATAGTATATGGATCCATGGAATCATTTAGATTACTAATCTTCTCAATTTATAACATGTTACAGTATAAAGTGATGTTGGGAGATGAAAAGAGCTATCCTACCTTCTGATGGGAACGGGCTGCATATTTTCGTCCTCTTTTTTTATATTTAAAAAATCTCTCCATCTTTTACATAAAGAGAATCAAACTCACAATTAGATATAAAATGTTGAATATATCATTAAAGTTCAATTACAAATGTGCCACAGAAGGTAGTAAAATATGAAAACATGAAATATTAAAATCATAATGTTATCTTTTTTTTTTTACTAAATGCTATTTATAGTAAAGGCTGAAGAAGTAAACCTTTACACGACATAACCAAGCTCCTTCCTTAGGCTTTAGACTGAAAATGACAACTAAAATGGTCTGAGTTTTCTCAATTTTATCTTAAAACGAAAAAATTAAATCTTGAAGAGAAAATTTGCCAAGTGTCTAGCAAGATATGGATCAAATATGGATTTATAAAGGGACCAATTGTTAACAAATACATGCTCTCAATCCTCCTTTCTCTTTCCCCATTTCATCCATCTCTTTTGCCTACTCTCCTTTGTTTCAAAACTATATATACCATTGCTAATTGTTCAACACCGTACCTTTTCCATCCCCCCCCCAAACTAAAAAATAAAAATAAAAAATCCTCAAATTTGGAGCAAATTGAGATTTTGAGAAAACCCATTGAAGTAAAAAGAATAAAATAGTGTCTTAGTATGGAAGATATTAGCAGTGATCAACATCAAGCTGAATCAGCAAAGTTTCCTCCATCAAGATTCAAGAGAATCTGTGTGTTCTGTGGAAGTAGTCCAGGAAAGAATCCAAGCTATCAACTTGCTGCTATTCAGCTTGGGAAAGAACTGGTATATTTCACTGTGCTTTTCCCTATTTATCAAGACATGCAACGTATGAAACATAAGAAACAATTGCACAAATAAAATAGTCTATGGAATTTGGAAAAAATCGAGACTAAAGATTCATTTTTTCTCCTTTATTTGGAATTGTACACTAAAATCTTAACAAAAAATTATTTACCATTAAAGAAATAAAGTTAAAGGTCAAATATCATGATAACATTAAAGCAGGGTCCTCTGTTTTTGGACATTTTCTTGATCTTTTTCATCTCAATATCTTCCATCTTTTCTTTTGGCTTTATTTTCATTCTTTTGTAATACTCCATTGATTTTAAAAAATTGACAAGTTTAATTTTCAATAATCAAAATAACAAATTTTATAATTTTAATTAAGACATATAACTTTAATTTGAATCGAAATAATCATGTTACTAGTAAAACACGTTTAAAAATCTTTGAGTTCAAAAGTTAACTAACAAATTGAACAATCTTAAATGAAATTTCTAAACATTTCATAAATCATTTCATAAGATTGTGCATAAGTATCTCTGAAATTTGGTACGACTTTTTATTAGAACTACTACTCGGTATTAAACAATAGTACCATAATTGGAGTATTATGGACAATATGCACATATTCAAGATTCTTGTTATTTTGCAATATAACTTTATTATAAAGTAATAAAGCATGATCAATATCAAATTCTGAAAATGGTATTATTGTAAATGGTTTGACTGGTGATTGCTTGATGATGCAACTAATCTGTTTTAAAATTGCCAAAAAAAATGAGCAGGTTGAAAGAAACATAGACTTGGTCTATGGAGGTGGAAGCATTGGCTTGATGGGATTAGTTTCTCAAGCTGTCTTTAATGGAGGCAGACACGTTTTAGGGTTGGTATTTTCTTTGTTTTAATATCTTAATTATCGTCTTACTTATAGATCTTAAGATATAAATAATTGTTTAAACTTACGTTGATACGGTATAAATAGTCTTGTTTTCAAATATTTCGTTTCTTGCATTAGAAAAAAATAAATTCCTTTTGCTTAGGTCAGTCCAAAGTTTAGCTAAACTGTTTTTAGGTGATTATGTCAAGAAAAGTGATTGATTTGTTCTTGTATAGGTTTGTTTTTTAATTGTTACCTATATTAGTCAAATTAACCGATTTCATTTATTATTACTTATAAAATCCTTAAGCAAAAACAAACGAGTACATAATTCCTTTGTTTTTAGTGGATTCTTTTATTTTCAGTGGAAGAATTAAGGGCTACTTTGTTAATCTGCCTCTAATTTTTCAAAAACTTACTATTAAGTATTTTTAAAAAAACTATGCTTATTCTTTTAAAATTATGTTACCGCCTCCAAAATTTTATATTTTTTTCTTACAAGACAGATAAAGTATCCGCTCCTTATATAAAAAATTTTGCTCACATTATTTATTTTCATTTATTGTTACTTATAAAATCCTTTGGCTTCTTGTAGGGTTATCCCCACGACTCTTATGCCTAGAGAGGTAAATTTAATCTTCTTCTTGTCTTAGTAGTAAAAGGTAAATAAAAACTGGTTGAATTTATCAACCAAAGAAGCTTAATAAAAAGTTGTTCTCAATCAAGGTCAATGATAATCAAGTTGTCATTAGCAACAAATGAGTAAATATTTAAATTAATCAATAGATGATTTGTTTATGATTTATGTTAAAGATGATAAGTAGTGACACAATCATTTTGACTGGGAAGAATATTAAAGTGGTGTCAATTCATGATGATCAGATCACTGGAGAAAGTGTAGGAGAAGTGAGAGCCGTGTCTGGTATGCATCAAAGGAAGGCTGAAATGGCTCGTCAAGCTGATGCATTTATAGCATTACCTGGTTCGGATCTTCTATCCTACTTCAATTTTTCTTTTTTACCATTTTTTTCTCATATCATGGTATTTTTGTTAAAATTTGAATATTCAAAAAAAAATTGTGATTAAAACTGAAATTTTAAAGTGATAAATGAAATAAGAGTGTTAAATTGAGATGGAGTTAATAATTTAATGGAGAACGAATCTTTATCAGTAAACAGTTACTAGCATATAAAATGGAATGAAATGGGAAACAGCTATATTGGAAAGTGGAAAAAAGTTGTGTATGTGTGTGTACCAATAGAAGTATATTGGTTGAACTTGTAGGTGGATATGGGACATTGGAAGAACTTCTTGAAGTCATCACTTGGGCTCAGTTAGGAATCCATGACAAGCCGGTACCTATCCCTATCTATCCTCCTTTTTCTAGTCCTCTATCTTACTTTTATTATGCAATAAGTTTTTCACTTATACTACCATCACAAATTCACAATTATACAAACTTTTCTGTTTATTTGAATAACCTAGTTTGTTTTTAGTTAAATAACGATATGTTACAATAATTCTTAAGAGGCTCTCGTCTTATCGGGTTAAGGGAATCAGAAAAGACGCGTCTTACTTATGTGATAATAAAGAGATTATATTTGAATTGATTCAAGAATAAATTGTAAACATTATATATTTATTACTTTACAATAAATAAATAGTGTAGATGGTGTAACGAAATATTTTGATTTATTTCATCATATTTATTACTCCGTTCATCCCAATTTATTAGGGAGTTTTGATTTTGATGTTATTAGTATTATTATGGGTCATTTGGGTCATAGTTTATGATGTGCATAATATAATGTATGCAGGTGGGATTACTGAATGTGGATGGCTACTACAATTCCTTACTGTCATTTATAGATAAAGCTGTTGATGAAGGCTTTGTGACACCTTCTGCCCGCCATATTATTGTGTCTGCCCCAACTGCCCATGAACTCATGTCTAAACTTGAGGTACATTTTCACTTTCTCTACAATAATATCATAAGCCAAAGAGAATGACACATGGCACACTAGCCCACTCCACAGGAACTTGTTTGCCTGTTGAGCATATAATACTATGATATCAATCATCATGAGCAATAATTTTTCAAGTGGCATAAATCACATGTTCTTGCCTTTTGGAGTGGAGGGTGTCTCATTAATGTCTCCAATACGATTTTACAAATCGTTTTTTCGTTTTACATATTGTATGATTAATGTAAAATAAAGTACTTTGGCCTGGGAATATATTCAATCCATTTATTGTAACGTTATCTAACCATATATGGCGATTATTATTTGGTATAGCAATTGTTTTTCTTCTTCTTTAATGTGCTAGTGTACAATATCATATTCATCACAATGTGATGATTCTTGAAGTGCCACTTATGTACAATTTCTAAATTATATGTAGATGGTTAATCATGCAGGAATATGTTCCAACTCATAATGATTCGACTCCAAAGCTAAGTTGGGAGATGGAGCAACAATTGGGTTACTCAAACAAGTCAGAAATTGCCCGTTGACCAAAGGGGGGTTGAACTAGATCCATAATATTGATGGATCATTAGGCAAACTACAGTATATAGAGAAACAATTCAGGTTGTTGTAACACATGATGACTTGCAGGCAGCAAAATGTAGATGCAAGACTTATTCCAGAACTTTATTATTGTACCTCCACAAATGTTTTGTTTTCATGTGGAGTTCTATACTACTATTGTTGTGTATGTTAGTATAATTGCTTTAGTAGAGAATTGAAGCTATATACTGTTATAATTAGGATGCTTAACTTAAGAATGAACTATTATTAGAAGTTGTTGGAGTATATTATAGTGTGGTTGTGAAGGAACTTCATGAAACAAAGATTAATTTTAATAACTTTCTTGATCATTATTGTTTTTACCCATTCTTTTTTGTTACCATTTTAAGTTAATGTCTATTGTAAGTTTATATAAAGCCTTCCCTTTCCATAATTAGAATAGAAAAGGAAATTTGAGCATAGTCCCCTCCAATCTTCACCCCCAGTATTTGTTCAATATCATGATACTTTTCATATATATCAACAACATACCTTGTCCAATGTCTCTGAAGAGGTTCCTGCTTGAGCGGGATAAAAGGGCGGAGGGGTCGGATTCGAAATGAAGAATACAGATTGGAGACCCAAGAGGTAAGTGAATGTCTCAGTGTACATGGCCCTCCCCCCACACGATTTGATAGTGTTTTGCAGGAAAACCAACATGCAAATGCTACACCCAGTCACACAGACCATATCAATTAGTGCTCTATGTGACAAATTTGCAACTTATTTGTTGGAAATTAATGATAAGCAAAATACAATATTAGTAGTAGATATCCATTGCCCCCTTTCAACATTTAAAAATGCCCCCTTTCGAACTTCACCTCAGATGTTTTTCCATAAATAGATACTTGAACAAAAAAGTTAGAACATCACACTATCCTCAGTGTACCATTACTTAAGAGATATAGGTAACAAAAATAATGGTCTGGCATATCAATGATCAAACACCCACTATTGTGAATATTAGTGTTAATATTAGGAGTAAAATATATGGTCTTCCACAATATCGAGTAACCCCAAATTATCATCTCATGAGATTCTGAAATCATTACAAGGTTGTATATAACTAGCATGCTAGTACAAGATGTACAGGATTCTGTGTAATGCAAACATGATCGACGTCATGTAGCTTAGCAGTTCGTCCGAGTATAACACACTAGTAAAAAATCTGATAGATGATGGCTCACAGATTAATAGCTACATCTGATGCAAGAGCATTCCATTAATCGAATTTAGGCCTATTGCCCTAAAGATCGGGCAACTGATGATGTTGTCACTAAGCCGGAAAGAAGGCCAACGATGAGTGCACTGTTGTATGTGCTTGGTTCCGTTTGCATTGAATTGTTTCTTGAATCAATAAATGTCTCGTTTAGGAAAGGTCCACCAACCATTGCCCCGTATGCAATATTTGGATTAGGATCGGTGGATTCTAGATACTGGAAACCGTCTTGGCAGCTAGTTTTTTTATCTACTGGAATTGATGCCCCTCTGTGATGGACAAACTGTGGATACTCATCTCCATAGCCCACTAAGAAACTGGTTTTCAGAGGATTGTTACCTAAAACATAATCAGCCTGAAAGAAAGTAAAGGGTAATGAGTATGGAAGATTATTGTGATTTTCAGAGGATTGTTACTACAAGTTCTAATGACAGTAACAGTATTGAAATCTCAGTTGAGGTGAATGTATAAGATGTACCTGTGACTTTGCAAAGTTGCGGAGATCGAATGGTGAGAAATGGCGACCATCACAGGTAATTTTTGGAGTGCGGGATGACAACATGTAATCACTGTAAAGAACTGCTAAAAATGCAGATCCCACAGGATGTTGCAAGGAATTCCATTCGGCAACCCATATAAGACCACCTGCGAAACGTTCAGAAGATCAATGAAAAACCATGATTTACAAATTGTGTGAGCGAAATAGATGCAATAGCATGAGAATAGGGATAAATTTATTGTTTGAACAAATACTATGGTAGCTATTAAATCTAAGAAATCAATTATTGTCAAACTTTAAGTCCCTCTGAAAGTAACCATACACATTAACTTAAGTTTGCCCTAATAACTATTGATTAAAAAAGATGGATGATTATGAGGTTTGGTTTTAGGCATATTCTTATAATCTTGTTCGTGTAACTTAGTGTAATGTAAATACGTTTGACTTGAAGATACTAAACATCAGGAAAAGGTCAAAGCATTTTATCCAAATCATAAGTCACCAAAAGGAAATTACTTTTAGTTCTGCTTTTGGTCACTGATGGAGATTTAGGTAGGAGGCCGCACATGACAGCTTCTGCTGAACTCCTATACTTCTGGAGGGTATCATCATTTGAGATGTCTTTTGACCCAAAAAAGCTTACCCTGGACAGAAGAACCTGCATGAAACCGCGTTACTGAATAACTTTATATGAAGCCTGGAGGGATAACAATGTAAAATGAAATGACAGTGCCAAATGAACTCACACACAAACATGGTTTATAATTTTGTAGTGCTGTAGCTCAATAAGGTTAAGATGAAAAACTAGCACCAGCCGTTATCAGAATTGCCAGATTCTTTCTATTGATCGTGCAAGTTTATCAAGAGCGAAGATTTAGCCATTCTTCTAAGACTCAGCGACTATCTCTGACTATGTTCTAATCATCTTTTTATAACTAATTTTTGCATATCTAACTTCTATAGAAACTAGAGAGAACGTGATAAAGTCACAGTTTGTAATTTCATACTTCTCAAACAATAGATTGCAATTAAGAATTTTCGAACCATTTTTTTCCAACAATTTACTTCAACAAATGTAGATAAAAAACTATTCTTTTGAGAGAGTAACAAATACCTGAGCTCCTGCGAGCTTGTTATCCCAGCTAAACCATGTTGGATTTCCCCAGTTTGCAAATTCTTCCCCATTATCACCAGTCACATAATCATAATATGATTTATCACCAGTAGCATGATAAAGCCAACCAGCTGCCCACAAGAGTTCATCACCATATCCTGTGGAGTTGTAATATGTCTGTACATCGGGGATACTTTCACTATATAAAGCCCTATTTTCGTCAGCAAATTTAAACAAATCTTTCGAGTGCTTGAGAAGGGAACTTGAGTAAGACGAATCGGATGATTTGAAGACCATGGATGCCGCTGCCATGGCAGCTGCAGCTTCAGCTGCAACATCAGAACCGGGGGCAGATGTATCCACCTTGGTGAGAGGCCTTTTCCCTGTCATATCTTCAGGTCTGTCCCAACATTTGTGATCTAGCGTAGGATCACCCACCTGCCAAAATGATATATCGTTGATTGGATTATTAGCCTCATGTACAAGTCTTTCCGCTTCTATTGGAAGAAAATAAAAATAAATTTTATTTCCTCCTAAAGCCCTTTCTCACCAGCAACTTTAGTCTTACAGTCCCACAGCAGATAACAAATGTATGTGCTAGACTGGGTTACTAAACACTCGACAAAGAGTGCAGGACCATAATGAAACTTACTTTTTCAACTTTCAATACCTAATACAAACAATAGCCTCGATGAAATATTCAAAGGTAATACCACAAATATGAGATGATGCTGTCATGTTGATACATCACTAAAATCAAAGACGCAACACAAATATTCCCACTCCTACAGAAATCAAGGAACACGCCAAAATTCCACACTCCCAAGAGGAAAGAGAAAACTTGTAATGCTAAGAAAGTGTCGATAACACAGAGCCAGAAAGAGGCAGAAAAATATGTTGTGCAAGAGTAACCTGAATATAAAGAACATTTGGTGAAGGATGAGAATTGATGAGGAAATCTGTGATCCATTTTAGTGAGCCTTGAGCAGATTCCAACTGGCCAGCCGCCTTCAGTTGGTCACCATATTCAAGGATTGACCACGACAGAACAGTGGCAGTATAAGCCAAGGGGAACATAAACTTCATGTGATCCCCTGCATCATACATTCCTTTCGAAAGGTCCAACTTCTCTTCACTTCCATCCTTCAGAGCCGAATCTCCCCTCCAAGGTATTGTGTTGTTCACCAATTTCCCAGCTATTATATCAAAGCAAAAAGTTCCAGTGTCAGTTGATATAATAAAAGATACAACAATTCTAAGACATGTAAAGACAACCGTCCAAGAGAACATCTAAAATCTTCATGATTATTCCTTGTTAGTCACAATATAAACCTTAGAATCAAGAGCAAAGAAATTAATCAAATGAACAAACTCTGACCATGTAAAGATTCTCAGCATCCCTCTAAAAACACAGTTATTTTGACATAATCACATAAGCACACATAATTTTTCGAATCAAAATCTAAATAA
Organism: Lithospermum erythrorhizon; assembly: GCA_019722365.1. Lineage (NCBI taxonomy): Eukaryota > Viridiplantae > Streptophyta > Magnoliopsida > Boraginales > Boraginaceae > Lithospermum > Lithospermum erythrorhizon. The sequence continues at coordinate 2,216,125 of JADFUC010000954.1, read as the reverse complement.
AGGCTACCCCTTCAACATTTTATCCAACTTAATGACTTTGGTACAAGAATGCATGGAAAATATGCAAAAAAACCATAACCATAACAAACAAAAAAAAAAAAAATCACTTCAATTGCCACAAAGCATGTCTAGTTCTGATACAATGAGATATTGAGCAAACATATCAATATATTAGGCATACTATTATACAAATGAATGCAAACATGCATTCACATTTACATGCCGAATGCCTTTTAAGAGTCTCCCGCCTTAGCGAGTAAGGTAGTTCAGATAGTACGCAGTCTTACCCCTATTATACAATGCAAAGCATTATGAAAATGAGATCAACTGAGAAAACGATCAAGAATCAATCACCCAAGTATATAAAAACAAATGCACAAAACCAAACCAAAAACAATGAAAAAACACCATGAATGGAGGGAAAAAAGAGTATATGAATACATACATTTCTGAATATCAAAGAACTGCATTGCAAGTTTGAGAGCATCAGCATATGATTTAGTCAATACCCCTGGAGACCCTGGTACAGGTGCAGCATCTGGAACACTATTATCACCATTTTTATGCTTAATTAACAACACAACTCCAACAACTACAACAGCCAATACTATGATAACCAATAACCAACCCCAACATCCGGCACACTTTTTTGATTGTTTCCCCATATTTAAATAAACAACAAAAAAATCTTCAAACCCAACAAAAAAAAACTAAAATGCAGATTTAAACATGAAAATGGAAATTGGGTTGTAATAAAAACTCAATGTTCTTGGGTTTTAGGACAACTTTAACATGTTGGCATTGGACCATGTAATGAAAATTGCTGAAATTTTAGTACTTTATGAAATCTTTGTCTTTTTCTTGTTTTTTTTTTTGTGTCCTTTTAAGTTTGTCAATTAACACATAAAATGAGGGACATATAAATATGCAATAAATTATATAAATGAATTATTGCTATGGGTTTAACAAATAGGGGGAAAAGTGCTTAAAACATTCAAGATTTTTTTATTTTTTAATGGCATTGACATAGATAATGAAGAAGATTAATGTTGTTACAGATTTATTTAAGTTTTTTTTTGGGTTTTTCGATTAAAGATTGATTTGACTATTTGTCAATTTTGCAATGTCAAATGTGATTGATGGTTGTTATACATGAAGAGGCGATCTATGCGGAGAGTGACAAAGTCATAGATTTTGTCCTTTATTCGGTCCCTCTATTTAGGGTGATTCGGGTGAATCTAATCAGTCTGCTCTCTCATCTCCGCGTTTTCGTCAATAATTTGGTATCTTAATTATATTACTGTTACCATCATTGACATTCTGCACAATCATACCCTTTCGTTTCAAAAATGTATTTCATTATTTAAATAAAAAATTATTTTTATTGCTTAATACTGAAAACTATCAGATATCGAGTTTGTAAAAAACTATAATGGAAATATAAAGTTTCATCAAATCAGAAATTTATATTAAAAATATAACATCAACTATCGAAAATTTTTCTGTGATAATTATATATTTTAAGACGACGCAAGATTAAAATACAGAGAAAGAAAATGAGAGCAGTTGTATGTTATTACTTGCCTCTGCATATCTTTACAAAACCCAAACCATCACATGACAGAAATTAATAGTATTATTCTTAAAAGTGTAAAATTGTCATACTAGCGATTCTTAAAGATCATTGTTTTTAAATATACACCTGGATGCCCCACCGGAGCAAGTGACTCAAAATTTTCTTTGTACCTTCAATACAAGCATTCAGCTCTTACGATATCTCTAATCCCCTTCAATATTATTCATTCTTTACCAATTAAGTTATGACATTGAGCATATATTTTTAAGTTGGTTTTCTTTCAAATTAAAGTTGGAATTGACTATATGCCTTATTTGATGACATGATTGTTGGTAGAATTAACATGCCATCTACGATGAATTGACTAAATTTTGATTATAAAAAAAACCAGATGAAACCAAATAATGCATGTGTCCCGAAGCTCTTGTTTCTTTAGGGATATTTCGTATGATAAATCGCGAATCTAACTCTGGCCATGACCGAGTTCCTTTAAAACCACTTCAATACGAGATTCACAATTGTGTGACTCAACCCCATGCTATCGAACCCACACCGCATTTAGACGCTAGAGTCACAGATTTCAAGACTCAAATTTTACTAATTGAGCTATGCCCCGGATGACTAAATCTTAATTATGTTTAGCTGTGAAAAATGATTGGCTAATGCTAGTCTGCATTGAGATTTGAGTAGACGTTAGTTGTAAAATAAAACACATTAAAGAATAAAAGTTAATATAATTTAATTTGTTATTTAATGTGTTAATAAAAGACATTAATAAGATACATAGTTGTTTGCCCTAGGTTACATTAGATCTTAACATCATTTTAAGAGGTTCTAATCAGATATTATTATGTGGAAGGTAATGACATTTTTTATAAATAACTCAAGTTGAAACATTTATATAGGCGTAGTTAGTTAATTTGATCACCAAAAATCTTTTTACTTTAATTCATCATATTATAGGTTAGTTATAAACACCCAAATTCTATTAATTTGTGATTAGTTTTATCTATCCATATTGTGACTCCACCCATTACAAAAAAAAATTCTACTATCCCATTACTTAAATTCTCCAACAATTATACAAATTGTCAAGAAACAATTCTATTATTTATTTATCATCTTTTAACTAAAATGACCTATTTATTGTTCTCTCCCAACTTAGTAATGTATGTTAATATATAGTTTGATAAACAATTATTGTAATATTTTCTAAAGACGAAGTTTGTTTGGATGTATCAAAATAGTTGAAATGCTCGATGAAAAGTATATTTAAGGAAGGTACTATGTATTTTAAGAAATAATTTAGAAATCTACATATATCGTTGGTCACGTATTGTGTGTCAATTTGCTAATATTCTTTAAAATAATTACGGAATATATTTTACACCAAATATTAGACTTTATATTTATTATTATTACACTTTATATCTTACAATAAAGATTCATCAATAAGATCATTTGTTGTAATATGTTTGTTTGATGTATGAAAAATGAAACAAACTATTTAAATTTAGCTCAAATTTAACAAAGTGAACTTGTTACTCAGTCTATCAAAGTAAGATAAATGAAGCAAAGTTAGATGACTGAATGATTCATAATATTATAATAGGATGAGGTGAATTTATGTTATGGTAAAACATAATACCAATCTATTATATGACAATAGAGATTGAGATAAATGTTTTAAATTTTTATTCGAAAAATTATTTTTTATTTTTTCAAGGTGAATCGGGATGAATGAGGGTAGAACATATTAAAAATGACATTCACCTCTATTCTTTTGCTTAAGGGGTAATAATTTGAGGGTCAAATAAACAATTTTTACAATCCAGACAAAATCTAACGATTAAATCTATCTCGATTTTTTCGTATTCATTTCAAACGAATCTGACTCATTGTGAATTAGAGAAACTACAAATGGTGAATATTGTAATGAGAAGACGTACTTACACCAACTCTGCTCATCCTAATATACAAACTCGGTGTTTAATTCATCAAGTTCAATAAAGACTAATTAATCAAAAGGTAATTATTTCTTTTTAGTTACCTGTATGTATTTGTGTATAATCATTAGTATATTATATATATATGAATATAATTAGTTCATTTTTCTTTGTTAATTACTCATTGATAAAGATTGTCTAGTTTCGACTTTTAAAAAAATTTAAGATATAAGTAATTGAAGTGAATCTATCTTAAAAAATACATGCCAATGCCAAAGTTGGTCAAATGAGACGAGATATGCGAAATTAAAAAAGTGTGAAAATGGACAATCCGAGGGAGTACAACATTTTGTCCCTAAGGAATATTGGTTTTGGGCTTAATTGGTTCTAATTCACTTCTGATTTGAACTTTCATGGACTAATTTATAGAGTAGTTGTTTTGTGATTCTGCTACTGTTTGTTGATTAATTAATGCCCATTTATCTAAATTGGATAAATTCAATTATTTGCTATTACCCCATCCTTGAATGAAGCTTTTAGTTCAGTTTGATATTTCGATAGTCAAAATTAACATACTTTACGGTGTTACACAACTTTAAGTTATCAATTTAATAGTGTATGTTGAAAATACTATATTTTGATGTATTTTTTACAAAATGTTATCCAATGTATTTTAAAATATTTGAATTTGAAGTATAATAGTCGAGTCATCAAAATTTAAAATTGGACGACCTTTTAGGATAATTGGTGGGAGTATTTTTGTTCTTCCCAAAAGCGGGCCAGTGGTCGTTTTGATACTCAAATGCCTTATGAGTATAATCTGCACATTCCGATTAGAGGTGAAGCGTCTTTCCACTATGTGATGTTTACTTTCTTTTAGGAAGATGATTGATCAAGCTTTTTCACCAGAGACTGTAAGTCACACTCCATTTAGCTTTGTTGGCGAAATCAAGAGCTTCTCTTGTTTATCAGTCATTTCATGTAATGATGTTGTTCACCACCTATTCGTTGTAGGATGATGTTTGGTTATGCTTATCCTGCTTATGAATGCTTCAAGGTAGTTGAGATGAATAAGCCTGACATTGAGCAGCTACGTTTCTGGTGTCAATATTGGTATATTGCTTGTTAGTTTATTTTCCATTTTTAGAACTTTTGATGGACAGTTTTGTTTTGACTCATGTGGCCAAATTTGCCGTTATTTCAGGATCTTAGCGTTTTGTTGACGGTCAGAGAGGTCGGGATGTATCATGGCAATTCTTGTTAACTATTTTAACTTGGCCAAACAATCGATGATGTGATTAAGGATGTTTTTGTTTCTGTAATGTTTGTGTGAAGGGTATATATGAAGCTAAATTGGCAATTTATACTTGTGGTATCCCAAACAAAGCAATACTATTGTATACTGGAGAAGGTCTTACCTACTATTTTATCATACCTCCGCTCTAATTTTCTGCGATTCTTATTGTCAGGGAGCAACGTATGTATACGATTGCTTTTTTAAACCATTTATTTCAAATCATGAGGCAGAGATCGATAGGAATTTGCTTGAACTGAGGGTCAAAGCTGAAGATTTGGCAGTATCGTATTCACAGAGATCTGTTACTTATATCCAAACAAGAATCTTTGACATCTTGCAATATGTTGCTTCACAATCATCTCCGCCGGGCCCTTCTCAGGTTTGTATTTCCATTAATTGGTACATTCTTGCCATGTTTTTCTCTGGTTTTCATATTGCATGCATTCTACCCTGCTGATGTGGTTATGTACTTATGTCTGCTGACATTAAGTTGCTTTAGTTAATTTTCTTGTGACTTCATTATTCATTTCCTGGAAACATCATAAGAGTGGTAAAGTTCTTCGAACAACAAATAGTGTTAGGTGTTCTTGGCCATTGCATGTTGCTGTCCTGATTTGCTTGTGATTCTGAGGGGAATTTATAGACATCATTATATAATGGATGAATTGATCTGTTGAAATCCCCTGTGAACTCGTGTTGAGAATGACCTTTGATATATTAGTTCTCTCTTTTGAGTAGCAATTTCAGAAGATGAGGTTGTGCTGAGGCACCTATGTCATTCTTTCGCTGTATTAGTTGTCATATTATTTAGTTGTCATATAATAATATGCCACTCTTCCAAGACGTTCTGTTTCCAGGAAGTTAGGTAGGTAGAAATTGCCAGTCGAGCAGTAAATGGAGGTAACACACATGATAAACCTTTTGCTACTCGATTCGTAAGCCTATTGTTGCATTTGATTGTCATTAGTGTTAGATGTTTTATAACTTTGTGTTTAATGTGCTTCAGTGGAAGTGCAATCCTCTCGTTGAGAGGTAATACAAAATAACAAAGGTGGTTTGACCTTGTACTTCATTTCGACCAGTATTCACTAAGTTACTTAGAGTGTTATATTGTTAGCTTCGGTGGGATTTGTTTTGTTTCTTGTTCTTCTTATCATGCTTTGATCCCTTACTGTTCTGTTTCCATATGATTCCTTGTGAATTACTTTAAATACTCCATATAAGCTTTTAACAAACATGTAATCAATTGTAAACTGTAGGCACAACAGCAAGCTGCTACAGTCCCTCAACCCGCGGCTGCACTGACCCATAAACCATCTTTTACAAAGCAGCAAACTGATCAACCACCTTCATCCACTTTGGGTTCAAGCAAGGACCAACAGGGCAGGGAAGAAGCTGCAGGGCCTTCACAGCCTCCTGCTGGGGAATCCCCTGCTAAGACATCATCAATACAAGCACTAATCGAGACCGCAAAGGCTCGTAAAGCAAGTGAAGTGGAGGTGACGCAAATTGATTCCTCGTCAGCTCCTGTGGAAGAAATACACAAGCTCACCTCATCTGAGATCATGGAGGAAGGAGTTCAAATCACTCGTGCAAGATCACGAACACGCACCGTTGCAACTCGTTGAGAGCCACTTGACCTCTTGTTGTTAACTTAGGGAATGTGAATAATAGGCAGTAGGTGAAAAGAATGTGCTTCAGATAATTGATGTTAATACATTTGTCCTTACAACATTAGCAATTATGTTGTCAATGGTAGTTGAGCATAAACAATTAGTTGGTGACATTTAGGATAGTGGATACTCACAAAGGAGGTCATTTCATTTCATTTCATTTCCAACCTTGAACAAACCCACCTTACAATACAATTGTTAAGACTTGTATTGTGCACAAACCACAATTATATGTTAAAATTTCAAATATTAAAAAAAGAAGAAATTTAAATAAAATTAATTGATGATCGAAATTGAGTTTTAATGCTAACAGTCAAACCTCCTAGTTAATTAAAATAGATGTAGCACTTGAATTTGTTCCCTATCAGGAGATTGAAAAGAAATTGTCCCTCATTAACATCAAAAGAAGTCAAAAGGCAATGATTAATCACAATTTATTATCATAAAAATGACTGAACATGTGTAAAAGTGATGGTCTTATGGAGCAGACTAAGTGAAACATTTCAAAACCTGCAATACATGATGTTGGTTCATCAAGTATAATTTCATAACTACAATTGAGATTTCCAGCCAATCCTATATCCTATCTAATTAGCTCAATCTTTGTGTGAGTTAGTTAAGGGAAGAATGAAAGTATAGGCCAAGCATATTTACGTCTCTGGTTCAAGAATGAACACCTCATAGCGGGAGGTCTTGTGTGCCAAGCGGGTTTATTTATTGAACTGCGAGTCTGCAACACCTATCAACTTGCTGTAGGCTTACCGCAGTTCTCTTATCTCGTCTATAACTTAAAAATCGTAATCTGCAGACCACAAACTGGTGACGCTAACCTGCTCATCTGATTGTAACCAGTAGTCCGCATTGGCCTGTTTGATAAAGAAGAACGTCAAAAGAAATATAGCACGCAGATAGAGGACGATAATGCCAGAGACAAGCCCATATTTAAACATAGCGACTTTTAAAAAGGCATGACTTACTCCTGCATCTAGTGGCATTATTTTGTGACATTCGAAAGCTTTGCTGCTGGTGTTGGAATGAAGTTGTGGCAGTTCCATACTCTCTGCTTTTTGGCAGCCATGCTTGGGAAATGAATCTGGCGTTCTCGCGTGCCTGATGTTTATGTCATCCCGATGCCCTTCAGATTTACTAAGTGAGATAATTACCATTAGATCACCAAAGTAGCATTTAGTGAAGAAAGGATATTACATTCAACCTTCATCTCATGTAAGCTTAGTCATAGTTTGTTAAGTTAGCTGCATTGTACTGTTGAGGAAAGGATATTATGAAGTATAAAACTAGCAGTTTGTGGAGAAAGGAGACTGAATTAGACCTTATTTCTCTTGTATTTTTGTCATATTGTCACCTGCATATACAGTTGTGGCTTAGACGATGGAACAAAGATCATATACCTCAATAGATACAAGTCGATTGGTCCCGTAGTGCTCCTAACTATGAGTCGGCACTGCTTTCCCTTGATATGCAAGCCCTATTAGCATAATAATTCTGTTAGATCTGAAGTATTTTTACAAACACTCTGCTGTGATTAACTGAGAACCTACCTGGTCATCAGGATCAGGAACTTCAATTGAACTAGCATGGGGAGCTTGAATGGCAATTATAGTTTGATTCTGTAAACATTACAGTGTTAATGCGTTTTTTTTTTATAGTTAAGATTACAATAATTCCCAACCGCCCTTCCCCTACATGAGATTCGAACCCTTGACCTCATGGATCAAGGGGTGCTAGCTCAATGGCTAGACCATTCGATTATCTCAGTGTTAATGCGTTTCATGTAGAAGTAAATGAGCTGGAAAATGAAAGAAGCTAATCAACCTGGAAACCTGGCAAGCTCATGATGTCTTCTTCAGATAAGTAAAGATTCCTGAAATGTTGTAATTTGAATCTTTAATATATCATTTATCGGCAGAATGAAGAGGAATACAAACAAACATGATGAAGAACATTACTTCTGAAAAGTTTTGTCACATTCAAGCGTCCTTATTTGCTCTAGCTTCTCCCTGAAGAAAAGATGCATATTAGCTTACCGATTTATAACTTCACTTATCAGATTTAATTCTCCTCTCTCTGGCACCCTTCAGTCTAATCAAACCTTATGGAATCATCAAGCTGGCATTCTTCTACACATAGATGTTCAATTTCACCCTGTCATGGAAATGGCGTTCACAAGGTGTGAGTTAAGCTTTACATATCGGAACTCAATATTTCAAGACATTAAAGTATAACTCAAGTATAACCTTCAATTGTTTGACTTGTTGTTTTAGTTCTTGTGGTCCACCCCATCCAGACTCTCTGTTTCAAGAATGTTAAAAAGTCAAAAGAAATGACAAATTTAAATGGGCAAGAGAAGATGCAATAGTTTTGGAAAACATACACCCAACGTATGTGGTTTTTTGTTGTTTTCTCTATCAATCCAATCCCCTCAAGAACATTTGTGATATCGTAGATTCTCCTCTTTTGAACCTGGTCAAGTGAACATACGGATATAACATATTTTCTAGCAGTACAGACTATGAAGTACTAAGTTCAAGTGAACATACAGATATAACATATTTTCTTAGCAGTACAGATTATGAAGTACCAACTGAAAAGAAATGTTACCTCCAGAACATCTGCAGCTGCGTTTAAATCAAGGGTTCCATCCTTGGTCTCGTGGACCAGTCTAATAAATTTCTTTGTTAGCAGACCTGCACAAGCACACATAGTATTATGCAATAACGAAACAAAGATAGACCTTTAGTATTATTAGATCAAAGTTACTATTATCTGTTGGTACAGGAGAAGTTTACAAACCTAAAGAACTATCATAGCGGCAATTTATTAGTGAACCAGGGCTTCCAGGAGGATCTGCAGGATAATGTAAAAATCATGTCAACGGAATTTTCAAATTGACAAGTGGTTAAAGATATTCACCATTATATGTTCACCTTACCTGCATCTATTACCGGATTCACAGATTTTCCAAGTTTCGACCTCTTATTTTTCCTTTGAAATGAGGCTCCAGGAGAAGATACTGTTGGAAGTAAAGATTGGTTTACTGCTTTGGCAGTCCCCAGAATATGGCTAGTTCCATTAGCAGAATGTTTGGCATCAATAACACTAGACTGATTCTTTTGCTTCACAAAAAATATAGATCTTTGTAAGCAAAGAATTGATGATGATTAGTTATTCATTATCACTTACAAGAAACGATAACAACAAATATAAGTTCATAACTACTCCGTAAAAGAAATAAAATCCACAAATCTTTCCTCATTATTGATTGTATGCCTGGAATATAATCCTGTCAATAACACTCAGATGACTATCTTCTCGTTGACAATAATGAATAACAAGGGATTTCTCTAACTACTCAAAATAAAAATAATGAATGAAGAGAACACTTCAGTCTTCAGTAATTTTCATTTAATCTAGTATTACATATGCATTTGACTTCAGAATTCACTCAATACAGATGACGAAAAATGTCAGAGTTAAATCAAGTTGGCATAATATAAAGTCAAATAAGAAACTAGAATTTTCTTGGTACCACGTTTTGGTGATATATTCCGTAACCATTCATCATTATTATGCATACTCAGCATTACATTATCTGTTCATAAGAATAAGGAATCTTTCTTTTCATCACTATTATGTCTACTGAGGCATAAAGCGAAAGCTCAATAGGATGAAGTATCAGGCTAATTAAAACAAGAATAACAGACAGACAAGCCAAACGTTTCTACAATTCGACAAAGCACTAACAACTTCACACAATTCATATCCATTAACTATCAGTAAACAATCTCTACACTCCCTCAACTTAAATATTAAAATTTCGAACTAATTGGATTAGTTTATCAAACTAAATGACGCATAAATCATCATTAACACAAGCTTCAACATCACACATCGCAGACTTGATTCACAGTAGAACGATCATACACTAATAAATGTATCACAATTAGAGCACTCTTATAATAAGATGGACAAATAATCCCCTTAGCATCTACCTGTACTGATCACAACAAGCAAATCATACTCCGTTATAGCCATTTATGTACATTCATTGTAGTCTACATATAGACCAATACATAAAGTTGAACATAGTAAAATAAGAAATTGAAATTCAGAATAATATAGACCTTTTGAGCTGATCAATAAAACAGCAAGTCAAAACTAACCAGAAAAGTCATTGGCTGCAATAAATGTGGTGCAATTTGTGAATCAGTAACACCATTCTTGTTTTTCAACCCACCAAATTCATTATTATTCCTAAAGCTCACAACTTCATCAAAACTACTGCAATTATTCATGAACCCAATATCGTTTTTCGGCTTCTTGATAACACTATGTGGGGGAAATTCCAAACTTTGAAGCCTCCTATTTTTGCAAGGATAATGATTTTCCAAATGCATCCCTGAAGGCAACTGAGATGGAGAAGCTGAAGATGATAAAGAGAGATTATTCAACCCAATATTCAAACTCAAATTAAGGTTCAACTCTTCACCAGATGTAGCCATTGTTCAATCAAAAAATCAATAATGGCACAAAAAATATCAGATTTTTAGCATAAAAAATCAATTATATGGAAAAAAAAAATTAGCGTTTGTGTAATTTTTCAAGCAAAAAAAAAATTCAAGAATGGCACTAAAAAAATCAGATTTTTAGTTCTAAAATTCAAATTTATGGAAAAAAATTGAGAGTTTGTGTAATTTTTGTTCAAAAGATCAGATTTTCGCTATAAAAATTCAAATTTATGGGATTTTTTTTATTGTTTGTGTAGTTTTGTTGAAGCAATAAAATCAAGAATGGCACCAAAAGATCAGATTTTAGCTTTAAAAAAATCAAAAAAATTTGAGTGTGTAGTTTTGTTCAAACAATAACATCAAGAATGGCACAAAAAGGATCAGATTCTTAGCTAAAAGAATTCAAATATTTGGATTTTTTTGAGCGATTGTGTAGTTTTGTTGAAGAAAGTGGACAAGTTTTTGGGACAATTGTATAGGGTTTAAGAGGAAGAATAGTGGAATTAGGTGGAAAATTTGTTTTGGGGGGTTTTAGAAAACAGCGGGAAGAGAGGGAGGGAGGTGGGGGGGGGTAGGTTGCTGGTAGAGAATCAGCAAACAAAGCGGAGTAGACCCCGCGTCAGACGTTTTTGGTTTTTGTTGTAAGATTCTTTTTGCGTATTATATTATTCTTTTGTCAATTTAATTATGTTATACTATTTGTATTTGTTGTAGGAGTATAATATTTGATGAAAATATATTAATTATTTTTAGTAGATTTTATTATTAATTTGTTAGTTTTGAGTTAAATTAAAGTATATATGTGTGTTAATTAAAGTTGTAAGTTTTGTTAACTTTGAGCATTGTTCAAGGAGAATAATTTTGTGAGATTATTATAACTCCCCACATTATGAATTGATAAGTTTTTATTCAATAAATAGTGAACTTACTTTTGAATGTTTAATTTATTAATATTGAACAAATTAACAAAATTAGATAACACATCTATATATTAAGGAGTACTATATATGCACTTTACTAATAAAATATTTTATGGTAGAAGTTGGCGTTATTAGTCTTTGATTTGTTTTTTGTTGCAGTGATAATAGCCTTGATTTTTGTTTGGTTAGAAATAGCCGACTGTTGATAAGATAAGATAAACCCTAATAATCAGTAATATGTTTGGATTTACTGTTTAGGATAAAAGGGTCTGTTTAGACTTTGATACCTAACCAAATAAACCCTATTGACATAGACTTTGATATGTTTGAATTTCTCAAAAAAAGATCTAGACCAAAAACTTAAATTGTTTAGTATTTGAAATCTATTGTGGATTTGAACTACTTTTATGTATCACAATTATTTGGAATTTAGGAGAATTTATCTAGTTTTATACCATACACCAATGTTTTTTCAGTTTTGTATTAAGTAAACATGTGTTGATAACGCTTTTAATGAATGTTTTAAAATTACAATAAAAATAAACATTCAAAATTGTACTCTACACCTCCATCCTTCACCTAACCAAACCCTGAAAACTTGGTTCACCAACACCATAGGCCATGGTGAGACCACTCGGTTCTCGACCGGGATGTTAAACATACACTACAGTGAGGTATTACAAATGGTTGATATATAATGCAACCAAACCCTACAATGGGGACGGGGTAAAGAAGTATACTATGTGTGAATATAAGGAAACTGATAATGAACATACATTGCTTTTAGTTTTTCTCAAATGGACATATCTTAATCCCACTCAGAATATACCCCCCAAATGCACTCATCTGCATGTGTGGGTGTGTTCTTGATGGAAGAACCTGCCAAAAGTTTGAGACAAATCAAGTGTTACCACAACTCTGAAGGAACAGATCACATGATATTTCTTCAATGGATACATAAAGAGCCAACGCGTAGTCGAGTAGTAGATCATTAAGCAACCTTTTTCTCATAGGTTGTTCCATTATATTAATTCTTAATTAAACGGGTTAATAGTTTGTTAAGTCTCACCATAAAAAGAAATTTACTCCCATTGTACGTTATATGTTAGTTCGACTCAATCAGCTTTATGAAGGTATAAGTTATCCAATGTTCTCACTTTAACTTTAATCACCTAAGTTTATTAGCAATTTATCCAACAGAGTTCATCTTTTTCCATATGGGAGTAAATTAACAAAAGAATAATTAAACCAACCTGATATTCACGCATGTAAGGTTCAATTATTTGCAAGCCGATAGCCATTTTCTCATGTTGCAAATTGCGCATGCATGCTGCAAGAGGCTGCAAGAACAATGGACAAACAGTGTGTGATTAACGCATACCTTTTTCCTTTAAAATCACCATTTTTTAGTAAAAATAATTATAGCCTCAGAAGACTTGCTAATATATCAAATGAGGGTCTGACAACAGTGATCATTACAATTCTGACCACAGGGCAAAGAGCAAGGGCTCAGCAACGAATTTAAAGTAAAAGACCAAAGGTTCATAATGAACATCAGCTGTTATAGCTACACCGGCAGTTTATACGACTGCACTGGTATATCGACCTCACACCAATGCTAACAAAAAAGGTTTCCAGCACCAGAGACGATTCAAAACTAATTGGATTAGATAACTTCCTTATCTCTCCCTATGCCAACACCTTATTTCTCGTTTAAAGATAAAGTGAATGATGGTGTATCCTACCAACTCCACTTAACTAGGCTCTTAAGTCTTTATGGCATAATAAATAGAGCTTTCCTCTTATACAGATTTATTATTTATTAAGCACAATGTGAAATGTGTTTTTTCTTTCTAGATTACATTCTTAAGACAATAACTATACTTATTAAAAAAAAACAGCAAAATAATTCAAGCAACTAGATACATAATAACAAAACTATTCCATATGAAAGTTCTTTTTTGTTGTTATATTTGTACAAGCAGCGGAAATAATAGGGATGCTAGTCCCCAGAGACTAACCTCACTGTGCTGGTGATAAATTGCAAATGGAGCAGAAAAGGATAAAAGAGAAAGAAGTTCCTTGACAATGCTCCAAGCATCCAGGTTGGGAGCAGCAACTATTAAACTGAGATTGGAAAAAGATGAAATCAACAAACTTTCCTAGAAGGAAGTCCAATTATCAGGGGGTGCATAATTTCAGAATTGGAGAAAATATGTAATGATAGGCGGACCTAGAAAATCCATTCTCTCTCCATAAGTTTATGATTTCTGATGTTGCCTTTTGACCAGCTTGAACAGCTTTGCGAGGTTGTTGTTTGTCTTGGGAGGTAGGTTTCTCAGGTAAAACCTCATCTTCAGGCGTAATCCTGATTTCTTCCATACTATTTGAATGATCATTCGAAGTATCACATACAACATCTTCCTGCATAAACTATTTTGTTCAGGTTCATGAATATGAAAATGCACATTCCAGAAAAAGGGTAGCATCACTCACATTCAACTGTTTTGTAGCATTACATAAATCTTCGGGCTGGTTAGATTCTACTGAATGTTCTCCAGACACAGATAGGTCACTCAGAGAAGCATGCACAATCCTGAAAAAATGCAGCACACAATTGTTTTAAGATTGCAAGATAAAGGGCACATGGATGAAACGTTTCCTTCACATATTCAAATAACACAAAAACAGAAGTATATATTGGAAAAGAGACATGGATTAATTAGATGGGATAATGAAAAGTTACCTCTTACAAATTTCGTCAGTGAAATTGAATATTCTGACAATATCAATTGGATATGGGGCAACTCCGTGATGGGTATTGCAAACATAACCAGTACCTGTACAGAGATTTTAAAATGAGCATGATGAAATTTCAGCACAAATGCAATGGCTAAACTTCTGCAGGTAGAATAATATATCTAAAACATTTCTATGCATGAAAAGATATCTAGATTTGTATTGCAATTTTCTCAGGAAAAGTTAAATTCTTTAGTTTTAGTTAAAGAACTACAGAGAGGAAACTTTCAAGCTAGAACATAAATTACTAAATGGTCAAGAACATCAAAGTAAAAAGGCAATATAGGCAGCAGTGGTACAAAACACCACATTATCGGACAGTTCAGTTTGATTTGGATGATTTAGTTTGGAAAAGTCAGACCTCCTAGACGTTCTGCCACAGCACCAGTAAGCATACCCCCTAGTAAATCCACCACAAGCACATCAGAGTTTGCAGTCACATTGGCCATTGAAAGCAAAAGAGACAAACTGTCGATCCGCAGCCACCTGAAATGTGATAATTGAATGCTCAAATGAGTGCAATGCGTCTCTAGTTTTACATTCCTTGATGGAGTTAATATGTTAAATTTCCCCATCTTCCAAGAATGAAAAAGGTAAAATTATAATATGTTGCATTTAACAATGACAACGCATCAATCCCATGAGTGATTTTTTGGGTGGTGATAGGTATGCATTGGTAGGAGGTGAACCAGGAACAATGAGAAATATTAAAGGCATTCTTACCCAATTTTCTCGGGATTCTTTTTGAAGTATGTTTCACATATGCTGAAATTAAAAATTGTAATTTGTTAGCAAGTGGCCACAATTACCACATTAGCACATATAGAATGCATCCCGTTTATCAAAACAAATAAGACCATTAATAAATACGCAGATTAATTGTATTAAATGTCGACCACTGTTATAGAGGTTGCACCTTCTTGATTCATTGTAAAAGTTAAAACCAAGTGACTAAGCATATAAAAAGGGAAACATATTTAATTTACAGAAGATATATTCCATCATAAGCTAAGAGCATAAATTCTATGTCATCTAACTAAATTTAGAAATAATACTGCGAACTCAGATTTAAAGCCGTGTCAGGTAGCAAATGCAGAGTCCTACACAAGAATCAGCCTATTCAGATACTAATAAATTGGCAATTCTAACCAAAAGATATTTACACTGTAAAATGGTTCCTGTAATGCTCTCATAAAAATGTCCACAATTCTAACTATGATATAACTGAGGTTTGAATGTGAATTGACAATCACCACTTGAAAACTCTTTCAGAATCTGTCTAATCAGATAATAATTTGAAAACCAAAAAGGCTTAACTGGATAATAATAGGTAACAAAAAGTAAAACCGTCTCGGGACTGGGTGGAAAATAGAAATATTACATTGAAGGCATTGCTGAAGAAACATAAAGCGTACTATAACAAAGTCACAAAGATTCATATGCAAATTGGTCACTAGTTATCTGGCATGTATGTGTCTATCTCTATACCCTATATCAAAGATCTTTTCTCTTGAAAAAATAGCCAGGCACATTTCTCAATAAGATGTTCATAATAAAAAGTTTAAGAGAAACCTTCGTGCAAAAGGACGACGTAGAAGAACTCTAGGCGCATATTTCTTCTGCTTTTTCAGACGATATTTTTCCTGCAAATGGATGAATATGCAAAACTTAGTATCGTCTTATGATAAAGATTGCAAGGTTATTTTACATATTAACCAAGCTTACTTGTGAGAATGATGTTTTTTTGTCAAATGTTGCACTATTTGCAATTAAAGCTCCCACTATTTCACTTCCTGAGACACCTTGCCTAAGACATCACAATATTTTCTTATTAGCTTTCTTTTGATAACATCTTGCAAGTTGGTATTTGGCTGCCATTCATAGAATAGAAGTGCAAATTTGGAAACATAGAACATGACTTTGTATAAACTGGAACTACAAAACCATAGATTATCCCCTACATCAACATGACCCAATGCCTTTTGAAGAGGCTCCTGCTAAAGAGGGCGAGGGAGACACTTTACACATGTGATAACGGGGAGACTGTTTTCGAGTTGACCCAAGAGTGGAGTGTAACACTATCTATCGCCACTCAGTTAAATAGATAAAGGTTGCAGTAGATTTACGAGCTATCATTTTGATTTATTCCATTATATCCAAGAGCCAGAGAACATAAAATATTTACCGCAATAAATTATACCCTCATTATATGAAAAGAACAGTTTTCGTTTCAGCTAGTTCAAAACAACATTAGAACAAGAACTTAGTATATGACTTGACTTTTCTAATTTTCTAATCTTCTACCCTAGTAGAATTCTTGAGCCATATTATTGTCAACTAATGCTCTGTTATCTTTGGATACATCAACTGTTTGAGAATCCCCTTGATCCTGAAGATCATTACCTGTCAGTACACTCCAACTAATAAGTTAGCAATCCATGATTAGTTTCCGTCTCCTAATTCCATTTCTCAGTATATCTCATTTTCACTAGATTCGGATAATCAAAGTATATTAAAAATGCCAATGCAGCTGAATCAACAATAAAAATTGCACTCCCTCTTTCCCATTTTAAATATCCATATATCAGCATTAAAAAACAAAACAACATAAACAGGACATAAAATAAAAAACAACAACCTTCAAAATTCAATGGAATACAAGACAAAATTGTTCTTTCTTTCCATTCTCTACTTGAAAGAATCACCCGAAAGCACAACCAATCCCTTTATCAGTATATCTTAGTTTCACTCGATTTAGATATGCAAGCTAAATTCAAAATGACAATGCAGCTCAATTAAACAATAAAAAAATATGTTCCCTCTTTCTCAACTTAAATGTCATATACCAACAAACATAAAACTGATAGAAAATTAAAAACAATAACCTTCAGAATTCGATGGAATACGAGACAAAAATGGCCCTTCCTTCCCATTCTCTACTTGAAACAACGATCCAAAAGCACAACCAATTAACGACTGCAGGGGGCATTGTTTATTTCCAATTTTCAGTGCCGAGCCAAAATTACATTGAAATAGCACACTCATTGAGTAAAGATATATTTTCTATGGACTGCAACCATAAACCCAGTACAAAAGTAAATTATTAACAATAAAAACATAAATTTTATGGATTAAAATGAAACCTATAAAACTAAAGCAAAAATAAATTATTACTAACAAATATACAATTTTTATTGATTAAAACCATAAACCCAATAACAAAATCAGCATTATTAAGTATAAAGACACATTTTTATTAATTAAAACCATAAACCAACAACAAAACTATTTATTAAGCATAAAAGACAAGCATTTTTTATTAATTAAAACCATAAACCCAATAACAAAATCAGCATTATTAAGTACAAAGACACATTTTTATTGATTAAAACCATAAACCCACTAAAAATCAGCATTATTAACTATAAAGATATATTTTTATTGATTAAAACCATAAACCCAATAACAAAAAATCAGCATTATTAAGAATAAAGATAGTACTATTTTATTAAAACTGTTAAAAAAACTAGAATTATTTAGTATAAACATACAATTCTTATTGATTAAAACCATAAAACCGAACAAAAAAAATTAAATAATTAATAATAAATATATTTTAATTGAGCAATTTATTGGTTAATAGTGAGACGAGCAAAGCTAATGTCAACAAATATTATTATCATAAAACACTGCAACCTTCCCAGGTTACTCTAGGGTTTTGGGCAATATTATTTTCTTGATTTGATTTTGATTGTTGTTCAATATGTTTATTGATAGACATATTGGATTTTTATTAATTATTTTTATTATTAAAATGATTGTAATAGAGGATGATAATTGGTTGAGTTAAGGTACAAGAAGATCAAATTTGAAGTTGTAGTATGGGTTCAAGTCTTAAACCCTAATCAGGGTTTTTACTTTACCAAGGATAAATGTAATTTTTCAAAAAAATTGGGGGACATATAATAATTTTAGAAAAAATTGATTTGGAAAATGTGTGACTAAGTTGGCAACACATTGAATTTGTGGTTTATCCTAAACGCCCATAGCATATGTTAAATTATTGATTAAAACAAACGAAACGCCAGCCCCCTTAACGATCGAATCCGAATCCTACCGCCCGGTAACATGTTCGACGGGCTCAAAAGCCATTCGAATCTAACCGGGCCGGACCGCCCAGCAGTGTTACCTGATTCTCTATTCTAAGCTCGGCGCCTTCACTTTTAAAGCTTACCACGAAGTTTTAACGCGGCATCGCTTAATGAAATCTGCACTAATGCTTTCTCCCTTATAACAATAATGGCCTACCCATTTTCTCAAGTGAACGAAGATTTACGCGATAAACCAATCCGCCACCTTTGTAACGCCTATATCAGAATAATTGCCATTAGATATTGAACGCAGCACTGCCCACTCAAACGGCATTCACGCTTATTGCTTGCGTAAAGTAAAAAAAACCAGCTGGTAGGTCTATAAAAGTTTTTATAATATTCCTTCTCTCATTTCTCACAATTCACAATCATTCAGAAGGGAAATCTCAAAATCTTATATCAAGAATTATACTGAAATTTAAGGACTTATCTCATGCTGGCTCGTTTCATTCCACCTAAGCAATCCTACATCAAGCCCATCCTGCCTTCCTAGACATTCACCAACTTTTTATAAATTGTGATATTTAGTTCTTCTAAATTAATGGCATCAAAAACGTAATCTTGGTAAAAATATTCAAAGTGCTGGGGATGTCTACGTTTAATGATTACGTTAATTTGTATATATGAGTAATCATGTATTTAACTACTCCATTATTAACTCAATCTAGCCATGCTGATACTACTAATGAAAGGAAAAAACTTCATGGATTTGGAAATATTTTAATGGAGACTGGGAAAACAAACGCAACTTTGGGAGAAATCAAGTGCCACTACTGGAAACGGGGTAAAGGAACCGTCATTCATAGACACTTAGCGGGTCATAAGATCACTTCAAAGATAGCGGGAGTGGCAGACAATGTATTAACTAATACATCTGTAGTTAACTTTTTTAGTATCTTGGCTTATAGGATCAAAACGGCGAAATTCAGAATCTGTAGTTCTTTGCCTTTTAATCATTGTGATTTGATGGCGTTATTTAAAGACTCAAATACGTTAACTATTTATCCCTCAGATTTTCATTTTAATAATCCTATGCTTTTTAAAATATTTTAAAAACGAAAGAGAGCTTCTAGTAACACTCTTATGAATTTTATTTTATAAAATGTTTCACTAGTGATAGTCGTGCCTTTTGATTTTGATATAATGTTAACATGTCATTAGATTGATCAAGATTGGGTCTTAAGCAAAGGAGAATATATATTTAGATCGATTGCTAAACATAACAATATTCAAATTTCGAAGGTATACTCATATAAAGCAACGATTACAAATGTTTGAATAGGATTATCACTTCTATTTGATAATGCCACCGCTTAATACCAAGCCAATCGAAAAAATTAAAGAGCTCTATTAAACCGGATTTGGGAATCTCTTCACGCGATGCTTATGTCACGCCCTCTAATTACCAAGCAAAAGACGGAATACAAAAAGTTGTTCGGGATGAAGTTTATTTTACCAAATTCAGAAAGCCGCACTCATTGTTGTGGGTGTTAAGACAATAATATAAAAATGCATGAGGCTTCCGTAAGAAGTTTAAGAAATTAATTTTGAATACTAAACTAGATGAACTCGACTTTACGATCTACTAGTTCGTATATATGTATATGGAAGAATCTCCATTTTTATAGAGAAGTATTAGCTTCCCATCACAGTGATTATGACTACTCACATATACTAATCGAAATATCATATTTAATTACTTAAGTTTCTAGAGCCATTTAAAGATTATACTAAAGTCTTTTTCAACTCAATCCGAGCCAAATATTCATCTTTGCTTTAGAACGTGTCGTCAATCTCCATCATCCATAAGGACTAAACATGTAAATGATTTTCATGTCACAGTATATGATCTCGACATGGCATAAGTTTTAAAATATTTTCATCCTATCCCACATGCATATGCAATTGGTATAATCTTGATCCGAATGCGAATTAAAGCATTTTAATTTCTATGTAAAATTGTATTATGAATCTTTACTACCCTTTAATCCGTAACTAAAGAGTTTTGATGTTCAAAAATGGAAGATGGAATTGAAATGTATATGTATAACATGTGAGTAGCAAATACTAATCAAGTAATGGACAAGGTAAGGCAACACTGGGTAGCATATAAAGTTTTAGGTCGTGCCCCAAGACCGGAGTTAAAATAAGCTAATAATGATCACCTTAGAAACGCTACATGTTTTAGGTGAAAATTGATCCAATCGCCTAATAAGACAATTTAACGAAGTTAACCTAATATTTAACTACTAACTTTGAATTGAGTCAATATAATGATAAAAACCTTTGAGGCTAAATGACGGGCGCAGCAAGTGAAGCCTTGCTTCCGGTCTTATTTGGTGAGATGCAAAGCAAAGTATTTTCTATCCTATGTCGACAATAGCCAAGAACCAAGATTTAAAGACGGGCGGTTTTATACACTCAAAGACGCTCAAGTGACTTATAAGCCTTTTATCATAAAAAAGCATCGCTGATCGATCGCGCTACATGATTTAGCATAAAGCATTACCAATGAACCTAAAGGAAAAGATATGTTCGGCGATCTAAGAGTTACTGAGGAAGAAATCAAGAAGACGAAGAGCAACACAATAGACGCTGAAAAAGACTACAAAGAAGAGTCAAGATGAATTAATTTATGATGATTAGAATTGTAGTTTTGTAACTTTGCAACTTTTTATTATTGAAGGAAACGGTTTAAAATAATAAACGCTTTTTATTCCATAAGCAAATAAACTCTATTTTTTTAAACTTATTGAATAAACGTGGTACCAAGCATACGCGCATTACTTGCACTAATGCTTATGTTGAAATCAAATGAATTCATCTCCTTTTATTATGCCCGCGACACCAAGTGTATTTAACGCATTTATCGGTTGGTTAAATGTGACGACTTTAACCCAGCGCTCACCCAAGAATCAGAGATATTACCAGTTCGGGTCTTTCGCGATAATGAATTCAGTTATGAGCTTATCGCTAGATCTTACTCATTAACTGCTATAATACAGTAATCGTCAATTATTATTATTATACAACCTACTATTATCCTCAGCCTGTATTAATATATCGTTGATTTATTTCATGTATGAAATTAAACTACATTTGTTAAATCGAGAGTTGATTGTAATCACCTAATATTTTCAATTGGGAATTTTACATTGATAACGAAATAAATGATTTAACCTAATTAATTAATTAGTCAATTGAATTAATTCGATAGTTAGTTGAGCTCAAGTAGTAAATTTGTTAGTTACTATTAACAACGTGTTAGTATTTGATTTTACTTAACTGTTAGCTTAAACTTTAATGGGTCAAGTTCATTAACTACTCGGTCAGCTTTTTAGGTTTGATATATATAATCAAACCTATTAGGTTTTCAACATAAGTTTTCATTTCATGAAATGAAAGAAAAACAAAGCCTCCATTTCTCTCCATATGGCCGAAAATATCAAGGGAAGAATTGAAAATTCTTCTCTTGATTTTTCATCCAAACCAACCCATGTTCTAGCAAACACAAATGTGTGGATTCAACTCCTCTCCTCGTGCGTAAACCAACTAGAAAATTACATTCAAGGCCAAATTTAAATCTTAAAATGAGGCTTCAGTAATGCATATGGATAGGCTCTACCGGCATCATTGTAAGTGCTCGTTATTCGCAATTGTTAATTATGCGCTTTGACAATTTATATCATTTTATGATCCGGATGTATGAATCGGTGTTTATCACAAATGAACGGTTAATGATTCTAAATAGCTTAATCCGAAAAATGCAACTCAGCCGCTATTTTAGGATTAAACGTGGTACTGCATCAGATAACGGGGTACTACGTTTATTCCAAAATGCGTAAACTTTATTTTTCATTATAACGTGGCACCGCTACGTGTAACGGTAACACGCCATCCAAAAAATGGCGTAAAGTTCTGATTAAACGCGGGTACCGCTTATTTATAACGGCCACGCTTAAGAGCCGGAAATTGAAACATAGTGGTTCCAAAACATTCAATTGAAAACACAATTACTCAAATCTAAACCTAAAACAAAATTCTCTCAACCTAATCAAATTTATAAATCATCTTCAATTTAGTTAATTACATTATTAGTATCAATTTGCTAAAATGGCACCAAAAAAGAGCTCCCAAAACAAGGAAATTGGCTGAATTGCAAACAAGAACAGTGAGGAGAGTCCAAATATGAGTCAAATACCATAAATCACCACCACATTTACAATTACGAGGAAAGTTAAGATGTAAAGAATGGCCAGAGGAAGTTCGGGCGGGCAGGAGCGGAGGTACAAAGATACGGAAGTGACGTACTCGGCTTAAGGAGAATCAAGGCGGTCACGGGTAATCTTTTTTATTCTAATTTTTGGGATTATGCCAAATTTAGAGACATTACTTTTACAGTAATTGGTATCCCGCCATTGTGTAAGGAGTTTTATGAACTGCCTCACCGCGTGAGCAATTGAGAGGAAGCGAGGCCAGTTGTTCAAGAATATCAATGGAGTTACGGGTATTTAAATGAAACCGATTGAATGTAAAAACATTGGGGTATGTTTAGGTCAGCGGAGGATTACCCGGAAAGTGGACGTAGTACTAATCGAAGGTCAGCATTATGCTAATGTAAACTCCAGTTAGTCGTTAATCGTAGAAAGGCAGTGCCAAGGCATAGTGTGTATAGAACAATTTGAACGTATACAAAAAACTTGTTTGGAAAAGTCGTATTCAAAGATTCTTTTGCCATTCTACCAGTCAAGCATCCAACTAAGTTGTTTGTATCTGCTCTTTTGTGTATCTATATTGAATTTATGGATGTGTTATTACGCTATCGCTTGATACTTAAAACATATGCCGCATCAAAGGCGAGCCAACCTTCAATATGGCAATGATTATCTCACATTTGTTAGTTAATATCAAAGTGGGTTCCATTTAGAATGTATGATTTGGTAAGGATCGAAATGGAAGGCACTGAATAGCCAGAAGTCTTTATCCGGGACGGGTATCAAGGCCTAAATCGGGAGTGTGTTTGAACATTTAGCTTGATGTTCAAGATTTATGATGGAGTGCTCTCAACAAATCGCTAATTCTCAAAGTGGACGGGGTACCTCCTACTTTGTTGGCCAACATCATTTAAGCAACCGAGCCCGAGAAGTTAGTGGTCTTCCCTGCCCTCGGATCATCCGACAGAGCCATGTCAATGTTGGAATCATGAACGCTAACACAAGTAAAGTTCGCTTCAAGACAACGCAGAGCATCAAAGCCGAGCATGGGCGTTTGGCGCAGTAGAGCATGATCAAAGTGTGGTTATGAGCGCATGAACGCGAGCGCGAGAGTCATGCAGAAAGAAAGAAATGCGATTCAATTTGAAAACATAACATGAATAGTTCTGCTTTGAATATTGATTATATTCATAGATTCAACAATTTAATATATAAATACTTATTTTCTAATTTCGAATATTAATATGTTTGATTTCAGATTTGATTTCACTTTAGAATTGTTGTTAAATGTGGATTACTGAGTTTTGTAAATTGAACATCATTGGGATTTCGCCTCTAACATCGCCGTGATTTCGGGACACCTGGTACCAGAATTTTAAAAGGTACCAATGCTACTACCAAGAATGTAAATAGGTTATTATTATTAACGTGGTACCGCTTAACATGTTTGCACTAATGCTAATAATAAGAAAGCTTATTTACTTTATCGGCTTTAACGCTGCATCGCTTAACATAAACCCACTCACGCTAATAACGTGCCTCAACCGACCCGCCGAATACCCACCACGCGCCGAATCGGCTCTCACAGCTTAACTTCTGGCCCCGTGTCGCCCCACTTATTAATGTCATGCCCATGGGATCGAAAATGAATCGCTGGTTTAACGCCCAAGCCCGGTTCGAAGAAAGCTATGTCTACAATGGGACACAATTTGCTAGGTTGTTCACTGTTGTGTGAGTTATATAGTAGGATTCTATTTCGACTTCCCCATTCTATTATTGGCAACAAATTTTTAATAACGCTCGTAATACTTATCAATTTAACTTATATCTAAATTTAAATTTATTTTTACTATCAATGAAAAAATAATTTTTAATAAATTTAATATAAAGGGTCTTATTTTTTATATATGTTATTGTTTTAATTTAATATTTATACATCTACCCTAACAACGATCCTTTAACTTTGGATGTCAACAATTTTTTTAAGAAATGACCTCTAAAGTAGGCACCCAAAATAGATTTCTTTTTTTCTGAATTGGACACCAATAATTGTTTTTGGCGTGTTTGGAGTAACTTAAAAATAAACAAATTCACATCTTTGGCATCAAATTAGAAGCAAGGCTCGTCATTCGTATTTAGTTTTGGATGCTGTCGATATTTAAACACGAGGGATGTCAGGTACCTTTGAAAAGAAATAAAAGGCATGAATAATAATTTATGTTTGTATTGTATCATCATTTAATTATTTATGTTTCAAAATATATCAATCGATCAATTATGGTAAAAACACAACCCTTCTACAATTATTTTCCTAATTTGAACTATGAAGTCGATGTTCTTTGAAGAAGAATGTGAAAATGTGTGAGTTACTTCTATATTTACATCTCCATTCAACTGAAAGCTCAAAAGAGTAATATAATCACTTAATTTGTTTAAATTTAATTTGAAGAAAAGAAAATGAAAACTTGTTAAATATTCTATCCGTTTCAAAATACATGATCATCTAGGAAAAAATTATTTTTTCATAATAGTTAATTATTTACAATTTTAATATACCTTTTTACAATTCCAATATAGTTTTTCACATTTCTAATGTAATTTTTTACAATCTCAATATCGTTTTTTACAATCTATTAATAAAGTAATTTTCATTTAAATAAAAGGTAATAAGTATTGTGCTAGTACCAATGCATAGTGTTGTAGGTAATTTGGTACGTCACATAGAGTATCTCTTTTGTTGAATTGTTGGCCAAAACAAAACAATAATAGAATCTGATCTTCAACTGCTCCAAGCCTCCAATAATATTGCTTCCGGTGCAGATCTATTGCTGTAATTGATAACTATAAAACAATATTCAATTCTATATATCAAGGGTAAAATAATCAATGTATAAGTCAATGACCGATTAAACCATTTGTGGAATATGTATAGGGCCAGAGATGAAGTCATATTATAGACTCATAGTTGGGTATTTTATCACGTTCCATTTTCACGGGTTGATCAAACCTAAACCATGTTAGTGAAGTATAAACACTCAAGAGATCCATATGTTTGTATTTGAAGGAAACTAAACCTAAATTATTATTTAAATAACGAATTGTTTATTTTATTTTCAAAGAAATATTGGAAATTAATCGTGGTCAAATTATAGTTTAATACGTATAATATGCATCTACTATACATTAGAATTCCTCAAAATACATACTTATTATAATATATATTAATCCTAAGACTAACAAAACTGTAAAATCTAAAGTTGAAAAATAAAATTGAATTAGCGATTACTTTAAAGTAAATGTATAAGTTAAAAAAGAAATACTTAGTTTGTAATTTTATTTTCACTTTTATCCAAAAGTTCATTTAAGTTATAAATTTGCACCAAAAGTTCATCTAATAAACTATTAATTTATTACTCCAAAAGTACACCTCAAATGACTTTTTTTCATACGAGTTCAACAAGCCTGTTAGTCTATGGACTATACAACAACAATTGTAATATTTTTAGGGACTATTTTACAATAATTTATTTATTCAGGACTAAATTACAACTTAATCTTACTATTTCGAACTTAATTGACAATTAACTTTGCACATAATTCAAAACTACGCTCCCAGATAAAAGGACTCTATCGCCTACTATCGGATAAAATATTTTATGGACCACTTTCTTTTTGAAGCACCCAATCAGTAAACCCATCCCATCGCTTGATCAGAAGGAGCTAAACCGAATCGGAAAGCTTCAGTTTCCTTAATTTTCTTGTAACATACAAAAAAAGTTTGAAAAATCATATATATTAGACATGCATATTAATAATATATGCAACATTATTGACAAAAGATTTTATCAAAAAACTATCAAACTACGAATTATATTATACTTGACTTTTAAATCTTGAAAACCGTCAAATATCTCAATCCTAATTTATAAGTCCTTTTTACTTTTGCATAAAATTTTAGAAAGATTCAAATTTATCTCACATTATTTAATTTTTCCTCCATAAATTTAAACTAAAATGAAATCAATTTTGAAATTTAAATTTTAGAAAAAGTAATCTTACAAATTGGGACGAGGGAAGCACATTATTTTGCTAACACTGAATCTATTAAGATTAAATAATTGGAAATGCAATAATTTGGCTCTGAAATCAGTCGGTATTCTTTCTTTTTTCTTACTTTCTTCATGGATCTACACCCTTTGGCTTATGTGTTTTTCGTTTAGCATCTCTGGGAATCTGGATGTGCCACTCTAAGCACTTAAGGATAACGTTTGATCTAATTTTCCATGTCTGCCAGAAAAATGAGAAGAAAGAACAAAGACACAAAGTTCAACCACTAATTTCCATATATTTGAACAATGGCTACATTCCAAGCAACAAGAGGCCAGAAATCCAAAAGATAAACTTCTAATTAGCTATTACAAGTGGAGGACATGCACTTTAGTTATGGATGCTGTCGAACCTTTTACAAGAGGATCAATCTATTCAAGAAGCCATCAAAATTAAGTGAAATTGGAAATGGTAATCCCTATTTATCGTAATCCGAAGAAAATCATAAGAAACTATCAAATCGTCATGGGAAATCATTAAACTATTTCCAAAATTTAAGAACTAAAGTTCAACTTATTATAAATAATTAGAGATTAAATGCAACTCTAAGACCGTCAGTTTGGACAGAATTGTAACCTGAGTACACTTTCAATAGTAAATCTACAATTTTTCATTTCTTGTTTAAGATCAACATATTTGAAGTGGATGTATAAATTAATTAGTATGATGTTGAAACCCTTGTATGATCATCTCATTCAAGGCTCTGCTCATCAAAATTGAATGTTTTGTTTTGGCCAACTTGAAAGCAGGAAGGAAGGTGGGGGAGACAAATCCATGTCGCTTTTTAACGTATAAAGGCCTCCGCATTTATTACCATCACCAACGTGGGATATGACCGAGATGCCGACAAGCGCCCTCAGAAATAATTCTATTACACAAAGATGTTATGAACTCCTGCAACACTGCAGATTACTGATTGATCTAAAGAATAATTACTTCACACACAGGACCGAATTCCATTCTACGTCTGTTAACGGAGACAACCATAAAGGTACTAATAAAATGATACCACCCATGAAGTTTGTCTATTTTCACCTATTTTTATTCCTCGCTAAATTCCTCGCCCCTGTGATTCAAACTAAATCTTTTTTTATCATTTTAAATAGATATCTAAAGATTTTAACATTCTTAAATAAGAACTTGGAAAAGAAATTTTAGCATTCGAACTTTAAAACGCCTTTAATTCGAACTCACTATATTGTGAAACATATAAGAAATGTATATTTTAAATATATTACAATTTTATGATCATTTTAAATAACAAACACTTAATTGGGTCAATATTTAATACATTAATCAATTTTAATTAATTAAAAATCAAATAAAATATCATCTTCAACCTTACACCCTTACCCACACATACCACCACCATCACTACCTAATTTTAATCAAAGATCCCAAATTCAAAGTCAACGAAAAATAACTATATATTTAAATAAACTATTACACCAAAAAATCAAGTTAAGCTAAAAAAGATCCGATTTTCATTCAATATAAAATAGCTAAACAACAGACAAAAGCAAAAGATAAACCTTAGATGCAAAAATCAAAATAATATGTATTCAACCTAAGAAAAACAACTTAATCCAACCCATTTAAAAAATCACAAACCCCCGCAAAAATAAAAGCAAATCTTATGACAAAAAGCCAATCACCATACACCCCATGGGTCAAGGTACAGAAGAGACAAAACAGAATGTCGAAACGATATTTTATTTGATTTTTAGTCTTAATTAAAATTTGATTAATGTATTAAAGTTATCGACTCAATTAAGATTATATTTTAAAAATTACCCATAAAGTTGGTGAATATATTTAAAATATCCTGCTTGGCCCTTATGTTTATCTCTGTTATAATTTTTAGCCTGCGTACAAAAAGACGCTTTTTCAAAAGTTCACACAAAAATCCTCCTAGATGCTTATTTGAAAGGTTGAAACCTTTAGACGCTTTATTCAAATGCATTTAAAGTAGTCAGAGCCGTAATGAAATTTAGCCTTTTATTTTTCATAACTTGTCTCATTTAACCAATTTTCACATACATTTTATGAAATTAAAAGCTATTTATAGTATTTAGAAGGGGTAAAGGAATTAGCCAAACTCTTAATTAGTAAACTCAATTATTTTTATATATCTAATTTTGAAAAAAATGCAAATAGCTAATATTTTTAACCCAAAATTATTCTTAGTATAAAATAATGTATTAATTTTATATCAAACTTAATAATTTTATTAAGTAGAGTCCTATAATTTCAGATTATATATAACTTGTAATAGAGTCCCTACAATAAAATAATTTGATTTGTATGTAGAACTCTATATTATATGATTTGTATTTGTAGTCTTTTATTTTAATTAAAATTTAACAAAATATAATTATAACTTTTATTAAGGATAGTATAGAATGATAGATAAATAAATAGATAAATAGATATATCAACTTAACTAGTATTGAAACGTTATCGTTTAAATTTTTTAAAAGCTCTAAACTAGAAAATTTTAATAAGATGAAGGGAGTAGTAGTTCCTCTAAATAAAAGGAAAAACGGTATTCCTCACAATTTATCCTCAATAAAACTATTAGAAACCATCTAAACTATCTTGAGAAATTACGAACGACTTTGTTATTTATCAAAGGAAAAAGAACAATTATCAAGACCGCTTTATTTTGTTGATACTCAAATTTCATTCTCATCGCTTCTTCGCTTCTAAAGGATATCTATTTTGGTATTATTTTGCTCTTCCGCTCCTAAAAGGATATCTATTTCATATTATTTATATTCTATTGTATTTACCTTTTTTCACAAGTTTGGTAGAGACATTTTCAAAAATTACAAGGATCGAGACGTGAGCTGTAATTTCAAGATGGATCTCAAGGATGCTTCATAGTTGTTTGGTTACCTATTAATGTAGGATGTTATTTAAATTTGAAAGACATTATTATTAATATCATGTAATAGTTGAAAAGGCTACATACAATTATTTTTTGATTAATGATATGTATTATCTATATAAAAAAAAAGTATCACATGATGCTAAAACATCATATTGCAACCTAATTATACTTCGGGGTACTAAGTCGAGCAATTCCATCTCATCCATTACGATACTCTCATAAGTCATAACCATCTCCATTTTAGCTCAAATGCTCAATATATATGTACCTGCATCTAAAGTCTAAACTATCATCAAAACGAGTTGGGACAAAATTGAGGCAAAAATTATGTTATTCAATCTCTTTCTGAATACTTTCATACAATTGTGGATTCAATAATTTAATTAAGATGGAAGGTAAAAATATTGCCATTCAATTATGAGTTATCAATTATTGACACGTCTAGGCTAATTAATTTCCTTTTATTATATACTGATGGAAAAATATAAGTCTTGCTGCATTTCGTGAATATTGGCACTGAATTTGAGTACTTTGATGTTAATACCACAAATTCAATAATTTTCATTATTCTCAAAGTTTCAGCAGGTCCTCATCAGCCATGCTCTTTGTCTGAAATACAATAAGAAAAGGGGAAAGACAAGAAAATAAATCCAACCAAACAACGGTACATTAGCATGTTACCACTACAACACTAAGCCAATATTATGAATCGTCCTACACCTTCCCACATGCACATGGTTTATTACCAAATAATTTGTTAAAAAAGTTCACCTTCTAAATTTTATGAATTGCTGAAACAGTTTGATTGAACCATCTTGACAATAACGGATTTGTTTAATTCTTACCCTTAGCTTGGTCCATGATACCCGTACAAATATCATACACAAATACCTAATATACATACTTTTAATTTTCAGATATTACCATTAAAGATCTGAAATCTAATAAACCTCTAAAAAGCCGCACTGATCTGAAATGTTTAAAGCTGTAAGTTGATTTGTCTATATACTTGATATGTAGCCAACAATTCAGTAAATCCCTAAAAACTAGTTCACAACTAATTAAAAACTTTGGAGAACTAATAAATCCTTGAGTGAAATTTAGTAACACATTTTTCAAAGAGTTTTGCTAACAAATTTCATCGCAAAAACTATATCAGATCTTAAGCACCAAAACATTCCTTCAATCAGACCGAATACATTTCAGACTAAGATTCTTTCATTTTCTTCCAGAGAACTGGGTAAGTAGAAATACTAAGTGTTCTCCTTAATCATTGGAATACTTAAAGAGTTTCATCCATGTTAAACCTTTCTATCATCTCTTTCTCAGGTAATTTGAATTACTATAAACCATAATGCAACTGCAATTTTCCTGTGACTTCAAACTTTCTTTCATAATCCATTCTTTCTTTTAACTTATTTATTGTTCCAATGATATTTTAAACTCATCTATAGACAATAATTAAGTAAATCGATGTTGTTTTTTCCTCATGTTACATGTCAGATCACACATATCTTTTTGCCAAAGCTTAATCATTAACTTATTATACTGCATTCAAATAATATCGCCTTTAACCGATACAAGATCTTTAAGACTTAATTGCATATATTTCCTCTAGGTTTGTATGTTTCAGTCAATTTTAAATCCTTCCGTAATTTTCATGTATATATCACTATCAAGTTGATCCATATAAATAGGTCAGAATAACATCCATAAGATGCATATCAAGATTATTAGATAATTTAAAACCAATTAAATAACAAAAAGTAAATGGCATCCATAACGTGGAGAATAAGTTTACTCCCCATAACTGAATCTTATTTATAAAAATCCTGCACAAAGACGAGCCTCAGATCTTATAATATCATTTTTCTTTGTTTCTTTTCTTTATAAAAAAACCCACTTATATCCAATGCATTTCATACTCCTTTAGTATAGTCACAATATAATTCAAATACTTTTCGATTCTTAAGAGAATTCAACTCAAGATCTTATCGTGATCTTTCTTAATTTTTTCCAATCATGTCTATTTTGACATTCATTCAATTTGATCCTGGGTCTGTGGATCATCATTTTTATTCAATTTCATATGCAATCTAGAAATGAAAAGTATCCTATTTGGAATATCTAGTACTTTTTCAAATTCTGTTTATTAATATTAATTACAAAACCTCGTGATTATCTTCATTTCTAATTAATAAATAAATGAATTAATTTTCACTCATCTTGTGATTTTTCAAAGACTCATCATACCTTTTCTATCATGGACTCTATTATTATTATTCAGTGTCTTTTCAATGTCACTTCTAACTGTATTTATTACTCTTTCTGCCTCTTTTCTTTCAAGATTTTATCTTTCAATTTACAGTCACCACGCTTGCTTCTCGCCTTTAGATGTACTTGCTTACATTATTTTGCTTCAAATTTTAACCGAGCAAGAACATTTATATCGTACATGTGACTTCTCATACTCTTTTCAAATTAGTAAACGACCCAGAATCGATTCTAAGTAAATCAGTTGTTCAATTTTTCTTTTAAATCTCTTCCATTATTTATTTATATGGGTATCCAAATTAAGATATATATACCATGTTACTTCCTTTCCAACTTTTATTTTCTTTTCCCTAGTATTGCAAAATTTATATCAGCCAAATGACAACTGCAATCTCGCCTACGTTAAAGGCCCAAGATATCTAATAATAGATGTAGATTCCACTGGCATATATTCCCAACCTCTTTCGAGATTCCATTTTTATTTTTTGTAAAGGAGCTATTGGAAGATATACTCGCACAACCAAAAATCTTTGGGATGAAATATTTGGTTCCTTACCAATCGAAGTCGATAATGGTGACAAGCATGATTGACACTTGGCCTATGTATTGCCGATGAACATGTAAAATTGTACGAACCCAAACAAGCATCGGGTAACTTTGTTCGTTATTAATTTTAAGTCTAGCAACATATCAAGACGCTTTGATTAACGACTCCGCTAAACCATTTTGTGTACGTATACGAAGAAATGTAATGTTCAACAATAATTTCAATTGATATGCACAATTATTAAAATGATTAAGATGTAAATTCACCAAAGATTGTCAAATCTAACTTTCTTTATAGCATAATCAGGGAATTGAACTCTTAGTTTAATTATTTGAAAGCGTAAATTCGCAAATGTCATATCACAACTTGATAATAAACAAACATATGACCATCTACTAGATGCATCAATTAATACTATAAAATACCGAATACTCATGATGGTGGGATGAGCAGTGCCCACATATATCACCTCAATTCTTTTCAAAAATGTAGCGATCTTATCCGACTTAGCTGTAAATGTCTTATTATTAGTTTATCGAGGAACATGCTTCACATGGTCTATCTTCTTTTCTCGAGCTTCTCTTTAAGCCTTTCTAACGGATTTAATTACGCAGATTTCTCAACTATTTTACATGATCATTGCTGTTCAGAGCCGACCTTAGGCGCTCATGCCATAAAAATACAGCCAGATCCTCTTTATTACCAAATTGTCTAATTTTATGAATATAAATGTAATGTAATCCAAAAGGTAATTTTGATAATTTCTCCAATATTTTCTTTCTTTCCTCAAAAACACTTCATAAAGATTAAGCGTATATTTCTTTATTTCCTCAATTATCGCTTCAGATTTTCAGTAGTATCCTCACTGATATATGTCAAGAAACCTAATAAAGTTTCTTTTTTATTTTGAAAAACATAAAGAATCATTTAATATAAATTTTTGTCTCATTTGGTAATATGAATACGGTGATTACCTATTCCTTCAATCAAGTCCAAGGACCAAATTATATACCCTTTTATAGGATTTATACAAGAAAGATTTCTTACTCTCGAGGATCGCATGTAGAGTCTCACCTGTCTCTAAAATGCAAATATCTTTGAGATATTCCATGTCTACCTTTCTTAAAATGAAGAAAAGTATGATTAAAGAGAGAGTAAATCAACATAACATACTAAATATTATTAGCTCATAGATAAAATGTATATCATATTACTAATATCACACATAATACAAATATAGGAGATTATTTAAGTTCATCACATATTATTTAAACACAAGTTAATTCATAATATCAAATTATTTCTTAATCCAAGTTCATCTCATTTGTCCCATCAATCTAACTCCTCAGAAATTTCAAGATGTGCAGAGTCATCTTCGTGCGTTCATGTTCATTAAAATTATCTTCCTTTTCTTTTCCTTTCATAGATGTTCTATCTTCTACAAAAGAGACTCAAAGATTCATACAATCTTTGTACTCAATGACCTTTTTTTGGCATCTATAGCATAAATCATCATTGTTTTTCAATGAACCTTCTTGGATGGTCTTACC
Organism: Lithospermum erythrorhizon; assembly: GCA_019722365.1. Lineage (NCBI taxonomy): Eukaryota > Viridiplantae > Streptophyta > Magnoliopsida > Boraginales > Boraginaceae > Lithospermum > Lithospermum erythrorhizon. Next base: position 2,181,652 of record JADFUC010000954.1, on the reverse strand, counting down.
ATTTTTTTGTCGATTTGGGTAATTTCTGAGAGGTCTATTATAATTCACATAACCACGTCCACGACCTCGACCACAAAAGTGGTTACGACCATGATCACGAATTAATGACCACATCAAATCATTCTACTTAATTACCACGCCTTTTATTAAACTGGCATTAGGTAGAATTTTGCATTTTCCTACGGGACAGAATGTGGCTCTTTCTTTTCAAGAATAGTAACACCAATGATGAATTATGGAATCTTTCTTCAAGACTTTTTCATAAACAACTAGGATATTTTATATTCAAATACTCTAATTTCAAACTTTCATCAAGATGATGCTCAATAAATCTTAATACTTTTGCACTTTTGATAGTAAACTTTTGTGAAGTTTTCTTCTTAGCTTTTTTATCTTGTTACCATTGCAAACAACCTTTGTTGAAGTTCTCGTATTATCACCATCTTGAAGAATTTTCCTTGGCACTTATATTCAAGATATTTTCTTACATTGTCTCTTCAATGACATTTAATTCTTCTCCAAATAGCTTAAAGGTCCTAAGTGTGCTGTACAAATTCAATTATGGTTATATCTAGAACACAAACGAACACAACCAACATCCAATATATAAACTATGATGAAAAGTGTCATTTTATTTAATAACAACAAATACAAAAATCATGAATATCTCTTAATCGAAGAAATCTCTATCAAAACAAAAATAAACAATCCAAGTAACCTAGAAATGGTAAATGCTAAATATTTGAATGTCATAGAACGCTTTTCCACCCATTTCTTCATGCTTGATAAGAAAGGAAAATTTAAAAGAACAATCGTAAGCAAAGCTGATTTAACACTTAGAAAATATTTAGCCATTTTGCTGATGTGTATAAATATTTTGAGAAGAAATGTGGAAGAGAACAAGATTACATAAAGGAAATTGAGAAGTGTCCGTTATCATATCGCTTTATTACCGCTGGCGATAAGAAAATAATATTGATTTTAATTTTGTTTGTCATCAGCAATAAATCTGAGAGAAATTAGCAATTTTATGTGTTGGAAATACAAGAACAGAACCCACAAGTTATAATACTCAATGCATGATCGTTAAATAACAAAATGAATGAACACATATGATTATAAAATAAATAATTCATGCCCATAAATAAATAAAATAAGATAACACAATAGTAGATAATAATATGTTGTGGGTGTTTTATACCCATAATGTAAGATGCAAAAATTAAACTTCCATTATAAGTATGTTTAAAATTTATCAATAAATAATATAAGTACAATAAATTAAATCCCTCCACATAAATATGAAATCATTTAATAAATATAGTTAAATATAAAATGAAGATTTTAATTTCATTTAATTTTATTTTATGTCCATATCTGTGGAATTATTTTATGTCTGTGAATTTGATTTAACAGAATAATTTTAAACCTCCACAAAATATAATCTAAGAAGAATTACCTCGAAATTATCCTCGTGATATAGGATTTCCAAATCATATAGTTAGTAAGTAAATAAACATGAGATATGGAGATTTAACCTCCACAATAATATCCACACTTATTATAAGGTTGACTCATGTTTTATTATAATAAGAATTAAAATAACCACACCAGTTATATATTTAATTTGACTGATTGCCGCTTTCTATAACAGGTAATTATATAATAATAATAACAATATCCACTGATTATGTAATATCATATTAATGTAGTTATCTATAAGGGAACATATGACAAAAATAAATACCAAAATGATAAGGATACAGGATATACTACCTAGTGTTTTAGTGACACCTGACAAAGACGCATTCGCAATGATAACGCCAAGCATTTAAAATCCTGTGATTTAATAAAATTTCAAACTAGCATTTATATTATATATCGTTACTACTACTATATTATTATTACTACTAATGACACATGCGGCTATAGGAGAGTGAAATAAAAGAGTTAGTATACACACAATTGCTTATTGTATTTGGCATCAAGTGACTTTACATAATAGGTGATAACCTATAAGCGACTATTCCCCTTTTCCAAATTTCTTTACATATTTAAACACTTGTAATGTATATAATTTGACTTTGATAACAAACTATTCATTCTTAAATTGTCCATGTTATATTTGTAGAATGAAGATGGCCTAAGGTTTGTTTTAATTTGGCTTTTAAAAAAAGTAGAGGATGATATATTGAGCAGTAGTGATCTATCAGGTGCCTATTTCTTATTTTAATAATATAGTGTATAATACTAATAGTAAATTACAAAATCATCTTTTGATAATTCTTCTTAAAACTCAATTCTTTATTTGTTTTTATTGTTGTTTTAAAAGTGTGAATATGAAAAATGAAATGATTCTCAAATCAATTTAGACGCTATGTATTGTGAATGAAAATAATAACGGAGATTGAAATCTAGATGTTATTTTTCAAAGAGTTTTATTTATAGAATTATTTTTAATGTAAAATTAATAATTTTGTTATAAATCAGAATTTGTAAAGAGATTTAATACTGAGCAATAAATATTTCAATTTGATGAATTTGAAAGATAAGGGATCTATTTATATTTTTTGGCATTATTATGTGTATTAATAAATATAATTATTTTTTAACTTGACGGTTTTTTCAACTTGCATTTCATGAAGGCAATGTTTCTGGCTGGCCTTAAAGACCAGTTTAGTGTTTTAACTTTGTATATCAGTATCCGACAAGGCATTTTTGTAAATGCCCAAGTAATTTTTCAACGACGCCCGTTTTTTTTGCTGTATTACATACCCTCAACTTTCCTCACCGATAAATTAGTGAAAGAATTGTAACGCCGCAGACTAAAATCTCGCCTCTTTACGTGTCTGACTTCTGCGCGAGCGCCAACCTCGACAAGTAGCTGCGCGAAAGTTTCTACCCCCGATTAATCGGCATTATCCCGCGATTAACTAATACGTGATATTTCAAGACATAAACTCAGAGACTGCTAGTAAAAGGGCTATTTACTTTGAAATACTACCATTTTCGAATGCATTTGATGAGCAACAAAAGTAGTAAATATATTGGGATTATTGTTATTAGTGTTAATAATCTTCAAATTACGATAGTATAATTCTTCAATTCATTAAACAGAAACAACTTCTTATTCGACTAGTATATATATGGTCCCCCAAGTTTCCCATTCCTAACATCACGCAAATTAAAGGCATATATATCTATCTAGTAGGGCAATACTTAATTTACCAAATAAGCAAACTGGAGCTGACTGACTAAGACTATTGACTACTACTACAATGATCTTAAATTAATTACATAAAAAGACAAACAAATCGTGGGTTACATCTAAGCTAATTAATAAAGCTCGAAAGATATAACCAATATTTTTGTAAAGAATTAGCTTAACTCTCAAGATGTCCTCCCCCTAATTCCCCTTTTCTCCCCTTATAACAAATCTTGGATCCCTCTCCATTAAAGAAACCTTCTAAAGCATTTCCCTCTTTATCTATCTATCTCTCTCAATCTTCTTTCCATGACCGAGAGAGTTTCTTTCACAACACTTTTCTTCAAATTTTTAGCTCTACTTTTAATGGCCCTTCTTACTTTCATACCAGAAACAACCTCATCCGAATCCAAAACCAAACCCAAAAATTCAGAAAACAAAAAACAACTCTCTAAACACAAGAAAAACAAGCAACAAAAACAACCATCTTCATGGGACCAAATCAAGAACCTACTAACTTGCAAGCAAGTTGAAGGAACTGTTCATAACCCATCAAAAACCAATCCACAAACTTACTCAAAATTAGGTTCATCATGTAGCTCTATTTGCACTTTTAGAGATGTTGTTCATGGGAATACAAGTAGAGTGGTCCATAGAGCTGATAATTCACCAGAGAGTAGTAGTCTTGGTCAAGAAACAAGACTTTTGAATAACAAGAAAAGTGTTCATGGCTCTTCTTCTTCTTCAAGGTCCTTGGCTGCTAGCTCAATCAAGTCATCAGGCGGTGGCTCTACTTATTCCTCTGCCACCGCCGCCGCCAGAGCTATGAAGGTTAGTGGTGGCTCTACTTATTCCACCACTTCTTCAAGAGGCATGCAATTCAGGAAGCTTTCTGGGTGTTATGAATGTCACACGATTGTTGATCCTAGTCGGTAATATATAAGCTTATTTTTTCGTAGAATGATAGAATACTTCAGAGATAATACTCTAGTTATGATTATGTTTTGAATTCGAATTCTTGCAATAAGAAAATTATTTTTATCTTAAATTAAAGATTTCAAGTTAAATAGGATAGTTTCATAGTTTTGAATTCGAATTCTTGTAATATTAATGAATTATAATTGTTCTCTTTTAAAAGTGTATTTTTGATTTAATTATTTTATAATAGTAGTACATAAATATTTATTACAAGGGATATTGTTATATATTAATTTTATTGTTATGTAGGTATCCATTGCCTAGGACAACAATATGTGCTTGTTCGGAGTGTGGAGAGGTTTTTCCGAAGATTGAAAGCTTAGAACATCATCAAGCAGTGAAGCATGCTGGTAATAATTCTTTTATATCTCTTCTCATTTTTAAGTTTATTACGGAGTAGTTTTTTTGGTTAAGAATCCATCCTTCTTAACATACCGAGTATCGTATAGATTTATAATGAGCTCGAGCCCAACCAAGCGGCTCGTTCGTTCGGCCTGGTCTATATTGAGTCGGAAGCACAGCGCTGCCTTCAGGTCGTTGTCTCTGAGAGCTAAATGTAGCTCGATGAGGCTAAATTATATATTAAAAATTAGTTTTGTTATAATTTTATGATAATTTCAAATTTATTATCATGACCGGCGCTATGAAAGAAGTTAAATCTTTTATTATAATCTACCAATTGACATCCAATTTATCAATCGATAATTAATATTCATCTCTATTATTTTGGCAGATTTTATCCCGTTAAATTTCCATCAAGTGAGCTGATTTCGCTCACCCTCGATGAGCTTCAACAACGAGCCGAGCTAAAAATTCTACATCTCAAGTTCGACTCGGCTCGTTAACAGGTCACTCTGATATATGAAATCACTTTCGCATTAATATTCAAATTGTTCTTAAATTTAATGGTGCATTTACTCTGAGGAGCATAAGGTAGTTGAGTTATTAAGCATTCCTACGTACATTGTTCGAAATTTGAGTAATATAGTAAGGTCGAATGAACTTGTTGAACATAGACAAAATCATTAACACCAATTCGTTCTTTAAGTGGTGTATTATACGTAGTATATCTTACTAATAACTCAAACATGTCACATTTTATCATTTACTACTGTATCTTATAAGTTCATTTCTTTGACTCGTCAACTTTCAAGTCAAACACCTTCTATTAGTTTCTAAGTTCATTGTCTTTCTAACTTTATCAGGTTCTACTTTTACATAGTTATCAATAAGAAATTTGATAATTTCCATCATAAAGTAAATTCTATAAATGCATATGTTTGTCCAATGATTTTTAATCGGTTGTAAAGCTTAAAGGACTATTATGCAATACGATTTTTTAATGTGTCCTTAGGATACGTGATTAAAAAATAAATTTAAAATACAAGTTAAAATATATTTAAATAAATATTTCTATATCAAAATTTAAATGCAAATTTTGTATCAAATAAGTTTTCTTAATTGAATATTTTTAATTTGTGCCTAAACAAGCACATATATTAAAAAAAACCGTTTATCATTTTCCCTGTTATTATTAGTTCAAAATTCTCCTGTCTCCAATCAAACACTAGAATATTACATAATTACTTATTAACCAAGATTTGGAAATTGTTGTGTATATATGTAAATATGACCATAGTAGGCAAAACCTCGGTACAAAGAGGGACCATCTAACCACTCTTGTTAATTTATTTTTTAATTTCCATTAAGTTGTATCACCAGAAATTTAGTTCCCATACTTAACCTTAACAGAAACACCGTTGGAAGTTGTACTTAATATTTTAGATGAACCATCACCATCGACCCATCCTCATCTTGTACGACATATTACGTATATTTCTCCAGCTGTCTGTTAATTAAATATGCAAAACTATGACATAACTAGTTACGTGTCCTAATCTCATTAGATACTCTAATTAATAATCTTCCTCAGGCAACTCAACCGACAAAATCCGTATCTTAATTTCGGGAAATTATTTTAAATATTAATTGCACCTTACAGAAAATATCCAGTTAGCTTAATATCTAAGGTTGAATTGGGGATTTTTACTTTCAACGAATTTTTACTATTTTTCTGTATTAAACCTGGCTAACCAACTAACGATATAATTTCAATTAATCATATTTTATATTTTCAATGCATATTTTAACTACTTTAATTTTCTTTAAAATTTGTGCAAAGTTTCAAAATATGAAAAAATTTGAAGGATAGAGTTGCAGAATTATTATGCGCATGTAAATTACGCCTCCACCGAGTATCAACTTCAGTACCTTTGGCCGGAAGCTATAGATTGACGCCACTTTATGGAGTCATGTGCAATTATACGAATGTTACTTAAACATGAATCGAGACAGTTGTATACAGCCTTTGGTTTTTTTTTACTGCCTCTGCATTTTTGCAAAATAATTAAGAAAGATTGTTTTTTTTTATTTGTATACCCTTATTTATAAGAGAATTCATGATCAAAGAGCAATTTTATCTCCTCAGCTTTTAAAAAAATAGTACTAGGATGACTAGTAAAAAAATAGTAGAAGTATTATTTACCAACATTGATTTTGTATAAAAATACTCCGTATCTAAATCGAGTGTCATATGTTCGATTTCAATTATGAACAATTTTTCAAAAAAATTATCCTGGAGTTGAGTGTATATTCATAACAAATCAATACATCCTGAAATACCTAAACCGAATCTGTATTTCAATTGATGCTCAACTGCATTAGTACAATGCAGTAAATTTGTAACATTAAATTCCATATTGTAGTGTCTGAGCTGGGCCCTGAAGATTCAAGCCGAAACATTGTGGAGATCATCTTCAAATCGAGCTGGCTAAAGAAGGACAATCCCATCTGCAAGATCGAACGGATACTAAAAGTCCACAACACCCCGAAGACGATCCAACGGTTCGAAGATTGTCGTGAAGCTGTCAAGATTCGAGCCAAGAAGAATGCCAGGTGTGCAGCCGATGGCAACGAGCTGCTCAGGTTCCACTGCACGACTCTAACGTGCTCGCTCGGCTCACGTGGGTCGACCAGCTTATGCGGCTCGGCTTCAAGCTGTGGAGTGTGTACTATTATAAGGCATGGTTTCCAGGGTGGAAAGGGAAGTGGGGTCCACACTACTGCTAGTAGCGGTAGGGCCCACGACTGCCTAGGTGGCATTCAGGGGCGACGGGCCATGTTAGTTTGTCGTGTGATTGCAGGGAAAGTGAAGCGCGTGGAGGAGAACGCGCCAGTGGGGGTGGCGGGGCTGATGACAATGGGGGAGGAGTTAAGTGGTGGTTCGTATGATTCCGTGGCTGGGTATGGTGGGATCTACTCGAATCTCGAGGAGTTACACGTGTATAGTCCTAGGGCTATTCTTCCATGCTTCGTTGTTATCTACAAAGCTGTTGAATATTAGTGGATACCGGTGCTACTTGCAATGTCGAAGTTGGATTTGCGTCCTTATTATGACAAATGTCGAAGTTTAAAAAAAGAATTAATTAGTGTTCGCCTGAACTAATCCTGTTCTTATCTTTTTCTGGTTTGTAATTGTATATACAAGTGATATTTTCTAATTTATGCATGTCTTTTGGTACTTGGTAGTGTTTTGTAGTTAGATTGTTGTTGATCTTGTCGGCCTAAAGAAAGATGGCATAAACATGGAGTGTTATTGTTCAACTGCTCAATTATTCAGATCATACTGAATCCTGCATGATGTGGTGTTAAGTTATTAGAGATAATCTTCCCAATTCATTGAATACTACTTTCTCAATTTTTTATTCTAATGACTAATTTATAGAGATAAAATTAATAATGTTTAAAAAACAGAAGATGTAGTAAGTAGTTAACGCAATTTCTTGATTCGATTTATTGACATACTTGCTCTAACTAATGTATCATCGTTGAACAGTCCATTGCAAGGGGGTGGACACAAATTCATTAAAGGACATAGATACAGGCACGCCTACTATTACAAGACCAACTAATTATGGCGGGGCTCTTTATTACCTGGTCAAATTGTAACTTTATTTTAATATTTTTAAGTGTATTATTAATCGTTTATATAAAAAATTTATTCACAATTAATGTTAATGAAGTCACATAAGTTCTCATTTGAAGCGGCTTGTTATTTTATTAACCATCACTGTCGGTAATATATATAAAAAAGGTGAATAAAAATTCGTATTTCTTGAATTCTTATACACCTTTATTAATTCTTAAATTACAATTCTATACAAAAATAAAAGTTAGACAAAAATATTATCTTTTAATTAATAATTCCATCATAATTAATAAGCTAATGAGTTATTAAAGGTCTTCTTATTAAATAATAATATATTTTATGTAGAACTATTTTATTATTAGTATAATAGGTGTTAGTAAATAATCCTTAATGCTTTGTGTAGAGTTATTATTATTATTATTATTATTATTATACTTGAACTATTGTTATTATTATTATAATATGTATTAGTTAAATAATTATATACTTGAGGTGTAAATTATTATTATTATTTAATTTTCTACATATATGGATACGTATATTGTCTTAAAAATTTAAATTATACCAATTTAACGACATAAAAAGCAAATAATTTGATAAATCTTCCTGTATTGATGATCAGTCGTTAATATATTTAGTGAACTGACAACAAATTGTTATATCTTTTACATGAACATCTACGATTTAAGTATGGTTGATATATATCATTTCAATCGTGATTATATATGATTATAAATATCACATTCGTGGATATTTGGCATAATTTGCAGGTGACATATTAATATGCAACATATCTTTATATGTTTTTGGTATAATTATTGTTATTATATTATTCCATTTGAATCATAATAGATGTTAACTCACGAATAATTTTAGTTTCCAACAACAAATAAAGATAAAATCATATAAGAGGATTAGGATTATCAATAAATTATTTTCGCTTCTGGTATGAAATTCAAGCAGCTAAATATTTCAAGCCCATTTGACGTAACGATATCGTAACAAATTTATTAATTCTGCTTAAACTTTTATGTGGTAACAAAATCATAAGTAAAACAAAATTAGAATAAATTATTTTCTTAATATTATCATTATAGATAACATGTTCCGTTAGTTGATGAACTAATCGAGAGGACTAGAAAATGTTAATATAATTAATGTGTCATGTGAAAAAAAATTCTTTTCTTTTCTTCAGTTGTAGGAAAAGTTGAATGTTTAAATTGAAGTCTTTCATTTTTGAAACTCGTTATCTATTAGGTCAAGCATAATTGTATTTGATTAATTATTATTATTCGAATAATGTAATTTGGATGTTAATATTAATAGTAATATTTTACGAAAAATATTGTATACACGATTGACATATAATTAAGTTTATAAAAACTTATAATTTTTTGAATGTGATATGTATATATTATTAATAATTTAAATATTAATAAAAAGTACACTTGAAATAAATAGACTAGAAAATAAAATAAATATTATCCACAAAAAACTAATCGATTAAATGCTATAAAATTTATAAATATCTTTTTAAAAATATTTAATCATAAGTAATTTTCATCTTATATTTAAAGTTATTCGTCATAGTATTTCTTCAAAATAAAAATATTAATTAAAAAAATCAAAGGTATAAGTTTTACACAATTTTAGAATATTCAAATTAAACATAAAAATATATCGAATATTTGAAAAATGGGTGCGTATAGATGCGTCGTATACTTTATACAGTGTAGATAAAAAGTGTATACTACTTGAAAATAAAGCTAAGCGACAAAATCCCTCATAATTTCTCCATTGACATGATTAGGATTGGGCGTCTATTATAGTGTGTGAGAGTCTTTTGAGCAGAGACCCCCTTGTGGCCCATAATTATTTTATATATATATAATTAATTTTTTTTTTTTTTAAAAGGCAAAGTGTGAGCAGAAAGAAAGCGATAGTGATTATTGTATAAATAGTATACAATTAGACATTACAAGCCTTTATTCCCTTAAATTCTCCCTTTATTTCTCATTTCTCAATTATCATAAAACTTTCAATGAATGTTTGAAATAATCTATTGAATGAAATTGACTTTTAAATTTATAGTGATAGATCTGAACCATTATCTTTGAATAGCAAATACGATAGAATTCTACATGTGTATTCTTTATTAAAAAACTGGACTTTTAAGCATTTGGTTAATGCAATTCGAAATAGTCATAGGTATAGTCTGGGATAACCGCTCTCTTACAGATCCGATAAGTCTTTGGAGATATGGTGCTGTAAATCCTGCGAGTCCAGAACTTGATCCACCGTGGTACTGAAGCCAGCATGATCGGAGACATTAAAAGATCAGTAGTATTTGAAATTTTGTGAATATAATGTGAATAGTAAAATAGCAATTGAGGGAGGATTATACTTATGAATAAATTGTTATGAAACAATCTGAGAAGTCGTAGTCTTATCTTTATAATGATCGTAATAACACAACGTCGTCTTGGAAGCGTTAATATCGTGGAGGCACTATCCAATGCCAAGCCCAATGCCTTGAGGCATGATCAAAATATACATGTAATATGGTTGCCATAGATTGGGGTTAACGTGCACTAGAATGTTTGGCAAATCATTCTATGGACGAGAACATTTCATTGAACAAAAAATTCCCTCGGTGTAGTTCCTTTGGATCAGGAACCGCGCTTTAGACAAGTATCGCCTGTTGGACAAGAACCGCCCGTTGGATCTCGTTTTTATTTGCCCATTTGTTTCATCTACCCATGGGACACGGACGCCTCCTTCTGATGTACGTACCTGATAGAGGGTTTTTGCTTATTTGGTCTTAAGCCATATAAAAGGTACTATATTACGTTAATCGTGCTACTTTTCAACTTGTCAAAAATTTCATCTTCAAACTGCATGTGACCTCGCCCGTGCTTGTCTTAAACTCCTGCATGCCCCGACTACGTTTTCTTGAAATAACGACAAATCTGATGTATGTATCTGTTTTGATTACCTTTCTACTGTGGAAGAGATATTCCTCAGGCTTTAGATATTTCCTGAATTCTATTTCTTTAAAGATTTGGGTTTTAAACTTTTGTGAATTTATAAACGTTCTTTTCAACTTTTTGGTAATGATGTTTATTTTGTGGTTTATAATAGGTTTTATGAAGGTTTTAACCCTTTGTGACATTTTATGCTTAGAATTGAGATTACGAGTTGGTTTTAGGGATTATTCTTTACCCCGAAAATGAAGGGTTCTATCTCCGAAATTTCAAATGTTCTTGGAGTCCTTTTTATTTTCCCTTAAAATACCCATATTTTGGCCTTTGATTATTTCACAAATGTGTTTCTTGTTTAACCGACTTCTTGGTGCGGAACATGCGGCGGTTAACCCCCAGAAATTCTAATTAACCTCAAGTACCCTCTGGCAGGCAGGTTCCTCGAAAGAATGCATTTCACTTTGTCGTATTGGATCACTGACTTCTTTGCTTTCTTTAGATTATATCTACGGTGGTCTGAAGTCACTTATAAATTTTATTTTCGCGAGACAAAGATCCATTTGCTAATATAAGCGATTCACTTAGGATGTAAGCGCGAGGCCGTGGCGAGGCTGTTGGTCGTGCGGAGGAAATAGATGAAACCATGAAATCGGGATGCTATTTCATTCTAGGCTTCTTGTCTATTCGTCCTCCCTCCCATATACGATGGATTCTCATAGGTCGCCTTACCTCCGACTACCGATCCACAGGAAGTTCAGTGGTGAAAGCTCGATAAACCAGGTGTCTCTATTTATCATCTGAGAGTCTTTGCAGGTAGCGTTCTTGGATGAGGACCTTAACAACTTTAGGCGGTATTTCTCTATTTCATCATTTATAGAAATGCGTCTTCCTTTAGGGATGGGTTTTGGTCAGCTAGTTGACCGCTTACCAGCGAGGAATGCTTTGACTCGAGGATGGGCCGCCATATGCGTAAAGTCATTATATTTTATGGTGCCGCTTTCCGCCTATGTTGTAAATGATGCGTTGATTGCAGTTAACCATCCCCCAGGGCAGATCCGCCCACTAGGTGGTTGTTGTATCATTTATGTAAGCTTATAGGATGCTTGAAATACTTTATTCCACTTAACATATACAAAAATACACACTCTATTATATATAAGTTATTTATTTTACATTCTAAAAAATTATTAATAAATTTTCTAAAGTCCTTATTTACTCATCTATACAAATTACTTTCTTGTTATGAGGCAGTCTCGACGATTTCAATTGATCATTTAAATGATATCACAACTGTTAGACATACATGTTATAATCCCAGCTTAAATATTTCACAAACAAGCATAGATGAATATTTATACAGGATACAATGATGAACTTTGATATTTAGCATCGTCGGTCAACATAAAGTACTAACTTTGATGAATGGGCATGAGCTGGTTTAATTTATTTAGTTCTACTGTATGTATATAGCAGAATCTTTGAAGGGCACGTGGGGATCATATTGGGGCAATTTCAATATGAATTCATTAATTACTTCTACTGTTGTGGTAATACCAAAGTCCAAAACTCCTTGAATTTCCAGGCTTTCAGGCCATGCATTATACACCATGTGCCTTACTTCACTGGCTTCCCACTAAATTTACTTCACGTACAGATACAGAATCTTGAATGTATGCATATATACTAAGGTATGTAGATAGCTTTCTTTCAGTCTGGTGATTATTTTATGAGGTGTCTCAACATTAATTATTGTTTAAATTTTACACATTGAATCTACATATATTGATTATGTTCAAACCAAAATGTACTATGCCCTCCATCCCGACTTTCTTAGTTAACATTTTATCTTTAAATTTTCAATAAAAACTAATCATGGATTTTTGTTCCTATTAGAATATTACTCTCAAATGTCACATAATGTAGATTCATTTTCTTTAATTCCATATTGATTTTATTTTACCAAATTAAATAAGAAAAAAGTAGAAGGTATTAAATTAAGTTTATTTAGGAATCAGTTAATTTTTTTCTTAAATTTTATATCAAAATAGTTTTTAAAAATGGGATGAAGGGAATATAAATTATATACGAAAATGATTGAATTCAAAATTTTAAAAATTAATTATTAAAATTAAATCGAACCACAGGTGATGAGTGGGAGCTAGTACATTGCTAAAATATCCATCGGGTGGAAACTTTTTGTGTTGTTCCCATTGGAAACTTCTAATTGTCTGGGCACGTCCTCACTGGCATTGTTTTTTTTTTTTTTTTGGAATATGACTGAGATCCGCATATCTACCCAATTTCTACATACTCCTTACTTTAATTTGTTTGACAGGTTCCTGTTAATATAATAAAACAAAAATTCAGACAAATAAATAACTACCCATTAATACTTAAGGGGTGTTTATTAAGTTCATTTTGTCAATTAATTTATAAGTTCGTTTTTTGTTAAATGATGTGTTTTATTGATAAGTTCGATTAATACAACATAAGTTGAAATCGATTTATAAGTTCAGAATAAAAAATGTAAATCAAACTTTTTTCAGCTTTTGCTCCAACTCATAGGATTGGTTTGACTAAATGATAATTTACTTAATTACTTATAATATTTAACATTATACCTTATTTATTTTTTATTTAATGATCATAAATATAATTTTTAGTTAATACGTGTTTTATTTTACTCTTTATTGAAAAAATTAAAATAAATAAATATTACATATTTTGATCAAGCAAATACAATTTTAGTTATAGTTATTTTCTATTATTTCAAATATTAAATTACTAATTTATCTATATCCTTAGATAAAAATTGATATATAAATGAGATATCCTTATAAGTCATCGTTTTTTGCCACTTCTAAACTCAAAAAAGATTCTAATAAACATAAGTTATATTATTAAAAAAAGTGAAATAATTTTGTGAACATAAATATTATATTTATAAATTACATTATCACTTATAAATTAGACCCTTATAAATTCAAAAAAATAAAACTAGACAAACACCCTCTTAACAGTCTCCTTTCTATTTGATTTGTTAATACTCTTTGCTACAAATAGGCCTTGAAATCAATGCTACAAATGCAAGTATATACTCCAAACGATAAACCTGTTAGAGTTCTGTCGCCCGAATCGACAATAGCGTAGAAGGTAAATCATGAAATAATATACATTAGTTAGTGCGTTTAGCCTAGATTCTCCAGACACATCCACTTACAGAGTTCGAGACCAGCATGTAATCATTTGAGGACATTCTCGGTAGGCGGTATGCTCAGTTCATGATATATCTCCGTGTAACTTTGTTTTGATAGTGGTTCATTGGTTATGGATCATGTGGCGTGGATGTCGAGTCGTGGGGTAAATGCTAGTAGATTGGTTATATGGGATGAGCCAGGGCATGGAAGGTCTTGCTGACCAATGTGGGAGTAGGTCTCAATCACATTCCGCCGTGCCCAGGTCAGCCAATATATAAGGTTCTGCGTGACGCCTGCATAACTGGTATTTCAAATCTTAAATGTCGAGTTAAGTAGAGTCATCTTAAAATCGATTATAGATGGATGGCTTGCATGTGCTTGATAATTCACCAGGAAAGTCTTACACAACCAATGGGATAGTCTCAATAATAAACATGAATCTAAGCATAATTCGTGTGCTAAGTAAGGATTTTTCAGATTTTGAAAGAAGGAAAAAATAATGACACTCAGTCATCCACTCTACGACACTTCGGCTGATGATAAGTTATTAGCCGAGCTTTATTTAGTTTTTACAAAAAAATATCAATTAAAATAGGTTAAATGTATAGTAATATAAGACATTTTCAGTTAATTAAAATTATGTTGTTTCTCGACTACTTGATAACTCTGTCAGTTTTATTATGTTATATGTAGGTCTCTATCCGAATATAAAATCAGGAATATTATATTATTACACCTTGATGACGGGCAAAAAATTTGTCTAATATTCAATGTACGTGACTTTTTTAAATTTGAAATTTATATTACTTAATAGTTCAAAACATATTTTTAGTCAAAGTTCAAATTTAAAAAATTCAAATGCATTATATTATGGAAGAAAAGTTAAGTATGAGATTAATGAGACTTGCTTGACCTGAAAATGTACATACTTATAGCAAAGAAAGTACTTATTTAAATTTTTTCTTTGAGATTTATTATAAGAGTAAACAAAATTTGGTGAAAATTGCGCAGGCAGAATACCTACCGCGCTAGCCCCCCACTTTCACATACTTTAGTGCAAGATTTTAGTACATTTTTATTAGGAGACGCTTCCTGCTTTTTTCATGATTATTAAATCATCTTTTGAGGAGAACAATTAGAAGATTAAGTGTCTTGAGTTTTGTTATAATGATGAGAATATTGTGTATGTGTATTTGGTGTAGTTGAGTTGGTGAACAAGCTCAAAGACCAAAAAGTTGAGTTGGACAACTTTTGTGAATCTATGAACCCACACGATTGGCCCCGAAGCTCATTTGAGTTTTGAATATATTTGCATTTGGCACAATTGCACCAAAATTAAGGAAGAAGCTTCCAACGCCTGCATTTTACAGTCAAACTTGTATCATACCAATGTTTATTGTTAGTCCCTACACATACTGTATGCTTCAATTTGATCATGCAAAAATAACTAAAATATTTGAAATTGATCGATCATGCATAAATAAGTTAAATAATTCAAATATCAAATGGATAGAAATGTTCTCTTAGCTAGCCATTCATAGTAATCTTTTTTTTGGCAATTGATAGTAATTTTTTACGCATCAAGGTCAAACTCAAATCATTCAAATTTGGACAGAGGATGCGCTGAATATTTTTTTATTAGAACATATGAAAATTCATGAGCACGATAATATTTTATTCATATAATATCTTGGTAATTAGTTAATCAATATTAATATATTATTATGTGATGGAGTTGGAAATTGAAATTTGACCCGAATAGTACTATATGCAACTCGGCTTATTGAACCCCTTATCCAGCATGGGAAATCCAATTGTTTGTAGGGTGTTTTGGGTCATACGAAAAATAGTCCTCTAAAAGAGGAGACCTGTGGTTTGGCCCAACAAGTCCGTCTGGCCATAATCAATCAATAGGCATATTAAAAAAAATATTATAAAACCTAGTAATTATATTTAAAAAATAACCACAATCAGCTTATTATAAAATGACCTATTGATCATGAAACAGATACGTCAAAGGATTAACACCGACAATCAGAATGGTGGAGTAGGCGAGCTTGTGACCGCTTAAAGAGTCATAAAATTTCAATTCTTGGTGAGTTTATTAAAGTAGGCTTAGCACAGTGTATTCTTTTGTTAGTATGATTTGAGGCTATTACACAATGTCAGGCCAAAATCTTTTAGTCTTTTCGAACATTAACAAGGTCCCCAATTTTATAAACCTCAATATTATATATTCTTAAAATCAAATCTAAAGGCGTATTGTAGAGGAAAAAGAGTGTCATAGACATAAGATAATTTGTTTTGCAGATCATACTAATTGACATTTTCAACATGGTGTTGATGCACGGTTGGTATCAATACTTGTTATTATTTCTACATACTATTGTTTTATTTATTTTGCATGATATGTCATTGACATTATTATTGTTACCAAATACATAAACAATTTATGCAGTTGAACTAACTCGCATGCATAATTGTTTGCCGTTCTCATATGTTATTCTCTCAAACAAACATATACGGAGTATAAAGTTCGAGGAATTGATGATGAACTGTGGACACAGCCATTCAGGAGACATGGACGATGATGGAGCGTAAACTATGTATCCTTTTACATGGACCAAATAAAAGAAATTGTCATAAAGTTGAGTTCAAACTCTATTTTCTATTCAACAAATAGTTCGTCCAATGTATATACATACAGGCTCGTTTTCCATCATACTTAACGAAAATAAAAAAGTAAACAGAAGAAAACAGAGAAGCAAAAAAATCAAAACCTAGTGTTAAAAATTGAAAAGAAAAAAAGAGACTAAAGTTCCAATAATGCTATTAAGGCCCACTAATAAAGAATGAAGATTCATTGGTTTGCATTGGTTCTATCTTTAAAGATAAACAAGGGGACAAACATTGCATTCATCATGGCTAATACTCATATAAATCCTTATTTAGAAGGCAAACTAATTAAAGTGGCTTGATTAGGATTAACAAGGTATCTACTTATAATATGTTGGTAATTAATTGAAGATAAACAAGCCTAAAGATTATACTCTGCAATTAAAATGTGAGACATTGTGACTTAAATTTATCTATCTAAAATTTGCTATAAATATAATGTACCTTGGTGGCATATATTAAAACAACAGGAACCATATTATTACAATTGAATAAATGGATCGGAATACGTGCTTAAAAAAATGTAGGCATTCATGTAGAGAAGGCTTAGTTCGGAAATATTCAAGAACCCTAATAAACTATTGTACTACTTGAGGACATTAAAAGTCCATTCAAATGATTTGTTCACATGGTTGAGACATCAACTTCTTAGTAATCTACTAAAAAAATCAGCTTACCCAATACGAAGTCTACAATAAACATAGGCTTCAAATAGGACTCCCCCTTTAATACAAAACATCATATATATGACTGAAATAATGACATTAGACTTTAATAATATATTTCAAATTTTCAGCATACATATAAGGATCGGAGTGAATTGGCCTCAAACCCTTCAACCAATTCAACAACATCATCATCATCAAGAGGTTCTTCCAATATTTTGAACTTAAGTTTCTAGTTCTGAAGTAATTGTTCAATAATATTCGCCATGAAAGTATTGAATCGATTTCGGAAGATTGTGATGAGATTCATCCTCATCGTTCCATCAGGACGAGGAAATTGGTCACATAATCATCATCAAACAACACCAAGACATCATGTAGCTAGAAGAAGATCATGTGACAGTAGCAAGGAAGCTCAGGACACTCCCAAAGTATCATGCAGCTACAATTATTCATCCAACTCGCATTACAACGAAGCCATTGCTGATTGCATTGAGTTCTTCAACAAGTCTTCTCAAGAAGGGATATTCTTTAATAGTAGAAAATCAAATGTTACGGTGTGATATATTGTTCGCCTTGATTTTATTTTTGGTTATATATTCCTATGACTTATGTTTTTGGAGTTGGTTTATCGTATGCATGCATATAGTATATTTTATTGATTAGTTTTTATAGAAATCAGTCATTTCGGCCATTTCGAAACGATCGAAGCTTTTGAATTCAAATTCAATCTCATTGAATTATAAATAAAGTCTAATTCTTTGAATCAAATATTAGTAATGATAATACTACTTGAATTAAAATTGTAAATAGAATGAAAGAGGTATAACTAAATTCAATTTCAATAGAAGGCGTTAAATATATATTTAACATGAAAATTTAAACCTTAAATGATTAAAACTTCATAACAAAAAATTTAATAGTAAATTAGATAAACTAGAATAAGAAGAGATTTTAATGAGATTTTTGTAACTTTTCTATATAAAACCTTCATAAATTGTGTATTGTATTTTATTGATATATATATAATGATAATATAGGAGAACTCGAGCTAGCGATATAAAACTCATTTGTCAAACCACGGCTTGCAGGCTACTTTCGAACCCGGCTTAGCGAGCTATCGAGAGTTAAAATCCGGCTTCTCGACAGCTGCTCAGGCCTAAAGTAGTCCGACTCGCTACTCGGCTCTTCATAAAAAGCGAACCGAGCTCGGGCGCTTGCTCACCGTAGTCGAGCCCAAATGGGCAAGCTCACTATGACTTGGCTCATGCATCTCTAATCTTACTAGGCATGATACATGAGTCGCTTGACTAAATGAACCCGGTTCTATACCCAAAATCGAAGAAAGAGTCTTGTTAGGCCTTTCAAGTCAGACAAAGTAAACCTAACCGATTTTGACTCGATCTGTTATATATACTCTATTCGACATCAAACGATGAAAGTAAGGTTCGACTCGAATCTATTCATATGTATACTCAATTCACTCGATCCAGTTTGATAAAAAAAATAAGGATAATGACTTTGACGTCGCTCATGTTAAAAAATACCGGTTAGATAAAGTTTAATGAGCAGAACGTCAACAAACTTTCAAAGCCTGGCAGACTAATGAACTTTTTAAAACATATCTCTATATCAATACTATTAACCAAAAAAATATTGTAGAGCCTTTGCCTTAGAATATTTAATTTTCATATATGGGCCTCAACCCCTTAAAAAAAACGGTCACTTTTTTTTTATATCAACTTCTTCAATTCAAATCATCTTCAAAATTCAAAATCTCAACAACCAAAAAAATCATATTTTCAATCAATAAATCATAAATTAAATTAAAAAAAATCATATTCTCAAAAAATGGCAAATAAAAAACCCAGAAAAATTCAATCTGAGAGGCAAAATTGGTACAAATTCTTCAATGCATCAGTGCAGACAATCAAGATTCAACAAACCCAACTTCAATATCTTGTTGAAGACCGCAAGTTTCTTGAAGAGATTATTGGGTTACATAATCAACGTAGGGCTTCTCAAGTTGATATGCTTACAAATAAAATCTTCCAGGTGATTTAATGGACTTTTTTATGATATTTTTTTTTGGGTTGAACACTTGAAGTTGATTTAGATTTTGGGAGAATATTTGTTAATTTTTTTGTTTAATTTGAGTTAATATGAAGGTTTTCTTTGAGGTGGTTTTGGGGAATGTTGTTAATTGTTTTGTTTTGTTAATCTACTTAAAAATTGAATCTTCCAGGTGATTTGAAGGTTTTCTTTGATGATTTATTTTGGGTTTTGATGGAATTTTGCTTTGTTTATGCAATTTGTGTTCATGTACTTAAAAATCCAATCTTCAGGTGATTTGAAGGCTTTCTTTAATGATTTCTTTTGTTGAATAGTAGTTGATTTGGGGTTTTGTGGGAGTTTTGTTAATTTTTCTTTGTTTTGTTGTTCAATTTGAGTTAATCTACTTAAAAATCAAACCTTTCAGGTTATTTGAATGTTTTCTTTGATGATTTCCTTTGGGTTGAAGTTAATTTTGGGGGGGAATTTTGCTGATTTTTAGTTTTATTGTGCAATTTGAGTGTGTAGATGAAGGAGAAGATTGCTAGACAAGAGATGGAACTAAAGGTTGCGGCTGCAAAAGCCGATTCATTGTTGGGTTTAACTGAGACAGAGGCGAATTTCTTGAAGCATAAACTAGGTAATTTTTTGAGTTTATGGGAATGTGGTTATTTTTTGAATTGTATTGTTGATGATATTGCATTGTGAAGCACATATATTTAGGTTTTCCTACATAGAAGCTAGATTATGAAGTGATGGATTGTTGTAAGTTTTGTAATAAGGGGGAAACGAATAAGTTTGATAGTATACTAGTAACTCCAGACAGAAACAAAACATAGTATCTGCTGTTTCCATTGGTGATTGTTGGGAGAGGAGGGAGGGAGGAGGGGGGGGGTTGAAGTTCCAACGTATAATACTTCTAAATGTGGTTTTTAAATGTAAACTGTCAATTTTTTAGAATGTAAGGGGTTGTAGACACCTCTAAATCTGGCTAGTTCTTTCTTGTTGCTTAATGACATATTTTTATCTTGATTTATGTGTATGGAAAAGATACATTGCCTTGTGGCCTGGACATATTTTCTTAATATGGGATCTTGTCTATTAGAACGTTATTGGTGTTCGCGTAGAAAATAGAGAGACTGTTTTCAAATTGCAGATCATAGTGTGTTTGCAAAGATTTTGGTCTTGGATTTTAGAAAGTTGAATTCCTTTATTGTTCCAATGTGATTAGTTTAGACATCATTTATGGCTTTAATAATTGCACATCTTAACTAGTGAAATTGTTTAAATATTTTGGATTGCGGAGACGGAAAATATTGGATTAGGGTGTTTTGGCCACATTCTGAATTTTAGTGTGTATACTGAATCAAGTTGCATTATGCTTCTAGCGGCTATTGAACATTGACATTTCCTTTCCTCTTGCAATGTAGAAAATGCTGACAGTGAATTAGCTGATTTTAGAGAATGGGTTGATATGATGTCCCTCAAAATGTCTGAGCATCAGGTATGCTTCATCACATTTTGATTTTGCATTCTATTAATTTGGTGTACCACTGTTGTGATATCAATTTGATATGTAGGATACCTCTAAGATCGGAAACGACAAAGATGGAGGTAATCGGTTGAAAGCATTAGAAAGTGAAGTGAAGAAGTTAAAGTGTGAAAACGAGAAGCTTTCTCGTGAGAAGAAGGAGGAGGTATCTGCTTTGTTGGAAGAAAAGAAATTTGTCTGGAACCAGTATAACAAAATGGAGAGCATGTTCAAAGAGAAATTGCAGGAAAAATCTGCTGCATTGGAACAAGCAAATCAAAAGATCCAGACGCTTTTGAATAATATGGAGGAATTACACTCCTCAAATGCTGAAAAAGATAGTGCATTGGTTGGGCTAAAAAGAGACCTGGCCAAATTGGAATCTGATTCATTAAAGAAGAGTGTGGACATTCCCAGACTCTCAAACGAAGCCAAGTTGCTAAAAAGGTCCAGTAGAGGTTTTACAACTCCTTTAGTTCGCTGCACTTCAGGGAGAGGCAAGAACAATGCCAGTGTAACCGTGAAGAGAGAATTACAAACTGATGAAAAGGTAAATTTGTCAAAATCTGAAACTTCTTTATGTGGCATCTTCAGTTTTGGCCAAAACTCTCTTTAGAATAGTTTGTTTATAAATTTTCAAATTTTGCAGTTGCTTTATTTCAGTCTTGGAGCAGTTCTTACACTCTTAACAAATCTTCTAATTTAACTAACCTTTGCTGAAAGACATCAATTACTCTTCCTGTTCTTCTAATATGGTTGTTTACTTCAGCTGTCTAATGTTACTAAATCATTGGACTAAATTATCTGTTAGTAACCATGCCAATAAGAAGCTGTGCGATGGTAAAACATGGCTTTTTCAGAATATCGATTGTGTGTTCTATGATTCTATCCTTGTGTGTCAGGGGCATAGAGGCACACTATGGATGATTGGTCTATGTCTTCATTATGTACCTCATCCTCCATTTTTATTTGATTGACCCAATTTTCAAATAATTGTGCAAAAAATAATGACTTATCTCCTTATTTCGAACAACAATTTCTAATACTAGTGTAGGATTACAAAGTTGCCATGTATCTATCCATATATTTTACCTAATACTCATAATCAACTTCTGGAAAGGTATAATTGAATACATTTACACTTAGTCGGCTACTTTTATTATTGTTATTATTTCGAAAAGTCAAGGCAAGTCATTTAAATATAATCGAAGTAGTGAACTTGCATTCCCCATTGGTGGCGTCGCTAATTCACGAGCTAGGTAATGTTTTGTTTAAAGGGGAAAGCTTTAAGTTAATAGGCTTACATTAATATTGTGGAGATTTATCTGACCTGTGATAAGGAAACCCTGTGCTTCTGCATACTTATTCTAGTGATCCCTTACTGCATCTCCTTCATGCAACCAACCATCTTACCAACAAGAATTGTTCATCCATAGAACTTTATTGTTGCAGCTTTTCTAACTTTGCAAATTGTAGTATTAGCATTCTTTTGAAAGATTGCTCATAATCTTTCCTTTACACGTTCTGATTCGCATTTATCAAGAATATCAGGTGATTACAAACTCGTGCATTGTTATTTTTTTCAGGTCAGAAGTTCGAAAAGGAAAAAATCTCAGGTGATTACCATCACAGATTCACCACCAAAGCTGTTCACATCTGCTTTCAAAGTACCGAAACTAAAGAATCTAGCCACGAGATCAGCAATGTAGTTTGTTGGGATGCCTCTTCTGTATTTAATCTCCATCGTTAATCCTTTTGCCATATCATATAACTTTAGAAGTGTGCTTCTGTGTGCAGCATTCTAACTTAGATGTCAATCTAGAGTAGAGCATTGATTTCTCTTATTATTTCAGTTATTAGAATCTTGAAGATATGAGTATGTTAGAAGTATTTAGTGGGGAATCAAATTCTTTATGTATTTTATGGGAGAATCAAGTTCTCTCTGAAAAGTGGAGGATGGCATGAAACAAAAATGTGTCCTTGTATTAAGAAGTAAGTATTTTTCCATGCATTAATATTCTGTTTCCATCTCTTAGTTTAATTTTGGAAGCTTTAATAATTACTTATGATTTTGATTTGAATCGAAATGATTTTCATAGATAAATTGATAAACTATGTTACTTTAATACTATTAATATATAAGATATAAAAAAAATTAATATGAAAAATTCATTTAAAATATAATATCCAATGATCAAATATCTAAATAACTACCGTTCTTACAAAAATCCATGATTCTTTGCTCGAATTTTCCTAATTACTACATGTCCATGAATATATAGCAAGATAGGAACTGGATTTTTTTCTATGCTTTGTCCAATCTCCATCAAGAAATTGTATATGGAATATAAATGATCTATGAAGAATGACAAGTAAAAATATATTTTATTACCCAAAAAATCAATACCAACAAATATAATTCCATAACTGCAAATTTATTACTTACATGTCACAACCAAACTGTCTCTTTAACCTATAGTTTTTATTGCAACTTCTTCATATCAAAATAGACGAAGCCAACTAGCCTGAAAAGAAGACTGATAATGAACCATAACAAGAAGCAAAACCACCCAAAACAACATAAACAATGGAGACCCCCCTTCATTGCTCCAACTCATGCTTCTCACAACAGAACTTGCTGATGAAAATCTTGTGAAAAGGGTCCTAAATACCATCATTAGATACAACATTAACATCAACAATAAGGGAAGTAAGAAGACAAATAATTTGGCACTAAGTTTTGTTCTCTGCATTTGTTCTTTGTAGTCTGCATAACTTGCCAAAATCATCAATAAAATCACTAAACCAAAGAACACTATCAACGGGGCAGGCGGCGCCGAAGCTGATTCAAACACTTGATCTTTCCAACTTAGTCCTCTTCTTCCATCTGATCTTACAAACCAACCCATTTTTTTCTTTTCTTTTTTGTCAAGTTTCTTTAAATTCTTTTATTGTAATATGTATATATGTATGTTGGAGTATGTTTGGCTTTGTTTTTTTGGTATGTGAATGTTAAGCAATATATAGGGGATTTTGTATGCTTTAATTTGGAATAATTTTGATTGGTGAAGGTTGTGGAATGTAGAATATTTATATCTCCAGAAACTTTTGTTTTGGGAACATTCATGCAAGGCAAGAAACAATGGACTCGAAAGTGGCAGTTAATAATTTAGTGGTAGTCATGAAAAAGGAAGAGAATTGATTCTTTAGCCAATAATATATAATCAATTTATTATGCGTAATTATCTTTCAGTCCAAGATTCTATATGATATGCATATATATTGGAAGGTCAACGATTATATATTCATACACAATTTTATTGATGATATCCGTATGCTCTGAATTTATCTGTCAATCCATATTACATACATGAAATTAGATAAGTGTAATATTTTTTGTTAAAAAAAAATAGATTTGAGTGTCTTAAAGTATATACATCAGTTTCCTAAAAAATTAAAATACGAACTGAAATTATTAAAAATGAAAAAAAATGGTGATTTTTTCGAGATGCAAAATAAGTTATTTCACTATAAATTGATATTGTCTTATTTTATCACATAAATTTATCTTATCTATATTATTTTCAATGAAAATGAATAATAGAATCTATTGAAACATCATAAAATCAACCCTTAAAAAAAAATAGTGATTTAAAGTATATTTTAAGGGAAATTTTAGGAATATGCAGCTATTCTAAGCTTTTGGTATGCCACTTTGACAAGTGTTCATGTATCATCAGGGGCGGAGCTATGCACGCACAAGGTAGATCATGGCTCGTTCCAAAAAAAATTAAAATGTTAATTTTAACTTTACATTTTTAGAAAAATGAGATATTTATGATATATTTCCTATATAATTTCCTGGCTCCGTTCTATGTGTGTCATACTTTAAATAGGGCCGTAGGGGTGGGAAACAGTAATCTCATGTTTAATTCTTGTATCATGTGATAGCATAGGACCCTTAGATTAAGCGTTTCAACCATAATTCTTGTACCATAGTGGTATGTTTGTTTCATTTATTGCTTTTAAAGGAACTTAGAATACATGGAGTCCATGTTTCAAAAAATTAAAGATTTTTACTTTACAATAATCTATTGTTGTTTCATAATTTAGTATTAAAAAATCCAAAAACTGATTTATTTACAGAAAAATTTGGTACAATTGTTAGAAAAAAAAAACTATGGGTATAAAATCAATATGAATACCTAAATATTCCTATTTAATTTAACTAATTGTGTATCATCCATTAAACACCTAAATCAAATTCAGAGTAGTCTTCACTCTTCATTAAAAATGAGTGCAACACCTTAGCCTACATAAGCAAATCAGTGCAAGTTCAAGAATGACTGGTACATAAGCAAAATGATCTCTTTTTTCACAAAATTTTGTGTGAAACTCTTATGTTACTGCAAGACTTTTGATAGTTTTGTTGTAATTTAGCTATTGATTTCTGCAACAAACATTAAAGCATAAAAAAGACATAGAAATGGAAGATTTATTTCATTGAATACTACAGTGTCTTAAATAGAAATTTAGAATTAATAACAGAAAGCTAAACAAATCTGCAATAAATCGAACACTAGATAATCTGAAGCAAAGACTTTATCACATCATTAAACAAAATGGTATTCAAATATAAAATGGGATCAAATATAGATGATAATAGGAAGATAAACAAGTTCATCATACAAATAGGATTTTAAACAAAATAATTGGGAAAAGGGAAGTTGTCTTCTTTATAAGGAAGCTACGGATGGATGTTCTTGCAATACAACCAATAAAAAACAAACAAATACATATAAATTTCCCAACTTTCCTCATCAAGCTCCATTTTTTTAGTTCTCATAATGTTCTTCGGCGCCTTCATCTTCATACTCTTCCTCATAATCATCGTCGGCAGTAGCTTCTTGATACTGCTGGTACTCGGCAACCAAATCATTCATATTGCTCTCAGCTTCAGTGAATTCCATTTCGTCCATTCCTTCCCCGGTATACCAATGCAAGAAAGCCTTACGCCTAAACATGGCAGTGAATTGCTCACTCACCCTCCCGAACATTTCTTGGATAGAAGTGGAATTGCCTACAAATGTAGATGCCATCTTCAAACCAGTTGGCGGGATATCACAAACACTTGATTTCACATTGTTTGGAATCCATTCGACAAAGTAGGACGAGTTCTTGTTTTGCACATTAATCATTTGTTCGTCTACTTCTTTAGTGCTCATTTTGCCTCTGAACATTGCAGAGGCTGTGAGGTACCTCCCATGGCGAGGATCTGCAGCACACATCATGTTCTTGGCGTCCCACATTTGTTGAGTCAGTTCTGGGACAGTTAAAGATTGGTATTGCTGTGACCCACGAGAGGTCAGTGGTGCAAATCCAACCATGAAGAAATGAAGGCGAGGGAAAGGGATCAAGTTCACTGCTAGCTTTCGGAGATCAGAGTTCAGTTGACCTGGAAACCTCAAGCAGCAAGTTACCCCACTCATTGTGGCGGAAATCAAATGATTCAGATCTCCAACTGAAAACACATCAAAAATATCAAAACTTTAGAATCCACTAGGTAATTGTGAGTACTCAATACTCAATACTCATCGATCATATGATTTATCCAACTGAAAAACATAATATGGAAGATTAGAAGAAAAAAAAGAGATCACAACTTAAATTCAGAGAAGATAAAATAAAATTGAAAGAATAATGCTTACAGCTTGGAGTGCTGAGCTTCAATGTCCTGAAACATATGTCATAAAGTGCTTCGTTGTCAAGAACCATGCACTCATCTGCATTTTCAACCAGTTGATGAACTGAAAGTGTAGCATTATAGGGCTCGACAACTGTGTCGGAAACCTTAGGAGAAGGGAAAACAGAGAAAGTGAGCATCATCCTATCAGGATACTCCTCCCTGATCTTTGAGATCAAGAGGGTTCCCATTCCTGAACCAGTTCCTCCTCCTAGTGAATGACAAACTTGGAATCCTGATCAAAGAATTCAACAGCAAGAAAATTAGATCATTCAGCATTTAAGCAGGAATCTAGGTCCATTGATTAATCCAATTCATTACGACTAAATTGCAACCACACCAATCTATTTTGTATGATTAACCTATGCCATATGTCTGACCTGAACATGATAATCATAGGATCTACAATACAATTTTCAACAAGAAAGCCTATACACATATAGAATTGAAATAAAAATCCAAACTTTTTTTACCCATTTTGATTTTTCACAACATAACATCAACATTTCCTGCAAAAACCATACAAATACCAAAATTGCGAAAAATGTAAACAAACAAATCTGATCAAAATCAAACCTTTGTTTTACCCATTTTCGTTTTTTAGAACACAACATCAACAATCATGTTAATCCTACAAATATCAACATTGCAGCAAAAAAATCACAAAAAACCCAAAAACAAACCAACCTTGCAAACAAATCCTGTAAAAACCATACAAATACCAACATTACAAAAAACCAAAAAAACATAGTACATGATAAAAATCTAACACAAAATCAACAAATCCTATTAACCACAATATACCAACATGAAAAAAAACAAAAAAAAACCAAAAAAAGGGAACCTTGCAAACAATCACAATTCTCAGCCTCCTTCCTAACAACATCAAGAACCGAATCAATCAACTCCGCCCCTTCAGTATAATGCCCCTTAGCCCAATTATTCCCTGCCCCCGATTGGCCGAAAACAAAATTATCGGGCCTAAATATCCCCCCAAACGGGCCGGATCTAATACTATCCATAGTTCCAGGTTCAAGATCCATCAACACAGCACGAGGTACAAACCTCCCTCCACTAGCTTCATTATAGTAAACATTTATTCGTTCTAGTTGGAGGTCTGAGGAGTTAGGGTCTGCCAGCATCGACACAATGGGGTCTATGGCATGTTCGTCGCAGATGACCTCCCAGAATTTGGACCCTATTTGGTTGCCGCATTGGCCTCCTTGGATGTGGGATTTCTCTCATTTTAGGGGGGAGGTGAATTATGTCTTCTTTGGGAGGGGAAGGGGTATTTCAACGAACGGTGTGTTGAATGTGGGAAATGGTGGATTTAACCTATTGAGGGGGAGGGGGGAAGAAGAGCACGTGATTTCGGATCCTCACATAATTCCTATATATACAACTTTTTAAAAAAATATTTAATTGGTATCAATATATGATCGAATGTATTTGAAAGGCTTCCGAGGAGATGTACACGAACCTTGACAGTTGAGACGAGTTGAAAATTTTGGCTCAACTCTTTTCACTAAACACGTCTTAGGCTTGACTTAGCGAGCTTTCATCAATGAACCAATCCGATTAGCTCACCTATTTTAAAATGCAATTCAATTGGATTAACCAAAATTAATTTATTTAATATAACTTGCAATGGAGGTTAATATTGATAAATGAGATGTTCATAAAAAAAATTATAAGAAATTGAAATCATAAAAATTATAATGAAATCTCGGTGAATGTGATAACAGCGACTGACAGTACGACCCGTTGAGCTTAGGGCGCGGAAGCCATGAGGCTCGGCTCATGTTTAATGAACTTGGCGTTGAGCCACTTGGTTTTAGCTTCGGCTAAATGCCTTCTATAGGTCCGTCGGGCGGGGGGTGGAAGCATTAATGAGCCCATTTGAAAAATTGGCTCGGCTTCAGGCAAACAAACTAAAGAGAACAGCTCGGCCTCGTTGTTGGCTCGCTGAGCCGAGGCTCAGGAGCTAGCAAAAAAAAACTTCAGCAGTGGAAATTTTAAATTTTAAAGGGATAAAGTGCGCGAAAAATAATGAGATGAGCATTAATTGTACGATAAATTGGATATTAACATTGGTAGATTGTCGTAAAAAATTAAGCCATGTAATAACGTTGGTCCTTGATAATAAATTTGAATCGTCGTAAAATTATAACAATGGTGTTTAATATATAATTTCGTATATTGGGGTTATCGGTAGAATTCAATGGTGACTCTCGAAATAGCGACTTTGAAGGCCGACTCATTCAAATGAACAGGCCGAGGCGACAAACTTCGTGGTTTAGCTCGCTTCGTTAACGGCTTCTAGCGAGGTAATTACCCTTTTATGACAATAGGGATGTTATTTGTGAATTGACATTTGGCATTAGACAACATATTATTTGTGTATACATGTATATTAAAGTGGACATTTGATAATATATTATTTGTGTTAGAGAAGCGGGGAAAAGAGGCGCGAATCGTTGTGCAGATCGACACAATTTAAAATGCATCTGCGTATAAAAGTTGATGTGAGTGAAATTAAGCATTTTTCGACTACTACATATATACTCATAAGGTATCTAAATAGATGATTGTTTAGATGAAAATATTTTATTAATGGATTGTGAAAACTTATATTAAGATTGTAAAAAACTATATTGAAAATGTAAAAAGTTACATTTATTCAAGTTATACTTATATTGAAGTAAACAATCAGTATTGTGAAAAATTAAATTTTTAATGATGCATAATATTTTAAAATGATTAGTATTAAATTAGACGATTGATATATATTATTTGTAATGCCGGAAAACGACAAGAAGGTCACATAAATGTTACAAATAAAATAATATATTATTTTGGTTTGAAATATCTTAAAAGAAATTGATTTGCCACCAATAATTCCATGTAGGTGGGTTCAGGGTTGCATTCGAAAATCATAACATGGGGACAATTATTGTTGGAATGATCACTACCTTCTTGAGTTAGTTTTCTTACTGTGAATAGATGGGGGAAACGATCCGCTATCTCTTTTCCATATTTCTACCTATAAAAAGAATTGTAAATAATGATCTGTGGATATTATGAAAATTAGGTTGATTTTTTTTTTTTGGTCTCCTACTTAAAAAATCGTATATTATTATATTTATGAATATTATAAAAAGTAAGTATAAAAAGGAGCTAGATGATCATTTCGTAAGGAGAGCACGCATATAAATATTGAAAAGTTGTGGGCAATTGTTTGGTACCTTCTAATGACATTTTAGTGTCTTGCATCAAACTTATAGAATGTATAATATGTACATCAACACTCATGAGTTGGTTGAAAGATTGAAATGATTGGAAATGGACAGTTGCTCTGAATTATGGAGGGGTATTACAGGAAATGAAACTATAAGATCTGTTGTTGTAAAATGTGGCCATGAAATGTTGAAATATGAAATGTAAAATGAATAGTAATAGGAGTATTTGAATAATAGTATTAAGGGAGTAATTTTGTAGTATAAATAACATAAGTTATTCATAATAAGGCAAAAGAAACTTTAGAAGACATATATATCATTTGAGTATTTTTGTGAGTTAGTTTGATAGTTTGATATCGTTTCTGACGTTATCATTGTGATCGTGCTTTTATAGTAGCTAACTTCTTATTAGATCTGATATCGTATAAGAACAAACATTTCATAAACCTCAAAGGAAACTGACGCTACGTATGTGACAAGTTATAAGATATCTCGGATGTAAGAACTGAAAAATTCTAACTTTGGAATGAATGTATGACAATGAAATTGAAGAAGAAAAAGGAAGGAAAACTCGTGAAAAAATCCCCAATATTAAGACTAATGATGGATCATGCGATGATCTTCTGATTAGAATATCGAATGTAGAGGATCACAAGTTATATGGGAAGAACTCAAGAAGATTTGGATCTTAGGAAGTTAACTGCTTAAATGATCGATAGATGGAATAAGCGAGGTTCAGAGGCT
Source organism: Lithospermum erythrorhizon (assembly GCA_019722365.1). Lineage (NCBI taxonomy): Eukaryota > Viridiplantae > Streptophyta > Magnoliopsida > Boraginales > Boraginaceae > Lithospermum > Lithospermum erythrorhizon. Next base: position 2,150,653 of record JADFUC010000954.1, on the reverse strand, counting down.
TTAAAGTGTTATTGATTACAACTCACGCCTTATTTAAAATTGTATAAAATTAGAATATTGTGGTAAAATTGTAACCCGAAGGAAAAATTAGAAAAAACATTTTGACGTTTCATAAATACTTAAATATTGTGCAAAACGATATAGAATGAGGAATATAAAAATATTGAGGTGGTGCGTAAACGATGGCGAGAAAAGAATAATGAAGTCTTCTTGAAAAACCATCGATTCATTACTGAGACGATGGCGTTTCGAGTAAATCTGGCGACTTTTAAAGTCGTGGTGGTTATGATCGATTCGAGGAGGTCGAGGCGAAGTAGTCGAGGTCGTGGTAATTTTGTGAGTCAAATTAAGTGGGCGTGGTTTCGTGAATTATAGACACAAGAAATTGCAATCGACAAAGAAAATGGTAAGAAAATCCAAGAAGGTTCATTGAAAAATAATGACAATTTATTATTCACGGATGCGGAAAGAAGGTCGTTAGTGCAGGGCGTGTAGAGGCATGAGAATATCTTGTAAAAGATATAAAACATCTGTATAGGAAGAAAAGAAATGGAAAGAAAGGAAGTCGATTTAATGAGCATGAACACGAGGATGGCTACTTGTATATCTTGAAGTATGAACGTTGATGGAACAAATGAAATGAACTTAGACTAATTGATATGATGAACTCTTTTATGTTTGAATAATGTGTGGAAGTAGAATAATCTTATTATGCATTATGTGTGGGCTTTGGTATGTAATGTTGCTTTATATCTATGAAATAATAATGTTGATTATGTTGTGTTAATTTCTTTCTCTCTTAAAGTCTTATAATAAATTCATTGTTTGAAGAGAACTGCTTGTGGAAACACAATTGGAGAACGTTTGCGTCAGGGCGATTGGAGCAACCCTTGTGATCGCCGAAGAAGAAGGCGTATTTCACGACATCAATCCTGCAAAGCGATGATGTCTGATTCAGATCCTGAGGACTTGATTGAGGATCGGTAATGCCGTATTTATATTACCAAATGGAACAAAATTGTCATTAATGGCCAGCTTTGTATTCTCAAGTCAAAACATTAAGTTTTAATGACATATATCGTCGAGGTATGATCTTGAAGCGATAATGAGTAATATGAAATATGTATTACTTCTAGGGGTTTTGGAAGAAGAAATATGGAAACTACCAAAATTACCTTACGGATTCTGTTCTGGCTTATATTAATTGAATCTTAACTTAGTAATAAAGAAGATCTAGCTATGTGCTTGTGGCGTGATCGTTTAGAGTCGTCACGGCTCCTATGATGATGGAAAAATAATTGAAAGTACGTAGTCGTCGTCCATGAAAGTTTAAGATTATCTTGAGAACATGTGAGAGCATTTCTCTAGGAAAATTAATAAGCTGGCGTCTTGATACAAACTTCTGCGGAATCGCTGCATTTCTTGAAAATTGAGGTATTATGTGAGACTTGTCAAATCGTGTCTGAATTTAGGTATTTTATGGTGATGATTGATCTCTGTCTAGTAGATAATTAAAATGTTTGTTTATTGTCAGTCGAGATATAGCGTTGCGGGAATTTCTTCTTCGAATAGTAATTAAGGCCTTGATTTTCGATTATCGCATAAAGAAAGTTAGACTTGACAATCTTTGGGTGAATTTACGTCAGATCATTTAATAATTATTGCGTGTCAATTGGAGTGCTGATTGAGCATCTGTTCCTCATGTGCATACACAAAATGGTTTAGCCGAATCATTAATTAAAATCTTCAGTATATTGCTAGACCATTGATAATGAGAACAAAATTACCAGTTACTATATGGGGTCATGCAATTTTACATCTGCATCATTAATACGTTAAGACAGTACTAATCATAAGCGTACTCAGTATCAACTTGCGGTAATTGAGAACGGATATTTCCATCCCAAAGATTTTTTGGTTATGCGGTTTAATATGCCAATAAGCTCCATGCACAAAGAACAAGATGGGACCTCGAAAGGAGGTGGGCATATATGTAGAGATGAGTCCACCTTATTATTAGATATCTTGAGCACTATGGGTGATGTTTTTCGAACGAGATTTGCGATTGTCATTTAATAGAGACAGTTTTTTCTCCTCTAGGAGGAGAAAAAACACAGTCGGAAAAGGACATAAGGTGGTATGTGTCATCTTTAATATATTAGGACCCATATAATAAATATTGGGAAGAAATGTAAAGAAATTGTGCACTTACAAAGGCTTAGCAAATCAATTGCGATTCATTTGCGATATGAAAAAGTGACAAAGTCGCGTGTACCGACTATTAATACTCGCTTCTCGTATTGAAATTCCGAGGCAAAATGATGTGGCCAAATTGCATCGAGGCAGCGAGCGTGGCGGCGTAGGTTCAAGGGATAAAATCTCGAAGAAAAGTGGAAAAGTTGATCGAATGAAGTGATCTTGATAAGGCGGCTGAAATGATAATGATAAGCAGGGATAGAAAAAGTGCTCTTGAAGAAGCGCAAGATGATGAAAATGAGATTATTAATAATGAAGCGAAAATAAGAATGATAAATTTCTATCAATTATATTATCTGAAATCTTTGGAACGGAAAAATAAGCATATTGATGAAATATTTGCATTACCATTGCATATGAAGTATGAATGAAAATGATGATCTGAACCAGTCTGACGGTTGAATGTCAAAGAGATAAAACTTGATTAGCCAAAATGGAAGAATCTGATAGATGCGGGTGAAATCTCTTAAAAAATCGAAAGTATTTGGGCCCTATGTGACTATTCCACGAAGGTATGAAACACATTGGTTATAAGTGGGTATTTGTGAAGCGAAATGAGAAAAACGAGATTGTAAGATCTGGTAAATGCTTGTTATGAGTTTTTATAAAGACCGAGTGATTATGAGGTAACTTGTTCTCCTGTTATGGGCCATGAATTGCCCCGTTATTTAATAGGTTTGTCAGGTATCTAATAATCTTGATATAAATCATATGGATGTTGTTACGGCGTATTTATATGGATGACGATAATTGATATATACATGAAAATTCGGAGGATTTAAATGAATTGAAGCATCTAAACCGGAGAAATGTATACGAATGGAGTTTGCAAAGATAAAGCTTTATGGGTTAAACGTCAGGACGAATGTGGTATAATGAGCTAAGTGAATATTTACTTAAGGGACTACATCGATAATCTGTTGTCCTTTGTGTTTTTATAAAGAAAATAATATTTGGTTTTGTAATCATTCTTGTACATGTTGATGATTTAAATGATATTGGAACTAATAAAAGAAATCAAAGAAAGCGATAATTCTTAAAGAAAGAATTTGAAATAGAAGATGGGGAAGACCAAGTTACTGTAGTTTCTGATTGAGTCACCGAAATTAAAATGGTATTTGGTGCAGCCGTCAGTGTGAAAGAGGGTATTAAAAGGTTTAACGTGGATAGGAGCAGCCTTTAAGTACTCAGATGATGATGGGCGAGCAACTTAATATTGAGAGATCCTTCCGTCCTAAGAAGAGAAAATGAAGAAAGATCTTGTCTTGAGAAGTCTATACGCCGATTGCAATTGGGCCTTAATGTATGCTGCTAATTATCTGAGGCGCAGGATTTAGGCACTGTGATGAATTTCTTAGCAAGATTTAGTTCTTTGTCGCAAGAGGCGTTGGAAGGGATAAAGCAATATGTTCGATATCTTGAGTACGTCGATCTTGGTTTGTTTTATCCTAACAATCTAATAAGTTTGCTTGGTTATGCAGTCACGAGGTTATTTGTCGGTCAGCATGCTAAATCACGGGCTGGGTATGTGTTCGTATATGGTGGCAACTATGATATCGCGGAGATCGCGGACCGCATAACAACTTCTTCAAATCATCTTTGAAATCCAATAGCTCTTGAAGCAAGCAAAGAGTGTAGATGGTTAAGATCGGTGTATGGCATGTCAAAGGAAGCGTCAGGTTTACCATTTGATAAGAATCCATAATTATGTATGAAGGCAATCTTCATTGTATTTTCGAGATGAAAGAAGGATATATGTCAAAAGTGATAGAATGAAACCTGCTGTCCGCAAGTTAACTTCGTTTCCTTCGAGAACTTGAAAGAAAGAAAGCAAGGAGGTAGATGCTCAGGTGTCAGATTCGTGTGATAATGTAGCGGAATCTCTTCCTGAACCTTCGACATCCCGGTTTTTGAAAAGCGCGTTAAGTATTGGAATGCGTCGCTTTCGAGATACTGAAGAAGCTACATATGATGTTTCGTTGAGGGAAGCATCTTATTATGCTAACTTCATATGAGGTTTTTGTCACATTGGGTTTTTCATAATAAGGTTTTGAGAAATATGTGTTAAAAGTATGTGTTATTATTTGATATTTGAAGTGTTGTAAAATGTGGCGCAAAATGTTGAAATGTCAAATGTAAAATGAATAATAATAGGAGTATTTGAATAGTATTAAGGGAGTAATTTTGTGGTAAATCTACTTAAATTCTTTCATAATAAAGCCTTCGAGGAGCATATATATCGTTTGAGTATTTTGTGAGTTAGTTTGGTAGTTTGATATCCGGGTTTCACAACCCGATACGTATATATAATTCCTTTTGAATTAATCATATGGACTGATTCTATTGGTGATACAGTGCAGGTTTGATTAATCAGCCATCAAAACTTGATATGGAAAATTAAATCGTCCGATTAAAATGAATTTAAGTATTATCATGTAACTAAATATGACCTAATGTTTACAGGCGATTTTGATGATTCAACATTTTGACCTATCTTTTATTTTCAAGGGAGATACATTATAACGACGGTGAAAATTTAAATCTTACTTGTAACTATAAAGAAAACTTGCTATAACTCAAAATACTAACATGTTGATGAAGTTATCAAGCCATTCACTAAACAATGCCTGAATCACATTATTCTTTATATATTATTTCCTCAAATCACATCTCCTTCCCCTTCCCCTTCCCCCTCCTCACCTTCAATCTTCAAGCACAAGCAGTCCAATTCGACGGAAGTCTGGTGGAGGTTAAAGCAGGCAAACTTCTGACATTCATATCGATTGGCAGCACGCGATATTCGATTTGAAGCTCCCTGAATATCTTCACCATTTCCTCAACCAATATAGCCCTCCTCACCCACCTCTCCCCCATGTCCTGAAAATTTATTGTATGCGAAAGCCAAACCGACCATTTTATCCTGTTCATGTCCTCCACATCTCTCATCACTATCATTGGAGCTGGGTACCAGTGGTCACTATTACTATCAACATAACTGCAAGTTTCATACCAAACATAAAGTAAAACAAATTAGTGATGCAACGGAATACTAACGAGCAATAAAGAAATGAATAACTGTACTATTAAAAATGGTAGAGTAGATTAGACCGCGACAACATTGCAACAAAGCATCGTCTAGCATACCTGGTTATTCTTTCCTTCATTTTAGCAATCTTTTCTGTAGGAGTAGAGATATGAATACAAAAGTCGATTGCATCACCCATATCTGGGCTGCGATAATAGTTACTGATTGGCTTGGTGGCTAAGACACTGTTAGGATATATGATCTTCTGGTTATCATATCTCAGAAAGACTGTTGTCAGTATATTCATCTCCTCAACAACCATCTGGAAAACAAAGAATTAATCAGCTTTATCAACAAAATTTTAGATCTCTATGACGACGACTCTGTGCAATCAAACGATTCTTGTATTCTAAAACATATAAGCATTTGTTTTTGGTACAAAGAACCAACATGTAAACATAGATGTTGATATATTTATTTACCTGTACTTCATCGATGTCAACACGATCACCTACATCATATGGATGCATCACAAATAGAAAGATAATTGCTTCAAATGTAGTCTTGCAAGTGTTTCCAAAGATGAAGACAACCAACAACACTTGGGAGCTCAAGAAAATGAAGAACTCAGTTGTTGTAACTTTAAGTATGAGGAGAGAGATGACTATTACAATAATTGCCACAGCTGCATTCAACATCTGGTGCAGTTTATTTACTGCAGTTTTAGTGTCATTTAGAGACAATGCAAGAGCTCTTCGCTCTCTAAATACGTTCACCTGGGAAATGAGAGAAATACTATTATCAGATTTGTACCAAAAAGCACAAAAATGTTTCTTGAAAAATGAAAACTTCTTATAAATTATCTCTCCATAGTCCATCCCCAAAACTATTGTTCCAGTTTTGAGACAGGGATGCTTAATACAAATTATCAACCAGAAAGTAACACTGATATAATCACAATAGGAATAGCAGAATCACCTACCACCCAATTTTTAAGTGTTTGTTTACTGATGCCTTTGTTTTCAACTCCATCGAACAGGCGTATAGTCTTCAAAGCTTCATCCTCCCTCAAAAAGCGCATCAAGTCTTCAATGAAGATGAATCTAAATAACAAATGTGGAGACTTATTAGTTTAGAAATATCACAAAACCCTCAAAGATTATATTCCTCCTTGCAAATGAGCATTTTTAGATGACTAACTACTAAGCACTCATTTGTTTTACTTTCAGAGATTATATTTCAAGCTACCAATTTCAATATACTCTACAACTTCCTGATTGATCTATGGCTATCAGATATTACCAACTTGTATCCAGAACAAACATTGCGACACAAATTATTCAAATTTCCAGTAAAGTGTGGTGATTAACTGTTTTTACCTAGATTAGCATTAACAATATTGCATAAATCATATAGATTTGAAAATGTTCATTGATTTTCATACACCAGGCCCTTCTCTCTCCTTTAATATTTTTTCCCCTAATCCTCCATAGAGAGAAGATACATGCTTATTGAATACCCTATCAGTCACATTAACACAAACATCTTAGGCTTAAGGCTTAACTACATTGATGCTTAATAAAAAAGGTTTGTTTGAAGAACAACTTACTTAGAGCCTGGTTTAGCCACATTGAGAAATATGTTCTTGGCTGCAGACTTTGCTTGCTTTTCGCTTGTGATCTGCACAGCCAATTCATCTTCGTCTGCTGACTCGTGCAATTGTTCATCTAAATTCGACAAAACACCCAGTCGGACAATATTCATCAGCCTTTTCATGTTCCACGCCGAAATGTTCTTTTGATTTAGCCTATACAAATGATCAATTGTAATGCCTGATTCATCTTGTTCCCTCTTTGACATAATCCTCGAAAACACAGGGCTTTTCGCATTCTTACCCATGGGACTCTTCCATGGTGTCCGAGGGGTCCCAATCATTTTAGGCAACACATTTGCTTTAAGATCAGCAGGCAATTTTGCTCCAGCAATTTGAAACTTCTGAACTTCAGCCATAATTCTCTCCTCCTCTTCTTGCTCTTCCTGAATTTCAACCAAAGGCGGTCCTGACAACGTCTCAATCACATATTGATTAAATAGAGACTCCTGAATCCTATCGAAAAACGTACTAACATGAAACGACATAGCCAAAACCTTGACAAGCAATGTCTTCAACAGCCAAATAAACGTCCCAACCAATAAACATATCCAAAATCTAGTAACATAATGCAAAACCTTCATATCAGTCAATTTCTCCACCCTCTTATGAAAAATACATTGCCAAGCAACCAACATCAAAGTCAACCAAACACAATTTTGAACAGCATTCCTCAAACCATACACAAAGTAAAGCACCCGTTTTCGCAACAGGAAATTCCTCTCAATGAAAAACACCAATATCCTAATCCCCCACCCTGAAACCAACCTCCCACATATCAGGACCAAAACCATCAATTCCCATTTCCACAATTTTAAGTCATAAATCGAATAATTCCTCGCTACTTTAATCACCAAGGTACATACAAAACCTCCTACAATCAAAATCATGCTCAACAACTGAAACATTGACAAAGGACTAAACTTCATTTTCTTATACTCATCAGGCAAATCATCATCCAAAAACGGATCATCCTCATCCATTTCACTTCCTTTTCCACCTAAACCACCAGATTTCGGCATCCTACACTTACTATGCTCTGCCTCTGGAGGATCCATCAACCTAGACTTGGTCTTATTCATCATCAACTTCGATCTTCGCCTCATAGAATTACTAGTACTACAAACTACACCCTCCTCCATGTCACCAAAGCCCTCATCCCTACTCCCCTCTGTCCTAAGATTCGACCGACGACGGACATGTTCACCTCCAACTTCCTCATTAAAAGAAACCCTCACTTCCTTAGGTGTTAACTGTCCATAGTTTGGATTCTCAGCTATCACAGGTAACATCTCCGTCTCAAAGCCAAAATCTTCACATGATGCTTCATTTTCCTTCTTGGGTAGGTTCATATCTTTGGAAAAATCATAGCTAGCATCTCTCCATACACTATTCTCATTGTCCATATAGACACTAGTACTAGGTTGTCTTTGAGGTGGTGAAAACATTCCAGTTTCTTCATTACTAAGCTGCTCATGTAATGAATTTGAATCTTGGCCATTGATTTTGATAACCACATCTTTCTTGTCACCAGAATCAATGTCAGAAGACAAGAAAGCCATAAAAAAGTATTAACAACAATAAAAGTGGATTTTTTTTTGTTTAAAAGAACTTGGTATTTTTCTTATGGAGTGAAATTGTTTTTCTTAACTTCACAACACAAATAACCATTAAATACAAGATGTCTGAAAACAGGACATCAAGAATCCAATGAGGTAAGAAGAGTTAGTGGGATTTGTTTCTTTCTTTGTTTTTTTTTATAATATAAATGAAAAACGTGAACAACTGTGTATTTTAGTACAATATATGCAGAGAAATGAATTCATACGTATAAGATATGGCTATAAATTGAATTATGAAGATGTGGGAAGGAGATGAAGGCCGACATGTATGTGGCTATTGTTACATGCAGATTAATTATGTTGGCATGCAGTGGAGCAACTAGGAGATGTAGGGAGACGACCATTTTCTCTAATTTTTTAAAATATAATTCTGTTAATATATAGCAATTTTTTTATAAATTATATTATTTGAGCTCACAATAAATTTTATTTTTTATAAGTATGAATATAGAAATAATGTCATATAAAAATGTTGATTCCCACTAGATTTTAATGCAACTCAAATTAATGTCAAATGTTTGTGTACTTAGCTTGGTAGTGTGTGCTGTCCATGATTGCATGGTAATAAAATTTGTGAACAAGAATGATACGTACGATTGGTGATAATTGCATAAATCATTTACGTAACTTGATAAAAATCAATACCTAGAGGGTGTTGGGCCAAACTTATTTTTTAACTTATAAGTGACAATTTATAGTAATGTAATTTAAATAGTTTATTTATAAATTATTAAATTTGTTTGACTTGTTTAGTAAGATAAACACCTGATAGGAGATTTTTTACATGTTTGGATAACAATAACTTATAAGTTGTAATAAGGATAAAATGACTTATAAGGACATCTCATTTATATATCACTTTTTTATCAATAAATTAAAAATTTAATATTTGAAAGAATAAAAATTAATTATAACTAAAAATTATATTTGTATTTAAAATATATTTTTCAATAAAGTATAAATACTATATATTTTTTTCAATAAAGTGTAAAATGCTAAAAGTTGATATAACTAAAATTATCTTATGACTATTAAATGAAGGTAATAAGATATAAAATTTAATGTTAGGGATAATAAAATGTTATTTAGTCAAAGCAACTTATAGTAGGAGAAAAAAGTTAAAGGTATTACTTTTTAAAAATTAACTTATAAATTACATTCAAAGTAATTTTAAACACTTCTTTTTGTCTTCGACAAAAGAAGCTTACTAAACACCATCCTAGTGTCTGCAATTTGTGTAGATGTAGATTTAATTCATTGGATTATTATTACACAAACATTGCACGTATAGTTATTATCTTTAAGAAACTGTCGATAGTAATAGGGACCAAATATGCAACTTATTATATCTTCAAGAATGATCGTCTATCTATGCAACTTTAATTTTATACTCCGTATATCTTCAACTCTTAAAGGACTAAATGTATGTGCATCATCAATACAAACTTTAGGACCTGAATCTCGATTTTTGTCAAATTCAAGGAATTACTTGTGCAATTATCTCCTAACAATTATGTTATCATGCAGCTCAAATAATCAATGTCAAACACTTGTGGACTTGATAGTAGTGCGTGCATGGTAATAAAATTTGTGAGGAAGAATGATGAGTACAATTAATTAGACTAGAGCCTTCTTTAATTCTTGGGTCCAGTATGGATAAGGACAACCCCAAAGATGCTAATACATCTTGGCATGATACGGTGACGATGGGTTATTGTAGGGTACCATCTGCAGATTGAATATCAAATGACACAAGTACATGGGGTATATTGGCAAGGGTACCATCTATCTGCAGGTTGAATATCTGAATATCTGATGACACAAGGTACATTAACAGGTGAAAGTAATATATATAGCACATTCCGGCGGTCAAAACTTAAAAAATTATTCTTGGATTCAAACCATAGATAGAGTTTCAACAGTCCGTTAACACTGGTATGTTTCTTTTTTCTTTTTCCAAATGTTAGTGGAATTTTAATCTAATATTGGGGGTCGGAGCTTACAATGTACGGAGTAATAGATATTTTCATCTTTATTCCTAAAAATCTGTTGTATTGTTTGAATACGACTCATTGTTAGAAAACCATCACACGGGTAGGCACTAATTACCTAAACCTGCAATTTTATTTATATGTTAATTGGTACTTCTAGGACGATTTTTCTCAATTATATTGATAACACACTATTTTCGATTCTAGAAAACATTAATCAACATGCAATGGATGAGTTTTCTTTGAGATTCGGTGTTATTCGAATTTTTCCTTAAACAATATCATATAATTTTATACTAGACAGATAATATAATTTCTTTTCATTAAATAAAAAGCCTTTCAATTAAAAATAATAATTCAGTTATAATTCCAAAAGTAACAATAATCGGTAAAGATGATGCCTAAAAATGTGATCTTCATCAAACTTCAACTTCATTAATTACAATAAATTATTATAAATAATATAGTATTACAATATGTACAAGTATATATTTAAATTCTGGTAGAAACTTAGAAGAGATCAAGGAGGGCAACCCTTCTCAATTTTAATTTTTTTAAAGTTTATTGTTTAAATATAAGTAACTTTTAACAAAATATAACAATTGGCCTCCTCTCCATAATGAAAAAAATTTCTCTTAATATATTAAATACTTTTGCCCCCTTAATTTCGATTCAAACTCCGTCACTGCAAGTTACCAAACTAAAATTAAAATATGAGCATGTAACATAAAGTAACTGCTAATCCCTAATTCTGTCGCTTATTCTACTCATAATTTTCATAATTAATTCATTAATTTTATTATCACCTGAAGATGTAATTTAGGGCTTTTAAAACCTAACGGTGGTAATCTAATTTTTTTAAATTGTTTTTTCAAATTAGTGTAATTTGAGCATTTAAGTTGGTTAATGATATAGCCAAAGCAGTTTTATAAATCTAGAGCAATATTCGCTTAAATGACAATCTTATCTGTATTCAGTTTTGACAAATTTCAACAAATACTATTAAACTCTTCTTTGAGTATTTAATATTCAAATAATAAATCTATTCAATGTGAAACGTAACATAATCATTTAGATTTAATGCCATATCACTTAATGGTGAGTTAAGATTTGAATTTGTTCTACAGACTCAACAAGTATGAAAGCCAAATACAAATTAGATATAGTAAATTAGTAATCATGCATCTAGGAATAGTTAATTATAATATTACCCTTAAGTAACGGATCTTGAATCAAATTTGAAGGGATGGATAAAAAATATTATATTTATTTAAATGAAAAATTTATTATTATTGATTGGAGGTCAAATACAATAATTTTGTTCAAAATGACTTATACTTATATATTAAACTCTAAATTTGTAAAAATTGAAAGGGGACCGCGTCTCAATGAACTTTCATATATAAGCTACACCACGATTGTCCAACTTTTACCCAAGTCCAAAATTATTGCCCTTATCTATTTCTGGCAAAGACTATTTTTGTTAGTGAATATAAATTGACCAAGTGTTCCACGTGCTATGATCCATTGTTTACGATAGATAATGCTTAATGATTCGAGAAATTTGAGTGATATCTTGAAGAAGATATTGTTATATATCTGAAGGAAGTCTGTTAGATATGATTTTTGTCATTCGAAAAGGAATTCTTGGTAATGTTCTACAAGACCTCTGCGTCTAAAATAAAGAAAGAAAAATGGCCAGATGCATTTATTATATTCTGAAGATGGGATTTAGTTTAGTAATATTTATGAACTTAAGATTGATACTCTGTTATATAAAAGCTTAAATCTGATTGAAGAGGGTGTGAAATAAGAGAGATTTCTGCGTTGTGTATTGTGAAACCAAGCAGAACTTTTTAAGTATTATTTTAGTAGTGAGATATGCGGAGTGTTCAGCAAACTCCCTTTAGATTGTCTATTTGTTGATTCTTGGATTCTGTGGTCTTTATATAGTGATAAATAGCGTAGTTGATCTGTCTTAAGGGATAATAGTGTGTAGTGGATGATAGGTGTCACTGTAGTCGAGGGGCACGGACTTATCATCCAGTTAATTAGAATAAAGGCGTAAAAGAATGGGAAGCGTTAAGTATAAGTCGCTGTTCTGATTCTCGATCGTAGTGGAATCCTTATTTGAGTTATCCCAGACGTGAGTCGCTGCATTGGCACCAGCCAGATGCAGATTGTTGCATTTTGCTTTTGAGTATTTTACTTTCAAAGTCGTGAAATCGATCACCGAGTCGTTGACGGTTGTGCTATGACTAGTCATCACAACGATAGATTAAATTATTTCGATTGGTATCAGGCCATGCATTTCTAGCTAAAGGTGAGATTAGTGTAATCTTTTGCAAATGAAAGTTTGGGGAAGAGGATCAGCAACTTCGACCACACTTGTTCTTGTGAGGCAAATATGCCTATTGGAAGCGAGGATGACTACTTTTCTAAAGTCCACTTAATATGAGGGCATGGAGGCTGTGCGTATCGGGTGTTGCCTTGGCTGTGTAACCTTGAGTGTAGCTCTGGTGAAACGAGATGATTGAACCGTTGAAAACGAAACTTCCCATTTAGCAAATGAGCAGGCAATAAATGCTACGCCAATCTTGTTGATTTGAATGTTTAAACTAATTAATATATGTACGAAACAAAAGAAACTGCATGAGATCGTTGCAAAGCGCATATGAGAGTAACCTTGAAGAATACGGATGTCGAGACTCAGCGGTTAATGGCCCAGATTTGAAATCTAAGGATGGAAGAAGAGCGAGTCTATAGTATGTACAACAATAAATTGAAGGATATATTTCTTGAGTCCATTTGTGCTTAGAAGAATATGAAATGATAAACTAGGTGAGAAGAAAAGTACTTGAACATCAAAGATTTGCTCGCCCAAGGTAAGCTGCTATTAGAGAGAATTTCAGACATTGCCATAGTCTGGATGAGTGGTAGGAGATTTGGCTACATTCGAGATATCTCTCAATGAAGGTGACTCTAGTAAGAAGAAAAGTATTGCCCTAAAAGTCTGTCGAGGAGGATGTAAATGATGGGTGGGAGGAAACCATAAATATGCTTACTAAATTTTTTAACAAAACTCTCAAGCTTGATTTAACAGAAGCCATTCGGTGGTGAATTCATCGATTCTTGTAGGGAACAACAACGGGTGGAAAAGCCCGTGTCTGAGAAGCCTTGAGTGCAGTCGATCTGATAAATCAAAGAAATTAAGTGTCTGAGAATGTGAAGCCTTTGGACACGTTCAACCATTATCTCAGCTTGATCTAAAAATTGTGCGGCCTTGAGTAGTGAAAAGAATGAAGAGAACAATGCATTAAAATTAACCTTTAGCATTCCTTTGAGTTATCGAAACCAGCATGCTGTGGCTTGAATGGCGGAGTGAAGATAGAGAATATTTGATGAAAGTGCTTGAAACTACAAACTCTTGTATACCAAATGCATGGAACTAAGCCCCATTGTCTATACCAAAATGAATTTCAAAAAGGAACAAATTGAAGATTGAGAATGAGGAATTGAGAAAAGTGGGAATTGGATCGAAAGTCAAAGTCCGTTACGAAAAGCTCAAATTAAGATACTGCTTGAATAAAGGCATAAAATAATAGAATTTCAATGTGAGATTTTGGAAAAGATTCTAAGAGTTAGTAAAGATGCGGTGATAAATGCGGAGTTGGGTTTATGAAAACTTGTTCAAACCAAAGGAAAGAACAAATTGTTCGAAGGATGGAGCCAGGCGTCGAAACGAGAGAGCACAGGTTGATCATCGACCGCGAGCAAAAGGAGAGTGTAATCCTTTGTAATTGTGTGGAAATAAGGTCTGTGTCCCTATTGTTATAATATATATGGACGAAAAAGAAGCGAAATATCGACCTCATGAGATTTCGGTGGGTCGAAGGTGAATGTTGTTAGTCAGTAGTTACACCTCCTTAAAGATGTCGAATCTAAGTTATTTGGTGGATGCTCGAGACACGTATGTGAGTAAGCGTATCTTTGCAAATTTGCTCAGCAAAGGTGACGTATTCGTTTGGCGGCGGTGACAAAGGAGAAATCGTCGGTAAAGGAGAATTGAATGTCAATAGCCTGTACTTGATTAGCGTTCTATTGGTCAAAGGCTTATTTTAATCTCGTCATGCGTCAATTATGCGATGATGAAAAAGACTCTCTTTGCAAGAGAGGATCGTGTTAATGACTTCGTGCAAAGCCCGATGATCTGCTGACACGAGATCGGTGATAATTGCTATATATGTGGAGCTCATTAAACTTTGTTAAGTAGAAAGAATGAGGATCTTGATACATGGCATAGGCGATTAGGTCATGCCAATATAGAAATATCCGACAAATTATGTCAAAAGGAAGGCGTTGAGGGGATATCCCGATTGATGTCAAAATGACGTCTGGGAAAGTGTCCTTGGAAAGCAGACCAAGAGTTGTCTTGAGATTACAACAGGAGTGAGTCCTGGCGTGTACTTGAGTTGATGCACATGGATCTGATGGGGCCCATGCAAGTAGAAAGCATAGGCGGAAAGAAGTATGTGTATGTGTGTGTGTTGGCCGATTTCTCAGGAGTATCGTGGGTTGAGTTTCTTGAGAGAAAAAGAAAATACGACACGTTTGAAGTTGTTAAACGGCTGATATTACAAGTTCAAAATGAAAAGGAACAACCTGTTGTCAGGATCAGAAGTGATCATGGGAAGGAGTTCGAAAATTCATAGTTTGCCCAAGTTTTGTGCCGGGTGGAGGAATTACTCGTGGATGCCGGCCACCATAACGCGCGACAAAGCGTTGTCGTTGAGAAAGGAATCGAACTATCAAGAAATGGCACGTGTAAATGCTTGGCATGAAACATTGCTCTCAGTTTTGGGCGGCGATTAATCTTGCATGCCACATTCATAATCGGATCACGCCGCCCAAATTCAGCAACTAAATTATGAAATATGGAGGAGAAAGCCAAATGTGCAATATTTTCATGTTTTTTGGTAGTTTGTATATCATATGGTGAACAAATTTGATATAAAATGATGAAAGCATATTCTTGGGATACTCAAAGAAATAGTAGAGCTCTTTTGGGTATTAATGAAAGAACTTCAATTGGTTATGAGTCTATAAATGTGAAGATCTTTGAATTTCGAGGAGTCGAGGTAATGTAGAAACATACGAATGATATTCCGCTGTCAAGACACTTGGTGAACAACAAGGAGAATGTTTTTTAGGGCAAAGGTTTAATGACACTTTGGTGACGGTCGACACGTATAGCGATGGTCAATTCAAAAGAACCGTCGATTCGATAAGCGTCATTGGGCGATTGGTCAGATGTTTTAACAACAAAGGAACCGGTTGTAGGCGCTATGAGAAGTTGAAATTTCGACTCTCGAAATCCTCTCGGGTTTGGCTCTTGCTCCCATATGGCTTGCTTGATTTTAAATAAATGCTTTCTCTTTTGATTTGATCTTGGCTTGTAATCCACAGAATCGGCCTCACTTACATTCTTCAAATTCTTATAATTTTATACGGCGAAATTGTGTGACTGGACTTCAATCGGCACTTGTCCTCTTACTCCTAATCGGTTCTTATTCTCTCGAGGTGATTCCGGCGAGTTGGAAGAGGTACTATCAGTCAGCAAGCTGTGTTAAATTGACCCGAAACTAATCGGCCGACTTGTATTCTGTCCAACTCTTCATCTCACTTCTGTCCGGCCTCTTGTCTCATGATCGGCCTTGGTGTTTTAAGTGAGGTTAGTAATCGCCATCTCTATTACGCGATGGTCGAAACGAGGGCCGGAGGAGCTCGATTGAGTAATTGGCCTTTATTTGATGATGGAAGAAGACAGTGAAGAAGAGAAAAGCGAAAAGATCACTCGCGGAGGGTATTAATGGTGATGGTGGCTTTCCGTTGTCGACCACCCATTTCCAGTGCGTGTTCACTGAGATCGTGAGATCAGCTTGGATGGTGTTGCTGATGATAATGCACCAATTAGTACGGTGGGTGAATGGGAGAAAAAAGCGGTTAAATGCTTCCCGAAAGGTGATGTTGATCCACTCGCCAGATTAAGGGCAATTCAAATGCGGTTGTGGATGAAATTTTGTTCACGCTTTCGCTCGGCCGATGATGCGGGGCTTAAGCTCTGCAGTCGATTTGATGTCTACCGTGTGATGGTGAAAAACTCGGTACGTGTGGGATAAATGATTTTTACCGTTTTCCAACTTTAACCTTAGAGTTTGATTTCCGGTCAATCGCGTAGTGTGTGGGGTTCTGGGTGAAACCCTTGTTTTTGAGGCAGTGCTCGAGGGGTGGGTAGTCTTTGTGAGAGATGCTGCTTGAGTGTTGGAGGCGAGGTCGATGGGAGGCGAAATCGCGTGTCGCACGAAAGGTCAAAATACGGTGGTGCAGGCGGAGTTGCTTGGTGAATCTCTTGTCTTTCGGTGGGGGCGGCTCGGTGGTGGTGCGGTGGGAAAGTCGGGTGCGTTGAATGTTGGGAGGCGGGTTGTTAGAGAAGGCGCGAGGCCAGCGTGCGACACGAGGTAGGATCGCGGGTGAACCCGGCGTGGGTTGGTCGAACCCCGATCCGGCGTGGATCCGGCAGCCAGTGCTAACCGCGTTGGGGTTGGGGTCCGTGATCTTTATTCTTGGTCCGGGGTAGTGCAGTGCGCCCCTAAATTCTCGGAAGTTATTAAAGATAATAGAATTGTTGGTAATGGCCTTAGATTAGAACATTATGACCTAATGGATAATGAAGATGATGTAATTAGCAGTAAGTGATGAGATCCCGCTGTGAAACTTGGGGATATTGTTTGATAGGATGTTTCACGGGACCTTTCCGGGTAGGCAAACATAATTCCCTTGTTAACTCATGGAGCGTAAATGCGAATTATACATATCTTGAAATTTTGGTAATTTTGGGTTTCACAGTGATGAGGATGGTTTGGGGTTTTAATGGAGGACCGTGCACAATAGGAAAATCACTTATGTTGAAGTTGGTGTGGCGTCGTATAGTGATCTTTTTCTTATTTCGCGTGGGTGTTATTTCATAATACCGGGCTAGGTATGGGTGAATCACAGGCTAAATAAATTGCCGCCAAAGTTGGGATTCCCTATGTATGCAGATAAGTCACCCAGGCGTACAAAAATGAGTTATGCCAGCTGGCAGTGGATGTAGATGTGGTAAGCTTGGGTTCTACAGTGGTGTCAGGTGTGGTGGTAGAGGCTCACATGAGGTTACCTATGAATGTCCGACTCTTTTGTTGTGATTGCTTGAAATCATTCCTTGATCATGTGTGTTTAAGTGTCCAAAGAGGTGCGTGTTGTTGAAACACCATTTATTCTCGATTTGCTCATAAGGCTCTCTAACCGTACGGTTAACACAGTACCGGTTATTCCTCTAGGTTAATCGATCCAGAGTCTAGATTACAAGACTACATGTATGCCCTACTAGGTCCACTAACTAGGCGGGTAACAATTTTGAAAATGAGCTCCCTCTTAGAGGCAAATGTAAATGTGGATAGCAACACTCCTTGACCCAGTCGAGGCTCAAAGAGGGTGGTTAAGGGTAAAGCTGTGCTTCACGCAGTACGGGTGGCCAGCCAAACTTGTTGATGCTTTCTTAATACTATATGGAAGGGCCCGGTGGCGCTGTGTTTGAGATGGTTTAATTATCAGGGTGGTAGTTCATGCTTTGGTGTTGACATTTTGATCATGAGGCGTTTGGAAACATGTAATAAGAAAGGGTAGTACTAATGGCCGCGGAGGCTGTATCTCTCTGTTTCTCAATCACGGATAATATATTGGAATGTAAGGGGGCTTCTGTGGGCCTTCGAGCCAACTTTCCAGTACTCAGCCTTCGTCGATGTTATCTTCGTCCCGTTCCGTTTCAGTAGCATCTTATTAGAAGCTAAATTATCAAGGCCCGTGTTGATACCTTTATCTCATCTGAGTTTTCGGATGGGGTTCATCACAATTCATGACTATTATTGATGGTGGCGATCTTTTATCTTTGGGACCAACTCTACCGTGTTGTGATGTACTTGAGATTCGTTACCATTGTCAATCTTGAAATGTCTTAACTTGTAGGTAACGCAAGTCTCGCTATAGTTACTTTTATTTGTCGAGTCTCTTGCATAATCGAGGCGAAAATTATGGTCGTTAACGGATAGGCTCTCTATTCTGTGAGTGGATTATTGCTGGCGTTTCAATTTGCTCTTGCCGATGACAAGGTGGAGGGTACCCTTCGTCCTTATGACATTAAGGACTTGCTTGATTTTAAGATGGCCCTCGGTCTGGATGATGCTCCATTTATGGGCTCTTTCTTTACTTGGACTAATGGTTCCATTTGGTCTAAGTTAGATAGAGTACTCATGAACAATGTGGAGTTGGACTGACACATTCGGCCTCCTTTTCTTCAATGGAGCAGGTCATTGATCAACGTCCGGTTATTATCGATGGTAAAAAACTTTAATGTGAATAATAGACCATGATTCATGAGCAATCAACGTTGGACACGCCTATTTGATGATGTCTTGCGTTCGATGCAGGTTAACTTGGCTGGAGGATATTGATTCTCGTGTATTCAAAGGCAGAGGCACTTAAGGCGACTTGGCTGCTTAACCGGGATAGGTTGGGAGTATTTGAAAAGGCAAAAGGGAAGCTAATGCGGCGTTGAGATCTTGTCAGCTTCATATAGATGACCCTTTGAATGTCACATTAAAGCTAAATACTGCAATTAGCATTAATACGTGCTAATTTCTTATCGGAGGCGGGCGAAGCCGTTAACCAGTCGCGGCTGTAAGTTCCTCTGAAGGAGACCGATGTACTAAATATTTCCATAGCCTTATTAAGCGGGACAATGTGCGAATTCAATTTCCCATGGCGTTGTTAAATCGGTAAGTTCTTGCGCTCTTCCGGAAGAGGTTTCACATCTGTGGACTTCATAGACCTCTTGGTTTCACATGAGGGATTCATCCGATTGAGGATGATGTCGTCACAAATGGATACATTTTGAGTAGAGTACGATAGTGTCTCCGTTGCTTGCTTTCGACATTGAGATAAAAGAGCGCATTTGATATTGGAAAGCGACAAGGCCGAGACTGGGATAGGTTCTAACCCGGCAGTCTCGTTGGGACTTGGTTGGAAGTGATGTTTGTAGAGCATTCAATTCCTTTGTGCAGGGGTCCCTCTTAAGGTGGAGATCATACAGTCGGCCTGCTTACAGTGCTTAGGGTTACCCTTCGAGTTAGCGATTTGGGGCGATTGGGCTGGCAATGTCTTGTATAGAGTGGATGCATCAGACCATTTGTCTCTAACTACGCCTCGACTTATAGATAAAGAGGGTTCCTTTGTCTGAGGCGTATATTGTGGATAACATATGGGTTGCATGAAGCTTGTTGAGCTACAGTAGGGCAGGTGCACCCGAGGTTGTATATCTTTGGACATCGAGGAAAGCACCGTCTGGTTTCTTGAGGTTTGGAAAGAGGCTGTTTTAAAGATTCAGTTGCGGAACACCCCGTTGGATGGATAAGCTTGTATCACAGCCTCGTTTTCATTTCCTTTAATGGGAGAACTTCATGGCTATTTGAAGGTAAGAGTTAAGGCGGGGGTGATCCGATATACTTTGGTATTTCTTCATACATGTATACCGAATATCTCGAGGCTTCGAATTCGAGGCTGGCGGGGATATTTATTTCATCAAAATGTCAAAGGTGCTCAATTACTCACGCACGCGCTGCTTGGGATGATCTTATCTTGTTCTCTATGAGGATATGGCATCTACATTTGGTGTCCTAATGACATGTCTGGGGACTTTTGAAGGTGTTTGGCATCGTTCAATCGATAAATCTTCCGTCTTCTGGGCCCAGGTCAAGGATGACGGGAAAGCGTAGTATCTTAGAGCGGGTGGGCTTTCTGAAGGTACTCGGTCTGTTAGGAATCCGCTGGCCCTGCACCGGTATCGGTCAAAAGACTTACTCACCCTTCACGGATGCTTGCTCGATCATCAAAAATGGGGCCGTGGCCACTTTTCATGCGGAAGGTTGGGCTCATCGATCCGTAATCCAAAGGAAAGTAGATGGGTTGGCTCCAGTCTTTCAATGCTGATCACCGGTCCTTAGAAAGATTAAATACCGTCGTGTACTTTCGGTTTTTAAAATTCGACGGCTCGAGTTGCATGGGGCGATATTTGCAAACGAAGCTGAGCGGTCTTGATGCTATGGACATTTGAAATGGAATGTTCTTTCTTGACTTCGGGCTATTTAGCACTTTATCGGCAGTGATACCATCTAAAGGTCCGGTTGTCCATGATACTATCAGGACCTCTTTCCTTTTAGGAATACTCGCCTCCGAGATACGTGACTCGTTCCTTTCTTCGAGGGTGTTAACCATTCACGTCGAAACTATAAAGCGTTTTGGAGGTTGAGGCAGCGATAGGGTTACGTATTTGTTGATAATGGCGGTAGGTTTGTACTAACTGGTTTGCGCCCCAGGAGTTCACCTCCATTTTACTTGGATGAGGATTATTTGGGCTTTTCATCCTCCCCAATTTTGCCCAGCACTCTGATTTATCTGTGTGTGGGAGCGTTAGCTACTAGGGACTCTCTTGGGTTCACACATAATTCTCGACGATTTTTCTTGTGTTTTGCGGGGAGTCACGGATGAGGCCTTGACGTCATACGTTAACCTGCTGCCACTTACGCCTCGGCCGCCATGGTGTACCGTCACCGGACTTGGTTGGGCATTGGGAATGGAATGACTACATTGGAGAGTGCCTGAGAGTGGATCAGAAGGAGCATGGAGGCAAGGGTGATGAGAAGGCCGTCATCCTTGCTCTTTTATTGTGATGGTTATTGAGATTTGGAGGCGAAGATGGTGTAGCTTTCGATCAGAGCCCAGCGTCCCGAGTCATCGTTGCTAGGTCAGACTAGCGACATACCTTTGCATCTTAATTATTTGTACCATCCCGGATTCTTTTGACTTGACATGGAGGGAGCTCTTGTGGTATTTCTTTCCTTATTGAGTTTTTGTCCCCTGATTGGGTTTTGCTCGATAGGTTTTTAACCAGGCGTAGTGTTCTACTCCTCTTTTACCATGTCCATTGTATTTATGAGTTATGATTATTCATGTAGTTTCTTATTGTATGAGTTGTTTATGTTATGTATGAGTTGTACATACATTGTAATGAGGTTGTGTGACATTGTTGAATTTCTGTTGAGGGTATGCCCGTATCTTTGATGTATTATGACGATTTTTATATTTATATATATATGCGACATTAAAAAAAAAAAAAAGGCAAGTTCTAGAAAAATGGTGAGCCTTGTGGGAGAAAACTGTTTTATCTACAAATTAGACAGCCGAATGTTGATGAAGCTCTGAATGAGCATTGGATCGCATATCCAGAGATGAATTGATCGGTTTCAAGAAATGATGTGTGGGAACTTGTCCCACCCCAGACTGGGATCATAATGTGTAGGAGCGAAGTGGTCTTCAAGAACAAATCGATGACGAGGAATTGTTACTAGAAATAAGGAAAATTTGGTGGCTGAGGATACTGGCGAGGTGGAAGGAGTAGATTTCAAGGAAAACGTTTGCTCGGTTGCGGATTAGAGGCTATCGCCTTAACTTCTCAGTATAGCATGCTTGATGATTTAAACTATGAATGGATATAGAAATGCGTTCATAATGGGGTAGTGAAAGAAGTTTGCGTGCAAACTGACACAAGGTTTAAGTTAGTGACGGTTGTCCCCGACATATTATGCTTGTGAAGAAAGCTACATATGACCTCAATGAGGAGACTCTAAAGTACCTATTAACCAAGGGATATGTGCATGGAGGAGCAGACAGACTTCTGTTTATTAAGCATGAGAGGTTCAATGATGGTTGCATAAGTATGCTCGATGACATAATATATGGAGGAATCTCCCCAACTAGTACAGCAAATTTGTCTGACAAATGAGTCGAGTTCGAAATAGGCATGGTGGGTGGTGAATTGCTTTACGGGATTTGAGTCAAGCGGATGAAGGGCGACATTTTCCATATCTCAGTCAGTATCTGAAAATCTTATAAAAAATTTGGACTTGAAAATACCAAGTCCAAAGAACAACAATTTCTGACTCATGTGAAAGTCGGTAAAAGAAGTCGATGGATGTTCGGTAGACATAAGCAATTAGAAGTATAGGAAGTCTTCTATATCACCATGATTACTTGGAGAGATATTTCCCTATTGTTGGGTATGTGCTAGGTTTAAAGAAAATAGAAATCCATTTAAATCGAGTCGAGAGGATGCATCAAATATGTGAATGTTACTTTGGATTATGATCTTTTGTCTTTCTTTTTGATACTAACAGTTCTTTGGTAGGGTGTTATTGATCTTGTTAATTTGGAAACACTAAGATAGAAAAGAACATTGGGTGGATGCTTCTTTTTGGCGAATAATCTAGTGTCTTGGTTCAACAAAAAGCAAAACTCAGTTTCTCTCTCGATGGCGAAGCTTGAGAATACATAGTGCTTTGGAAAGCGATTATGCAAACTCCTTTGGATAAATAGGGTCTTGAAAAATATAATGTTAGCAAAGTGCTATGACTACATATTGTGACAACTTAGTATTATCGATATATCAAAATTCGGTACAACATAGCTTGAACCAAGCATATTGATATTGAGCATCATTTCATAGGGGAGCTAGTTGAAGACAAAGTAATATCACGGAGTCTCCAGAAGGTTAATCTGAAGTTATAGCAGATGGTCGATGACTAAATGTTCTAATTGTGAGGAGTATATTTTGGCGGGAAAAATTAAAGAAACAATTAATGATCCGGTTAAAGGCAATGTGGGCTATTTTTTTTATATTAGTTTTGTCCTAACTACCCACATTCCTTTTTAAACACTTTCCATATACTCTACTTAAGCAACACCAAAATCTCTATGATCCTTGATTCATCTATTTATTTCTCTGATCCTCACGTGAATCCATGGCTTGATTAGCTTTCTTTCTGTGATTGCCCGTAACTTACGTGCGCGTTCTCTCGAAAATCCAAGAATCCCAACACAAAAAATGGTGAAAACTTTCGAAGATGCCTCAATCGTCGAGGAAAAGCCACTAAGGAAGAAGAAGAGGGGTAGAGGCAGTGATGATGCATCGTGGTAATTAGAGCCTGTAATGACAAAAGGCCGAAGGCTAAAGGTCGACGGTCGAAATCACAATTTCCGGCGACAAACATGGAGGATGAAAAGGTGCTCAGTCCTATGCCACTCAGAAGTATTCCCCCTATACTAATAGATGATGAGTCCATAATGGAGGAAACCCCTGCAATTCACAATAATTATCTACCTTGGGTGGATTATACAAAGTGCGAGAAATTGAAAAACCTATATCGAGTATGGACAACGTGGACGATGATGATATTGGTGGGGAGAAGTCCCATGATGAAATTATTGTTGAGGAGGATGTTATTGAAGAGGAAGATAAGTAATTTATTGAAGAAAATGGGTGACTCTTCGTGTGGTGTGATGTCGAGAGGCTGGGTGTCTCCAGACAATACGTCGTACCATCTGTCCAATAGCCCATTAGTAATAAAATTTGGTGAACCCTCACGTAATTCGAAGTGGTGGGGCTGCAGTTGAAGAGTAATGTGTCGAGTTCTTTGAGGATATGATATTTGAAAATGTTGAAGAACCAATCTTGAAGACTTGGGTACAAATGTGAATCAGAGTGTCGAGGACACTATGGATGAATGGAAGGATCCATTTCATGAGTGGGAGATGTAGTAGAGCCATCGGGCTAATGAGGGGTATGAATCTTGGCATGCAGTGTTGATGACTTGGGCTGTAACTGTAGAAATTTCGGCGATATTGTTGATCGAGAAGAGATTGAGACCATGAATGAATGTTGAAAGGTATGACGAGAGGAACCTAGAAGAAATCTAGAAAAGGAAGCATGGCGTGATGCTAGAACTTTTGAGCAGGAAGAAATTAAGCAAAAGAGAGCGACTGATAGAGAAAGGAAGGTTGAAAGAAGAACACGGAAGAGGCTATGAAAGCTAGAACAAAAAGCTAAAATTGCACACAAAATAGGTTGAGGAAGTTTATGCCTAAAGAAGCGAAAGTGATTCTCAGTTGTTTCAGCCATTTATGCAGCCAGATAGTTACCTCGACATGAATCACAAAGTGATAATGAGACTGACCAAGATGAGGAGTGGGATAAAGAAGATGTTGCTCTTGTAATGGAGAAAGGAGAGATTCCAAGGCAAGCTTAAAATAGGCGAGCGGAACAGAATTAGAGATCGAAGGATTTTTAGAAATGTGGCGGTATACCCTTTGACGATGTATCGCTAAATTAGAAGAAGAACAGGCTAGGTGGAAGTTTGTGGTGAATCGACGTATTGCCTCTAAAAAACTGTTGTCGAAGGTGACTCAAAAGAACCCCAACATCATGGGCATTACAGGAGGCGGAGTGATGCCGACCGTTGAAGTTCTTTGCCCATTACTACCCCAGCTAGTCAGGAATTCATATGCAATATGACGGAGGACATCGATGACATTGCCAGTCCAAATCATCACAAGGTAACCTTTAGAAACTGTACTTTTGATTTCTCCCTGAGGCGATAAATATATTTATTTGGGAAACCTAATGAAGTCACAGGTATAATCTAGATCGAATGATATTTAAAAGTGTAAGCGAGAGAACCGTTGACTCGCCCTCCATATGGCCAAGTGTTGAATATGCTATACTACTGCAAGGTTGGTGTAGCTAATTGGATCCAATTACCCTTGTGGCTTAGTTTATGCAGATCTACGGGTAAATTCTTGTACATGATTGGCACTAGGCTTCATTTGGTAGGCGAGTTACGTTTGGTCAAATCATTCAGCGTACCCGATCCCGATGCTGTGGTGAAACCCGTAGCCTATCCCAGCAATGATATAGCAGTATCCTCACCTTTAGCGATAATATTACGATTAAATATGACAGCAGAGGGTCGCTCCCAGAGTAATCACCATCAGTCTGGCCGATGGAAGGACTTTATGTTGCTAATGTCCGTTTGGCACCTCTTGCCGAAGAAGGGGCTTTGAAGTCAGCTGATGGAACTATTAAACTCCTGCGATGCGAGATCGATATTTGAATGGAGTTATTGATCCCCAGCATGGCTAGGAAATCGATCTTTGGGCGTTGGCTTGACTTGACTTTAGATGATCCGGATGATGGTGATCACGGATGCTGATTGGGATTCCCTCTCGTGTATTTAGTATCTACTGTGTGTGTGCTTTGGTTATGTTTTGGAACAAATAGGAGATGTCGGATGGAGAACCACATGATGGTGTATTTTTTTCTTTTACATTTGCCATGTGTTTATGGATATCTGGTGGTGTTAGCCTATAATGGTTGTATGTTGTTCTAGCAATGCTTTAGCCATCACAATAGTTAGCTGTGTCTTGACATATGGACTACGACAGCGGATATTTACTTTTCTATTTGGGTTATATCGCTATTTTTTTGACGATGTAAGGTTCTCAAGTATTTGAATAAACTTATAAAGTGGGGTTTGTTAGTGCGTAGAAATTAGTGTTTCGTCTGTGTTAAATGTCTCTGACGGATAATTATGACTCTTTCGGTGAGATATCTTTCGAAGAATATTGTTACACCATATATGAAGGAGATCTCGGTAGATGGTTTGTCAATCAAAGGGTACACCCATTAATGAGCTTCTAGAGGAGATATACGTCACAAAATAGAAGGAAAATGACCGATGCATTTATTATATTTACAAGATGGAAGTTTTGTTATGGTAATCAGCTATCGCCAAAACTTGGTTGTCTTTCTGGCTATATAAAGGCTTCTAAATGCAGACGAAGAGGGTGCGAAATAAGAGAGATTTCTGCATTGTGTATTGTGTAGCAAACGAGCTTTGAGAGTATTATTTTGTGTGTGGGGTGGATATGCGGAGTGTTCACATAAAGCTGCACTAGATTATGTATTTGTTAACATAGTTCTGATAGTCTTTGCTTATAGTAATAAATCGTAGTGGAGGATAGGTGTCTTGGCATGGCGGGGGCGCCGAACATAAATCAGTTAGATAGAATAGGTGTAAAGAATGGGAGGCGTTACAAGTATGAAATGCTCAGTTGTGATACCGTCGTAGTGGAATCTTTCTTGGGTGGGTGTCACCAGGGCGTAGGTGTTCGTTAATGACTGGGTTCTTAGGATTGTTGCGTTTACTTTCCAAAGTAAGTAGTCGATCTGAAAGTGTTGACAATTGTCTTGCTGTTAGTATTACATAATAAATTACATTATTTCAATTTTCAACGCTTATTACATTATTTTAATTTTCAACGCTCCATTCGTACAAAGTCCCGGTGAAAATTATTGCCCTTACCTAGGAGTAGAACAATTAAAGTAAGAACCATACGATCTTTACAAGCAACATTGCAATGATATTATTACACAGTGCGTAATTGAATTGAACATCACATCGTGAAGTGGAGTACCAAAATAGAATGCCAACAGACGAAAAATGAAACTTAGGAGTCTGGATTTGCTCCACGCAAATGGCTGATTATTGGTTGAGACTTGAGATATTAATGATCTTCTGCCACCTATAGATATCAATTTGTGGGAGTGTAATGAGAAGATTTGTGACCATAACGAAACGTCCAAAAACAAGACTATTACCTATTTTATTGGGTACAAAGGATGCTCCGACATATTAGTGTGGGCGACAAGTAGTAGGGTCCAATAATCAGGACTCGGTGTGGGCAACTGTCAACTTGAAATTCAATCATCCACATTGCGGCTGTAAAATCACCTAAATCAAGACAAATTCCTACAAGTAAGAAGATGTCTAATGATGCTAACAATCAGAATAAGTGAAAATATGATTGTAATAATAGTTGAAAAGGTAGACTAACCGTAGAAGAATAGAGAGTTGGACAAAAATATATAGAGTTTATAAGATTAAAAGAAGGGATGGCACGACTTAAACTTGAACGGAAACATCGAATTCATGTAGTCCACCTAATCATTTAGTATATAAGGCTTAGTTTGGTTTTACCTTGGAAAAATGAAGAAAACTTAAACTCATAATGAAACTTAGTAAAATCATCTAATATAATATGAGTTGAAGTGAAAAATCATTGATGATTCAATATAAAATTAAATAAAAATTTCGTATTCATATAGCCAACTTCACTTAGTAATAAGACAAAATTTAGTTTGGTTTAATTTGGCTTTACCTCGAACAAGTCAAAGAAACTTAAAATTATAATGAAATTCCTTAAAAACAACATCTAATGTAAGTCTTGAAGTCAAGAATCCTTGATACAACCATCTAAACCACGCCAAACTAAAACTGGTACAACTAAATGGACACGATGACTTTTTTTTAACAAAGTGAATACGATGAGTCGATGACTCTAATCAACTTTATGTTGATCACTTAGTTTGTTCAATTAACCCCATAAACTACAGATCATTAAATATGTGATGTCCTACTTTTCTTTAGTGTACATCTACCTCTACAATCATTTGCGATAATTAGAATTTTACTCCTTATTGATGTCACTACGATCATACCATTTACAGTTCTCACTAACCTATTCATAGTGGAGCAACCTCCGCTTTAGGGAATCGATTCATTTCTACCAGTATATTTGTATTAGAAATCTAATAAACGTAAATCGTTGGGTTCCTCGGACCTATTCCATGAACAATAAAATCCACTACATAGCTTGCAGTAAAAAAGGATATCTGAAAACCCAGGGACATAGCTACAATCAATATTAAACTGGCACTATCAATATATTCGGAACAACATTACGAAGTAATAATTAAAGTGCCATTATTATCAATAATAAATATTCAATTATATGAATATACTGTGCAACATCACATCCTTAAGTACGGAACACAGTAGAATATACTCGTATCAATCTCTAATTGGTTCACGCAACCTATAATAATCATTCAAATTTAGAGCACTTATACCAACTTCTTCATAATTTTTTCCTAAAATCAATATCTATATCACTTTATCAAATTTAACCATCAACTTTTGAATTTCACACAAAATCAAATTTCATATTTTACATTCCTCATTATTAAAAAATAAAAATTAATAATATATTAATGGAGAGAAGATAAAAAAGGTGGAGAGAGAACAGAAAAATTAGTATTTTATGTATGGATGAAAGAATAGGCTTGGTGGGAATTTTTTTGGAATATATTAATACAATAAAAAAGTTAAAAATGAGCATCGTTTGATCTTTTTTCAATTATTTTATTCTATATAAATAATAAGAGTACAAGTGTTCTTAGATGTCAATTTGAGACAGATGTAACAATAATAGCCAATTAGCATCATAAGCTTAGGAATGCTGTATTATTTGCCGACGATAAAATATGAGTATCTGGAAGAAGAAATTGATGCCTGCACTACCATGCAGATCTTGATTGCTGGGTCATTATGATTCAGGATAAAAGATATGTATGGGATTTAAAGTGTATTAAATCACATCAATTAATAATACTCTTGGAATGTCTCGTACTCATCAAATCTTGTTAGTGTGAATAGTGAAGATAAGGTACTTTTATTCTTATTTTATAAACAGTAAATATATTAATCCTAAATAAATAATGGGATGATAATTTTCTTTTCTAGAAGTGTAGAGGGGTAAGACACCAGTCGTATCACTAGGCTCGTGATTTATTAACAGTTGGTGTCGTAGAAATTAGTTTTAAGAGGAGATGGCTCTCGATAAACTTGGTTTGGATCAATTTCGCTTTAGTTTGGGCCTCGGGATATTTTGAGGTAAAAGTCACTGGTGGATTTGTTATGCCTCGCCTTCTTGCACGGATTTATTTACTCGGGTTGTGAAGTTCTTCCTTTGTTTACGTATCGCTCCCGTGATGAAACCAGGGGATGTGTCTATAGACCGTGACCGAAGAGTTGATCGTAGTATTCCAGATGCTTAAATTAGTTGGTGTTACTGTGAAAATTTATTGAGCAGTATGTGATCGGATTCACATTCACACATACAAGCTGAGTTTGACATGATATTTATAGGAAATGTTGAGAATTAACTGATTCTTGGATGTGAGCAGAGTCAATAAATCGTTTTAAAGCACGATGTGATCACTTGAATGGGGTACCGGGGCATTGTGAATCCACTTTGTGGATTAAGGAAGTCCGTTAGATAACCTATTTAAGTCCATATCGGTGCGTTGCTTGAAATCGTTATCGTGTTTTAGAGACGGTATTAGAATATAAGGTTAAATTCGCACCACCACACAGGTGCCATCTTTTATAGTCGAAGATGTCAAAGATCCTCCGCCGGTTATATAAAAAAGTAAGCCAGCCTGTTATTCTTTAACCGTCATTCTTTGAATTTCACTCTTTCATAACCTTGCCAACTTGATCATTTCCGTTTTTGTATTCATCTGTGACTTAACATCATGGCGAATCAGCGATCCTCATGGACAATATGAAACTACCAGCGGGGAACCTTGGTACATTTGTTGAAATGAGTTGCGAAGTAGGCCGTGTATATAACTGATGATAAAACTCAAATTTTCTTGTTGTATCGTCCCGCATGTATTACTCTAACCGTTACCTTGTATGATTCCCGGGATGCAATGATATCGGCGCCATTTTCATACATTCACTTTCTGAGAGAGTCTGTCGCCGTTACGCTTTATGGAAGAAGCACTGAAGTGGGGTCTTTGTTGAGGATAGCCACACAGGCCGCCCCATACTCTCTGCAGGAGACTTGGATGACTCCATGGCCACTTAGATGTCTGTCCAGCCCGTTACAGGATGGGACCTCACGCTCGGAGACTATTGCTAAACCCTCGAAAGGGGAAATCTGCAGGCCACTGCTCTTGAAGAAGTGAAAGCAAAAATGATACTGAGTTGATCGCAATTATCAACCGCTTGATTCTACGCAATTACTATGGGGTTCACGATGGGGTGAGGCCGTATCCCACAGGGAGAATTGTGGATGCCACTTCCTGAGACGGAAGAGCTCCCAGTGAGCCCGGAAGGTACCCATTTGTCT
Source organism: Lithospermum erythrorhizon (assembly GCA_019722365.1). NCBI lineage: Eukaryota > Viridiplantae > Streptophyta > Magnoliopsida > Boraginales > Boraginaceae > Lithospermum > Lithospermum erythrorhizon. The sequence continues at coordinate 2,120,083 of JADFUC010000954.1, read as the reverse complement.
CCCTCAGAGTTATGCTTTATTTTGGGAATTTTTTAATTATGGTCTCCGATTCCCTATGTTGGGGTTTGTTGAAGAGGTGTTAGTGACCCTGGATCGTGCTCCGGGTCAATTAATTTCGTTTGCTTGGTTGGTATTAACCGTATTCGAGTAAGCGTGCCTTTCTGTCAGGAAGGTCCCCGATATAAGTTGTTCGATGTGATGTAATGTCATCCCTGAGTCCTTAGCGTATTTCCAAGTTGCTTTCCCTGTACCAACTTCTATATGCAAGAAGGTGGATAAAATGGAACTAACGTTGGTTTAAGCTATGGTTTTTAGCGAGGGTTTTGGTGTTGGTCCGACACCCGTTGGTCTCTATCGACCTCAGCGCTCTTCCGTGGATTACATCAAGACTCAAGCGGATGTGGAGAAGTTATGAGCTGAACTCTCCCATCACGAGGTCTTTGTGATGAGGATGTATTAATTAAGGCCACGTCTTGACGAAAGGTCGACAAGTTTTAATCTTGGCTTGTAGTAGTCAAATCTTTGTTCTGATCTCTTGCTTTGTTGCGTACAAGCGTCTCACTCTTCTCTCCTTTTGTTTTTAGTGCATCTCTTGTCACTAAAACATTCTTCGAACACAATGTCGCCATTAGATCAATTATAAGCCTTTCGTAATGCCTGCAATCTGTTTTCTTTCAGTTTCTAAGTTGAAAAGTGTTGCCATTTAGAGACTTCCTCGGATGCCTAAATCTACTCCAATCCTAAACTCCGAAGGCTTATAAAGAGGCTGTTCGAGATACTATTGAAGCCCCGAAGTTGTCTTGGGAGAAGTTTATTCACCATCTCCTCACTTTCTGGTTTCTCACTTGCCTTATAATTATTTCGAACAGGGTCACCTTGGATATAACAACTTATGCCGAGTCTTCTCAAATGTCTCCTCCTTGAAGGTCTCAAGTTTTGATGTCAATCCCTCGAGAGTCACACTCACCTTCGGTATTAACATTCTTGAGGCCTTGTCCGAAGAAGAACCATTACTTATAACACTAAAGTGTATGTTATAGAAGGACATGGAGACATGGATATTCTCTACTAAACTCTTGTGCCTTTTCTCACTTCAACTTAAAAGTATTTTCCTCTTTTTAGTTTTAAATATCGATGATTTTTCTCTCCACTTATCAGGGTTATTGATCTTTGTAGTCCACGAATTATGATCATGGGTTGTTCTTAAATGGAAAGAATCCGAAGAACCCTTGGCCACCTTTGAAGTGGAAGACTTTTTTTTGGAGAAACGTCTTTCCCGAACTCGTAATGGAGAGGATGAAGCTTGGGCTGAATGAAGTCTGAGAAGAACGGCAATGAACCTGGCTATTTCAATGGGTTGGTGAAGTCTAAATCGACCTCTCTTATAAGCATGAAGTTGAGGCGGTGTTCTCTGAGTTCATAGAGGAGTACGAGACAGCGATCTCCGGGCCTGTGAAAACTCAGTTGGCCTCTTACCGACACAACATTTGCCTTGGAAGCTTGTTGGGCTTGATTATCCACAGAGACCGTCTCAGAGTTTTCAAGAGGGTCACAAAACTACCGATCTCCTTATTGATAACACCGTCTCAATCCTGAAGACCTTTTGCCTTAAGATTTATGAAGAGTACGCGTGTTAGATTCACTTGTTCTACGAGTTAGGTAGAACAACCGGAGTAGAATATGTGGTGCCTCGGTGACGGGAAGAAGGAAAATAATGATAGTGACGGTGCTCAAGTGATAGCAGTCTTGAGGAAAACGAGGAGGATGCGACTCTTTAACATGTTTTGTCTATATTTTGTAATATTTTGTCCAACATTTATTCATATCCCCCGGGCTGATTAGTGCGGGTGCCATTCTTATGTAATTCTTTTGGTTTAGTAATGGTTAAACACGTTTCTTTATTCTTTGTACTTTTCTTCTTTTCTTTTATATCTCTTCATCTCTTACGCTCTCTTCTTTATCTTTTCCTTTTAACTTGTATATATGTTATTTTGTGATACTTTCCCCACTGTCGTCTGAAACATAAAGAGTTGGTTTTGTGATAGTTGTCTAAACATCTTACATTCCTTTGGCAATGATATAACGCTTTTTGTGGACCACGAGTGATCTCATTCATTCGGGTTTTCTCCTTTCGGAGATTAAATGATCTTATTCATTTGGGCCCGAATGATCTAATTCACTTTCGGGGACCACGAGTAATCTAATTAACAAAGGTTTTCTCCTTTCGAATTAAATGATCTTGTTTGAACCCCAAATGATCTAATTCACTCGGGGACCATAGGTGATCCTCGGGTTTTGTCCTTTTCGGAGGATTAAATGATCTTATTCATTTGAATCCAGATAATCAATCGCGCTCGGGGACACTGGTGATCTAATTCGCTCGGGATTTTCTCCTTTCGGAGATTAAATAGTCTTTATTTATTTGAACCAGATGATCTAATTAACTCGGGGACCAGTGATCTAATTCCTTCGGTTTTCTCCTTTAGAGATTAAGTCTTATTCATTTGAACCCCGAATAATCTAATTAAACAAAGAGACATGGTGATCCCAATTCCTTCGGGTTTCACGGGGAGATTAAATGATCTTATTCATTTCTTATCTTGTAAGTGTCTTGATAATCAAAGGTTCTTTTATTTCCAAGCATACGATTTTGGTTAAATGGCTTTTGACTCGGGTTGTTGTTTTACAAAAGGAGGCGGATAAATACATTGAAACTCTTCTCGGGTATAATATGTCATGTATGTTTGATATTCTCCCTGAAAAGCTTCTTCGACTCGTATTCACAATGCTATATTTCTGACTTTATCTTGTAAGGTCCACACCATGGGGTTGAGTTTGTCTTGATTCTTAGGTTTCTTAGCTTTAAAGAACCGAAGCCTTCATCTACATCTCTTTGAATTCTTGGCGACCTTGGGGTTGTAGAAATGTGCCATTAATTGTTTGTACCTCTGCGCATTCGGTCTACGGGGCTTAGTCTCTTAGCATGCATTGAAGTCAAGACATTCTCTCATAACTCCTGTTAACCTGTAGTTGAAGCAGGTTGTGGTATATTTGGTAAACAAATTCTCTTGGCAGCCTTGACCTGCATTACGAATACGAAACTAAGGGTTTCCCAGTAGCGTTGAGGGGATGCAGCAACCATTGAACTAGAGTGGAAGCTCTCATCCATTTTGCCCCGAATCGAGAACCTTGCCTTTATGCCTTGGAAAATAGTCCGGTTCGTGACTTACACTGTCCGTTGGCTTGGGGGTAGCGTCGGTGCAAGCGATGCTTCCAATCCGGCGTTCCTGTATGTCGGGTAGAGAAACATCAATTGAGGACCGTTATCGATTCAAGATCTTTGGTATCATAACGGGTAATGATGTTTTCGGATAAATTCCTCGATGTCAGCCGGAAGTGGTGTTTAACTTTAGAGGCATTGCTTCCTTGTTTTACTAAAGTAATCCTTTGCCGCTTGGCATCGACTTTGTATTTGGTGGCGGGGTTTCACGAGGCTATCCTACCAAATTGATGCTCCATAAGATAAATGGTATGGGGCAGAAATCACAGGAGTCATTTCATGACAGGTTGTGCAGGAACTACTTTAAATCCTTTTGGCAAAGTCATGTGTTTTCCACGTATTGCCAATTCGTTCATCGTTGTGGGCCAAAAATATCACCTTGGATGATTAGGGCCAAAGACTTTCCCCCGATATGATGCCTGATCTCCTAAAGCTTTAAGCAGGGTTTAATAAATTATTTTAGTTTGGGGATACAAAATAGTAGTGAACCGAGGCTTTGTATAATTTCCCTTGAAATATTTGGAACTTATAGCTTCTGTTTGTAATTTTCTAACCGACGCGTCATAAGACAGCTTCGCGGTGGTCGAGAATTTGGTTGCAGTGTCCCCCTGCTTATCCTTAATGAACATTCTTGTTTAACAGTTAGTCCTTTCCCACGTGTTCACAATAACAGACTCCTTGGCTGAATATCCTCGTAATAAATGGTAGCCAACTTGGAGGTGGTCGGCGTGCTTCATTCACTTGGGGTATAATAACAAGAAGATTAAATAGTCAAATCTCGAGACTATTGTTGTGGCTTCCTTGTGGAAGTATTCTTTAGACTCATTTTACCCATGATAACTGATACATTGATGACCTCTTGGAATCTCCCTTTTACCATGATCTAGCACCCCGAGGCCTTGGGCTAATAACTCTATCATGTATACGTGTATACCTAAGATTGTGGTGGCACAGGCTGAGATCTCAAGGCATATTCAGCGGGACTCCTCGGGGTCCTTGGATTAAGATTCCTGCCCTTCTCCTTTCGGGTTCTAACTCGTCAATACAAGGTCAGAAGAGGTCTTTCAAAGTACGGTCTGAGGCTTAGTGTAACGGGGACTCCTAATAGTACATTCCATCACAAAGTCGGCTAATGCCTTGGCTTTTGATTCGATTCTGGGGATAAAGTGATTTCAAATTCTTAGTTCGATTACCATTTATTAGGCCTCCCGTTTGTGCAAGATTAGAGCAGTATCCTCTTCAAAGGTTGTGCAGTGACCATGACTCGTGGTGGTCTAGTAAACTTTGACTTCACTATTTAAAGTGATCAAGACCAGCAATTGTCAATGAGGATAATTTTCTTGGTCGATTAGATCATGGCTTACATAGTATATGAGCTTAAGATTTTTTCCTCATCTCTTATAAGCCTTGCTGCTACGCTCCTTCGGATACATCCAAGTATAGCTGAAGTTCCTCTTTTATTCTGGTCGGGTCAATATTTTGGAGACCCCAGGTAAAGCTTTAACTCTTGAGCTTTGGAACATTCTCGTCCCGGTGAAATCTTCTCGAGGAAACATCTCGGTTTTTCGGAAAAAGATAGATTTATCCCGGTCGAATATGAATCCGTTTAGATCACCATGAGATAAACACCTTAACCTCTACACACTTCTTTGTAGGACTTGGGCACACATTTTCTAATGGCATCAATAACGTAGGGTAGGTTGATAGGTTGCTTATCATGATCCTAGAACTTTTCGGTGCCCAGGCAAACATTTCCACACAGGTTGTCATGGCGGCTCTCTCGACTTCATCGGGGTCTCCTCGATTCTCCTAAATGCTCTACCTATTTCTTGCTCTTAACCAACATATGATCACGTAGATTTTCATGTTTCTACTATTTGATCTAGAAGATGCAATTGACCTGCATCCTTTGGTAGGTTGCCCCGCGTATTTTTAACCAAAAGGCATCGAGTCCATGATATAATCCATTTCTCGTGATGAAAGTGGTATTTTCTTAATCGGCTTTTCCCGAGAATATTTGATGATACCCTAGAAGCATCGAAAGTCGAACTTAAGCTGGCAGCTACCGTCCACCCGTCTTTTGACCGGCGGTGGGGAAGTAGTCTTCAGGAAAACTTTTAAGGTTCTTGAAGTTTGTGTATATTCTCCATTGCCATTGGGAATTCTTTACCATCACCACGTTACTTAATCCATTTAGAATTGCCTTTCTCGGTGGCCCTCTTATTAATTAGATGCTTTCCTGCCAGGATAGCACAGTTGCTTTCAGGAGAATTTTTTTTATACAAGAAGCCTATGGGTGGGATCCACATACAATGATTGTATAACAATATTGGCATCCACAGGCGTGTCTAGAAGTCCATTACAAGCACTCCTCGTATTTTTGGAGGAGTTTGCTCAGCGAGGCTGCGGTGAGCTGGGCTTCTATCTGAAGATTTTTCGGAGTTCTTGTTCACTAAGAAGAACAACACCGAGTTCTTCATGAGGACCCTTTCTGAGCTTTCCCTTTTCCTTTAGTGATTATCTGGGTCCCCAGTGTTGTCTTAAATAGTTCTGAAATTCTTCACAATGCCTCTTTTGCTTGGGTGGTTCTTGGAGGAAGCCCCATTGGGTTTGTAGTTAAAACAATTATAAAATACCGTAACCAGGATTCTATGAATACAATAAAAATAATAATATACAAGTGTGTACCTTTTCTCGAAGTTTGCGGTAGGAATATGTTGAGAACTACGAACAATCGATGTAGATTGTCTCAGAATGATCAGCGAGTTATGAGCTTGAGCCCCTCAGTGGAGGCTTCTTGAAACTCTTTAAAATGATAAAAAGCGTAGTCGGGGTGGGCAAAAAATTACAATGGGAATTTCCCACCTCTTGGTCGACTAAAAACCCAGAGAAGGAGAGAGAATTGTCAGCTTGAAGTTGAAAGAATTAATTAAACGATTTCATGAAAATCATAGCTATTTATAGGCCTAGGGCCTAAATTTTAAGCATGCATAACATAACTAAAATTTTAGAGTTTCAAGAGCAAAAATTTCTCTCTATTTTTCTCCATATTTTTGCAAAAAATGAACAAAGTGTTCAAAATCTTACACCAAACACATCCCACAAATAAAAGCTATGAAAAAGTGGTTGGGTAAGAATATTGATAATCGTTCTACAAATGAAGATTGCAGACAACTGTCACTTCTTTAATTTGAGGTAAATAGGGTGATATTCGACAGATTAACATTTATTGCGATATTATATTAGGTTATATTTTAAACTGGAATTATTAGCATTATAGTTCATTTTAGTTGTTGTGTGTGACCTCTTTAGGCTCGATCGAAATTAATATATTAACTAATGTTTACTTGAACATATTAATATATAGATTATGAGCGGACTTTAATGAAAATAGCCCCTAATCTTATTAGGAGTTAATCTATTATATTGAGGTAGCCGACAATTAACATATGTCCGAACTTATTATTATTTAAATGTAATAATCGGTTGTACAATCTAATTGTTCAACGGACACATATTTATGAGATATAACATCTCATATTTCCAACACCCGTGGACGGTTAACTAGTCTTTATTGCATCGGTCAGTTCGGACGGTTTCTGAAACCGGGCGGACGTGTCCCCGGGTTCGGTCATCCGGGACCGAACCGAAGCAAATTAGGTCAAAAATTAGGACCGGAACCGGTCTAAACCGGTGGGTTATGTTTATCGAGAACAGTCGATCGGTATTAACGAAAGCCAAAACTTCGTATCGGCGAAGTCGTGTCGAGCAGAAATTTGAACTCCAACCGAAACAGGCGTGCAATGCATCGAAAAATTCACATTCGTCCATTCCACTCATAGTCAATTTCCATTCAATATGAAACAAATTGAAACTAACCATAAAATATCAAAGTCCAAACCCAATGAAAATAAACAATTAACAAAAATAATCCATAGTGTTCATAAAGAAAAACAATAGTGTTCATAAAAGAAAGAACAAAACAAATCGTGAACAATTGATTTGAGTGGTTGAGAAAACATTCTGAGACTAATCTTCTAGTTGTTGGAGCTAGGTAAAAATGTATCAATTGAAAATGACATAGAGCAAACATGAACAATGTGAAATATACATTAGTGAAATTTATACATTAGTAGAAATGGTTGAAGTTGTTGCTCTGGGTTGATCACTTGAAATCATATTGCAAAAGCTCGTCTTCTGTTCTTGGAGCTCTGATAAAATAGATATGATTAAAAAATTTACATGAACGATATAAATAGAATAAGCCAGAAAATACTCCTGATATTTGTTCGCGTCCTTTTTAGACCATAAATCTTTCTTTGATTTCCTCCACAAAGAAGCATTTGACGGTCTTAGTTTTCATGAAGGATCTTTTGGATCAATAGCCATACTACACTAAAAGTTGATTCGAAGCAACAATAGTAACAGAATGGATAAAATATCATTTTTGCCATTTTACAAACAGATATTTAAACCATTATCCGTCAGCGAGTCGATACGTCAAATTTAATCCCCGGCAACTTTAAGCTGAGATCGCCAGATAGTGCACAAGATCCGACTTTTTCTTATTAATCCCTCAAACCGTTCAAAGAGTAAAACTCAAACTCTCTTTTCCGACCCAGAACATTCATCGTACCCACTTGCTTACGACTGAATTGGGCTTGTTGTCATCATTTGAAAAGCTTGTTCATAGAGCTTAAATAGAATAGTTCTTTCTAAACTCTTGATAAGTTTTGCTTCATCCCCACGTGGATAAAAATTGATAAACCCAAATAATAAAATCAACTTATACGCGTAAAGGAAGTAAAACTATGAAAATGAATTATACAACTTAGTAAAATAGGCAACAAGTAAATATAATTTATACAAATAATGCCTTCAATGAGATGATGTATTACTTTGTACTTAATACTTATCATACTTGATCTTATCACTTGCAACTATTTGTAAATGGGCCTTAATCGGCATTCTTGTCTTATCAATGCTTCGCTATAGAGTCGATTGGAACAAATTCACGGTGGGAATGCTTTAGAGAATCTTGAAAAAGACATAATTATCACTTTATAAACTTATTAATCAATTATAGCTTATACAATTGCAATTCAACACATTATTAATTATAAGTTTATTAATAGAGACTCGAAAAGAAACAAAAATATCCTAATTCCTAATTAAGACAAACACAAAAATTCAAAATAATAACACAGAAAATTAAAAACTAATTCGAAAATAATACCATAAAAATCAAATAACAATTCAAAATAATAAGTTAGTAACTGAAATCAAATAACAATTCAAAACATAATACACAAAAATTAAACATATTTACATGAATTAAGATAGTGCGCATGAATCAAACATATTTACAACAAAAGTATAGTTAATGAGGCATAACAAAAATTCAAGATTAAAGAAGAAAACTTATGTACTATTGAGAGAGGGGATGAGCGAAGGAGGAGGTCGGGCGGTAGTCTTGAGCGAAGGAGGAGGCGAGGTGGAACTTCGAAATGCGAGGAAATGGGGGGTATTTTTCTTATATTAACCTACGGATCGTTGGATCGGATTAGTGGACCGGACAGGATCCGGTTTTATTTGAGGTAGCATTCGGACCGGGCGGTTTAGTTAGCAGAATCGCAGCAACTATGGACAAGCCCAGTACTTGTGCAATTTCTTTTACGTCTCCCAACTCTACTTACCCTCCCATGATTTGAGATTTTATTTTAAATGGGTGATGAAATTATGGCCGAGAGGGCTGAGGATGGGCGCCCGATAAGACCGTTGTATGAAGCATGGATATATCACATTGTAAATTGCCGCTTATGTCCACGGTTCTCAGACTTCTCCCTTGTAGAAGTCAAATCACTATTCTACAAAGATAGATGGAATGTCTTGTGAACCAGTGAGAGGTGTGCATGCGGCTTTAAAGTTTCCAAATGATCCCAGTCGATCTCATTGAGATATAGAATATCTGAACTTCCATTATCAACAACATTCTCGACACCAAAAGTTAGCAATCCTGGAATTGATTATTCAGAATTAGATTTATGGGATATCTTAATCCTTCAATTCTTCTCGGAGAATTTTATCCCCTCATGTCATTAGTGGCCGCCAGGAGCTAACTTTATATATCACATTAATCTTTACTTTCAGGGGAGTGGAAGTATCTCCTCCCTGCGTGCGTCCACGGGAGTGTGTCCAATCATCAAGTGACCGAGGTGGATTTCGACTTGAGGTTTATCATTTCTTGAGGTAGGTCCTAAATGGGCCGGGGAGGCGTTCTCTTCTGAACTCTTTGAAATGCCCACGTTCGGATAAGCTTCTCAATTTACGCTTTTAAGACAGCAATCATCAGTGTCGTACCCATTCTTTGTGATATTTATAGAAAAATGGGTCTCGTCTCTTTGAGCATATACTTTCATTATTGAGGTTCTTAATGAGGCATACGAGTGCTCAAGTGGTTATTGTGGTTGCCTACGTTCTTCCGTTTCCGCTATAGAGACTTTACCTCTGGGTCCTCTTTCTGGGTTTTTCTATAATCTATCCTATCTTTCCTCTTTTGAGGATCTTGATTCGTTTAGGAGATGGACTGATTGCTCCTTCGGCTACCTTTTAAACCACCTTTATGAATTTACGGATTAGTTGGGACAAGCGTGTAAAACAACTGGCTCTATCTGTAACTTTCTTTGGGGAGTCTAGAACTATAATCCGTGAAAGAATGGTATCATAAACCTTCTTGGAAGGTATGTTAGTTAATACACTTTGACGATTGGAGTAATCATGCGGCGTTTCACTTGGTTTTTGCTAAGTACATGATGCCTCTTGTCACTATTCGGCTAGGATGGGGCCCCGAACTTATCCATGAAAGGTCTACGAATCTTGCGATAATTAATGGAATTTGGTGGTAATTTGTTTTAACCACTTCTGATATTGCTTTTGAACAGAGCTACTCGGGAAAGCCACCAGTATACATCATCTTCACTTTTGAGGATAGTTGTGAATCGCAAGCCTTGATGTGATTACTATGGTTTCCGATACCGTATTAAGTTTTGAATTTTGGCATTCACGAAGCCAGGTAGGATCGACTTCGTGTCTACGACCATACGAGAAGGGAAAGATGAATGCGTGTTTTGTTGGAACCTTAGAGCGATGTCTTTGAGTGCATTTTTATCTCCTCAACATAGTTAGAGTTTTGCTATAACGTCATTCGCGCCCCAGACATTTCCTACAAAGGTGCATGCGATTATTCTCTTGATGATTCCGAATTTGACATGTACTCCAATTTGTTCTCTAAGGAGATCAGATGCGTATTTGTACCCTTATTTATTTCTCCTTGATTTGTCCGCTTGAAGGGAACCGACTAGAGGTATCGGGTGTGGAAGAATAGTATTCGTTGTTTAGTAGTCACGGTCCTCTAATGTTGGTCTGAAAAGAATTTGGGTGATCACATGTCGCTTATCTTTGTCTTATTGGTCCTCAAGTAGATAATCTTAGCGTATTTCTTCCATATACGACTTGGATTTGTGGTATGACATGTCTACAGAATCGTTCGTGTGGCTGTTTTGAGCCGATCTTGTGGTCGTATCGTGAATCTTGTCAGTAGATTCCCATGAGCGCCAATTGATGGTTGTCTTTTTCCCGAGGTCTTACAGAGGCGAGACCTCAGTCCTTGTTCTTAGACTCATCAATTTGTTCTTGGTTGGTGTCGTGGAGTCTTTTCGAGGAATGTCTCGATCTCGCGGTGGGCTTGGCTCCTTTGGTCTGGGCCTCGAGATATCTTGAGGTAAAGTCCCGAGGTGGATTAAGTTATTGCCACACATCTTGCACGAGTTATTACTCCGGGTTGTGGTTGCTCCTTGTTCCGTGTTGCCTCCGTGAAACCCGGGGTTGTGTACACAGACCCTGATCGAAGTTGATGTAGCCACTCGATGCTTAAATTAGTTCGGAGTGTTTGTGAAAGCTATTGAATAATTATATGATTCGGTTACATTACCTCTAAATGAAGGTTTGGCATGAGTGTTACTTAGGAAATGTTGGCAGAGGATCTTAGTTAACGAGATGTGAGCAAGTGTCGTCGTCTTAAAGCACGATGTGACACGGAATGGGCTCCGAGCCCGTTGTATAGTGGATCACTTTTTAATGGTAGAGAGCAGAGTCATTAGGATAGTCATGCTCGTAGGGGCCTTCTGACTGTATTAAGATTGTTCATAATCAAAGAAGCAACTTGAAAAGTCATTATGCCAGCGTCCTTTGGAATTTCAAACTTCACAATTTTTCGAGATCCCTCATAGGTTCTGTTCCATTCTCCCTTTTTGATAATCGATAGTGTTTATGCCAAACTTGAGGAAAATAAACCATCGGTAAGAATAAAAAGCGTAATGATAATTCAAGTTTTTGCGAAAAAAGTAAAAGATGGAACAGCCAAATACCGCTCGAATTATGAAAGTGAAAAGTGTGTTTAAGTGTCCGTATTAGCGGAATATCATTGCTCCGGGGAGTGATAAGATAGTGTCCTTCTATATTTGTCAATTCCACTTTGTAGAGCAGTTAATGAGCCGTTTGGTTGATTGTTATGTGATATGATGAAACTTTGGTATCTCTCTTTACGCAATTTGTATGACGATGATTTGTGATCAATTTAGTTGTGAATTGAAAAGAGGAAGGAGGGCCGAAACACAACTTAGTTTCCTTAGTTATAGATTGAATAGATACTACAATGTTATTTTAAATGTCATAATTTTTTGAATTATTTAAGCGAATAACAGTATGGATAGAGATATCATCTGACAATTGAATTTAGGATCAAATTTTAATTTTTTTATGGATATGATATGGGAGCAAGCTGATGATAAGACCATATCTGACGGGGGGATCGAATAAAGGTATCGAAAGGGTTCATTCAACATGAGGGGATCGATTAGTGTCCAGGTTAGCAGCTTTGTGGGCAGGGATCGAAATTTTATCCGAGACCATCTATTTTAACACCCAAACGTTAAGGCCCACTAGGGTAAATAAAGCAAAAAAAAAAGAGTTGGCCTGACCCGCCACTTAGCGTATTTGATTGAAATATTTTTTCTGTACTTTTTAAATGGTTTTTATACAATGAATTAACAAAATTAAAAAAAATATACCACTATTTTTCAATTTTTGAGATCTATAAATAGAGACTAGGTTTATATCATTTGGACACCAAAAAAATTTGAATTTTTAACAATTTTCATAATTATTAAAATGTTATGAATTTTTGAAATTCAAAAAAAATATTTTTGTGAAATGAAGATAAAATGATATGGAAGAGAAATTAATTTGTATGACTGAATAACACCTGTTGGTACATTCTTTAAAAGTAGGTGTTATTTAATGATGTTAGAAGTTGATGTGGCGGAGAAATTAATCAATTGTGATGTATGGTCCCCAGGTCGCCCTTGATATAATAACAGTCCAGCATAATTCGATTTGATCCGCCATCTGTGACTATGGATCCAGGGTCAACATGGATCGAATTACACACGTGGATAACATGAAAAATCTCCAAATCAAAGATATCTTTTATATTGGTCCTGACAATGGATCATGATCAACGGATCAATTACACAGGTTGTGGATGGCGTGAAAACGTCATTTATCGAAAAAATAAAAATTAATATCTTTGATATTAATTAATGAGTCATTCTTAACTCACAATCTTTTTGTCTTAACATTAAAGTGCGTTTACTGTATATATATTTTACAACTCCCTCTAATTTCAACCTCTTGTTTCGCTAATGATTGCTTTTAAGGAAATGTCTGATAGTTTGGTAATTATCTTTTTAGGTTTGATACTTGAGAAACAGTAATTATATGGTACTAATACAGTTGAATAGGCTGCATCTATGTATGTACATCTTTCTCTTTTAATTTACTAACCTACATGCCATGGGAGATTTCTCATGACTTCATTTCGTGTCTGATAAACTTTAACAAATCTTTTCTTATGGGGATCGTAGTTGTTATTAGTCGGTATGCGTTGAATAGATACCGGCCCGATGTAATCTTGTCTGGCTTAGCAGAATGTGATCTTAGCAAGTCGTCAGGTATTGGCATTTCGATAATATTGGTAGAGAATCGGCTAAATGGCCTTCTGATCATGGCTTCCCTTCTTGGCTGTTTAGTCATTTGCTGGCAGTTGGCACATTAACAAATCTTAGTCTAATATCGAGGTGTAATACTTAAGTCCTTGAAATATCGTGGTGAATGCATTAAATCATATTTGATGGTATTATACATGAATCATAAATATTTACGTTGGAATTTGGTTGCTTAAATTTTTGAATAAGTCTCACGTAAAAAATTTGAGATAAAGTCTGTGTTGGTCATATAAAAGATGCTGAAATGTGAGTTATTCTTGTTCCAATAGTTGAGTGGGTTTTGTGAAAAGGGCTTGCATTCATTAGATTTTAACACTACCAAATAGATATAGTAGCCACAGGATCTTTGTGACGGCCAAAGTGTAAGTACATTGTATTGATCAGAGGTAGATAGGATAGTCTTTAGCGGGAAGTATTGTTCTTAGGATCTTCGAGGATTTGTGGTAGTTGTTGTTGGTAGTAGGGATAAAGAGAATATTGAGTCTTGTGATACATTCTAGGAGCCAATTGTGGGGCGTGATTCTATGCGTCGAGGGTGTAGTGAATCAAAGGCAGAGAAAAATATGTGATGCAATGATTTTCTTTATTGTTGATTGGTTGAATCGATGTGAGCACAATCTCTAATACTCCTTTGATTCTCCTACAGATTGAATTTCAAGGGGGGCTTGGAATGCTTGTTCTTGAACTCTTGAATTTGATGTTTGAAGATTTGAAAATTGCTTTAAAGTTTTTGAATTTGAAACTTAAAGATTTGAATATTGCTTAGAAGTTGAGTTTGTTCTTGAAAGATTTGAATCGCTTGAGCTTCTTAAACTTGAGCTTGAGAATTGAATATTGTTGAAGAAGGCAGAGAAGTGTCTGAGTGCTATTCTTGAACAATTCTCTCCAATGCCTTTCTCGAGATTATGATTTTCTTAATCTGGAATGATGAGGGTACTTTTTATATCGCATTTGGGGTAGACGAAATTTAGCGTTATATTTAGGGGTCACATTATAATAAAACTCTAATTAATTATATTTTATTTATTTATTTAAAAGATAAATAATAGAATTTTATGTATTTGTAAATATTGAAGAAAATGATTTTTATAATTCAATTTCTTTTTTTGGTATTAATTATAACTTTGTAATAATGTCACTTTACAATATTCTTTGACTTGAATAATTTTGATAATAAACACTCGATATATTTATTAATTTGAGATTTAATTAATTAATTCCACATGACATAATTTTATAAAATTTCAGTACCAACACATATATTTTTCATAGTGATTTTCTTGATTTACATTACTATGGATCTAAGTTATCGAAGCTATTTGCTTTCAGCGCATATATTTTTTCATAGTGATTTTCTTGATTTACATTACTATGGATCTAAGTTATGAAGCTGGCTGCTCGCGAATCACGCAACGAGACTTCAGCATCCTTTAGCTTGATGCTCTGAATGAAAGCTATTAGCTGCAACAACACCAAATTGTTTTAGCAGTTAATAACAGGCAGAACACCCACAAGTAGTGATCCCCTAAAGTTTAGGGACTAAGATTATTTTCTACATCCTCCATCCTCAGTTTTTATTTAATGACCTATTTATAGAGACAAGATAGGCATTCCCGTGAAGGAAGTACCTCGTTAATATTATTTCAGGACCCTTAATTTTAAGTTTCGCCCCTTTGTACTTAAACAACGGCTTTGTCAATGTCCTGTGAAGAAATGGAGATGGTACAGCAAGTTTCGGTATTGTTCATATATACTTAGACCAGCGAAGCCTGCACACATGATGCTGAATCCCGGGAAGTAAAATGGTGGATTGTCGGATAGAAACATAGCTGGTATACATTTGAAAAATCGAATAAAATCATCATATGAAGTTAATCTTGAATGATCAGTGAATTTTCAGTATATAACACAATATTAGTTACCTGTTAAAGGGCTGAAAATTAAAGGAGACACAATGCTAGCTAAGGAACTTATGCCTGTTAGGCAACCTTGAGCCTTTCCCTGGAAACAAAAAATTGTCATTTTTTTAACAAAAATCATTACCCTTTTCTCTCCTGACAAATAGGCTTATGCATTAAAATACTTAATTTGTGTAAATGAAACAATCAACTCGAAGATCATGAGAAATATTACCTGTTCACAGGGGCTAATTTGTTTTGAAGCAATACTTTTTAACTGCAAGAACCATCAATTCGATAAGTTACATGACTGATTGACTGCGTATGTGAATTTGTGATTGATGAAGCATTAGGAGAAGCAGAAAACATACACAAGGCATTGTAAAAGTAGCCACAACTGACATCATTGCTGCGGCATAAGGGACCTACAGATTGGCAGTACAGGAGAAGGATTAGATACAATGATCGATGATCATATGGATCATCAACCTAGAAGCAGAGTAGATGGACGAAAAATATGAAGGATCAGAAGCAGAAAGTACCCAAGATGCCCAAGCAATGCTGTGGAGAAACATCTGCAATATACCATGTATCAGCAAGAAATTTTTAATGAGGCGAAACTATAATGCTGTTGAAAAACATCTATATCTTTTTCTGTGCGAGGTGATTTTCTATCATTGATCGTGCAGAAAAAGATACTGATACTCTAAGGCAAGAGAAGTGGGCATACATGTGCACAACCAAAAAATAGCCCAATGGAAAGGAGTTTCTGTTCTCCCAAGAATGGAGCCAAAAGGGGCATTAGAACAAGCTGCAAAACATTGAATCAATTAGTATATATGATGTTTCCATCCAAATTTGTAGATGATAATTGATAATCTATAAAAACTTGAAACTACCTGTGATATGCTACTAGCTGCACCACCAATTATCATTAAGTCAGCAAACTGATCTTTGTTGAACTGAAATTGAGCCTTCAAGTAGTACTATAAAGAAGAATGCAACAAGGCAAGATGTTAAGGCTTATTATTTGAATAAAATTTTCAATCTTAAAAAGTTTAATTGTGGTGTTTTGATGTGCAAAAACTGAAGTACAAGTACCAAAAGTGAAGCATGAAGCCCAATCTCTGATACATTGCAAAAAAAAGTGGCAATAGCTGCTTGAGAAAATGTTGGGCTGCAAAATGGTTATAACATTTCATTAATTGTTAGATTACTAAATAACATCAAGAAAGAAAAAGTGAGAAGGGCATGTTAAAATACTAGCCTTGTCCTTAACAAGCAAATGGTATCATCAAAAGAAGGCAATTTCTTAAAGATTTGCAACTTCTTGGAAGGTGCTTTCTCTAAAAGGCAATCAGTTTCGGTTGCCTCTGCAGGAACACCTCTATCTCTTATAGATTCTGGAAGGAATGCTCTCATGTACACTAATGCTACCACTGACCCACCAGCTGCCACCTAAATGTACATACAGATATACATCAAACATGCTTAATGCCTTTGAAGAACCTCCTGCCTAATGGCCTAAGCAGTATAAGGGGGGTCGGATACTAGACAACCATCAATATTTCAACAGTGACGAAACCATAATTTATGATAGCGATGAATTGTAAAAAAGACTCATAACAAAACTCAAAGGTGAGTATTTAAAAGGCTCAGTAATGTACTTGGAAAGTGGCAGAAGTTGATAGAAATCGAGCCGAAAGGTTTCCACAAACGAAAGCAGATGAAGTAACCCCTGATAGGATTCCGAAAACTGCAGCTCTTTTTCCTTCTGGAACATTATCTGCCTGCACCAAAGAAGTGCATATACACATATAACATATTGGTTTATCTATTGGTGATTAAGATACATTTCAATGATGAAATCCATCAATGCATTGATATTTACCACGTATGCTAGAGCAAGACATGGAATACTTCCTTCACAGATCACGGAGATGAGTGTTCTGAGGATGTAATAAGCATAGAAGTAATACTTTGTCCTGCTATATGCCAATATTGCTGTTGCAGTATAACATATAACATAGTAAGCAATATAATCATAATAATCCAAAACTCTTTATTTACATTTCGAATGTCTTATCACTATAGTTTAAGAACGATTCTTAAATTACTTTCTTGTATATATTAACCTAAAGAAAGCTAATACTCTGTAGTCTTCAACGTTAAATGAAAAGTCTTCTGATAAAAATGATAGAGTAATATAAAATTATAAATTGTAATGAATATATGAACGAAGAATATGTATGTACCTAGAGGAAATATTGAGAGGGTCATAGGGAACGTTAGCAATACTTTTCTTCCATAATGGTCGGAGAGATTTCCCAGCAGTGGCATTGCCACCACTGATCCTAATCCTATCACCTACAAATTCACACACATTATTCATCAAATTGCAGAATATATAAATTAAACTCATAAGTATAAGAGTAAAAACATAAATTAACAAAAACACCACATTCCTATCCATTCACCCTCTAGTGTTTAATGTATACAATGGAGTGTTATTATACCTCAAAATTAATTGATACTCCGTAATAACAATTAACATGTATGATATGTGATTGGACCAATGTGGAATAAATCTGATTTAAAATATGACTTGATTTATTTAATATAATCGATTAAATAATGAAAATAATTCAAACCAAACAACATGGATTTGATGATATAGTTTTTAAATAATTGTTATTTACATTTGTAATATCTTTTTGATTATTTTTTATTTTTAAATTTGTTCGTATGTATATAAATAAATTTAGAGCAACCAAATAAAATAATAACCGAGGGAATACTTATTTTTCAAGTTCTAATTAAATATGGCACACACGAAAATTAATAGATAGACTATTTCATTATCATATCATACTTTATAAGACGGCCAAAGCTATGTTTATCAACATACAATTTCTTGCTAACACGCAAGAAGCGTACAATAATAGGCACTTATAATTAAGAATATATTTTAGTTGATTTTGAATCAAGTGGGTAGAACTTCTTATTAATGAAGGATAATAATTTCTCAAAAAATTAATATGAGACATTAAAAGTATAGATCAAATAAATAAAACACGAAACAAATCATTGATATATGCAATCGGACAAGTATGGTGATCACAATATGAATTAGGGAGTATTAAAGAACTCCCTCATACACGGAAGTCAATTGATGGAATCTAATCGATGAATATCTAAGATGATAAATTGTTGTCACGTTTGATAATTCGAATATTTAATGCATGTGTTATTTTAGATGTCGAAAAGAATGTACTAACAGTCGAAGCAAGACGAGGAGTATTATTCTTCAAATTCATTTATGAGGTCTTAATTATTAGAGACCATCAAAAGTTAAACATCGCTCTATACAAATTTCGTTCTGGATCATACGTCTCTCTACTAAATTGATAACTTGATGCTAGGTATTACTCCTTCCGTTTTTTTTATAATTTTCGTTTTAGTAATTTTTTTTTTTTATAATTATCGTTTTAACATAATAAATATCTTTTTTATATTTTTAATTTATTTTTTAATTACTTTTTCTCTTGAAATAAACAATCAATTAATGATATTGTTTAAATTGTTCGTCATTCTACATTTTCAATGCATTTTTTGATTACTTTTTCTTTTCCTTAATTTATGTGTAAAGTGCTAAAACGATACCTAAAAAAAATGGAGGGAATATGATATAAGGAACACATGTCATTTTGATAAACAATATTGACATATAGTGGATCCCTTATATTTTATAGATGATGCGTATTAAATACAATACTATATTCTATTCGATTTTTTTAATTGTCGTTTTAACCAAAAAAATAAAATTGTTTGAAAATAATTATCATTTTAGCATAATAAATAACATTTTTATATTTTGATATAGTTTTTTTGCCCTCTTTCCTTAAAGTATGATGGTAATAATATTATTGTTTCAATTTGATTGTCATTCTACATTTTTAAAGCACTTGTTGACTAATTTTCTTTTTAACTTGTCCCCGTAATGCGAATATTTAAGCGACAACTAAAAGCTGGAGAATTATAACGTTTTGGAACAGAGTTTGTGTATCAAATGTATTTGCTCGATGACCTAATTGTTATGTTGTCACTATTGATGATCAAAGTGTAATTCGTAATGTTCATTATCTTAATCGGATAAAGCCCGAATTTGCAACAAGCTAACTCTCTTTTTAAATCATATAAATCACGTATCACGATTTTATGAGGTGATGGTTTAAAGAAAAAAAATTACATTCAGGTTTGAAGCTGTTGGTTTGTATTATTTGGGACATGAGTCGAGAGTTATAGATTGACCATTATCCCCGGAATGTTTAAATATAAGAGTCGATAGGAGTTCGGGTGGTGCAGTCGACCTTATCGATGTGGGGCCTTGTATTTCTACCTAGTTTTTGTATTGTTAGGCCTAGTGTTTGTATAGGAGCTTTATTAATTTATTGTGTATAAATTTGTACTCTAGCTGCATTATTTTTAGGCAAGGAATCATTATTAAATACATGGTTATTAGAGCAAAAGATCATAAACCTAATTTTTCTTTTCTTTTTTATTACATTGCGTTGCGGCTTCCAATAATCCGGCAAAAGCCACCATTTCTTTGGCCGGTAGTGGAAGCCAGTTGAATCCCCGAAAAATCCTCTTGATGATAGAACCTACTTTATTATCTGATAATCCAAGATTTACCGAATGTATTATTATTCGATTTGTTCTTACAGGCTCGATTATGATGAATGGTGAAGTCCATTCTCTTGTCCACTGTTTCTTGCGAGAAAGATCGTTTATTAATGGTTCGAGGTCAAGCCTACATATCCGCTTACTCTTGGCGTGGGAGGTGTTGCGAGTTCGTTGGTCCGGTGGGTGATGAACACCAGTCAAACTTGAAAATCTATCCCACTTTTTTCGGAGGTGCTTCGTTATGGAGATGTTGCGAGCGGTATGGGGTAATCTTGTACTGTCGCCCGGAAATAAACAAGTTTTAGCTCCAGTGCTTTCCAGGTCACTCGTATTGAAGAGTTTTACTTTGGAAAATTACGAGTCTTGATGGGATAAATTGAACACTCGCTGATTAGATTTGCCTACTCCCCATTCCTTGTGGTGAGATTGTTGCTCTTCTACTGAATCGACGAGAGATTGATCAATTCCATGATTTCATGTTTGGCCTTAATGTGGAGAAATTCGGTCATACTCGTTCGTCTCTGTTGTCAAGAGATCCATTCCTGATATTTGAAACAAGAGGAGCGTTTGCGTAACTCAGCATTACAAACACTTTCTAAAAATGTTATGAAACTTTGGCGTTGTGTGGTCCTCACAACGTTCGAGGGAAAATAAAGTATTATTTGTCATTATTGCAAAAGCCAGTCGTAGGGTGGCTCGATGTTATCTTGAAAACATGGATATCCCGATCGGTGGGGGAATCCTCCTCGCAAAAGGGAGGTTAAATTGGTTTCCGGCACAGGCGAGGCACCGGTGGTGCGATTAAGGTTCCGTTAAGTCACATTGAGACAGTAGGCCCCGGTTTCGGGATGTAGTAAGGGGCACCATTTTGGCTGTTTCTGGTGCCGGTCAGCGCCATAAGGAGGGTGGCAGTATAAGGAGGGTGAGCGGAGTTGTGAGTTCGGCGGGTTCGGACAATGCGTGGGGCGGGGGTTCCCGTCCCTTTCCTCGGATCAATGGGGAGACTCATGAGTCTTCTAAAGGTGATAAGTTTGCTAGTCGTAGTCGACGTTGTGTGTTTGTTGGTTATCCTTCTAATAAGAAGGGGTGGAAGTTATTTGATGTTCAGACCCATGAATATTTTGTGTCTCGTGATGTGGTTTTCTATGAGAAAGAATTTCCTTTTGAGGGTGTTGATTATGATGGAACGGTGATTCGGGAAGGAATTGCGCTCCCGTTGTGGCGACCGACCCGATGGTTGTTGTAGCAATGTCGGGTTCGGATGAGAGGAGGCGACCCGATGTAATTCGATATGATTGTGGCGACCGACATGATGGTTGTTGTAGCGGCATCGGGTTGGACAAGGAGGAGGCCGACCCGATGGCGTCTTAGCGGCATCGGGTTCGGACCGTGGTGTTGCACGTGAGGAGGCCGAGGTCTTTCTCTCTCGAAGCAGTTAGAATTTGAGGAGGACAATGGGCACGAGGTGCTGTAAGTTCGGGTAATGAGGTGAGGCGAGACTCGGCTAGGTAGGGGACATAGGGTTCGTTCTACTCCTGCACATCTCAGAGACTTTGAAGCATGTGATTAGTCCGTGCTCCTGCCGGCATTCACCTATTTTCTTTTCCTATCTTGGGTATTTCGGCCTCCCTGCTTGCATTGTTTGAGTTATGATTTATTTTACATTGGACACGAGGGGTTTTCTTCTAGCTGCTATTCTTGCGGTGTTGAACCTAAATCCCTATCTTGGGCATCGAAGGATTCGGGGTTGGTGTGCGGTATGTTGGAGTGAGATCGTGCTGGAGGATAATGGCACATGAAATGCGGATGACTTACCTCCGAGGAAAGGATCTTGAGGCCGATGGTGTACAAGATTAAGTACAACTTCGGATGGTAGTGTTGAGCGTCTCGAAAGCCAGGAGCTTCATGGTATTTGGTAATCATCGGAAGGAAGGAATCGACTATTCTAACACGCCCCAGCTGTAGCTAAGGTGAAATTTCTTGTCAAGACATTCTTAGCTGTTGTAGTTGCTCGAGGCTAGGTACTACATCAGATGGATGTACATAATATTTGTTTGCATGGAGATCTCCATGAGGAGGTATATATGAAACTTCCACCAGGTTTTGATCATAGTGAACCCGACAAAGTGTCTTAGCGTAAGTCGTTATATGGGTAGAAGCAGGGCACCTCGTTATTGGTTCGCTAAACTACATGACGACTTTAATTTCTTATGGTTTTCCCTTTCGGTCTGGCTCGGACTACTCTTTATTCTCTTATGTTTATGATGGTGTTCAGTTGTTTGTTCTTGTTTATGTTGATGATATGATTATTTCTGGCACTAATTTGACTACAGTGGATGCTTTCAAGAAGTACCTCAGTTCCTACTTTCACATGAAGGATCTAGGGGTCCTAAAGTATTTTTTGGGTATTGAGGTGGCGAGGAGTGCTACAGGAATTTCTTTATGTCAGAGAAAATATGCTTTGGACATTATTAGTGAGTGTGGTTTGTTGGGTAGTCGTCCTGCAGCTTTTCCCATGGAACCAAATCATAAACTTGGCTCATCGTTAGTCGTCTTTAGCGAGAGGGGGGAGAAATATAGGCATTTGATTGGGAAGCTGGTTTATCTCTCTTATACTAGATCCAGGATATCGATTATGTTGTGAATATCCTTTCTTAGCTTTTGTAGGAGCCCGAGGAGGATCATTGGAATCTGGCGCTCGAGTGGTGGGATACCTCGGGGAGTCCTTTGGTGGGGGAGATTACCATTCTGCAATGATACGTCTTAAGATTGTTTGGGGGTGTATTTCAGTTAGGCGGTATCCTGTTACTAGGCGTTAGGTTACTGGTTAGATTGGTGTTTCTTGGGGATTCTCCTGTTTTTGGAAACAAAGCGAAGACTATGTCGTTGTCTTGGTGAGGTAGAATACAAAGCTATAGCCTTGAAGTGTGGTTAAAGTTACTAGAATGTTTGGGCATTGATCATACTTCCGGTTCAACTATAGTGATAGTCGGTCGGCCTTCATCGGCACAATCCACATTTTCCATGGCTTCGAAATACATCGAGATTGATTGTCATTTTATTCGGGATGCTAGTCGGGATGGGACTATTGTTCTTACCATTGTCACCAATGCTACGGCTTGCGAGACATCTTTGCGAGTCTCTCGGGAAGCGATTGGCTTTGATAGACAAGTTGGGTATTTGTGACCCGTCTCCACGGCTGAGGGAGGATGTTGGTTTGTAGTGTCGGGACATGGTCGGGAGTTATAGGTCCCGACCCGTGTCGATGTTCTTTATGTAAGAGTCGATAGAGAAGTTCGGGACTTGCCAAAGTCCCGAACTTCTCCCGATGTCGGACCCGTATTTCGACCTAATGTTTTGTATTTTTCGACCTAGTGTTTGTATAGGAACCTCATTAGCTATTGTGTATAAATTGTACTCTAAGCTTCGTTATTTTAGAATAATCATTATTTCACTCTGAAGTCGTAGTTATTATTAACATACTTACATATTTAACGAAAGGAATTGACCGTATAAATTATAAGCTTCAAATTGTTTATCTTCTTGTATGAGCATGGTGCAACATCAGATTTTAACCCATCTTCATTTTAACATCCTTTTTAATTTATTCAGTTCGCTCGAGACAATATATTCATCAGTAAACTTGAAGTTAATAGACACACACATTAATGACATTATTAGTTGTATGCAAATACAAATGTTATGACCATCATTATTAGTTCCAAATTTTATCAAATAATATATACATTGTTATACACTCTCTTCATTCCACAAAGATTATATATCCACTTTTTGTTAGTTGTAAGCTTTCAATTTTGACTTTAAATATATTTTTGTGTTGTATAATATTTGATAAAAAAATATATCGATGGAAGAGTTGAAATGTATTTTTTTATTAATATAATTCTCATCAAGTATTACACAATACAAATAAAAATATCTGATCGAAATTCGAGATATAATAGTAAAATAGATAATCTTTATGGGATAGAGGTAGTATATGATTTTTTAATTCATGCATGCCGCACATGTTGAATGCCAGTGAGATAAATGGCAAAAGAGCATTCATCTTCTCCGGGGCAAAGAGCCCCCAATGTGACGTCAGTGATGGCCGGAACCACCATAGATGAGAAGAAACAACCGAGGAATGACGTCATGAAGAGTTGGCCTAGACCATATGATGACCCCATTTTCTCCATAGTAATTATTTTTTTGAGAATTGTATGATCAAGTTATTGATGAAGAACTCCGGAGAAGGAGGGGGAATTCCCACTACTCAAAGAGGAGTGTGTTGAATCGATTAATGCCTTAACGTTTAGCAACTATATATATAACATTGTTTTATAGTAGAATGAAATATTGTGTTGCTTTGCTTTTCCTTCTCATGCAGTATAATAAAACTTAATTTTTGAGATCAAAAGTTCAAATTTTATTATAAAAAAAAGGGAGTTAGAAATTATTAAAAAAATTATTTAAAGTTTAATGAGTCACAATCTAAAGAATCAAATGAGAGTGTAGGTATGTAGCTAGGCATAGAAAATAATCTTAAAGTTTGATTTGATATGATTTCAATAATTTATTTTATATGTCAGGTTTTTTGTCCAGGTGCAGATGGGTTGAAAATTACATGTCGGTATAGGTAATGGATGAATTGATCCATGTTAGGGCAGGCCTTGAGCAAACATCCCCTTTTAGTAAGATGGTTTAGTTTAGCGTCGGTTACAAATATATTTATTTTAAAAACAATTAAACAATATTTTTAATCTATTATTTAAGACAAATATAAATACATATTAATATATAAATAATTTTTTGAAAATATTAAATATAAATTTTTTTTTAAAACCACTTCTTTTTACATTTATAGAAATCTCCCTACCCTTCTGAAACCCTCCTACTCAGGCAGGCTAAATACGCCTCGCGGCCGCCGCACGACCTAAACAAGTTGACTCGAGCACGGCGCCAAAGGCAGGCTCCAAACTCGAGGTTAGTTTATTTTTGAATTTCCAATTTTGTTTTCAATTAATTTAATTTTTTCATTTTTTTTTCAATTTTAATTATACGATTCCATTTTTTTTTTCAATTTTAATTACATGATTTATCAATTTCATTTATAATTCCAAGTTCGTTTTTTCTATTTTTTTCATTTTATTTCTATTTTAATTGCATGTATTAATGAGTGTAATTGAATTATATGATTTAGAAATTTCGTTTATAATTCCAATTTAATTTTGAATTAGTTGAATATCCGTACATTCGAATATGATTTAGTTGAATTAGTTGCACTGATTGAATTATTGAATTAGTTGTTGTAGCTAGGCATATAAAATAATCTTAATGAGGCTATAGGTATGAAGCTAGGCCTATAAAATAATCTTAAAGTTCGATTCGGAACGATTCAACTCGAAAAGTTGGATTAATATAATTTGAATGGAGCGAACTCGAATTTTAATTTTGGATTCAAATAAGTACGAGCAGAATATTCGATACAATTCGAATTATATAAATTTATACTCCATCCGTCCTCTTTAGTTGTCTTTCAAGTATTAATTTTTTGTTTGAAATACTTGTCCTTCAATTCTACTATAGAAAATTGTATTTCTACATTTTTATTGTACTTTTTGACTATTATTTCTTATTAAATTATTAACCAACCAAATATATAATTTCAATTAATTTACATTTTCAATGTACTTTTTTACTATTTTTTATTTTTATTAATCTATGTGCATATGATGATTAGAAAGATAAGTAACAAGAAACGGAGGGATAATGGAGCATTAACTTTCAATATTTTTCTCCTTTGTCAATGATAAAAATCGAATTATTGATTCGAACCTCCAAGTCATTTTAATCGAATCAAACATTGATTTTTTCAATGCATAAGAATCTGTAGCGCTGAACCGAACTATGTGATGTTCGAAGAAGTTCGACTCATTTTACAACCCGTAGGAAGGCTACGTCTGATGTTATTGGCTGGAGATTGAATCCAATTCATTATATACAGACATATTGCTTTTCAATAATCTTCTATTATGCCATTTATCAAATGGCTCGTGTCTCATTCCTTATTCACACCCAAAAAATCTTATTCATATCCGATCCAATATATACAAACATTAATTTGATTTGATTGTTCATAATGTATTAATTATGTTGTGGAGGTACTACCTAGTTATTATTATTGAAGATAACAGTTAGACGTTGAGTATAAGAAAGTGCTTTAGAAGATACGGAGTACGATATTGAGACACAAATCAAAGAGTAATGAATGAGCGACGTTGAAATGATGCGTAGCTTGCAAGTTCATGCAAACCATAAAATCACTAATTATCAGTAATAAAGAAGATTAAAGAGTTCATTTTCATTATGCAATCATAAGTCATTTTCATTATTGTACAAGTTTGGTCTTTGCCAAAAGGATTTTTTGTCCCTTATGTCATAGGCTTCAATAATTGAATTAGAAGTACAATTTATTAGTTAACTTATTAAAGGCATCACTAACAATTTTCGTTAATTACTCCCTCCATCCAAATTTATAAGGGATTATTTTCTTTTTTAAATGTCCAAATTTATATAAGGTTAATTTCTAAATAAGTAATATGTTTCTTCATTTTGCCTTTGTAGAAATTGAAATGGTTAATGAATATTTGTAATTCTTACAAGGTAAGTATTTAATATACATACGATTAATATATATTATTAATGTACATACGATTAATGTATATTTCGAATTTTTTAGTTTATTAAATCCCTAGCATAAACAATTTATTTTAAAATATTTATTAAAAATTTGAAATCGATACGATATATGATTGGTTACTTTTTAAACTCTTATTTAATATATTCAAAGTTACATTATGAATATACAAATATTGCTTTCATGATGGAGATACATGTCATTTTGTGATTAAACATTGAGTTAAGTTCTCCCATATTTAATTGCATTATACTAAATTGAATGAAATTAACAGCATGTGTTACACCAGCAGTACATAGTAGTACGGAGGATCTACATTTCATGTATAATGCTTCTAATATCAATACGTTCATTAAATTATTATTTTATTTATTAATCGAAAATATATGTAAAATATAAATTAAATTCTTGAATTGGCGTAAAAATTCTTAGGATAAACGATTAAAAAATCAGCCCATTCCATTGTCCTATATTCAGCCCGCATGTGAGATTGCATAGGGCTGAGGCTGACCTACATAACTAGACTTGTCTAACGGACCAGCCTGTTGGCTAATATAAGGCCCAATAATTGACCTATTAGCCCACTTGTTAGAGTTCGATCATGGTTAAGAGTTCGATCTTCTTAAGCGGATATCCCTTATGATCAAACGGGTATTTTTTTTATCACATTTTCATAAATTTGTGACAAACAGGTGGCTGTTGGTTCGATTCGGTTTGAAAGTTTGAAAGTACGAGATTGGATTATTGAATGGTTTGTGGTTAGATTTGAAATTCATAAAGCATCAAATTTTAATAATAAAATATGAAGATTTTTTTATAAATTTATGTGGTTTAAGCCGAATCGAGTCTTCTGCTCGAGCTCGACTGGAACTACTTCGAATCTAGCTTTCCAGTTCTCTTACATACCTATTAATATAACAACCCATATTTAAATAACGTCAATTCAAATGCTCATCCCCTCACGGAGCACTTCGGGTCTCTTGATGGTCGATGTGCTTGTGGAGGTACATAAGCTCTTCCATGAACAATAAAACTGTTCCTTACATCCAACTAACCGCATTTGAATTTATTATACAATAACAAAAAAGAACATTAGCCCTATAATTCATGGTACATCTTCAGCTCAACCTCATGAATCCGTGACTACTTCAAAATAAAATAGATTTAACATAATACTATTATGATTGACATAAATCCCTTATTAGCTTGATTGGAGGTCAAATTAGTTTTTTTTTTAGTTAGGCGGTTTGTTTTGTCAACTGTGCTTATTTCAACCTTCTCATTTTCTTAAAGTATTTATTTTTATTATACCTACTTAATTGACATCGATATAATAAAATCTTAGCTAATTATGTATACATGAAGACATTTCTTTCCTTTTCAACGCGAACATAAATTATAATAAACGAAAATTAAAAATTGACAAATCACAATTAGTCAAATAATCTGGACAAAGTCCAAAAGATGCTCATAATCAAGAAATGTGTGATTTTGGATCCTATCAATTAACTTCAAGTTATATTTTTTTTTTGCTAAATAATGCATATATTAATTCAAAATATCCAATACATTGGCCCTTGCGTAACTTAAACCACTATTAGAGCAATTGTTCAAAATATTACAATCCGTAGAATTGAAAATGCTAATTGAAATGTCAAACAAGTTTACAAAACCACCGATGTCGGTTGGGAACCAAAATAATTGCAAACATTCTTCAATTCTTCATTTTTCATGTTTTGCCAATCTTTATTCTTCTCAATCTTCTGAAATTGACTAGCCCATATCTGCGAAGTGAATAGTAATATAAAAAATAGCATGCGATTTAAGATGTTTTCCAAGAATTATGGCCATCATGAGTGTTTCTCTAACAGATTCAAGACTTGGTTGTTTGTAATTGTTTCTGTACACATGTTTTTCTTCAAATGTTTTGCTATAACCTCTGTAGTACATGTTGGTTAACCAGATAGGATCATATCCATCTGAGATACCAATACAAATTTTTGTGTCTCTCTTGTGGCATTCTCTCGAACATTGGTTTAATTTGAGAGGCGACTTTGGGCTGAAGAGTAGAGGTTGATGTGGTTGACAACTATTTGTGGTTTTCCCCCCATGAATTGAAGGCGCATCCAAGATGACGCTAGGTCTTGACATTTTTTATGAATGATTTTTTTTATTAAGGTTGGGTTGGTTAAAAATAAGGTCATTTTTAGTAATTCAGATGGTCCAGAGAATAGAACAAAAAAGGAAAATATTTGAATTAGATTTTGTGTTTATGATTTACGTACTGATAGTGTAGATATTATTATTATGGATAGGGTTATGAAATTTGTAGTTGTGTGTATTCCAAGTGTATGACGAAAGGGCAAAGAATGGAGTGGTTAATTGTTTCAAGCGGTCGAATTAGAAATACATTTGGTGCTTGTACATTTTTTTTGTTTTGGTTGCTAGGTGATCTTGGGTTGAAAGTCTATTAAGCAAGAGTTTTCAAATAAAAAATTTAATCTTTTTTGGTATTTTCAATTTTCAAAGATTTTTTAAGGTTTTGCTTGGGATGTTTTTATGATTTTCAGGAAATTTAGATTTGTCTATGTAATTTTGGTTATTTTTTGATAAATGTCTTTGGTTTTAAAAGTGCGGTTTAAATCGGGTTAATTAAATCGATTCTCACGAGGGGTCTTATTTTAAGGATCGTGTTGATAATTCTTTCTATAAATAGGTTTTTCAAGAGGGGTATTCGGTGTAGTCCTTGAATGTGACTCAGTATTTGACTTTGTGGGTATCAAGGGTTGGATTTGAAATTGTTCTTGTGTAATGTAGAACTCAACTGAATTTTCGGAATCCAAAAATCTTCCCAAATGTTAATCCTAGTTTCAGTACCTACTTTCCAGATCATGTTTTTTTTAATTTGATCTAATCCTGAACTTAGGCTACTCCAAGTCCATGAAGGATTATTGCTTTTCTTTTCATTATCGATGGTTGAAGTATTTGGGTAGTATTTGGATTTGAAGAGATTGTTTATTGGGGAGTCTGGATGTTGGATAAGTCGCCATCCGTTTCTTCCAAGCAGGGCGAGATTGAAATGGTGCAAGTGTTTGAATCTCAGCCCTCCATTCTCAATATTAAGGTAGAGAAGGTCTCAATTAATCCAGTGAATGTTGGTGCGATGGGATCCACCCCAAAAAAGTTGGCTAGGATTTTGTCAATCTCGTTTAGAGTGGCGAGAGAATTTGTAAATGTCCATTGGATAAACGAGGATTGATTAGAGGACAAATTTGATTAGAATTGTTCTGCCTGCAAAGTTAAAGAACTTTGAATAATGTAATAATAAGTAAAAAATTTGAAGCGTTGTTTCACTCTACTGATTAAAAGATAAAAGATCTAGACGGTCTTATTGTACTCTATTTTTTTGTATTCATACTCAATAAATGAGTAAATATTAAGGTTAAAAGTATAGTATACTCAAATAAGTGTTTAAAAAAAATCAGTCTTTGTCACTAAAAGGACTCGATACCAGGACCTCATCATATGAATAATATCTCGGGGCCATTGGACTAACCCTAGTGGTTATACTCAAATAAATGTTGATTTCCTTAAGAATCGAGTATATATTTAGGTTAAAAGTAAAGTATATGTAAAATCGTAGTCTATTTTACTTATTAAATGAATATATTTTTCTAGCCCGGATGAAGCTGGTCATCCATTTTATGTTTGTTAATCTCTTTTGGGAGCTTCATCCATTTTATGTTTGTTTATCTCTTTTGGGATGTAGATGATGAATTATTATAATAATTAGTAGGATTAATGGTCGCATTGATCACCTATGTTTGGCCCATGTTCCTTTTTTATCACTTATGTTCCAAAGGGTCCTGTTTGATCACCTAATTTTTAAAAGTGTTTCTAATTGGTTTTTCCGTCAAATTTTATGTTAACTCTCTGTTAAGTCACTCACGTGCCTCTAATGTGACATCCTCAGAGGGGTAATTTTATCCAAATATGCCAAAAAAATACCATGTGCTATACATGTGACTACAAATCCCCAATTGATGGATCCTAAAATAATTAAAACCCCCAATTCATGAACCCTAAAATAATATTAAAAAAAAAACCCAAATTGATGAACCCTAACTAATTAAAGCCTAAAATCAAGATGGAATGTAAGGGGCGCACCATTTTCTACAAGTATTGTGGTGAGAGATGTGTAAAGAAGACATCTCGAACCCTTGATAATCCGGGACGGATTTTCTGGGTATGTCCTATGAAATCGGTATGTAATTTGTTCTATTGAAGTATTTATCTTTTTTTTATTCCATGTATTTAACAATTTTAGTGATTAGGGAGGTCATGGGTGGATGGAATGGGGTGACTTTTCCTCATATCCAAAACGTGATTTGGCCGACAAGATAAAGGGATTGGAGAATCTTGTGGATGATCTAGAAGAGTCACTGCATCAATATGAAGTGAAAAAAGATCAATTGGCTATGGAGCATAGGATCTTCAAAGAAGAAAAGAGTGGTCACAAGGTGTTTGAAGAAATGCTTCAAAGGACTTTTTTTTTCTTTTCTAATTTTGACTGTTTTGTGTATTTTTAGAGGTTCAAATGATGAGTTTGTGTCTTTGTCTCCTTGATGAGTTTAAGTTAATGTTAGTTAAGTTGAATGCTAAGTTGATGTTGTTGTTGAAAAGTTGAATGCTAAGTTGATGTTGAATGCTATGAAGTTGAATGTTATTTGATGTTAAATGATATTTGATGTTATTATTGACTTTAATATAAAATTCTGTCTGTTTTATACGACCCTAAATAGTTGATAACAATTAACAAACACAACAAATCATTTCAAAAAGTTATCATTCCAAAACATAGGATAATTGTTCATTACAAAAAGTTGCATTTCATGGCCTCTAACCATTACAAAAACTACCATTTCAAATGTTTAGAACGGTCAGTCATACTATGAAATGTACAAAAACTATCATGTGAAAGATGACTACGATGGTTTCCTCTTCTTATTTTGCTCATCGGCACACTTTATAAGATGACGTTTGGCTCTTCTTGCTCCACATTGTGACGATGCAGGGTCAACATTGGGGTCCTTAACAACCTTGATGATTTGTTTGTCAAAAATAAAAACATATTCATTTTGATTTGTAATCCTCAAATCCTCCTTCAGCCCCTCCAAAAACCATTTCCATGAGTCATAACTCTCCTTCTCCTATTTGCCAGTATGCTTGACCCGAACTTAGAGTTGTCGCATACTCTTGAAGCGTCTGGCTGATAATTCAACCTATAATGAACACGCTAATACACAATGATATCCAGCAAATAACAAAACAAATCAACTAACCTAATAGTCAATACCTCCATACATAAAACATACCAGATGTACTCTCAAGATATCTGAAAAGTACCCCAAAGAGTTGAGACAACGTACTGCCGGTTACAACTCGAATCCTCAAAGTAAATGCGGTATAATTATTCCAAAGTCATAAAGTCTACGCATAACACCACTCCATAAATAAAAAGGAAACAACCGAGAGCTAAAACTAGCTCAACAACAATCTCGAACAATCCAGCAACTGGTACCCTCAAAGCAATTTAATTTGTAAAGGTGAGTGAAGGGCTGAGTTATACCTGACTCGATGAAGTAATCATAACTTTGTCTAGATGGTCAAGCGGCTGTGAACATACATATATGATATATTCAAAACCATTTATACTATACATATATTATATACGAAGTTAAATCAACAAGTAGTGTAATCAAACCATTTCAAAATATTTATGTCAAAATTCTAATCTTTTAAATAGTATAGGTAAATCAATAGTTAAGAACCACATTTAAACTTCTGAAACATCAATACATGTTTCCTTTATTCAAACATAACTTGCAGAAATACCAAAGCTATTTAAGAATATAGGCAGTTTGAATTCGCGTGTGAGTTCCTCCTATGAGGACAACTAGGACTCCTCACATATTAGAGGCCACTTGATCACACTTTCCCGGTGATCATGTGCTATGAGATTCGAACGGCACCTCCAGAGTATCCCTCGATATCAGCCCAGGAATGGAATACCAAAAATAATGATCATGGCCAAATCACATTTAAAATAATCTCCACAAAACATAATTGAATACATTGCATCAATGTGCCCATATCAAGCATATATAAAAACAGTTCAAAACATCGCATCAATGTGACCATAAGTGAGTACATTTTTGAAACATAAGTGAATTTTGGATGAAAATAGTAATTGAGTACATTTTTGAAAGTTAGGTGATCAAGCAGGGATGGTTTGAAGCATGCAAGTGATGAGGCAGATAGAAGCATGGGTGATCAATGCGTAAGTAGTCTAAAGTATTACCTCCATTTAAAAAAAAAAACGTTTTGTTTATTTTTCAATGGTTCGATTTGAATAATAAGTAGTATGAATCAATTTTTAATTTTAATTGACAAACATAACTTAAATTTGAATAAAAATTAATATTTGAATATTTTATTTTTTAATTTTTATCATATACTATACAACATATATAAACATATATGAATTTATAATATTATAAATTATACTAATTTAAAACTTTAATCAACTTCAACACGACAACACCGTCTTATACTTCATGTTTTATGCATCCACACAGATATGAGATACTCAAATATATAATTGACTGATGTTTTTATGAGCTCCACCGACATTGTTCCTCTAGACTGCATATGTGAATCTGTATCAATGTTACTGTAATACTTTCAGACAGAGAGACATTGGATATAGAAGATCAGATGTATATATTCCAAGATTCATGACACCCTATCAGATCACATTGCCCCACTAGCAACACTTATCCCAGAACGACAAGTGTACTTGTCTACGAAGATCAACAAAATCAAGATTTAAATTAAGATGAGTTTCACACTTTAAGATTTAAATTAAGATATACTCCGTAATACAATGTTTGTTGTACTTTACTCTCAGATTTTCCTGTTAAATGTTTAGAAATGCTACAATATGGATTGTTATTATATTGTGAAATATTCTTTTTCTCCTGTTAAATGTTTAGAAATGCTACAATATGGATTGTTATTATATTGTGAAATATTCTTTTTTTTTAAAAGATATTGCATCGAGGTCACATAATTGCTGGAATTCGAAATTGAGAAATTATGTATAATATATCATACATCGGGGAATCGAAATTTAAGCATGGATAGTGGGCAAATGGGATCTACTTAGGTTATTAAGCTTGGGTTAATTTATATTGTGAAATATAATGCTAGGTTTTATTTAATCAATTACTCACTAAATTTTTTAGTTTGTTGATCTAATAAAAGGGATGAGAGTATTAAATTTGGACCAAAATAGTAGATTAATTATTTTGGGCCCTTTTAACCCTAGTACTAGTTAAGTTTTTTTATATTTGTCATTTTAATAATTTTCACATATATTAAGAAAAAAAAAGTAGTCAAAAAGTACATTGAAAATGTAGAATAACAATCATTTAAAATTATATCATTGGTTGGTTGATAATTTCATGAGAAAAAATAGTCAAAAAGTATATTGAAAATATAGAAGTACAAATTTTACATCTTAGAATAATAAATATTTGAAACAATTTTTTTTTTATCTAAAACGACAAATAAAAAAAGGAGGAATTACTATTTGTCCATGTTTATTTAGAAGAGGAAGAAACAAAGAAGTAAATTATGCCTAGTAATCTAATAATGTCACAACCATGTGCATCACAATGCAGAATAATGGGTAATTAGGCACGTAATGTCAAAGAAACCCATGTGAGGTTGCATCAGAGTATCTCATAGCAAATTAAAACTAAATTGTAGCAAACCATTGTCTTTTTCTTTGGCTCAACAAACAATTTATTCATCAAATTTTGATCAATTCACGGCTCTGATTGTGGGAAGCCCATGTGGGTGAGGGGGGCAGTAGGAAGACAACGAGAGAATAATTCAAAAATATTACAAATCTTCTGAATTCTTCAGAGACATAACAATAAAATAATTAATTCAATAATTTTTTAACATGTGATATTGTTTTGCTTCATATAGGTTGAACCTATTTATATGGTAACACTCTTAAAGCCAAATAAAGTAAGTAGTCCTTACATCTAGTTCTAGCAATCTTCTTCCCTTATCATTGTCCTCTCCTCTACATACTCTATAGCTAATTAATTGGTCATCTAGTGTTTCAAAATACTTGTTCTATAGGAAAAATGGCTAAAATGGGCACTTTTTATCTAGCACTTATAGTAGCTTTGTGCTGTTTTCTTGAAAATGCAAATGGTTTTACAGCTTCTGGATTCTCGAGTGCTCATGCAACTTTTTATGGTGGTAGTGATGCTTCAGGGACAATGGGTTAGTGTATAATTATACTTTTTTTTTCCTTGTTCTAGTTACTCTATTAGCTTTCCTAACTTATTTCTTTAATTATTGGTGTTTAATGACAAAAATACCCTTGGAAATGTCTAGGAGTTAGTCATCTAACATGAATTTTAAGAGTAGTATCAAAATTTTGCATTTATTATGAAAATGGGATTTTTGAAAGATGTGTGGCGAAATGGTGAATGGTGACAATGTTGTATGATGAACAATGATCTTTACCGTAAATGAAATGCAATCTGGTGATAAGACGTTTATGTGTTATTGGCATGATGACATCTCATTATCAATACAATTAAACTCATTATCTAATTATAAGTCTCGTTTGTGTGGCAGGGGGTGCTTGTGGTTATGGTAACTTGTATGCTGGTGGTTATGGTACTAATACAGCAGCACTAAGTACTGCATTGTTCAACGATGGAGCAGCATGTGGGCAATGCTACAAGATCATGTGTGATTATAATGCAGATAGTAAATGGTGCCGGAAAGGCGCATCGGTCACCATCACCGCCACCAACTTCTGCCCACCAAATTATGCTCTGCCTAGTGACAATGGTGGGTGGTGCAACCCGCCCCGCCAACATTTCGACATGGCTCAACCAGCTTGGGAAAAGATTGGCATTTACAGGGGTGGAATTGTTCCTGTCATCTATCAAAGGTCCGTTATACATAATTCAATATATGTTACTACTTCTTTAAATACAAATATTTGATTTCAAAAAAGAAAATGAATTATTGAAAAATCGAGTTTTATTATTATTGTTAATTAGTTTTAAGTAGTTGCAAAATGATTGATGGTACAATTGAATAATTGATATAGATCATATGTCACATTACTTTGCAATTACACCAATAAAAAACTAATCAATCAACCACTTACAAGTAGTTATTGGTTATTTATGTTTCAGATTATGTGTTAGTGATCCTACACCATTGGATGTGATCATGTACAATATTGTTCTATAATTGTGCGAAATCACAATGGTCTAGGAATTGAGTGAAATAGGAGATGTTATTACACATCACAAGTTCAAATTTCCCCTAGGAATTGATTGAAATAGGAGATGTTTGTACTATTTAGAAGGTCCACAATAACAATGAATTGATTCGAATTTGTGTGAAATGCAGGGTACCTTGTTACAAGAGAGGTGGAGTGAGGTTCACTATCAATGGAAGAGACTACTTTGAGCTAGTGAATTTCAGCAACGTCGGAGGAGCCGGATCGATCCAATCGGCACAAATCAAAGGCTCGAAAACAAATTGGATGGCAATGTCAAGAAACTGGGGAGCTAATTGGCAATCAAATGCATACTTAGATGGTCAAACTTTGTCCTTCAGGATCACAACTACTGATGGTGTTACAAAAACATTTGACAATGTTGTTCCATCAAGTTGGAGATTTGGACAAACATTTTCTAGTAGCCTTAATTTCTAATTGAAATCGAAGAATCGGAGAAGACGAAGAAATGAGTTTTGAGTTCTTGATTTCAGTTTGAGTTGTTAGGCAGTGGCGTGCTTACTATTTTACTGAGCAGCCCGCCAATGTTTATATGGGACTTGAAACTGAGATCTCTGAGAGGGTCTGAAGCAAAATTATGGTATTATTGACTATGTATTTATACTTTATTTTCAGCCATTTTTCTTTTGTGAGGGTTTGTTTTATTTGGAAATATTTATAATAAGAAAGCAAGGATAAAATTTGCTTCAAGTGTATCTATGGTTTTCTACTTATTTGTATGATGTTGAAATAGAAATAGACGATGAACAATTTTCGTGGTAGTATACTTCTACTTTATTATCTCACTCCATAACATACACCATTGCAATTGCTACTGATACGTCCTACTCCTCGAGTTCAAATTTACTTGTGACTAATTCAATTTTTGGATGTCAAGTTTTTCTTGCAAAATTTATGTGTATTGATTTCTTAGAATTAATTACTTGTATTGGATGTATGCAAAATGTGAATATCATCATGAACAATTATGATGAAAACACACAATGTCTGATTGACAAAATATAAATGCACATACAAAGAGCATGGAATTGACGCAAGCATGTAAAGTATCCTTTCAATAACTGCGTGATGCAATACAACTAATAATCTTAGCTATATACATAATACTCCCTCCGTTTTGTTAGTTGTCGTTTTAGCGGCTTTTGCACATAAATTAAGAAGAAAAAAAGTAGCGAGTGTATTGAAAATGTAGAATGACAATCAATTTAAAAGCAATATCGTTGGTTGATTGTTTATTCCGAAGAAAAAATGATCGAAAAAATATATTGAAAATGTAAAAAAGCTATTTATTATGTTAAAATGATAAGCATAAAAAAATGGTAAAAGCGAAGCCCATAAAAAAACGGAGGGAGTAATATTCAACCTATCATGCATCTATTTTTCTATTGCCAGCCCATGCTTAAAAATCTCACTTTGTATGATTGAGCCCATATAAATGCATTTAGTATATACCTACGAGTATATAATTAGAACAACTAGTAAATGTTGTAGTGGTTTCAGCTAACCCATCTACACTGACTAACTACTCCTACAAGTCCTGTTTTATATTTGCACTAATGACTCCTCCAATTCTCCTCTACAAATACTATCACTATCTTCCCAAAGAAACCATAAGGAGCATTAATCATCAAGTTCCAATTGAACAATATAATTGTCTAACATAAGATGGCAAGTACTACATTTCTCACATTTGTTTGCTATGGTATTCTTTCAATCTCACTTTGTGTGAATGCCTTAAGTGTAAATTACTATGACCATACATGTCCCAATTTAGAGGCTACAATTACAAAAATTGTAAAGAAAGCGATGACGAATGACAAAACAGTTGCAGCTGCACTACTTAGGATGCATTTCCATGATTGCTTTGTTAGGGTAAATTTTACATTTCCTTCTTCTCATGCATTATATTGATACTTTCAATTGAATTATTGTTATATAGTGTCACTGATTGTTTTGGCATTAATATAGGGCTGTGATGCATCCGTCCTACTCAATTCGACGGCAAATAATAAAGCAGAGAAAGATGGAGCGGTTAACATCTCATTGCATGCATTTTATGTCATTGATATGGTAAAAAAAGAATTGGAGGCTTTATGCCCTGGCGTAGTATCTTGTGCTGATATATTGGCCTTGGTTGCTAGGGATGCAGTGACTCTAGTAAGTCGTATAACATTCTAATAACCATAACTTCGAAGCATGCATGCATTTTATTTGAATGATCTGATTAACTGATATATTTTGATACTGTCAATGTATTTATCAATTTTTCTACTTGAATCAGTCAGGAGGCCCAACATGGAATGTCCCGAAGGGAAGGCTAGACGGAAGAATTTCCATTGCTGGTGAGGCGCGACAACTGCCTGCTCCCGTTTTTAACATCTCCCAATTGCAACAAAGCTTCTCTCAAAGAGGTCTTTCCTTGGATGATTTGGTTGCACTCTCAGGTATACTAAACTTAGTTTTTCTTTATGCGCTTCATTACATATCTTATTTTATATGTTTGTGTGCCATGTATTGAATGATTTCATATTAAATTATTGTAATATTAATTAAAACAGGAATATAGAATGTGGCACGTAAAGGAGTAGAGGATATATAAAGGAAAAAGAATACTAATATACTCCGTATTGAATATAAATCCTCATGATTATTACTCAATGCAGGAGGACATACACTTGGTTTTGCACATTGTTCATCTTTCCAAAACAGAATCCACAATTTTGCAAAAACTCAAGATATAGATCCATCAATGCAACAATCATTTGCAGCCAAGTTAAAGAACATATGTCCTTTGCACAACAAAGTGAAAAATGCAGGGGCAACTTTAGATTCTACTACCTCC
Source organism: Lithospermum erythrorhizon (assembly GCA_019722365.1). Classification (NCBI taxonomy): domain Eukaryota; kingdom Viridiplantae; phylum Streptophyta; class Magnoliopsida; order Boraginales; family Boraginaceae; genus Lithospermum; species Lithospermum erythrorhizon. Next base: position 2,081,147 of record JADFUC010000954.1, on the reverse strand, counting down.
ATTTTCGACAATGCATATTTCAAGTTATTGCTTCAAGGACAAAGCATTTTGACTTCAGATCAAGCCCTTCTTACAAATTCAAGAACCAAAGCTTTGGTTGCAAGATATGCTAGTTCTCAAGAAGACTTCTACAAAGCATTTGCAAACTCTATGATCAAAATGAGTAGCATTCTTGGAAGTGGCAAAGAGGTCAGGAATGATTGTAGAGTTGTTAATTAATTATGTGAATTTCCCTTTTTTTTCTTTTGGTTGTAAGAACATTTTTTCTTTCAGTTGTGAGTTCATTGAATCATTGTGGTGTGTTTTCAAGTAATTGTAATTATGGATATCAATTGAAAAGAAATTGATGTAATGTACATTCCATGTTTAATTGTAAGTAGTGTGAAACATTATTGAGAAGATTCAAAAAAGGAAACAAGGATATTTCTATCTCTACTCAAAAAATGAAACAAGGATAATATTTCTATATCTACTCAAAGCATCTTTGAGAAACATGATTGAGAAATTGATTGAAAAATTGATGTAATATACATGTCATTTTCAATTATAAGTAGTATGAAACATTATATGAGAAAATTCAAAAAAATAAAAGAAGTATATTTCTATCTCTACTCAAAGCATCTTTGTGAATTGCAAAGTTATGCTCTAAAGTGCATTCTTTAAGGAACTAGATAAGATAACAAGAAATATTTCAATTTTTTTTTTTTTTACAAGAATATATAGTCCTCCATCAAACATCCTTTAGATTAATTGAAAAGTCGTATCACAATGGGTTAATTATAAACGGAATTCAAACAAATAGTATCATTTAGAAGTATAGTTTATGCACATCACTGAACTAAAGATATTAATATTAAATTATTTTAAGGGTCTAAAGTCTTTTAAAATTCTTTAAATTTAGAATAAGTTATCAATTGATATGGGGTTAAAAAAATATCACTAACTTCATTCCTAAAAAAATGTTAATCTAATTTTCAAAAGTAAAAGTTACCAAATTTTGTTATATGCCTAACAAATAATTTAGATTTGAATAAAATTTATTGCTAAAATTTCATGCTAAGGCAAAAGCATTTTCATTTAATTATGCAATTACCGTGATATCGGATAAAAAAAATTGAATTTGGAACATACAAAAATTATCCGGTGGATATAGGGCAAAAACTTTTTGGAGGCTGGTGAATATATAGGCTTGCTCGGCTTGAAACTCGGTCCCAAATTTTGCCAGATTAGGACGAGGATCTCATTTATCTAAAAATTGAGTATTTTGGATATTTTTGAAGTCAGAATTTTAAATTTATTTCGGCAAACATCAAAATTTTGGATATACCAATCTGGTCTAATCGAATATAGATTTAAAAATAATACTCCTTCTCGAACCCCTAGCTTAGATCGAGTGTGGTAAAACCGATCTTGTTCTCCACTATCAGCTCTAGAAGCAAGTCCATAAGAGTTCTAACCTCACCTCCATTTTTCCCTTGTTGATTTCTCAGGGATTCAGGTAAACTTAACAGCTTCTCTCCATACATTGATTATTTCAAGAATGCTAAAATGTAGATACCATTCTTAGTGTTATCATTTTTAATGTGGAGTTGTTGCTAGTGAAAATTATGTTATTTCTGAGTTTAGGACAAATTATGTAATATTGTTTTCTTCTTGTTGATGCGTGTTTGATTATTATGTTTGTGTTATTATATTATGTCTTGATATTGGGTTACTGAAGTGAAGTTAATGCACTGAAGCTGTTTGTTAAAATGTCTGAACAAGGAGCAATGGCTGCAAAAGCAGTGAAATCTGTTGCAAAATCAGTTGGGGAATTTCAATACCCATGGCGTGCTAAGTTAGAAAAATATAAAGGAGAACTCTCTAAGGGGGTTTGGGGCTACTGGGAGCTTGGAGCTTGGAAGCCTCTAGGCATCAGTGCTCGTGAGCGTGCTCGAGTTCGCAAGGAAGTACTTCTTGCTGGGGAAGATTGGCCGTATGATCCAGAAAGGAAACAAATGAAAGACAAGCGCAAGGGGCATAAATGTGACAGGATAGCAGCAGAAAAGCGGGCAAATACAGCCAGATTAATGGAGCAGATGCCTAAGAAATTAGCTGACTATAGGAAGAGAAAGTGGGAGCGAAAGATGAAAGAAGAGGAGGATGCTGCTAAGAAGTCTCTGCAGGAATAGGTTCGGTTTCAGTAGCCAGTCTTTATATTTTTATTCTTAATGTTACAGTTAAGGAAATGCGACATCTGCTTTTATTATCATCATAGTATGCGAGTAACGATATGATCACCTCTGTTCGGAGTTTTTCCTTCGAAAGAAGCTGAAATGCCTTTTGATGTGAATCTTGTGTCGATGGAGACCACTAATAATAGATTTTCCCTTGCTGCTATCGCTATGTGCTTAGAATTTTTCACCAAAAAGATTGCTGCTGATTGCTAGGTAGAACTCGAGTCGGAACGGAAAGCTTAATTAAAAATTTATGGATGTGTACGTGACGCCAGACGGGCCAATAAAGATATAAGAAAAAATACTCATATATCAAAATATAAAAAAATCATAAAACAAAAAAATTTAAACACTCTTAGCCTAATATCTTAAAATCAACAAAATAAGCTTACTCAACGAGTAACTCATTTTCGCCGAGTTGTATCAGTAGAGAAAAAATATGCGAACTTTTGAAAACGCGATGCATAAATATATTAATATTACGAGGAGCGTAAGAGTATGATTAATATTAAGCCGAAAATCCTAACCATTTTTCATATTTTATTTTTATTTTAGTTTTCCCTTTTTATACTTTTAACATCTATATACACATATATACACAGCTTAAACGCTTTCTGAATGCCTAGATCACGGCTACGGTAAACGCCCCTCGCATGTCGCCGGCCCCCACCTTGCCCGAGACGGGCCGGACGCCCCGCCATCCTGACGGGATCTTGCAGCTAATTAGAAGTGCCGCGGCTTCCTAGGCTGATTGTTGTTTGCTCTCGGTTATCATGTGCTATAGAAAGATGTGGATCCCTGTCTTCCAATAGTATTTTACACCCTTAAGTTTTCTAGTAGGTTTATAGATGCATCAAGCAATATTATTTACTTGGTGCTTGTTCCAGATACCAATCCCAGAATACTGAAGCATAAATACCAACACCTCTAAATTTCTTCTTGCTTATGTGCTCGAATCACGCAGTCGCTAATCTCTTTATTAAAGTAGCTTAAAGCGAAAGCTTAAGCTCTCGACACTGGAAAAGACATCACGCGATCGAATTCTTACGCCAGAAACAAGCCGGATATTTGGGTGAATGGTGAGACCCTTTGGTAAATATGATTTCAACCTTTACTCTTGAGGGGTCGAATACATGTTGGGCAAGCAAACGACACGTTTTCTGGTCCAGTAATAAATGGGTAGCGAGTTACTCGGTCTCCTAACAACCTTATGTTGATGCACACTATGTTGTAGCCTCAAGTCCTCGACCATTCAGCTAACAGTTGTATTATTATCCTATAATTTTTTTCTTCAACTTCTAATTCTTTGTTTATCACTTAAAATGAACTAGCTAATAAATAGCCCAAATTGAATGTGATGGAATGAAACTAGAACTATTACTGCAATTAACACACTACTAGTACAATCACAATTTATCACATATCGCTTCCTCGGCGATAAATTTCAATCCCAGAAAAAACTAGCATTTCAAGCCACAAGACTTTGCCTCTTCATTTAGCCTCGCTGTATCGATTCTCATATGAAATTTAATCTCAGACAAAAGCTCTGCTAAAAGCGAAAGCTTTATAGCTCGATCAATCAATTACATCCCGCGACACTACTCCGTATTCCGGCGATGAATCCTCGAAAAATAAGCGTATAGACAGACGGTTTCACACTTTTACAATTTACCAGATAAAGAACAATAATCAACCAAATATCAACAAACAATAAATTTCCTTGATTGCAAAATAATACACCATCTTAAAATTTCCATTACAAGAAATAACCCATCAAGTTATTATGTAGAACACAAGAAACATTTCTCAAAATTCAATTTCGAAGCTGATGAATATAAATATAGTGAAAATTTAAATCAATTAAACGTGGTGCATGTCATACTCAGAAATGAAACATATACTCATAAATATGCTGCTAATGAACAATATCATCTTAGAGAAATCGGTTGATATAAACTTTGAGGAGTTCTGAGATGATAACTGTGTATGCTCTCTCTGTTGGATGATAACTATCCCAGAAAATATATTTTGAATGATCTGAACATGTTGGACTATGTTTGTTGCACAAAACTGAAACCTCTATGTCCCCTGTTCCACAACAACCTTTATCTGCAACTTCAAATCCTGTAATTGCAAATAAATATCTTTTTTAATATTAATAATTTATAGACATAAATAAAATGACAACTTCATGAAAACCATGCATAATTTTATGTTTTTTGGTTTAGTTAGATTATAACATCAACATCAACATGTTTCAATGTCTTTGAAGAGACTCCCGTCTAAACAGGTAAGGGGTTCGCATAGTACACATCCCAAATTTTTTTCCTGTATCATTGCACTCGACTCTTGAGTCAGTTTGGAAACAGTCTCCCTATTACCATAAGGGACCTTATTAGCTTGACGATGCTAGAAAATTGATAATGGTTGTTCTTAAATAGCCTTATGCCAGAAATAATGTACCTTCACCTCGATTTATCCCATCTAAACTATTTGCATAGATAAACTTGAATATAGTTATAAACCTTCAAAAATAATGAAACCTACCATGATCTTGAGGATGAAGGATGAGATCAAGTAGAGGATTATAGATGTCCACAAAAACAACTCTAGATCCTGAAAGTTTTGTTGTGAGTGACTCAGTTGCAGGTTCAAGCTTGGAATTGACTATTTGTGCTGCTTGATTATATTCATCTTTGCATATTCTCAGCAACCCTCCTGCGAGGGTCCTTTGGGAGGGCAAGCATCCTATAGGCGGGGCACCAAAAACAACATATCTTCTTGCCCCCAAATTGTATATTTCCTTCAAAATCATATGTTCAATTATCAAAATTAGGCAATATGAATTCAGTTTTCCACTTATGCTTATCATTATTTTGCACAAGTTAATGTGAAGGTCGACCATATGATATTATTTTTCTATCATGGCCCCCTAAATTTTTGAAATTTCTATTTTCTACCAAATAATGTCTTTTAAATTTAAGAATATATAATTTGGTAACCTAAACTTATTAATTTTCTTGATAAATAAGTAATATTTGACCCCCTTAAAAATGTTTAGTTCTACCCCTGTATACTAATATGAAATGATGCTATTTTAGATATCAATCATATCATGCATGCAAAAAAGAAGTAATTAACACCTAAGTTAATTTGAAGTTGAAGATACCTCAATGAAAGTTGATGCTCCAGACACCATAAGATCAGCATAAGATGGAATGTCATATTGCAATTTTCTTATACCAATAGTGAAGTATGTGTTGGCAAGATCATCACTTCCAGCAACCACCAAATATAAGGCATTGTTCAATATGTAATTTGCTCTTTCTTCTCCCACAAATCCTTTCAGCTTTCCAATGTATTCTTTGAAATAATTTACTTGGGTTGGCAAAGATATGACCGACTGTTTTCCAATATCAAGTTATTAATTTAATGTATCTATTCATTTGAACGATCTAATTCACTTTTACTAGTCTGAACTTCTAAATTTTACCTTACATAACATCGAAATTTATTTATAGGTTTTTTAAGTTAATATTTTCTTTCCAAATAGGTTTTTCTTGTAGGAAAGTTAAAATTTATTTGAAATGCTATAATAATTGTAAATTTGTATTACAAAAATGTTGAATCTTATAATGATTAACGATGGTCAAAATGAGATTAGCGATGAATAAAAGTCAACTTAGTGGTATAAATTGAGATAAAGTTAGTGTTAGATGAAGAAAAATGGTAATTTATGTTACCACAATTTCAGGTGTTTGAGGATCATAACCCGTTCCTCCTGAAGCAAAGCTTACACCTGTTATCATATCTTGAGTTTTCAATTGAGGATCAAGGTAAGCAGGTACTAGTTCTTTAATTCCCAATTCACTAGCTGCATCAACATTGAAGCGAAGAGTAAGAAGTTGTGTTTTACATTTGGTCCACCAAAATATATTGTAATAAAAAGGTTCAATGTCTTATTGGCCTTCTGCAATCTAAATTACTCTAGTTTTTCATGATTAAAAATGTTGCTCCCTCCATCCCATTGATACAACACAATGTTACGCTTTAGAGACTTAAGTGAGTATTGTCACAAAAAATTGAAAATGTGGTGCAATTGGCTCGCTGACAAAAACAACTGAATATTATAATTGAAGCCACATAATTACATGTGCAATATCATGACACAACTTCTCATATGGAGGCACATATCAGTTTGTTAAACAAGTTTGATGTGGTGGATCCATTATTTTTCGGATTGTGTATATTAAATATGATATTTAAGAAAATATAATTTGTATGTTAGCTGTTAGTAGACATGGCTAACGAAGTGGGTCGGACGGTACACGTCCGTTAAGTACCGGACTCGAACGACTCATGTCCATATCCACCTAATCTACGGGTTTAGCCAAGGCCGAATCCAGACGGCATACCGTAATTATTGAGCCCACCGACACACTAACTAGTGTGCCGAAGCGAACCCGAATCTTGCTCACCCAATGCACTTCAAGCGGACGTCCTATTGATCAAGAGTACGTCCGTTCAAGTATTGCTTTATCATCACAAGTCACAATCGATGACGCTTATCAAGTAAACAAAAACAAACCACACACATACATAAAAAACCCTATAAATATCTAAACTGTAATTCAACAAAAATCATAAAACAAACTTCAAACATCCGAACCAAAAGTTTTGAATATCCATAGAATAAAACAAACCATAAACACTAAACAATTGTAAAGTTCATCCTATCTATAAACAAAATAAACTAAAGTTCATTCAATAAAAAACGTTAACATTATTCTTTGTCTTCATCTATCAAGCATCTGGATACTTATGGTGGGTTTATGTCAATCAGAATTCCACCACATTCAATTCTAATATTCCAATTCTTTTTAGGAGTCATTGTAATAAATAACAAATAAATTGCAATACTAAAAATATTTCATCAATTTCAATGCAATTTAATCGAGAGAATGATAAATTAGTTGAAATTCTAACAAGATTATACCAAGTAAACAAGTAATATAATAAACGAAGCAGGATGGAAAGATTGTACCAATTTTAATGCAACTTGTAATCGACGTGAAATGATGATGCTAATTTTGAAATTTTGATCAAATTATTTATTCCCAAGATGAACATGTAGAACATTTATAATCAAGTAAAACTAAGAACCAAGTATGATATAATGTGTGGAATGAACTGTCTTTTATAATCAAGAATAGCTTAATTAACGACGATATTCGATGTGAGAATTTAATGAAATTTGTGGTCCTTTTATTTATAGGAGGATAAAAAACGCAGTTGTTTTGTGAACCGGACGTCCGTTCAAAACGGGCGCCCGCTAATAAATCTTGATATATTTCTCCAACAGCTTACGTTTACATAACGGCACATAACACGACCAACGCCCAATCAATCAGAACGAACCGTGCTCTTACTTAACTTTTTGCTTAAAACCCAGCCCACCCCATTAAGAAGCGCCCAACGGGGTCGACGCGCCAAACGAATACTTCGACCGAACTCAAACTGAGTAACGAGTATCATTCTAATAATTGAAAATCAATTGGGCTAGAAGTGTTGATTAGTTGAGTGTTGGCCCTGAATAGGCCCTGTTGAATCCTCTTTAGTATTTACCCACTCGGCCACTAGTATGACTTTATTACCATGGGTCAAACCATATCTAACAACTAATCAACTGCATCACTAAATATTGGCCCATGTCTCTCTATTCACCAGACATTAATAAATTACTATTACATTAATCTCAATTTTTTTTTATCTTCTCAAATTACATGTCTGGTTCATTTCTATTTATTGGGACTTGGCAATCATATTTGAAAACTGAGTCGTTTTATCGAACAATAATTTAACTATTGGGTTTTTTGAAGAATAGTTTAATTCGTCACATTTGTTAGAAAATTAGATGAATAATACTTTTCCGTTTCTCTTTACATGTCTTTCTAACCTTCAGTTTTGGTTTCAAAATATTTGTACTTTTAATATAAAAAATTATATTTTGACATTTTCAATGTATTTTTTAACTATTTTTTTTATTAAATTATCAACCAACCAATTATATAATTTTAATTAATTGATATTTTACATTTTTAATGTACATTTTTTTACTATTTATTATTTTTATGTGCAAATGATTAGAATAATTAAAAATTTAATTTTGGTATTGTGGTAAAATAGCAATATATACAAATTAAATAAAATTCACATGTTCATATCCCTACTAATTTGGTGTAACAAAAGTATTCATCTACGATTACAAATGAGCATTATCCCATGGACATTCTTTTGTTGAACATAATGACATGCAAATCCTTCTTATTCTTGAATAATAATTAAATTTATTCAAATTTAATAAATTAATAAAATAGAAAGTTCAACAAAACATCACCCTAGTCCGACTATGGCCAACAGTGTCTGATTGAAAGTAAGTAGACCTCCAGCCATGTATTTTTTATTGTCTGAAATCTCACGCTTCATATGAGAGAGGGTGAATCGTCTTAAAATTTAAGACGTCTTATTTCTAACAACTCAGCAACTCATTCCCATATTCTTTTCTGTTCATCTTATCACATATATATTCTATAATTGAAATTTCTAGAATTTGTTTTTCATTATTATTTTATTTTAAGAAAATAATATGTTAATAACTTATATCTATCCTTTTTTTATTTTATTATAATTAAAATGAAAATTGAAACAATAAAAAGTTATTAATAATATTGACAATAATATTTAATATTTAAAAAAATATAAATTTAATTAAATAAAAATATTTTTAATATTGCATAATTTATTTCGTGTCTAACCAAATAAAAATTACAATAATAAAAGTTATTAACAATATTGACAATAATATTTAATATTAAAACAAAAAATATTATTATAAATTTAATTAAATAAAAATATTTTTTAAGAAGAAATATAATTATTACATTATTAATAAATAATTAATACGAGTATTAAAAAATATGAGATATAATATTTATAATGCCAGATATATGTTATCAATTTCTAATATCGAATAGACAAGAAGCTCAAATAAGACATTAATAAGCATCTTATTTAAACGCTAGACAAGCCAAGTTGTTATTTAATTACGTGAAAGAAATGAAATGCGACAAGCTTGTATCATATTTACCATGTAGTTATAAAATATACGCGAAAAAAAAGATATAAAATAAATAATACACTAGTGCACAGAATCTTACCGTGTCTATCACATCCATCCAACTCTACAATCTAAAAAGACATAGATGCTTATAAACCCAAGTTATTACCATTACCATGAATTTGAGCCATCTTTACCCAACCATACTCAATTCAACTGAAGAAAGGGACATAAAATTGACAATTCATGAAAGAAATGGGAACTCTGAAATTTTAAAGAAATCAACTTGGGGAACTTGATAGATTAGACAACCAACCTTTTTTTTTTTAATCTTAGACTGGAAATGAAAAAAGAAAAAGAAAAAACTGACACCCTATTCATTTCATGCATTAATCTTCTTGAGCATCTTCACCAACCCACATCCCCCAACCTAGACAAAATATGTACTCTGGTTTTCCTTTGCTATTTAAGGTCAAAACAGTATCATTTTTCGCTTGGACTGATTTCTCTTTAACGTAGAAGAGGAAATCCCAAATGAAGCCCACTAAAATTTAATATTAGTCTGCCTTAATAACGCAACTTTTCGCTTTGAACTGTAAATACCAATTTCTACATCATTGTTTGTCTAGTGATATTCTTGCTGTCTTCATTGGTTGATAATTTTATCGCTCCATGAAAATTATAAAATGAATTAATTACTTAATAAAATATTTTTAAACTGCATGATGAAATAGTTAAGAACGGAAAAATATATTTGAATCATCATTGTGTCATTTGTTTCCATGGTTGTACCAATAATAACACCTTCAGACGTTTGTAAAGCAAAATACATCATTCAAATAAAACGAATAAATATTTAATACTCCGTACTTATTTAGATAAAATTGAAAATTCTTGAAGACTGATGAGTTACGTACCAACTAGGTCAGCTGGTGTTCTTCCATTACAAAATCTCCCTGATGGATTTCCTCCATTCAAATCCGCTCCATATGGTACAAAATTTGCCTTAATAATTGTTTTGATATAATTATTCATACCTTGATCAACTATTGAATCTCCAAATGCAAAAACTGCTGGCACATCTAACCCATCCGGTATCTTCACTTTTCCTTCACAACATGAAAGTAATAGAAGTACTATTACTATAGCATAAGGCAAAGAAAATGGTCCAAAGTTTATTGGACATTTGTACATTGATGAAGAAGATACAATTCTGATTGAAAATGACATTTTTCAAGTTGAAAAATGCCAAATGTAGAATTGTTGGTTGAAGAAGAGAGAATTTGTGTGATTCTGTTTGCACTGAAATGGTTCAGTTGTCCAGATGCACAACTTATATAACAACAGAAATTTATCAATGTGGCATTGTTATTTAATTAGAATCTAGATATATATTCAATTATATAAGCAAGTTGGAGGAGGCGATATATGTTATGAATTTATAGAGGAGTGTTGCTCTTATACCCTTATCAAACTCACAATGTAGTATTTCTATAGCAATAAGTTATTTCTAGTATTTGGTGCTAGTTTAATTGCCCATAGCAATTAAACCTAATCTAGTCATCTAGGGCTATTATTGCAGAAAATCAATAACTTAGTGGAGACTGTACTGAAAACAAAAACTTGCATATAAAAATTTGCGTTTATCTCACGTGATCTACTCTATAAAAATTTCTATAGAAATAAGTTATTTCAAGGATGAAATCATTGTTTTGGACATATGATCTACTCTATAAAATGTTTGTTTTACGATATTTCAATATATTGTACACTAGATTTTTAATATTTCGTTCATATACTCTATTCTTAAATGTACAACTTCTGTTTTGTTTTTTCTTGTAATACCCTGATTTATAAAATAGAAAAATGTCCTTAAAGATGTAACAATAACATGTTGTACGAGTACACGCCAACAACAAATATCATAAATTCACCTATAAAGCAGATACTACAACTAAAGCAAGAAAATTATTAAAATAATAAAGATTCTAAGCTCTTCATGCTACAGAGGCTCTAGCCACGTTGTGTTAATAGACCAGACAAGCTGCTTTTAAAGAAAGTTTCCTCGTCCTCTCGACCATTGAGGCACATCCCATGATTCATCTCCTCCGTAAAATCCTGACATATACCTCGACAGTTCGCCAGCGCGACGTATTTCACACTTCTTTCTATTTATATAAATTCACCTATACTAATTATTGTAATAACTCATCACATTTATTAAGAGTAGTTAGCTGCTTTCAGCCAATTGATGTAGTCCTGCAACTTAGGTCCCAACTCTCGTGGGACATTTTTTGCGGTGCATTATATGTATAATTGATTGCGTTGCTCATTTCAAAACACTCAGGTGAAACTAAATCTAGCATTATCATTGGCTAAAAGAAAAAAAAAGAAAAATTGTTGCAATGCGATTTAGCCCTAGCCAAAATGGAGTTTTTTGTGTATTTAATTCCTCGAGAATAGATTAAGCTGCATGCATTCCCTAAATTAATCTGTCATTAGTATTCATCAAAGATGGAGCAAATAATTCTTAAAGTAAGAATGTGTTAAAATGCACTTTGGAAGTCAATTCCATGGATGTCGCCCTGATGCCAGCTAATTTTCCGCCTCATTTTTCTTTGGTCATTTTCCAGACCATTTTCCCGACACCCCACTCAATTTTAAATCGTCGAAAAAAGTCGCCGGAAAGTCCTAAAAGTTGGCCGGAGAGTGGTCGAAAAGTAGCTTAAAAGTGGGCGAAATTTGGCCGAATCCCGCATTGACTAAAGTTGACCAATTAAAAATTATATTTTAACCCCAAAAATGCCTTCAATATCGCATTTTAACCCCAAATCGGACCCCAACCCGCCACGAAACGCACTACTAATTCAGATCGTTAATTTGCGACTAAACGCGAACCAGATATACACCATGGGAACTAAATCTGTAACAGCCCAACTTATCGACTAAATTACCACATAACCACCGAGACCATTGCTGTGGGTTCTTCTACTTGCCTGCTGAAGTAATTTGAGCCAAATGCCCTTGTCATCAAGATGCACAAAATCTTAAATAATACGGAGTATATATAATCAATAATAATAATAATGAAGCGGTCCTTTAAGTTGTTGTTTGGTTGGAGATGAGCTAGAATTGGATATTGGTGATGGAGAGTATGTGATCATTTAGAGGCTTTGATACCTATATACCACACCAAAAATTGCCTAACTGTTATAACTTATATGCAATTGCAAAAAATCTCTACGGGTAATTGATGAAATTTTACTAACAAAATAATATTACCCTTCATATATACTTTTTGTGGACACAAAGACAAAGCGGCAGAGTGTGGTAATTTATTTCAATTAATTGTAAAATTAAAATATTTATCATAAATTTTTATTATGTTAAAAATATATTAAAGGTAAATTTGTTTATGTAAAAATTTCAATTTCCTATAGAGATTTTTTACAAATGTATCTATGGCAGAATCCAAAATTGTTCAGTCAAGTCAAACTAGGCTTACTTTTATTTTTCCTCTAATTATCACAAAGCTTCCTGCATTTTAAATTCCCCCTAACCAATTTCAATTTAAACTATTCGTTGCCGTCACTTTAACCTAGTGCATTCTCTTATTTACTGGAGAGCGAGGTGGTTAAAATCTAGCCATTTTGCTCAGTTTCCTATTTCTAGATTACTTTCTTGAGATGTATTATATGTTAATTGACTAATAATAATGTCAGAATAATTTTAATGTTACAGATCGAAATTGTTCACTAGTAAATTCTACTCTCATTTAGTTAGCCAACGAATTATCTTTCAATCACATACTCCGTATAAATGTGCTTTCCTTTTTATATTAAACCATTTAACGGAAAAGAAATATTGGTTGAGAAAATCCAAAAAAATATTAAACCATTTAACTTTATTATTACAACTTTAATAAGATAATGTGAATACCAGAAACAAATCTATATGCATTATTGCGAGCTCGAAGATGTAAAACCTTCTAACATTATTTAACCAATTGATAATTCTTACTTAATTTTTTATACTTCTTTTAGCAACGACATTGGTGAATGATTCGTGCTATTTAATCAATAAAATGAAAAATTTGTGACTTTTTTTTCTTTTCTTTTTCGGTCAAATTATTTCAAAGTGTAACATTTATAAATATATTAATTAATAATATAATGAGGTTATTAATTCGTTCAAGGGGGTAAAAGTGGTAATTGACAACATGAAAATTACTCTAAAAAGGTTAAAACCTCAACCTAAGTGGGCCCCTATACTATCCATGCTATCAGCCTACACGCAGTATGAAATCGCGGGACAAGGCCAATTGAATGTGACTGAGCCTTTCTTAAACCACTTCAATATAAGATGTTGGTTACTCATACACTCAACCACACCGCATTTAAAAGCAAGTAGTACAAGTAAGATTAAGATTTAAACTCTTTTTTCGGGCTGAATGACAAGCCCAAATAAAAAAATTAAGTACATGAGAATTACTCTTACTAGCCTTGTTAATTGCCCCAGATTTGGTCAATCATTGAATTATTGTTAATTATATTGCCCCTGATTTGCATATAAGTTTTAATAACATATTTTTGGACTCTTGGAGAAGAAATTCCATGAAATGGTTTACTATCATTGTCAATCTAAAAAATATGGTTAAAGAAATTGATTATGGTAATTGAACAAACACATTTTCATCCGAATAGGGCTCCAAAAGAGGTTTACAAGTTACAACTTACAAGTAAAATTAAAGGCCTCATATTGAAAATTGATTTGAAACCTGACATTTCCTTAATTGGGCAAGTATCCAAGATAAATGTAATAATAACATGTATACAAACATTATTTTATACTGTAGAAGCTAATGGACAATTGTGTATTCCAAAAATATTTATGGTTGTTTATCAAACAATAGTCCTGAATATGATTGTTAATAAAACAATGATAAATTTTGAGTCCCACATGTCTTTTACTAATACTAGTAAAATCTATTCTAATTCAAAGAATTTTTTTTTATTTATTTAGTAGATAAAATAAAATTTACTGCAGTGAAATTTTTTTAGTGTACAGTGCTTTATCAAATCGAAGAGATCGACGTCCAAACTATTGATTCCTAAGCGCCACGACGATTTCCGCGAGACGCTCCTGGCCATTGCTTGACTTGGTTCGATACGAAATTGCATGAAATGATTAGATGTGTTCTTATTACTTGTACTTGACATTGCTCTAAATTGATACTCGAGACCGGTCTGAATCCTTGATACGGTCCAGCTGGAGCCTTAGCAACGTATTCTGCAATGTCAGGATACTGATTCTCTTGCCCCGACTCGATCTTCGGCCTGGTGTCGACTCCACTTTTATCGCATCTAAATGTACCAATAAGGGTTTCACCTTTGTGCATTGTTTTTATCTCATGATATACCCAAGTTTTAATTTTAAGTAAATTCTTTAACATGGTACTTGTCTTTAAGTGGACTATGTACCTCGATACTAAGACTGCCTCGATTTGCATTCGATTCGTGATGTAACTCCCAGCCTCAGAAGTTCTGAGGGCTGAAATGATAGCAAGTAAGTCGTCAAAGAACGTACACTTCGCTTGTACCACAATGGGCCCAAGAAGATGTCAACAGAGAACGCGGCTTGAAAGCGAGGATTTGGCCTCACTTGGTTTTGATTCACAGTCACAATGTACTCTCAGAAGCTCAGTAATTCTCACAAACAATCTTAGTTTACTTATCAATAGAAGAACGATAAAGATGAAGCCAAGTAAGATCCCAACCTTGCTACTTCATTAATCGATCGATTAGGATGCGGGCCTTAAGTAGTCAGTTTTTCCCCGGGCCTCGAATCCAACCATGTGATCAATACTCGCCAGATTTCCTATATCTCAAACTCATTTAATCAAACCTCGATATTTTTCGTGTGTTCATGCAAGCATTTATGAATAATCGTGGCCATTTAGTTTATTCCCTCGAATATTCGAAGCCGCTCTCGGTAAATCAAGGCCGATTCTCACCGATTAAGTTTCTAACTCGCTAATTGTCGGCCAGGCGCATCTCCACCTTAGGCCTATTTTAGCTACTTAGCTGAGTAGCTTCCAACCACCAAAGCGGTGTTTTATTTGGCTAAAGTGATTTAAATAGGATAATTTCGTAGATCGTCTATCGTATTTTATCATGTGTTTTCAGTTATGAGTCCTCTATTGTTTTCGAAATTTGGGGGTATTTATAGGCTTCTAGGTTTTGAATACTTTCTCCGACGGGCTTGGCTTAATTTCGTGATTCCTCGATCTTACCTATCAATTCTCAAGAAAAATCCTAATCACAGAGGCTGTAATTACTTCTTGCCTAATTTATATTTCGGCGCCTATTTTGAGTATTGGGGAAGGTTCCAAATTCTTTTTCAGCCAACGCATTTCATATCGACGCGAACCTGGAGCCTTTATTTTGATCTCCATAACTTTTGGAGTCTCCATTTTGAACCCCAAAACTTTCGGAG
Source organism: Lithospermum erythrorhizon (assembly GCA_019722365.1). Taxonomy (NCBI): domain Eukaryota; kingdom Viridiplantae; phylum Streptophyta; class Magnoliopsida; order Boraginales; family Boraginaceae; genus Lithospermum; species Lithospermum erythrorhizon. The sequence goes on along the minus strand of JADFUC010000954.1, from coordinate 2,065,319 downwards.
CTTCAATTTTAGCACCTAGGGCCGATTTTAATGTGATAAAATTACCGATTTTTAGCCTCGAACATTAAATTTAATGAACTATTAATTCGGCCCTATTTTCCCGAAACCCTTGTTCGTACGAGAGTTTCACATTAAACTTAGGGCTCGATTGAGAACCCTAGCCACGTGTCATTTTTAGTGGCTCGATTTTAATTAATTTGATTAAGTCATCTTAATCATTTTAATTATTTTTTTTAATAAATTTTCACTATCTACATGTACGTCCGTTCCACGTAAGTATTTATGCTTCAAACATGAAAACTAAGATAATAAATAAAATATTTAACTATTTAAGTAAATTTATAAATTATATTTTTGATTGATATTATAATTCATTTTGTTCATAGTTATATGATCCCTTATAATTTTTTAATAATATATTTAATATTTTGTTACCATACTATACTTCATTTTCAAGATTTAGTAACATAATGCATATTATGTAATTGTATTTATTGTTAGAATATATCACTTTTCTCTTTTAATAAAAAAATATGCACCTTATGTATTTTATTTATTATTAGAAAACATCACTTCTCAATTAATTAATAGTATAAATTATTCATAGTTCTACTATTCAATTTTATTTTATCTATTCATTTAAACATATTTTAATTGATGATTGACTCAATAATATTTACACAAAATTGAATAATATCAAGACCTTTTTATGAAATTATCTCAATTTTAGCCCCGCAAAACAACCAAAGATGTCACACATTAGATGTCCTTCTTCGAATGTGAAATACTCCTAATAAATTATATTTAAAATCAATGGAATAAATGACATACCTCTTTTAAAAACTATATCTTGTGCAATAGTTTTTTTTAATAAAAAGTTAAACCTTAATAGTATATATGTGATTAATTACTTGTTATGGAAACTTTTAAAATTTTGACATGAATTACAATTTTAATATAAATGGTCATAAGAAGTCATTCAAATAGAAGATGAGAGTACCAATTTGTACATCAAATGTTCATCAATAAAGTGGATTATATAACTATAATATACATATTCATGCATGTATTTTTTTGAAAAACGTTTATGTCTTCATCGATAAACATAATTTTGATTTGAATAAAATTTATTGTCAATATTAAAGTACATTGAAAATATTATTATTTGATATTTTTTACCAAATATTATACAACAGAAATAAAAATATTTAATTTTTTAACATTTAATCTGTAAAAAAATCTAAATTTAAACCTTGACAATCTATCGTAGCGAGGATTATTAAATATGTAGCTTTTACACTTTTTTTATTTCACTGTTTAAATATATTATAAAATATCACATAATAATTTAGGATATGTAATTTTAATATTGTACTTTTGAATTAGAAAATCTTCTTTCAATTTATATTGAATAATTATCATACAAATTTTTTATTATGAGTGATCAAGCTATCAATTAAACAAATTTACTTATTGTTATGATAAAATTAAAAAAAATCAAAGACAAGATTATATCACTCTTTATCCGGGCTTAAGAAAGACAAGTTGAAAAGATTTTTTATATAATCAAACTTAAGACAAGTGGATAAATTTAACATATGTTACTCCATACTAATATTAATGTATTTAAAGCTGGTGAAACTCTCGCATATATTATGCTATAGCATAACTCTCAATCCATGCTTTCGATTGTTATTATAGAATTTTTAGGCAAAAAATTTATTACTTATTAATTATCAATTGTGATAGAGTCATTTTTGGGGGTTTTTAAACATATTTTTTTCACCAATAAAAAATATTATAATAAAGAAAATATTGCAATTAAGAATGCTAAAAATTCAAACACAACCTCACATTTAAATTTTGTTGTTTAAATCAAATAGAGTGACCATATATATGATCATTTCTAAGTTAGTGATGGATTGCCCTCCGTAATTTTATATTGAACTACTGAACTAGGATGAATATTTCTTTACCAACCTAGATAAATTAAGCTGGGATTTTTTTCTCAATATTTCTCTACCAACCTAGCTAATTAATATTTACTGGATATTTCTTTACCAACCTAGCTAATCAAGTTGGGAATTTTATTTTCTCACAATTGTAATAGTTCAAAAGAAATTATTTTTAAAAAAATCGGATAGTAGCTCGAGTTAAGTCCATTTTCTGTTATTATTTTTTTTTTTTTGGGCAAATCATCGTCTGTTATTAAAGTGTATAGGCATATGACATATGTACAAATTCTAAATGAGACTAAATGACCATCTATTGTAACTAGTTGAAAATATAATGGTTCACGATAGTTATGTACTGAAAAAATATAAAATAATAATAATAATAAGATGTTCCCCTATCCTGCAACAAATTAATTCCTCTTTGAAATATCTAGTTGAAACATCCATCTACCACAATTAATGAAGAATTGAAAGAATCAACTTGTTGAAACAATTTTGACTGGTTGTTCTATATGAAGATCATTGGTTTGAAGATTGAAGTTAATAGGTCCTCCTCACTCATCTTCAAGTGGATGGAGAAAATATAAAACCAGCCCTTCTGGACATTAGACAGGCCATTACCAGATTAGGGTGTTCAATGGAGGAACTGAAAGGGGAGGGGGCATGGAGGAGTGCCCTCTTAATTTTTCGAAAAAATTAATTTTATTAAGTATTTTCTTAAAATCTATAGTTACCTTTTAAAATTTCATGCGTTATTCGTCCTCCAAGATTTCTTTTATAAATACTAGACAAGAATTGCTCCCCTTATATAAAATTTCGATTCCGCTTTAACTACTTTTTTTTTTCAAATCCACAAGGCCTCTAATTTTTATCAAGAAAAGGTCCTAAATTGGGTTGATATTGACTATTATTTAAAAATTAAAATTGTTAGTATTGTTTACTTAAATAAAGTTCTGAAAACTACATCACATCTTTTATTTATAACATAACTACATACGCTTGAATAGTGATGGATTATAGTCATGATAATTCGGATGGAACCCGGATATCAAACTAGTAACCTAGTTTATGAACCCGTCACAAGTAGAGTTTGAACCGAATTAGCCCTATTTTGAGTTGTTCGGGATCTATTTTCAAACTCGATTTTTTATCGAGCCGAGTTTTTAGCTGACCCACTCCTAAATTTTACCATTTCATGTATAAGAATTTTTTTTATCGAAATGACTGGGTAACAGCTCTATATTCGTCATTACGAAGTCCCATAATTTTTAATAATCTGAAGGTTGAAAACTATACTCTCTTGTTTTTCCTACGAGGTAGGTATATTATCTTGTCAAGTAATTGTTTTATTGTTGCCTGTCAGGTTCAACTTCAATACATTTATTTGATAAAAAATACAATAAACAAAAGAGTTATTAATGGTATAACGTATTCCAGCTTTATGTTTATTTTGTTGATCAAATCAGACAGTTTGCTGCTCAATTATTATCGCAGCATTCATGAGTATTGTTTCCCGTTGGGATCTCCATTTATTGATTCAACTAAGTTCATGTAATATGTTGCTCTATCAAATTACATCGTCGATCTATTGTGTAGCTCCAAATTATAATAATGCTTCCTTTATAGAATCATGCTGATTATCTTTGATCAAGATTTATGTCATCTTGGCAATTACACAAAAAACAAATTATTTGGTAGTTCATATTTTCCATCTTTTGTGGTTGAGAATGTTGGTGTGGGATTACTTAAGCCAATTTATGACAAAGAGACACTTGAAATGATGTTATAAAAATTAATTTAGTAAGAGGAATTGTAGTGAATATTATATGATTGGTGTGCGGTAATTAAAATACTACCACTTTTGGACATTTGATCTCCTCTAGCAATGATTGTGATCTACATTTAGCATTGTGGTAGATATCATACTTAAAAACTTGTGTAGACAAATTTCTTAATGTCCTGCCTTGTACTTCCTAATGTAGGATTCTAAGGCCCAGGTGACTTCCATACACTAATTGGGTGCACACCATCGTCGGGCGGTAGTTCTGAAAGGCAAAAAAATGAGCGAATAAGTGTTCGTTGTGCGCGTTCAATGGGGCCTTGAACAATTGGGGGTCTTGGAAATAATTTGTATCCACTTAATTATTAGTAAGCTTCACCTGATTAATGTTTGTGTTGAAAATGGGGATATATTAACCCACAATGCCACAAGGGTAAAGACTTCTGGAGAGATTAACTAAATTGATTTCTTAATCCTTATTCCAGGAAGTGCTCAATGAGATGTATCTACTTTCTTGAGAAGGGAAATACTCACATAGCAAGTGCTTCAATTCAGAGCCTTATAGAGTTCGTTGGTTAAAGGCCCACTTAAGTAGCAGGGTCAGCCCAAAACACTCCTTATACGGAGAAAATTGGTAAAATTGCACACAGACACACATTTTAACATTTTTTACTTATAAAGACCCACTTATCTGCTTAATAAGACATTTCTGTTTGAAAATACCTCAAATTAAAATAAAGACACCATCTTCTTCCTTACCCCTACTCCCTCCCCAATCATGTCTCTAACCCCACTGCCACACCTCCCCACCAACACAATAACTCCCCCACCCCTACGTACCGACCCCCACCTTCTCCCACTTCATGCCCCCTACCCCCACCCTTATCCTCCAGTCAAGCGACCACACCCCCTCCCCAAATCGCAACCCGCCTCTACTCCCCAAATCGCGCGACTTTTGTGGAGTCAAGCGGCCACCCCTGCCAAGTGGCGGGGGCGTTTATACGGTGGATCACGCGTCCACGGAGAACCTGTTTGTGGGGGTAAATTGGACAATTAATTTGAGATTATTTTGGTGAAATTGGACAATTATTTTGGGATTATTTTGTGAAACTTGACAATTAATTTGGGACGATTTGGTGGTTTTGTGAAACTATACAATTAATTTGTGAGCGGCGTGATGCTGGAAGCCGGGAGTGCAATGGGTGCGTAAGATGAACTCAGGTTATTTTTAATTCTGGGATATTTAGATAATTATTGGGAATTCAAGTATATTTAGGCAAATAATTTTAAGTGGGTGCTACAAATTAAAAAAGGGTCAATTGTGTGCTATTTTACCAATTTTCTCCCTTATACGATACTAATAAGTAATAAGCAACTAGACTTAAAGATTATATATATAAGTTGTTAGAACACCGATTACAAAATGTTACTACTTCCATCCTTAAGCGCTGTTCATATTTGGTTTTTTTGACTTTTTTAATAGTCAACTTTGATAATAGATATTTTTGTTTATGCTGTATAACATTTGATGAAAATATATTACCCAGTTAATTAAACGTATTTTTATTGATATATTTTTTATAAAATATTATAAAACAGAAACAAAAATATCTATTGTCAAAGTTCAACTATTAAAAAATCAAAAAATCAAAATTTGATAATTTTTTAGGGACGGAGAGAGTAATACATTAGTGTGAAAAACTTAATTAGTGCTAAGGAGCATATTATTTTTAGTTATGTGGATGTCCATGACAGTTCTGCTTAGTACGCCATGTCTGCTGCTGTCAGTGGCCTGCTCGGGGGTCCATAGGCTTAAAATGTATATATTACTAATAGATTAATGTTGTTTTGTCAATTCATGATCTATGGAGCATCTAAGTATTCTAGGACAAGTGGCCAACCTAACTAATATCCTAACTAAACTGGCCCATTATTAGCGGGTCGGATGAATACCCACTAATTTGACCCTCTATCTTATTACGGTGCCCAAACCATGTCACTAATGACACTATGTTGACTCACGAGTCACTAATCCTTATTTTGATAATAACAAATTATTTAAGCTATAATTGTGTTTCTAAGTGACTTCTACAGTGAGCCGCATATTGGCATGTTGACACAAGTTTCAAGTCGAGACGACGTTTTGCTTTGTGAATGTTCCTAGGTGTTCTTAAGGCGTGTGTAATAAATTCCTCACTTACTTAATTGAATAGGTTGATTAGAGAGGCTTTTTAATTGATTAAACTATTTAAGTTGCTAAAATATTTTACTTAAAGAATTGGTTTCTTAAACTTGTTCTTTATTGATCCACATTTGAATTATTACGAAATCGAGCTTAAATGACTTTGTGTCATTTATAGATCGATATCGAATTAAATCAAAAGCAGGTTCTCGGAAGGATATCCACAACCAGGCGAGATATGCTAATCATCCACGCCTCGGGTAAATGGACTGACTTTTAATCACTGTGGGAGCGATTTGGAGTTTTCATGAAGTTGAATTTTCTAGCTACTTAACCTGTAATGTAGCTGATTTTTTCCATGTAGTCAACCGTAGAAGCCGATTCACCTGGCCAACGCATTCCGGGCCAACCTTCATGCGTTTGCCCCCTTGGAGTCCTTCTTTGAGATCAATCTCAAAGGAGGGGTACAATGGCTATCATGGAGTAACTAGCATCCTTCATATTTTGAAATGGAGAGGTAGAGCACATTTCGATCCCCACGACGGCAATTCACGATTTAAGTAAGAATTTGTAATTATCCTATCGAGATATGACCTTTGGGAGAGCCCATGAATATTTGTACTTGAGGTCTACCCTCAGGGCGATTCACCTATCCTGAGTCTAGGCCGGCTCGGTTCAAAGAGAACTCAGAACAAAGTTTATGGGCGCACCCTCCAATTATACTGACGCTAACATTAAGATAAAGTTAGATTTAAGACCATATCTGCATTTCGAGACCTTTATAGGCGGCTATACGATTCATTTACGTTACAGCACGCGTGACATTGTGCTATAGTATCTTTTCTCTCAAAAGATTGGATACTTCTAGCACCTCGAGCCTCCACGCTGCCAGCTGCTCATATCTCCTTCAAGCATTCTGTCCGACTTTACTGGATCCCTTTAATATCTATAGAAATCTCTCCATATGTGGTTTCTAATGATCTCTACCTTTGCCCATAGAATCTCGGCAGATATCCATCTAAATGCCGGGTCGAATCAATGGGTCGGATGCATATTTTCTCATCACATCATTCGCACCGTCATGGGATCGAATCCACGACCTTTTAATTCTAAAACCACCGATTTCCCTTACATTGGCCCGAACCTTCGATAGACACCAAGATCACACAAATCAAAGTATTAAAGCAATATATCGCCTCAAACATAATGGACTCTCGGTGACGCTAAAACCATCCCCAAATAACAAGAGAGGAAAGCCTAATTTTCTCCTTTTGTCCCACATCGCCCACAACCTAAAGAAGACCACTCCCTTCATCCTATAAAAGGATCTCATTGTACAAGGTATGGTCTTAAATCTAGTTTATTCTTTCGCTTGCCATCACATTATACTAATGTCGCTGGCCGGAGCGTTAACGGGGTGCGCCCCGCCTATATGTTTTGCGTGTCCTCTTGGATTTGTTTAGTTCGGATGGAGCAAATACAGATCACCCTCAGAACCCCCCATCAACATCCTTGGCTTATCAAAAGCTCTACTGCCATAACTGAGGTAACTATAAAATTTCTCCTTCATAAATTAATAGTATAGAAAGTGAAGAAACGGAAGAAATACTATCTTTACTGAAGGGCTTTTATATACGTTAGCTGACAATGACACATAATACGCAAAGTCAAGGAGCCATTATGAGAATCAAAGAGCAGATTTATTCATACATTTTTCATCAGAAAATAGATCAGAACAAGCAAGAACACAGTATCACTAGTACAAGATATTCCCAACCCCTTAAAAATCCTCCATTCTTTCTTATGCATTCCAATTCAAAAATTCAAGCCAGTGATCACAAAATAGGACTAGAACAAAAATACTTTAATAAAAGATGCAACACATAAATTAATGAAGCACATTTTCCTATCAAGCTAGAAGTAATAATTTCTTTAATATCAGTAAACCAAAATAAAATCATGGAAGCCGAAGAAGGCGACGAAGATCATCAGTTGCTCCTGCATCAATTCCAGAAGCTCCATTCTTGCAGGTAAGCTTAGGTCTCAATGAAAAAGTGGGCAAAGGCAAGCTACTTGGTGGGGGTGAAATTGTAAATATCACTGAATTATAAATCTTATCAACCTGATTATCAATAATGGTTTTCTTAAGATATTTGTCACTTGTTTTAGTCAAACTTGGACCTTTTGATGGTATGGTTGAACTGACCATCATCTTAGGTACATCATGTTTTGGAACATTCTTAGGATTTAAATCATTTAATGATACATTAACAACCTTTTTGGTTGTTTTCATCATGGTACCTCCCTTTCTTGGACTATTGGAACTAATATTTGATTTTCTTGGAGTCTGACATCGATCATTGATTTTGCAGTTTGTTTTTCTGTTACCATTCTTTTGAGGGAAAACAGTAGGTGTGTTTTGTGGTAAACAATATTGAGGGAAAGAATGATAGAAAAAAGGATGTGGAGTTTGCAAAATTCCTGCATGGAAATTTGGTTCAAAGAAGTAGTTTTCAGCTGCTCTTGAATTGAAAGTGAGGTGCATCATTTTCATTGAGTTTGTGATTTGGGATTTGTTTGGAGTGATGGTCTGATTCTGTGATGAATGTAGCATAACTGCCTCCATTGATTATATCTAAGAATTTTATAGCTTCTATATATAATGAAAAGATCATCAAGAATCAGAGAACAAAATGACATATATAGCTTCTATAATGAAAGAATGAAAGCAAAGTTACCAAATATTTTAACTTTCAAGCTATAATAGGCTACAAGAGATTGTATTCCTGTGTTAACTAATATGTAAATATAAGTACTTTGAACTCAAGGATTTAAATGAACTTCATAACCATATACGAGAAAAGAAAATAATGGAGCTAGAAGATTAATCAAAGAAAGAAAAATAAATTCATAGTGTATATAGTGTGCTACCATATGTATGTTAGCTTATTAGAAATTTAGAACAAGGATGGGTAGAGAAACCCAAAAGGGGTAATGAAAAAGCATGCAATACAACTCATGAATGAGGTGTGCTAGGTGGCCTTCTTATATATAAATAGAAGATGACACTCCATTGGCTACTCTAATTTATCATTTTTGTTATTTTTATTTATTAGCTCAATCTCCTTTTCTTAAATCTGATTATGTTTGTATATTACACACATCCATCCAAATATATATATATATATTAGTAAGAGATTTTTAAGGTTTGATGATTAATTTTTAAATTTTTAACATATTTTTTATATGATGTATGATATTTGATGAAAAATATATATAATATTTTAATATTCTTTATTATAATTAACATCATATTACAAATTTATTAATTTGATTATTGAAAATTATATTTGACAATTTTTTTAGATAGGAGGAAGTATATTAGCATGCATATCAAACGAGACTCTTCTAATTTTAGTATTAATGTTTAATTTGTTTGAAAGATTTCAAAAGTTTATCATATTTGACTACACTGTCTAGTTCTGTAGGTCATAAAGTCAAACATGCATGATAAAGTGTTTGAAGGTCACTTCATTTATAAGAAAATATTAAATTGTTAATTTATATGATAATAAGAGTAACTAATATTATTAGCTACAATATTGACATAATTTTTTCAGTTGGATCGAATTGTCATGTCATTTCGAGTTAATTGGAGATATGGTTCTAATAATTGTGACCAAGTTGCACTTTAATCCCAATAAGTGGTAGTGTAGCACATTAGGCTGTCCCGAAGATGGCACAAATTTGCATTATTGTCTCCAAAAGTGTTTAATGTTGCATATTTCGTTCTTGTTTTTAACGTTCAAAATAAGGACGAATATGCAATATTTGTCACTTATTGGAATCAAATTGCACTCGTATATACACTTTCAGGAATCAAATATGTTACACTATTACTTACTAGAAACAAAGTATAATTTAATCATATTTACTGGGATCATATTTGTAATTAACTGTGTTGCTTCATGTAATTAGTATATATAGATTATTCGCTTCATGTAATTAGTATATATAGATTATTCAACGGGTGTGGAGTGACTGTACTATATTTTACAACGACGAATTACGGAGTTTATTGAAATGAAGAAAAAAGCTAATTATAAATTTTATAATTGTTACATTATTAAAATTGAGTCCGGCCTATGTGATTATTTTTTACCTAGAAAGTAGGCAGTACTAGTATATTTTTCTGTGGTTAATATTTGCTTGCTAGTAAAATTATTATACTCCGAATTTGTTAAATGGTAGTAACGATTTGGGTCTGTGGGAGACCCAGCTCTATATCATTATTAAGGCTTCAGGGCGGCACCGCCAATGAGATTATAACCATTTGATACTGAGCTATTTTTGGAAATTGCCGTTCAGCTGATTGTGACCATTGATGGAGTTAAAAGTCAGTCTGATACCAGATAATTGGATTAAATTGAAATTTATAATTAGTTTAGATAGTTGTATTTGTAGACCGTCGGAATTTAATAAATAATTTTAATTAATTTCGATTTATTTTAATCGATGAAATCTATTAAAGAAAAGTCGATCACACGAGTTAAAGTGATAATTAGGGTTTCGATTCAAGTTCTAATGAAAATCGAACACGTGTAAAATAATAATGGTTCCCGTGAATTAAACCCCTGGAATTAATTGAAGTCAAAATAAGGGTCTATACATTAGATTTAATCCTAAATTTTATCCCCTGTGAATCCAGGGTTCCCTTCTAAAAAATAATGTAGAGAATTAAATGTCAATTAATAATAGGGCTCGAGAAATCCCTAGTTTTATTACACTAAAATCGGCTATTTGGCCTAAAATGGAAGTTTTGGAGTCACGCCGTACTTAAAACCAGTAAGCACTCTAAGAAGTTTAGGGCTAACTGAAAATGCTTCACCTGTAAGCGATCCTGAACCTTCCTACTACATCAAAATAGGCGCCCCTTGCTTCTGACTCGCAAAGTAATTTCATAAAACCGACTGCCTGTGATCTCGGGCTCTCAAAATCAACTAAGAAGATCGTGAATCCATGCGATCAGCTGATCAAACTAATCGAACAAATCCTCGAAAGCCTATAAATACCCCCTCCCCATGGTTAAAAAATATCATCAGGAAAACACAACAAAAATAGCTCGCTTATAATTTAGCATAAAAACAACTTTGAGCTGGGAGTTTCTTCATAGAAAACCTCTCGGGGTTTGTTGCTTTTCGTGAAAACCGCCACGTAACTATCAAAACACCGAAATCTTTCAACCTATGTCTAAACCGGCGAACAGAGCGAAGCATTACAAAATCTTCAACTCCAAACCAAAATAGGCCCCTATTATTAAGTAGCTACCGTAAAAAGAACCTAAAAGTTTGATTCGTCTTTAAGCTCCTGTTGACGAGTTCGAAAGCATAGCTCGAACCACATAAATTTATAAAAAAAAGTCTTCATATTTTATCTTTAAAATTTGAATATTCTGATATAATTTCAAATCGAACCTCGAACATTTGAACTTTTCGAACCGAATCGAACCTCGGTTTTTTTGGTTTGTTCGAACCTCAAATCCTTCGTTCGAGGCCGAGCCGAACTCGCTCGTGCGTTCGGGTGGGTCGGCTCATATACATGCATAATGTCAACATTGCTATTAATAGTATGCAATCTAGGCCAGTCACCACTACATCAAATTCGACATATATAAAGATACCTATATTTTCTTGATAGAAATTATATACTCCCTTCATCCCTTAATCTAATAATCATTTTCCTAATATAAAAATTCCCTTTTTGGTTCCGATTTTACCAAATTAAGTAAGAAAACTCGAAGTGGAAACTATGTTTGTGAGATATACTAATTTTTCTTAAACTTTACGCAGTTAGTGCCGCCTAGAGAAAAATGATGAAGGAATACTATTTTCTTGATAGAAAGATATATAATAAGGACAAATAGAAAAAAATTAGCAATCACCTATATATACATGTTATAAATTAAAGTGCCATTAAAGGTCTCAATTAGATTACATCAAAATAACATTATGAATAATTTTATTATAATTTAGGAACGCTTGAATCTCCTAATTCGTGAATCAATTTCTTATCCCAAAACACATGTCACTATACTATAAAAATCATAAGCTTATTTTCTTGTTGCCTCTATATTATCACATTTCAAATTGTCCCATAATACTATTATCATTTCAAGTTGTCCTCTAAACTATACCATATACGTTTACTCAATAATTTTGCTTCATTCTAAAACGAAAGGAAGTTTTCATCTCCGTGTTGAACTTATTCGATAACTTTGCTTCGTTCTAAAATGAAAGAAGACTTCCATCTTCGAGTTTAACTCCGACATACCCATGGTTGCTATAAGCACACTCCAAACAACAACAAAATTATATGTCAAATTAATATTTTAGCCCTACTGGAGCCAAAGTGACACTGAAACAGTAAAGAAAGGGGATGAAATTACTATTTTGCTCCCAATGTTTGTAAAGGTAGTGTTTGAAGAAGTTTAACTTAGGGGCAAAATAGTGATTTAATTGATTTAGGGAAAAAATAGTGATTTCCATAATTTTTGAACAGTGCACGCTCCCTAAATTTGCCACCAATTTGGAAATTCAAACCCCATGGCGGAGAAAACCCCTTCCACCATCACCATCCGCCGCAACCCCCACCGGAGAGCCCGCCCAACGCCGTCTTCCACCCTCCCCCTCCCCCCCCCTCACTCTCTCCCCTCTTTCCCTCTCCAAGATCTCCTAGATATTCAAATTCAACATACCCCTATACCACCACCACAAACCTCTCCAAAACCACTACCCCCATCACCCACCTCTGCGTCGGAAAATTTGAAAGTGTTTTTGAGGATTAGACCACTAATGATACAGTCTTTATTAGTCAAAGATAGAAATGGTGGTCAAAATAAATGTGGTTGGCCCAAAAACCCTAGGCTAAAAAATGGGGGCAAATCGAAGATAAGGAAGAATGGGGTTTGTTGTATTAGTGTTAATGATGATGGGAATTCGATTACGATATCGCCCCCTTCGAGTTTGCAGGACTCGAAACGAGTCAAGTCTGAAGTGTATGAGGGGTTTTCTCATGTGTTTGGATCTCAATCAACCCAGGTGGAGTTTGATTTTTGTAATTTGGTTGAATTGCATTTTGGTTTGATGATTTATTGGTGTTTTGATCAGTTTTTGAGCTACAGAATTAGCCAAGTTTGTGTAATTAATTGAGATATATGACTTTGATTTGGATTTATATTATCATGTTAATGGTAATGTTACATTAAAAGGCTATTGTTTATATATTTTTCACCAAATGTTATTGAATATATGCAAAAATACTTGAGTAATTTGATTGTCTCAGTAATTTAGTTAAATTGAATGGTAAAAGAAACCATCTTGATTTTGAATGGTGAAAACTAACCAAGTTTGTGGGCTTAATTGATACTTGAGTAATTTGATTTGTTTAATTATCCATCTTTTGTAATATATTGAGATGTCTGCGAACCTGCTAGAACCTTTATCTATACATTTTTGTTACAGGGTGAGGTGTATGAGAAACTGTTGAAACCGTTAGTCGACGATTTCTTGAAGGGTAAGAGTGGAATGCTGGCAGCAGTAGGGCCTAGTGGCTCGGGGAAGACGCACACCATGTTCGGGTGCATTAGAGAGCCTGGTATGGTTCCCCTTGCGCTTCGGGACATCTTCTCAAGCTATGATAGCAAGTCAGAGAATGAACCGAGGTATATTGTGTGTTTTTCTGTTGCATGTTAGATTTATAGTAATCTTCGCGGTAGAGATAGTTCCCTTTAGTTTGGCAAACTATTTTTCTGTTCTTCGACTTTGGAGGCAAAATTAGTTACAAGAGACGAACATTATCAGCAATATATATTGAAATGGATGTTTGTCAATATTGATAACACTTTATCAATGTTTATGTTTTAGGACGCTCTATATGTCGATGTTTGAGATTTCTTCAGAAAAAGGAAAATCTGAGAGGATTTCTGACCTTTTGCAAGGAGGGCACGATCAATCCATGCAATGTTCTACTGTCAAAGGCGTTCAACGGGTCCGCAAATACTTTCACACCCTCCATGAAATGCAATCAAAAGATATTAAGAACATTATAAATTATTGACATAATTTTGCTTTTTTCCAATTGGAAAACAGGTCATAATTCAAAATGCCCATCAAGCAGAGGGCTTACTTGCTTTTGGATTGTTAAAACGCGCGACAGCTGGGACGAATACAAACAGTCAGTCAAGGTGTGTGGACATATCACTTTAGTTCCCTTTCATTTAATTTTGATTTGGTTGCTAACTTGCTATAGAGGCACTTAGATGTCTTCATGGAGTTAATTCATAGATTATTATACTATGGAGTATTTCTTACCACTCACATTAGTATGAATAGTTTCCTAAACTTAATAGATAGAGTATATTGCATCATGCATGCCTTCGGCCACTAAGCATCATTGTGCTCTTTATGGTTTCACTGCTGCTGTTCTGCCTACTCTATGACCAAATTATGGCTCAAGTAGATTATTATCCGAGACATAAAACAATGCACTGATTCTTCTGAATTTTATTCTCATAGTCGTTCACAATGCATAATCAATTTCCATCAAGCTACTCATGAAATGGATGACCAGACTGATTATAGCGAGTTGACAATTGTTGACCTTGCTGGTGCTGAGAGAGAGAAAAGGACAGGGAATCAGGTACTTTCACTACTTGAAGCACGAAATACAAAATTCTGAAGGATTACACGGAAAAGTCACATTTTTTAGCTACCCTGTTATGCAGGCTCCTCTATGGAGGTCCTAAATGTTTGATTGTTCTTGTGTCTAACTAATGTTCTTTGTTGTGTTCTGCAGGGCACCCGGTTATTAGAAAGTAATTTTATCAATAACACATCCATGGTTTTTGGTCTTTGCTTGAGGGTAAGTAAATTGGGGTAGCACCATAGCAGTTGGACCTTTTTGGTTCACCCTGTTTCGTAATCTAAAGTCTTCATTACTCCTCGGGTTGCATGTATGTCGAGTGCGTTCCAATTTAACTGTATACTTATAGTGGCCTCATACGCTCTCCTTGTCAGGCATTGCTGGAGCACCAGAAGAACCCAAAGAGGCAGTTGCAAAAACACTTCCAAAATTCTATGGTAAGCGTTTCGTAAGAGCAAAAGATGAAAAAATAAAAATTACTTGATCCATAGGAAGTTTATTCAGTGTTCTTTTGTAATTATATTTACTTTCAAAATTTTCAAATTGTATATGTTAGTGTGACTTATTTCTCTCATTGTCTCTTAGATATCAATCATAAGTTCAAAACTATTTTCAATCTAATAGTTTTGAATTACTATGTAATATTGTTAATTATGAAGTTTACTATAAGCATACTCTTTGTATGTAACATAAAATGGACAAAGGTCTATTAAGGCTTCAAATTATAATTGTTGACCCCAACAGTAGTAAAAACAGTATATATCGAGGAAGTAATTTGTTGTCGCTTTGTTAGTTTTTTTCTGCTTCTGACTCCATTTCTTTTATCAGCTAACAAGATACTTAAGAGATTACTTGGAAGGAAAGAAGCGGATGTCACTGGTAAGCTACTAAGCTATATATACATTTTGAACAGTACACACCAGTGTGATGCTGATAAGGATTGTGACATGTCAAGCAGATTCTCTTAGTTACTCTGTTACTATCTGATGTCATAATGTTATATTAATGATGCTCAACCCTCTTTATATATCTAGATTTTAACTGTGAAACCTTCGGAAGAGGACTACCTGGATACATCCTTTGTACTGAGGCAGGCAGCCCCATATATGCAAATTAAGTAAGAATTGATACCCAAAAATCGATATTCCTTTGGTTTTCACTTAAAGCACACTCTAAATACATGATTTCTTGTCATGCAGGTTTAGTAATGTTGAAGGGCCTAATAATTTGACCTGCAAGAGACCGTTGCAAGCCCTAAACAGAACAGAGCCTCTAAAGAGAAGGAAGCATACTGTGCTTCGAGTCAGTGAGGTAGTTCTGTAGCTGAAGATGAGTATCTCTCCATACTAAGCTATATAACAGTCCCCACTAGTGGAAACTGGCATAGTTTTGTTAGTTTTCATATTGTGGATATAGCTACACTTACTTTCTGTACTGGAATGGAGTTAGTTGCTTCATTTTCTGATTTATACGAATTTTAACAGAACTATCTGAAAATCTGCATAGTCATTTGATGAGTGGTAACTTCATCGACAATAATATATATGTTCATTTCAAGTGTAAGACTCATCACTTCCTCCGTTCTTCAACATGCCTAGTGTTGTGGTAATGAAAGTTCGTTAGAGCGAGCGATCAGTCTCTAGCTTATTTGCTTCTTCACAACAATGCATGTTCCAATCAATGTTTTACAGCAATGATATATCCTGTTGTATACCTTGTTTCTTATGATGTCGATTTTATCTTCAGATCCAAGATGAAGCGATTATTAGGAATCCCCTGGAATTGGGAAGTAGAAATGTGAATAGGAAGCATGAGTGCTTCAGTTATCATATCAATTTACAAGTATGATGCTGATTGTTACATTCCTTGTTTCTTATTTTGTTGGTTTCTTCAGATCAAAGATGAGAAAATCCTTGGCAATCCTCAGATCATTGAAGAAGGTTGGACATTTTCCAAGTTTGATTTCTTTGGTTTAGTTATGGGGTTTTAAAAATCAAGAACATGTGATAAAATCTTCTCATGTCTGAGTAGGTCATGCCAATGGAAGTGTTGACGATTCAAACTTAATTGAGGCATCTGTTTATTCTGAGGAGTTTTCAAGTAGAAAAAGAATACCAATGGAGTCCCTCGAAAAGTCTCTGCTGCTATTTACAGAAGCAGATAGAAACTACAAAGTATTGGAGGGTTTATCCAAGGCTATATGGAAAGTATTGAAAGAATATAATGAAAAGCTAAAGGTAACTTTATACACATTTTTTAAAGTCAGTTACACTATCATAATCTACTTCTTCACCATGGTTTCACTGAATGAAGTATCACCTGGCTACGCTGATTGTCGAAAAAGGAAAATAATATTTCGTCAGGCCAAAAAGCTTTGACTTGGGGCCTTTTCTATTGTTGTATACCAGTTGGCTTTGCGATGTTGAAGCCTCATGGAAAGTCTTAATGTAATATATTGGACGGTTCTCTTGTGCATAGGAAACTCAACAAGAAAATTACATTCTCAATGCTGAGCTAGCTAAAGAAAGGAAAAGGTGCTCAGATTTAGAAAGTTTGATACAGGATGTGAAGTTTAGATGTTCGTGCAGGAAGGAATCTTCAGAATCAAACATGAACGATCATGAAAACCTGCAGAAGGTACTAAGAATCAACCTTTCTCCTGGATAAGTGAAAAACAAAAAATCAATTATCATTGGATAAATTTTCAATTAAGACCTATCAATCCCACACTGGTCCAACTTTTTATCTTGAGCAAAACAAAAAAACAGAGTAGCAATCTTAAAATTAGCCAACAGAGTATCCTATCATTCCACAATCTCATCACATTCATTGAGTTATTTTACCATTTTTAGGGATGTCTTATCTTACATATTTTGGGATGTCTTATCTTACATATTTGTGATTGATGTTAATGTTGGGTATAGACAAGCTCTGTCTCTTCTATTATGGAAGGATCTGCTCAAAACAGCTTTGAGCATGCCCGAGATTCCTTTGTAAGATTGAACTTTGCTTCCCTGGTTCTTTTGTCATTTGTTATTGACATGATTTTACTTTGGGGGCCTCTTCCACTTATCCACTAAATTCTCTTATAAATAATTAGGAGAAGAGTACCAGTGCATGTGTTCCATCTCACATTATGGTTGAAATCTCAAAGCGGTGTAGCCCTCAGGTGAATTTTGTAAATACTTTGTTACATGTATTATGTTGTTTATATCAGTTATTAATATTGTTTTTCTATGAAATATGAAGCTGCAAGCAGGAGCCTCATCAGAAAATGTCGACTGTAGGCCCAACCATGAAGCAAGTGATAAACTTATGAATTCTTGCCTTCAAAGTTGCAAGGGGTTAGACAAAACCACCGAAACTAATAGCAGTGGAGAAAATAGAAACCATTGCAGTGATGAAGAAGCTAGTATTTCATCAGTCTCAGACGTTCTTCCTCTTACAAACGTTAATAACTCTGGCTACAATGAGGATTTAATCAATGTAACAGATGTGGGAAGAGAATATATACATCATAATGATGGCAATTTAACGACTGAGAGTACAACAGGTTTGATTGCCTAGACCCTACTAGGATAATTAATGTTCTATTAAAATGCATATGGGTTATGGAACAATGTTTAGAAGGAAGCTGATCACGTCATCTTGGTTATTCTGTTATTGCCTGTTCTCCAAATATATGTTTACCCTTTAAATATCTTAGGGTTTATTCCATGCTAAATGTCTTGAAGGACAAACAACTTGTTTTAACATTTTGTGCCCACTTTTGTGGACTTTATGCAACAAAAGCTTCATGCACCAGGTTGCACTTTTTGATTATTTAAATAGTGCATTGGTCGGTGAAGTTGAGGGAGTACAAGCTATCCAATCATAAATATTCTAATCATTGGTGAATAGTATCCTTTTTCGTTAAATGTCTTTTAGCTAGGTGCTCATATGATGGCTTTAAACTTTGGTAAATAGCAGATGCTTATTTCCAGATGTGCTTACTTGTGCAGCTTAAGATTATTTTCTGCACTAAATGTTTAGTAATAATACCTCCTCCTTTGCTCATCATTCAGACAAGCTATTCAATTGAAATGTTCAAACTTCAAAGAGGATGTTTAAGATAATAAATTTATATTATGTTCTTATGCTTAGTTTTCTGCCTTACTATCTTCAGAGAGTGCTGCTCCATTGTCCGACTCCAACACAGAGATATTATCCTCACTTGAAGAAGTGCAGCATCTCACATACTCATCAAATCAGGAGTCACCAGTCAGCTCTTCTCAGTCCTTAAATTCAACAACAGACAGATCTTTACTGACAAAGGTCAAACAACCAGAGAAGGTAATCCAGGTTAGCCTTATTATGTGTTAGCTCTTAAAGGTTTACGACAGCGTGGGTTACATGTTTTCACTTTACTGTCCGTTTGTAAATCTTACTGGTGCAGTTTCACCACCCCAATGCAAAAGAATTAATTATGTGATCTTCATGTGTGACGCAGCCATTACATTGCCTTAGCTTACCGCTCTATACATGGGAGATAGTTTCAAGATTTTTCTCGCGCTGCTTTCATCAAAGGAAAGCTGTTCATAATGTTCATTTTCCTTCAAGAGCTTAAATGTTATCTCTTCTTTCTACAAGCAAAAGTCATTTTAGAAACTTGCCAATCAACATTAGCAAGTCAATTGATTTGCACTGTTGAGCATTATGAGGACTATTATACTTCATGACTGTCTATGGATTCTGTATTTCTGAGATTCCTTGTTATGATCAGTCAATTATGGTTGACATGGGATTCCTCACCATGTCCAGTCCATATAGGTCGTTACTTGCTATGTTTAAATGTTAGTTTTTCTCTTAGTCACCATAGCTAGTCCATTTAGGTTGTTGTTAGCTATGTTAAAATCTTAAGTCTTTCTCTAGAAATATATTGCAGTTTCAGCTTCCTTCTCTTTTTAATTTCTCTTTTGTTGATCGTCGAGCCTTTACTAGTACCAAATTTCGAACTTTTTTATTATTGATAATTCTTTTTTTTACTATATCTTCTCTTTTCTATCCAACATTCCAGACTTGTTGAAACCACCATAAACATCTTATCTGGTTTGTTTGTGGGTAGTCATAGTCAATCATGTTCTTGCCTTATGGGTAAAAAAAAATACACTAACTTTTCAGAATTGAATACGCATGGATAATATAGATTTGCCTTTTTGCAGATACATGAGAGTTCGATACCATCAGATACTGGTACATCAACAAAAGCTACAACATGCAGTCAAGAATGTGATCACAACAATGTGTCTATGGCAGTAGGAATGTCATCTCTGACTAAGGATTCTCAGAATTTTTCAAAACCGAAAAGGTTTGGATGTTGCTTTCCTGGTTCTCCATTCATGATGCTAGCAGTATTCTTCCTAAAAATAAATCATTATCTACTTTCTTTTTACTTTTCAGGAGGCTTCTACCAGTTTCATCCCTCTTGTTAAAGGACATGAGCAGTTTGGCCATAGAGGATGAAATTGACAAGCGAAAGGTACATTAATTATCTCAGTGTACTTCGCAATATTCTACTTTGTATTAAATTCATTATCTCGTCTCATTTCCCTGTAATCACAGGGGTAAGTTGAGTACAATCCTACCCCTTTCCCCCCTACCCTGCTAGGTTATTTAGAGGTATTGAGGCATGTTGTATTGTTATGTTGTAGTCTCACTTTAAATGAACTACGTCTTATTCTTCAAAAACAATTACCTTGTCCCTTGTCCTTTGTGTCATAGTTGTGATGTCAAGGCTGCCCCAGTGCCCCTTATGAAATTAACTCTTTATTTTCTGTACCTATTTTTTTTTGGTTCAATTATGCCCTATGTTTCCTTATAAATATAATTATGATATGTGTTCTTATAATTTATTGATGATCTCTTTTCATTATTGTCTCTCAAAGTTTCAAATAAGGTCTTTTATTTGAGTAATATCAAAAGTATAATTAACATTCCTTTTGTTGAATGCAGGGAGCTCGAGTAGAAAAGAAAGTCTCTTTTGATGAGAAGTTAAAATCTCAGAGCAAACCATCTCTTCTCCAATTGCTCCAAAATAATGTTGTTCATTGATGGAAAGAACTTGTTTTTGTTCATTGATGGAAGGAACTTAGGTCATCAGATTGGAACATCTAGTTTTTTGTGATGAACATCTTGACCATCCAGTTTTTGGAACTTTGAGGTTTTAAATACGCAATTTTTATTTGAATCAAAATTATCATCTTGGTTGAAAATATCATCAAAATTCCACTAAATTTATCATTTAATTATGCATTCTCAGTGATTTCAATATGTGATCTTGGAATGTTAAAATGACAATTGAAGTTATAATGGGAATCCTTAATGTGATGATATACCTGAATTATACTTAGCTTATGTTTGGGAATTCATAATTCTATGTGAAATATTTCTGAGAAGGTTATATTTATGTCCAATTTGCATAAATGAAGACTACAGGAATAGAACATGCCTTATGCCTAATGACAATTAACATGTCATATAACAATAGCATGATGCATGCATAATTATTTTTTCAATAAATTATGAAATTTTCAGAATGTCTCTATTTTATTCTAACCGTTAAATTATAAAATCACTTAAAAAGCACTATCTAGCATACATGACCTACATAAGAAGGATGTTTGGAATTACTTAAGCTCCTGAGTCCCGACTTTTATCAGCCAATTCCACTGATGATATGCTCCACACTGGTTGCCATGATATCCAACTTCAACGGCCTAGGCTTCTTCCTCCTTCGCCTGACTCTGATGAAACTACCTCTGATGGTTGTACCTACATTGAAACATGAGCAATCGAATCACGAAGATCGAATCACTGATCAACGTTTCGAATTCGTTATAGTGAAATGATAATCACAATATGAATCTACCCCCCTCCATTTTTGTTTAGATAAAAGCTTATTTAATTTGAGAAATGAGACCATATTAGATGCCATAAAATAATATACTCCCACATCGTATAGTTGAGAAATGGGAGCTTATTAGATGGGTATAAAATATGAGACAAGCAAGAGGTAAATTTCATGATCCTTCAGGCAGTTAATGGGATATGATGAGTGGTCAGTACTTGCATTAAAATATGTAAGAAGGGTGTCCAACCCAAGCCTGTTACGACAATTTGGGCACCCTAATTTATACCAATCTGATCCCTAATCAACATTTTTTTTATTCACAATTTTTTGATCACTTGAATTGTTGTGCTTCCTTCAATTCAAAAAGTCTCGTTAGATTTCTATTAGAGGAATATATTATACATATTAATATATTATACATATTTCTTTGGTTTCGTGTAGGTGGAATTTTTAGGCATTGTTTGTATTTAGTTTCGTGTAGGTATTAATATTACATATTTCTTTGGTTTCATGTAGGTGGAATTTTTTAGGCTGTTTGTGCCCAGTTTCGTGTGGAATTGGAATTTTTAGGCGTTATTTGTATTTACTATTTACTTTGAGGGAATTCCAGTTTAATTCCAGTTTTGTATACACTTCAGATAGAGGAAAACTGATAGGTGAAACCAATTGTTTATTTAGAAACCAATCTTTGAAGATAAGCTATTTTTTAGAGAACTTGGGTTCATTCTTTAGTTTAAAATTTAATTAATATCTGATATCGTATGTAATTTGTAACTTATATCGTTAAAGAAAAAAAATTAATAATTAAATTTGGTGATTTTTACACAATAAAAAATAACTAAATTTTGAAGTTATAATTGATTTATTATATGAATAGATTAATAAAATTAGAAAATAAATGATACTTGATTTAGGAGCGGAGATAATTACGAAATGATCGTAGTGGCGTCGAGGATTGCGACTTTTGGTCTCCTAATAGTGTTCTTGTAGCGGTTTAATTAAAAATTAAATAGCATGAAGTTACCTTTGGTCCGCTTACCTCTTGATAGCAGTCTTTGTCCTTGTGAATATAAGTCTACTTCATTGATGAATACAATTTCATTGGTGACTCCCAGGAATAAAGCTCGCAAATTGGCCAGTGCCATGCACATAGAAGAATAATTAGGCTCGATTATAGCTGCAGGATAGTGACCCTTGACTTAGTCTGAGCCACTTGGATTACGGATCATAGCGGTGCTACTATAGATTCTCGAGAGAATCACGTACTTTCTTGGATGATTATAGCTTTGATCTATGTTGGACTTAGACATATTGTTCGCTCACATAGCGTACCCCGTGTTGGGACACGGCTACCGCGAAGGCCTTCGAGTCTAGAGGATTTGTTCTAGTGCTTTCACTCACGTTACACTCGGCGTATATTAGTGTATTCTTTGGGACTCCCAATTGAGCATCATAGCTTCTTTAGTTTGATATTTGTCACTCAACTTTGAGGAGCTTTCTTTTAGGAATTAGGATATGGGTGGGTTATTGTGGTGGGGTGTAGCGCACTACATATACTGTTACCCTTGTGCATGCTTTGTTCATGGTAGTGGGTTTGGATGTTTCTGCTTGGTAGTGTGTAGATCCACCGTCCGAGCCAACTAGTTGCATTAAGTAACTTCCCGACTATTGAATTTTAGATCCTTTGAGGGTCACGTAATTATGTGGGATATGATGTGAGCCCAGGTTGAGTGCGTAGACTGAGAATATCACTCGCACCATACGGTATTATCGCGTTAGCGGGCTATACTTATTAGAGACTCCGAATAACGGAGTTTCCCTCTGATACTGGTGATTACACGCAGCGGGGAGGATCCGGTGGAACCGTCCCTCTCATTTCATTTCCATGTTCAATTTCTTTTCTCGAGGGCAACCCGTGTCCTCGGCAGGCACAGTCCCGGATCCAAGTTGAATGCAGTGCAGGAGTTACAATCTAGGAGCCTTATGACTTGACCTTAGTCGGGATGACCTCCTCCCGGCTTTAGAGGCTTATTGGACGAGTTGGATATATTAATACACAGGCTGACGACTTATTAGTCGGGATGACAGCATCAAATCACTTTAGAGGAGTTCTTTGGGCGGGATGTATTCTGGTGACGCTTTGCATCTTATTAGTCGGGATGATGACGTGTCGGTGTAGAGAGCTTGTGGACATGATATGATATATTCGGATTGGCGCTTGAAACTTGTTAGTCAGGATGTCCATGTATTTTTTACTAGCCTTAGCAGCTTATTAGTCAGGATGGCATTGTCCGGCTTTAGAGGCTTATTGGACAGGATGGGATATAATTTACGACTGACTTTCGAAAACTTATTATTGGGCGTCTATTTGGATGAATATTCATGTGTTGAATATTCAGGAGATCGAAGTTTGCATGTTGGTGGAAGGATCGCCAATTCTTAAGGGATGTGTTTGCTTTACAGAACTGGATTTATTAGGTAATTTTCTTGATATACTCATTGTTCGAATATCCACACTAACAGTGGGGGCATAGTCAGTGAGCCTAGGAGAAACTGTTAGGACCAGAGAGGGGACCTTGAATACTTTAGAGTGTTTTCATAAGTCTTTTTTTTCTAACTTTTCCTCATTGTGGGACTTTGATTCTCAGTGAGGGAGCGTCACATAAAGGGTAGAGGTTTTCTCTTTAACCCGTTTTGCTATTAGAGTCTTGGGGACCCAGCGTAGTTCCTTTCTCACGGTGTTATGTACACATGTGGGGTGTCTTTGACTTTAGCGTGGTTCACAAAGTGATAAGAGAGAGAGGCACCACAGTAGTGTGTGCTTCGGCATTGTAGATGTTTTTATGCTATCGCAAGGAGCTTGGAACAAAAATAGAATTTATTTGTTTATAGTTCTTACGCACTTGGAGATTCCAGAGTTGCTACGTGCCCACAAAGGATCAAGAGTGACACGGTTGAGTTTGATCTTTTTGCTTCATTATCGAGAGGGTAATTAGGCGGAGTTTATACCATGCGAGGAGTTTATAGAATGTTATGCTCGTATCCGAAAGGATTTCAGTTTATTCTAGTGTTCAGGAGTCGATAGGTAAGTTAACCTTATCCCTCGTGCTCGGGAGGGCTATGGTAGGTGTCTCATATATCAGAGAGGTGTTGGTGGTTTATACTTGTGTTTAGGAGTAAAGTTGGCGGTTTATCCTGTCAACCGGAGGGTTTATTACGGTATCCTTATGCTGAGGGGTATAGGTAAGTTATCCTCGTACCGAAGGGTTGGAGCCCGGTTGCTACTCGTGTTCACAGGTAGAGATTTGAGTGGATTTATCGCCTTATTGCTCGGGAGGGATTGTCCAAGCAATAACATGGGTCTTAAGAACACTTGGGGTTTGATTAAAGTGTTATCACTTGTTTTGATCTTGGTAGTTTCATGTCGAGCTTGAAGTCTCGACGATCGATTGTTTTTACGAAGATGGGTGTTGTTGAAAACTACGTACTTGGGCATCGTTGATGACAGATCATTCACAATGTGTTCATGGATGCTCTTGGGATGTTGGATGGTAACGTCTGGCGAGGAGCTTTATCGAGTGTGGGTTGATTTGGTTGTCACCCGAATACTCTCCCGTATGGTTTGCTTTCGCGAACATAGTCTTTGGATTTAATTCTACACCTCTTACAGAAATTACCCATGTTGAGTGTTTATCATGGTAAAATCTGCTCAGCGTCTTCGTCTTTCCTCCTTGATAAGCATGGGAGGTGGCCGTAGTTTCTCTTACTCACAGGATAGGGACAACGGGTATTGCTTTTTAATTTAAGAATGTGGCCACATAAGGTATGCGCCGTTCCGGCTTCGCCAATGTTGCTGAAACACTGAGGTCGAACTCTATTTTCTCTTCTTGTTCACCGTAGGGTTGAAGTTGGCTCTCCCGGTCATTTCCGAAAATAGAGTCGCTTTGTAGGAGTTGGGTTATGGCTTTTACACTTTGCCCCCCGATCTTAGGAATATTGACTTCGTTTATTTTCTTTAAAGCATACATTAGGTGACTCTTCTGTTGGTTGTTTACTCGACGTCCCGGAAGGTTGGCCCGGAGATTTAAGAATACCCAGTCAGTTGATGGACTTTTATTTGGCATACCCACTTGTTGTAGCGTCTTACGTGTTTTATTTAGACCGTAAACTGTCATGGAGGTAACTTAGAACTTGTCTTCAGGGTTGTCTTGCCATTGGAGTCTGTTTTGACCCCGTGGTTGTCTAATAGCTTTTGGTCCAAAACTGTGGTGGCGCATGGCTCACTAGTGGTGATCACTGCTTTTTTCCAATTTGGTATTAGAGTACAGGCACTTTTGTGCTTTTTGGGGTTCATGATCCTTTCAGGAAGGTTGGGGCTCTGACTGCAGGGCAATTCACAATTAACAGCATTGTGAAGACACAGTTACCTTAACTTTACGATGGTACTTGGCTGCAGTGAGTGTAGACTCTTCCATTTGTGAAAGGATTTTATCGGCCTTAGTTATTTTGCCATGCTGCAAGCTCACTGATTCTTGGTATAAGATAGAAGCTGACTGCCTTCTTTGTTGCAGATAGTAGTGCTACGATAGGACATTGTATGTGGCTGCAGCATCGATGCACTTAGAACCAAGATGTGGTTTCGGTTCTCCCCCATCGTTAAGTGTAGGGCTACGCTTTACTAGAAACTCGTTGGCATTTGATTGAACCCACAGCCATTAGAATCTGAGGCTAGCATTTCATTGGTTGAGATACCCACAAGTTTCAACGTTTGGGAGGTGGATGTTGTTGACATAATACTGATATAATCTTCTTTTCCGTATATATATCTAGACACATAAAATTGGGCGGAGTTGTGATCGGCGTCTTCTAGAGTGGTAGGTGCTTTGTCTATAAAAGGTGATAGTGAAGGTTTGGGGATTTTGTTTTCTTTGATGTTGAGCTATCTATATCTGTACATGACTCGAGTCAAGGTAGTCCATACCTTTTTGAGTTCTAGTTTGCGTCTGCTTGAAGTCATCACAGTATGTAACTTGATGGAGTCAGGATGGCGATAAGAGTGGTATGGTGTGAGGCTTTGTATAACTTCCTCTAGCAAATTTCTCCCTGCTCAGACTAAGTCCGTCGCATTGTCTTTGAATACTGAGCGCTTCTGTAGGATGACCTAGTACTACGTGGTACTTGTAGTAATCCTTTTTTGTGCTCCCCGATTTCTTCCTAAGGTGCTTTGGTTAAGGTAAACTGCAGGCTTGGCACTTTCGCGTCTCTTGAACATCCGAGGAATATCGAGAGTCAAAAGAATGGATTTCTTTTGGCACATTTCTTGCTCTTTTTTAGTGAGAGGCGTTTGCTTTCTGCGGGGTCAGGAAAGGCAATCTCTGTTCTTTTTAGTTTTGATGAAAACATGGATTTGAGTTGATCGCGCGTGCTTGATTCCTTAGCACTTTGACCACCCAAGGGGTGGTGTCCACCCAGTTTTTTGACTCTTATTTAGCTACGGAGGATCTTTGCTTTCTCAGAGCCGTCCGATCGGCTTCTCTTTTATTTGCGGCTATGGTTAGTTCCATATCTGCTGAGCTCGGGGTGATAAATTTGCTCGAATTTCACAGGCGTTATACCTGCCGGGATGTATTGCGAGGTCCGGTCTGCGTACCTTGAATGCAATGTTTATAACATGTTTCTAACGGCTTATCTTCGCATTTAGGGCACATCTTTCTCCATCTGTTTATGAAGTGCATTATAGAACGTCTTTGCGTACGCTTCCGGGCGTTGGTCGGGAATATATCGACATGCTAACCGTTCGCGTTCAATTGTGCCCCAAGCCCCGTTAATAGTGGGTGATTCATTTCGATTGTACCCAGCTCGAATCGTTCCCTTTGAGTGATCAGATAGGCTTGTTTAGCCGTATGATCCCGTTTATCCCCAGCGTTATTGCATGTCTGACAAGTGGGCTATATGTTGTTGGGGTTTCAAACTCATGTTGTTGGAATCACAGGAGAATTTGATAGCCATGGCGTCTTGAGTTGATCATCACGGTAGGTATAGGGTTTGATATAGGGTATGAATATGTGACCTGCTTCTGGTTATCTTTTGGTGCCCAGTATGAAGCGCACGAGGTTGTGCTACGGGGATTGTTCCGTCAGCCGAGACAACTGGTGCACCCGTAGCCTTTGTTGGCTGCCTTTGAGGCATGCTCGAGGCTTGCTGTGGAGATGTCTAAAGTGTCTCCGATGTGGTTTTGGAGGAGAGCAGCCCCGGAGGCTCGGTTCACCCAAGCTAAACCGGTACTGCTTGCACCCATTTCCAGCCTTCATGACCGATAATCTTCCTAGCTATATGGGATACCGAGTTATCGGCATTGTACTTGTTTGGCAGTCTTCGATGCGCGCCGTGAGGAGAAGCCTCTTTTTCGAGGTTATTTCATTAATAAATCGTTGCTAGCGTATAGGAGCTAGCGGAGTTAGTAATGAGACTTCTTTATGGTAAAATTTGGGTGTGAACCACCAGCAAGATGAGTGATGAATCCTACGGTTGGGTGGGCTTTAGGCCTCAGGGGTACTCAGCTACATATTACACATGGGATAGGACATGCTTGAACAATTTTAGGCATCTGGATTTTTGCTAGAGATCTTAGCCGTGTTTATGTGTGGAAGCATCTCTGTGAGTCAGGAATGACAAAGAGTAGAGATAATCCCACCGGGAGTGCCAAGATTTATAACGCGTAGAAAGATTTTATTATTTATGAGTATGTGCACCAATCCAATAAAACCCCTTTGGGAAACCTTTCTAGGTACAAAGAAGATTTAACAAGCGATTGAGGATTCGTATCGATCCCCGATGGTCTTTAAGCGGATTGCCGACTTCTTGAGATGTTGTACTTGGTTTGATGTAGTCTTAGACTTGGTTGAGTCTTGGACTGGTTTTAGGAAGCTTGGAATGAAATTTGGTTCCTCTTTGGACGTTATGAGATCTTGGTACGAGGAACTGGTTGTGTCCTTGGACCGTTATATGATCTAGGCTGGATGAGGTCTGAACCCGTGTGATCACATCTTTGGATAGAGAGCTTAGTCTTGGACTTGGTGCTTTTGAGTTGGATATGGTCCGATCCGGGGTGCCTTAGCTTTACTCCCGATGTGGTTGTATAGACTTGATCTTGGTCTTTTGGACTTGGTGTGGGGCGAGACTTGATTTGGATGTAATGTCCCCAGCTTGGGTACGCCGCGGCTTGATCAAATGCAGTGGGCGAGTTAAGGTGTTTGCTTGAGTTTACTCACGTCTTGGTGCTACGCATGTGGATATGTTTGTTCTTGTCAAGAGGTGCCTTAGCGGTACACTCCGTGTTTCTTGACGCATGTAGACACGGGCTAATACAGCTTATATACCTAGATTTCTTACCGGGCCTTTTTTGGCTTCAATCTGTAGTGATTTGATTTGTGAGGTCGAAACGTCCCGATTCTGCAAATTAGTTTTTTAGGTGTTGTTCACAAATTTACTGGCGTTTGTGGCGTGAATTCAACCCAGCTTCTTGAATTAGTCGCCTATTTGGTATTGAAGACTTTTGTGTTCTTAAAAGCCGTTCTTGATTAGGTCTTTATTTGAAATTTAGGTTGAAGATTTGAATGTTTTGGTGGTTACGTGGTGGTTTTGTGGTGATTTTTACACGAAGAAACATCTTGAGAGGTTTTTATTGTAAATATTGAGGAGTTGTTTTTATGTGCTAAATTCTCTAGGAATATTTTTAGAGTTTGTGGGAGTTAAATTTCGGTTGCCTTAAGTATTTATAGAACTTTCGAGAACTTCTTACGATTAGTTGTCAGCTGATCGCATGGATTCTGATCTTAACAGTTGATTTTGAGGCAAAATATGAGCCGTCGATTTACATGGAAGTCTTTTGCCTTGAGTCATATGGGAGCGTATTTCATGAAGAAATATATAGGAAGATTCTAAAAATTTTCTTAATTGACGCGTTTACATATGTGCCACTTTCTAAGTAACGAAGCCATACTCGAAGATCTTTTCCTGATTGTTACTTGATTTGTGTCCCGGGAAAATTGTTCATGTAGAATTAGTTTGAATACATAAAATTATTGATGTAAGTTTTGTTTTAGATTTAACTAATACTTTTCATTATTGTAGGTTAAGTAGAGTAATTAGTTTGAATATATAAAATTATTGATGTAAGTTTTATGTTAGGTTTAACTAATACTTTTCATTATTATAAGTTATATATATATATATCAATTCATCAAAACCGAAAACTGGACAATCTTTCCACAAATTCATATGAACTAGCTACTTTACTACATGTTAATTTTATCATTTTAATTAAAATCAAAGTGATATGTATCGTTAAACGAGACTATAATATTTTTATTTTGATTATTGAAAATATGGCCTAGACGACCTTTTAAGAATTCAGGTCGTATGATAAAAATAAAAACTAAAAACTTTTTCTAGTGTACGTTACAATAGTATTATTATTATATTAAGAATGCTATATATTTTGTCATAAAATATTAACTAAACAGAGTTAAAGTTATAAAAAGTAGAAACAAAAATAAGTGTTAGTCTATTAATTTCAATGTATTTAATGATAACATTTAATGATTTCAAAAATTGAAATAATAATAATAATAAATTAGTTATAGAAAACATATTTGATCATTTTGAATGATAAAGATATGAAATTACAAATAAATGAGAAATAAGAAAATGTATAGTAAAAAGTCAGTCAAACGATTGCTTGTCCATAATTTATTTTTCAGAAACACATATAATAACTTCTCAACTAATTTGTATACATTAGCATAAATTTCAAAAATATTAGCAACGAGATTAGTATTTTTTTCAATTTACCTGGCCCAATCGTAGGTGGTTCAACAATGTTGTGAACTTGTTCATAATGTATTTGTTATTATAGGATTATGAATGTATGCTCGAGACACCAAAAAAGCAAAGTCTTGTAAATAGAAAGATGTTGATCAGAATCGTTAGGTTAGCGTGGAGGTATGTTTTACATTTCGGCAACAATAATTTGATTCTTACGATTCGGGGTTATACTTTGGTTTTGAATGGCGTATCGATTATTGAAGCGGGGTGAAATGCGGCATGTGTGGATTGTATGTACGTTTGTTTTATTGGGGATATCTTAGAATCCGTGATGCGATTCTTTCTTTTATTGTAAGTCCTTTTTTAATACTTAGATTTTGATATTAGATCGAGAATCGTTCGCTTCGTATTAGGGAGATGTATGTATAACGTTTTCTTTTCGATTATCATAGCGTCGTTGTCGGACATTTCTTGATGATAACAATTACTCGAGTCGAGGAAGGTGGGGTATTAATTTATGTCTGCTTGAATGAATATCTCGAGCATTAGATAGAGAATGATGAGAACTTCATTGATATATATACATTTGACCATCATTTGACTTGATACGCTGATATACGTTTGTATAAGCATTCAGATACGTTGATATACGTTTGAGCGATGTTTGTTGGGTTATGTTTTTGAATAAAATGTTGGCAATTATGGTTTATAAAATGTTTTGAATTTATTTTTTATATTCACGCTTTTTTGTTATCTTTGTGTTTGTTTATAAGAAATGTACATAATAAGAAAAGCATATTACAAATTATTAACTTATATGGCTTGAAGTGTTATGCAGGTTGGTTAAGCTTATAGGCGCCTACAAGTTAAAACACTTAGAAGCCAGCGTCTATTATAATAAGCGTTTTTGGTGCCTTTTGTGATTTTTGAAGTCTTGCCAAGTGCTTTTTTGTAGTAGTGTATTTCTGATTCACTGACATTCATGTATATAAATAATATTTATTTCTTATAAATTTATTTAAATTAATATATGAATGATTAATAAATATATCAAATAATCACAATAATTATATATGAAAATCTTAATAAATTTGTAATATGGTAATTTCATTAGAATTTAAAAGTTTTACAAAAAATAAATACATATGGACGTTGGTTAAGAAAATATGTATAACAAAGAGGATTGATTGTCGATATGTATCAATGATTAAAAATAAATAATTAAGATTAATGAGAGATAAGCTTGTAATTGATAAGGACTAATGTGTCGACGAGTAAAGCCACTAGAGATGGTTAAGCTTGAAATTAAGGAGGTCTAATGAGTCAAAGAGTTAAGACACGAAAGATGGTTGTGAAAAGTTTGGCCTTTCACTTATGCCTAGGGAGAAAATTCTTAACTCATATATATGTTTTTTATTATAAAATTATCTGATGTCATCAATTATATGGTTGCTTAAGCGGAATAATTGGTTTAACCACTAAATACATGAACAATTTTACTCGTATACAACTAAAAATATGAAAGGAGATAAAGAAAAGAAGGTAGGTTATCAATTCGTGAAATTTATTAATTAAACTGCTTTTGAATGACTCTTAATTTCTAGCATCCTTTTTAAAAGCTTTGTTAGAATAGGCACTTTCACTCTTGAAAAGTAGTACTACCTTAAAAACTAATGGCATACTCCCTTAAATGCTTCTTTCACTTTCATTTAACATGAAACCCCAACCACATTTTGCCCTTCTCGGCTTCCCATGCCACTCTGCCTTCCTTCCTGCCAAGTATTTGCCCTGCACTTATCTTTTCTCTAAAATCGAATTGCATAAGAGGGGGAGTCCTTGAATGAAGAAAGGGGAGGGGGTGCTATCGAGGGGATAGGGGGTGGGGTTTTTGCTGAAACCGGGGGTTGGGGAGAGGGTTGCGAAACCATGGAGGGAGTGTAACGGGGGTAGGGAAAGGGAGGGGTGGCGGATCTGGGGAAAGGGGAGCAGTGGAAATAGGAGAAGGAGGGGGCAGAGGTATGGGAAGGAGGGTGGGCAGTACGTGGTGGGGGTGGTGGTTGGTAGTGATGGTTAAGTTTAGTGATGGTGTAAAATGAAGAGGAAGAAAATGAGGGGTAAGAAAGTGCTTAAGTTTTTAAGGGATAGTTTGTCTTTCGAAAGAATGATCTTTATCTAACAAATTTTTAAAAGGATGTTAGAAATTAAAAATGCTTCAAAAATGTGCTAGTTAGGCAAATTTCTCTCAATTCATCATCTCCCTTCTTTCTAGTCTTTATTAACAACTTCAAGTAATTAAAAATCCTAAAAGTAAATAAATACTCGTTACAGGCTTCGTTCCCAAAAATTGTAAAGTTTGACTTCTAATTAGCAATATTAAAAAAATCTTATATAATTGAGATAAATGACTATGATTTGAATGTAAATTATCATGCTAATAGTAATGAATATTGAAAATAATATTTTTATTAAATGTTATAAAATAATATCTTCATTTCAATGGCCAGTCTAATTGTTCTAGTCCAGATTATAGAATATCAAACTGGAGGTACAGAAAACATCAATCAGTACTTTCATGGTCCCATTTATGGGACTTACACAGACCTAGAGTATTTGATCAATCACACAAACAGATTACTTATTCAGGTCCAAAGCGAAATACCAAAAGTTCAGAACGAAACACACACAATATAGGATAACTCAATAACATAGGAAAAAGACCAAGGAAACCAATAACAATACTCCAATTATTCTTGCGAATTAATTTATAGCATAATGTAAATGATGTTTTTGCGCCTTGTACAATTAAAATGGTGTAGAGTTCCCACAAGGGAATCCAAAATATAAAACCAATGCCAAAATAATAGAAAACATAGACCTACCCCCTCATTTTGGCAATATTGTAAGGGCAAACATCTGGAGAAGGAGAATACCAGAATGCCAAACGAGGTTCTTCACTTTGACATTTCAACTCGCTAAGCCAGGTCTTTAACCATAGTTTACTGGTCCATTGTGTGATTCTTCCCCTAAACATCGACTCCTTCAGCAACATTTGTAACTTCAACAGTCTTGATAGTGTTAACCTCATCATTGCTCCCCTCTTGCAAGTCTTTTACTTCAATATTTTCTGCTTTGGAGCTCCCACAATCGCTCCAATGTAAATCAGGGTAGTTACGATAGTTCAGGGAATGCAGCCAAAGAGCAACAGCTCCATCCTTGTGTTCGGCCGATGCAATATGAGAGAAAATGTATTTCATTTTGAACTCCTCTGCTTCCTCTGCATAAGCTTTCATTGATACTTCTTCATGACTGTCTTCCCATTTGTTATTATAGGAATAAAAGAAACACTCGTCCAGATACAATCCAACCTCTGGAGCCATGGGTACATTGATATTTACATCCCTGAGATTATTGATTGAGAACAATTAAGAAAATCCATAAAAGTACCACACAAATGCAAACAAGTACCAAATTACATACATCACATGATCAGTATACTTACTTCCGAAATGCAGTTTCAATCAAGAACTCAGGTGCACAATCCCTCATGATGGCAACTGCAAGACCAATCATTTTCCGAATCTGATGAAGCATAAAGCTTTGCCCCACAACCTCACACTTCACGAACTCGATGCCATCTACTACAACTGTTGAATCTGCATCGAAGGAGATGATATATCTGTGAGCAGATGGATCCTCGGCTTTTGTTCTAGTCGTAAAATTATGAAAATTATGTGTTCCCTCGTAATACTTCAGGATTCGGTTGAACCTCTCCCTCTCTTTATCACCATAACAGAACTCACTCTTCTTCACCTCCGCAACTCCAAATCCATTTCCAACATCACCATTCTCATGTTTCAATTCTTCATTTTTCAGTTCCTCCCCATTAACACTAACACCATTTTCTATCTCTTCTTTCTCAACCGTATTGTTGGACAAACTGCCCGACTCAATATCCAAACCCTCCTTTTCATTTTTCAAATCATCGAATGCACGTTTACCCATAACACCAAAAACCTTCCTACCTCTTTCAGAACACTCCAAACACTTCACAAGATCATTACCAGACCCCAAACTAGCCACAACACTCTCCCTATCCCTATGACAGCTAGAATCAAGAGCAAAAACAGGAAGCAAATACATATACCTCCTCCTATCACAAAACTTCTTGGCATGAAATGATCCAGTAACCCTCTTATACCCAAATATCCTAATCTGATCAGGCAGCTTTGAGTTCAACCTCTCAACAAACCCAGGTGGGTCAACATAAAACCGACCCGAAACAACTTGTCCAACAGCACTAACACCCTTATCTGTTCGAGCTGATCGAGCCCAATCATACTTCCGAGATTGCCCTCTATCAGATTCAGGCACTGCACCAGCTTGGTATAGAGCTTCTTCAAGCTCACCTTCAATGTTAACAAAAAGAAATTGTTAATAATCCACGGGGATCCATACTAAAATAATTATATATGGATAAAGCACAGTCCCTTACTAATACAGCAGGAAGCTATTAAGCAACCAATGTGGCACTAAGTACTCAATACCTCCAGCACATAACACAGTCCACTTGGACCACATGTACGGGTTTACATGTGGCCTTAATGTGGACTTAACCGGTACTAGCTCGTAATACCACGTTAAGAGTTCATGAGTCATGAGTATACATACTAAAATCAATTTGCTATAGATGGATAAAATGCATTAATACACATCAGAAGTTATTAATCAATCAATGTGAGACTGGATACACAATATCTCCGACACCAGTCTACTTGGACCACAAGTACGGGTTTACAGATGGCCTTAATGTGAACTTAACCAGGACTCCTTCATGATACATGTCAAGAGTGATAAGTATACATACTAAAATCAATTGTTTATAGATCGATAAATACAATTAACTAATTAATACACATCAGAAGTTATTAATCAACCAGTGAGACTAACTACTCAATACCTCCGGTAGGTGTAACCCAGTCTGTTGACCATCTACGTGTTTACACATTGGGCTGGTGTTTTTACAAGAAATCTCTAGCCAACCTTACTGCAAGAGATCTTTTTTTAATATAAACTTAACAGGACTAGTTCATGATACATGTTAAGAGTCCATGAGTATACATACTAAAATCAATTCATTATAGATTCCTAAAATACAATAACTAATAAATACACATCATAAGGTATTAATCAACGAGATAATGTCGAATGAATTATGGGTTAATTTGCTTTAGTTTTAGTTCGAATACAAATTGTAGGAAGCGGTTGAATTATTATAATGTATATATAAATAAAAAAAAAAGTACCCGTATTAATCAACGAATGTGGTACTTGGGTACTCAAAAAAACAAACAAATAAAATAAAAATATTTTCTTTGTACCTTCAATAGTTTTGGCACCTGGGTTTTTCTGCATACCCTGATACCCAACACCACAATAAGCAAAAAAGATTGCAACTTTACGACGTTTAAACGCTGGCTTTTATTGGGGGGCGGCGCCACCCATCGACGATTAATTGTGGGGGTGGTGGCTTTCATCGTCGTCGGAGGTGGTGGTGGTGGACATTTTGAGTTTCTTGGTGTCAGGTTCTTGATTTTCTAGAGGTGGGGAAGAATGAACCTCCATAGTGGGTTTTAGAGGTGAAATGTAATGGAGGACAAATATCTAACATTGATTAATCATTTTTATTACGACAATAAACTATTACCAAACCCTAGAAGAAAGTACAACTTTTTGACAATTTATAGGATTTATTTTTTTTTCATAAAAAAATAAAGTCTCATTAGCCGGATGCTTCTAAATTATCAATTTATTTTTAGTTTGGTTTTGAATTATAAGTTCTTTTTACCAGTGATATTTATCTTGTCTTAACTTTTTTGAAGTGGTCGCATGCGATTATTTCTGCGCAATAATAAAGTACAAAGTATATGGGGCCGTTTAAAATATTCATGAGTAAAATAAATTTTATTTTTCTTGCTGCTTGTCACTCACTCGTCATCTAAACCCCTACACTCATAGCCTTGCTCCCCGCCCTTCATCTTTAATCCACCCCTACCACCATTATCCTCACCGTGCCCACCCCACAGCCTCCACCATTCTCGTTTCAAAGCTTCCAGAAGTGAACCTTTTGTTGACTCTCTAGCTTCTGCAAATCAATTATGGAATACTGAATCTAGAATCAGTAGAATAGTTGTTGATATGCTTTGTACATCAATTATGGAAGTTGGACAATAATTTGGGATATTTAGCTACCCCACGCCACAACTGTTAGTGTTAGCGGCGATGTAACAGAGTGCTTGAAACATTGAATAGGCTGCTGATATTAGTCAGAGAGAATCTCGAATAGTCCTTGAAATGAGTGTCGAGCCGCCAGATGCGTTTTCTTAGAGCGATTAAAAGGTAAAAGCCCAGGATTAAAAGATGGAAGAGAATTGTTTCTTAAATCAAAATATGACGTTAAACATTTATTAAGCTTAGACTCACTATTTCTAGCCTTAAAGCCCTATAATTTAGCCAGAATGTCCCCAGTAGGCGTTAGAGGCGGCAGCCATAAATCCCTAGAATTTATGAAACTTTATTAGTTAAGTGATAATGTTTTAGAGATGTTTATCTTTATCTACAATTTAGGAACATAAAGAACATCTAGAAGTTTTCTCAATCTCGTCAATGCGTGCTACGTGTTCGCTTTATCTCAGGAAGTTTAATAATCATTTATTATTTAGTTTCGGTTCTTGTTGTATGGCTTTTAGGATCGACAAAAGTAATATATTAACCAATGATAACGAACTATTGCATTAATATATAGATTCTGAATAGGCTATGGCCCAATCGTAACCCACTGTCTCCGGTGCCGATAAGTCACAAATATTAATTGTCCAAACAGTAACGTATAGTGAACTTATATAGATTGAATGTATAAATCGGATGTCTGATCCCAGAATTTTTAATGGATATTTTATGAGATCGATTATACCAAGTATTTAAACAGCATTGCCTGGCCCTGCCCTTTCTCCCATTAAACAACAACATATCCGAGCTGAGTTGTGAGCTTTCCTGAAAAGCACAACAATTATAGGGTATCGAGCTATCGTCCTCATGTCCTCTATCAGGTAACCAAATACGGACCACTTGACAAAGAAGGCTTTCATTTTGTTTTTCTTTTCTTCAAAAAATTTCTGCCGTATACATAGCTCTATAATGAAGAAGAGATTGAAGGCGAAAGTTTAGAGGGAGGAGTGGGGGTAGGGGTGGGAAGGGGTATGTCAAAGAAAAAAGTGATGGTTGGTGAAAGTTTGCATGGGGAAAGTTTGAGGAAGGGGTGGGGTAGGTGTAGAGTGGGGGAGTGGGGTGTGTGAAGAAAAAAGTGGTAGAGTTTATTAATTATGTAAAATATTTTAAATATGTACCGTATCACTTTGGTTGTTCTATTATGGTAAAGTAGTCGTTATAGGTGCGGGGCCGTACCAAGAAGATAATACAGAGGCAGCGAGGAAAGAGCGATGAATGATAGCCGAGGCGAAAATAAAGTGATAGTTCATGAGAACATCAAGCTAATTAGCCAAAAATAAATTAGTTAAAGATTGGAATTAAGTTATTGTGATTGATTGATCCAATTTTTCAATTTAACTTCAAACTAGGTTTTCTTTTATTTTTTAAACTAATAGAATTAATTTTGATATTTGTTTGAAAAAAAATAACTCGTAGAATTTGGGACGAAAGGAGTATGATGAAGGTGGATTGCCTTATAGGGTTTATAAGTTACATGCTTGAAATACAATGCTACTTTTTTGATTATTTTTATTTAGATTGTAGTTTAATAAGTATATTAAAAAATATATTGAAAATGCATTAAAATATATAATGGCTTGATTATTTAAGCCCATATTATTAGTTGATTGATAATTTCGTAAGAAAAAATATAAAATATCACAAATCTGATTTATATGCTAAAATAATAAAACATATTTAAAGCAAAAATTTAGCACAAAGCGATAAATAAATAAAGAATGGAGAGTGTATTGTAAGTGAAACCTTCAAGGTCATCACTCATTAGTCATTAGTAACTCAGCCAAGGGAAAAATTATATGATTTCATTGAAACGTTTCCTTTACTTTTGATCTTACAAGTCCAAACATAGAAACCACAAATACATGCAAGACTAAACAACAAAATATTGGGATGTGAATGTCCATTAGACCATTACTATTCAAATGGTTCACACAGATTGTTTATCCATTGCTTAGGTTTTTGGCCTAGAAGAGCCAATTGACACTAACGTTTCCGAGCCAAATAAAGAGTGGGAACTGAGCCAAGGCGATGAACAACAAGAGGTAATGATGCCGGCTTGAATCGTAAGTTCTGACTTCTGCGAAAAGAACTCTCTTCATTGTCTTAACTAAGAATACTCCCATGCATAAACATGTCCATGGCATCACGAAGTAGAATGCATAGCTCATTAGAATTTTTCCGAGGACAGCAAGAGATAATCCTGCAAAAGTGTAACCAGCGTATGCCACGATGTCGAGCAAAGGTGCCTCCGCCCCACCCAAAGACAGCAACGACATTTTCAAAAGGGAAACTTGGATAAACCAGCCGAACAATCCTTTAATAAACAGCCAATTTAGTGCTTCTGGGCTAAACCTGAAAATTTAAGCAAATATGTCATGGAACGGTATCATAATAGTTCCAAAATAAAATAACATTTCAGCATACTGCATTTCATAAGCATCCAAAAAATGGATTACTCGATTTTTCAATCTTCAAGACCTTGAAAGTAATATGTTGGAAGTTGAAAGGCAGGGAGCATTTCAGCAATTGCGAGACTGAGACAACAATAGATAACAAATCACGTAAAATAACTTACAGAATAGTACGCCACTGAACTGAAAGTTCATCAGGCATACATATTTGGGGGTATACCGAATATTTGATCAAGTAGGAACTTATTCCTAGCATATAACGAATATTTGATAGTCAAAGAGACAGCGACGTACCAAAAGAGGTTCAGGATATCAAGTGTTTTACCACCCCTTCAAATAGACTTGCACAACAATGCCCACACTAATAACACAACCATATTATTTGGTCAAGGAACTAATAATACTGGTGGGACTGGATGTTGGTGGGGCCAAATTTTGCATTCATCCAACCAGTCATGCAATTAAGAAGTCACTCAAAAAGAAGTACTCCATAATTGCAGACTGTCGAATATGCCAGACCTGGCTTTATATAATAGAAACTATTATATCAACCTAAACATCAATGAATACCATCTGATAGTCACAACACTAAGTCACTCCAAACCACGATTATATTGATCATGTACAAGGATCGAGAGAAGCTATCTCTTTAAAAGGCCTAACAAAATAAGCTCATCTGAAGCTTAATAAGCACAGATATCACATATCGAGGATAGGCAAAGAGATAGATTAATAAGCTCATCTGAAGCTTAAACTTACTTTCCATGAAGACCCAGCGACAAACCAGCAAAGATAACATAAGTTCCAAATGCCATAAATGGAATATACAAGTCTGGAGCATTTATGTCATAGATAGGGGGTTTATAGGAGAGCCTCCCACCTACAGGCTCCGTAATCCTTGTCCAATGCCCCTGAGGAGTATTGCCATAATCAAATACTAACATTATTGAAGGCAGGCAAAGAAGAATTTCATAATAGAGATGAACAGCATAATAACTTACCCTGTGCAAAAATGGAAAAAGGACAACTTTTAATTTGTTCCTGACGTATTGGTCATTAACTTGGAAATAGTATTGAGGATCAGAAAACCACCTACTGATCTGTTATTCAATTACAAAAATCAAATGATATCAACAGAAAATCATCTCCAACCTCAATTAGGTAACTAAAATAATTAGTACATTACTAAAGGTCAATAATGAAAATAATCAGATAGAACAGTTCAGTAAAAATGAAATCGAGGTTAGAACAGAACTAATATTGGAAAACTCACTATGGGTATGCATAACATACTTATCACATATACTGAAAAGCCATAATCAAGTATTCAAAACTGAAGCCCTATATCTCCTGAATCATAATCTCAAAAGGATAAACTAGAAAAAACGAAAACAATATCAGAAAGTAACTAATCAGGTCTGCAAGAAGCAAGAAACACTCTTACACGAGAACGAAACCACGCCTAATAGAAAGGAAAAAAAAAAGACCACGAATATATTGAGATCAAAGCCAGATGCCATAATCAACATAACGAAATACAGGGCATTATCTATAGTTTCACAATTTTATCTTTTAATTCAAAAGATACAGTTTCCCCGACAACAAATTATTGTTCATTTAGCTATTGA
Organism: Lithospermum erythrorhizon; assembly: GCA_019722365.1. NCBI lineage: Eukaryota > Viridiplantae > Streptophyta > Magnoliopsida > Boraginales > Boraginaceae > Lithospermum > Lithospermum erythrorhizon. The sequence continues at coordinate 2,024,663 of JADFUC010000954.1, read as the reverse complement.
CGATTCTAACATTGCAACCTATAACAAATTTGCAGCGGAGCTCAAACTCAACCTAGTGTGTTCACATCTGCAGGACCCTAAGGTGAACAGTGAAACATCTACTTTGGAACACATATTTCATCCTTCGAAAAATATCGAAGCTTCTGTTTTTATGCAAATATCTTATCTAAAGAAGACCATATTAGATACTGAAACTATTTCAAAACCTATGCTTAAGATATCTGATAAACTCACATTACTTTGAACGTATTCAGAACTTGACCCAAGAATTTTCTCCCCATAAGCACTCAATCCACCTTTTATAAGTCCTGGTCCTGCACCATAGAAAGCATTTCCAAAAGGATTCGACTGTGCATTAGGTTGGGGTGGTCTTGGCCCTCCCGGATATCCTCCAAGGTTATCGTACATTTCTGCAATTCAAAAAAATAAATATAGTTTTACAAGATAACATCATCGAAATCAAGATTGATTATAAACATTGATTTAGGTGGGGGTCACTAAATATAAGCACCATGCTATCATTCCTAATAGAACCTAAACCTAAACCGAAACAAGAAACACTTTTCTTTCCCGACTACCTAAACCAAACTTCAAAATTTAGTAATAACACCTATACATGTAAGTTCGATTCCCACGCTCTGCAATTATTTGTTAAAATCAGGTACTTTACCTGTTTCAATATGAATAAGCCACTATTTAACTCTGCATCAAAATAATGATTTCTCTATTTACACCACAATTTTTCCACTCTTTGCTTCATACTAATATAACAATGCCCATATCTTTTATACTACCTCCGTCCCTAAAAGATCGCCCAGATTTCTTTTTTATAGTGAAAATTAACAAACTTTGAGCTCTTACTTGACTCACAAAACTTTGATTTGAATCAAAATTATCATGTTAATAGTAAATTAGGTTGAAAAAACTATATTCCGACATACTTTTCGACAAATACTAACTATACCATACTCAAATATATTTAAGTTCAATATTTTAAAAGTCTACTCATCAAAATTCAAAATCGGACTATCTTTTAGCGAAAAAGGGAGTACTAAAATTTTCCTTCTACATGTAACTAATACAGTAACTTAGTATTTGTTCAAAGCCATTAAATTCCACCACAAATTGATCAAATCAAACCATTGATCCAACAAATCATGTATCAAAGCCAAATAGAAACCGATAAAACAATAAAATCCGCATAAATTCTTAACATATATGAACAAAATGAAATTAAATTTAACTACAAAATGAAGTTACTAATTAATGATACCATTTTTAACAATTTCAGATGCAGAAACATAAATCATCCAATTGAAAATACCCTTTTCCTATTTATTAAAAAAAAAATATTTTCTTATTTGACAAGATCTAACTTCCATCATAACATAATATAAATAAAATAAAATGAAACCAAAAAAGATTTTATTGTTTTAATACCTGAAAATGATGGATTTGGAGAGTTTTGATTGTAGTGATGGATTCAATTTGGTAGAATAATAATAAAATAGTAAAATGTTTGTAATTCAAGAATCAAGAAAATACTACAGTTGAAGACTCGGAAGTTAAAGATAATAGAATTGAGTTTATGAGAAAATATGGACTCAGTCCATATGGGCCCGGTTCATTATTCATAAGGACCAGTGTTATTATCGAATCTGATTCGAGCGATTACTGATAAATTTGATTGGATAGAAATTTTATTGAGTTCCGTTTTTTTAAAAAAAAAAACCCACCCACCGCCCCCTTACAATGAGAATCGAACGCTGAACCTCTAAGTCACTGAAAGGCCTCCTAACCACTAGGCCATTCGATGTTCTCGAAATTTTATTGAGTCCATTGTTTAGGATATCAATCAACTTTTTAATTCGAGCCCGACCTGATATCAGTCGGCGGGGGTATTGAGTCGAATTTTTTAATCAAATATGGAGCCGGTATCCGATGACCTGGTCAATTATACATAAGAATGTGTCACAAGCTTTAATTGAGTCCAGTTTTTACAAGTATCAAGTATATTTATTTTATCGAATCAAGTCATTACCCGATTATTTCGAACAATGAATAATACCTTTTAACGAGTCCGACTCGATAATCAATTGAGTTGGTAATCAAATTGGATTTTCCAAATTAGTTATCGAACGGATAACGGATTATCCGGTCAGCAGACAACCTAATGCTGAAAGGGAAAATATGGATTATTCATAACTCAAAGATGCAACAAAGGCAAACATTTATAGGCCAAACTCGATGCAAAGGGAGTTTCAGTAGTAAGCATATTAATCCATGAATTTGCTCGAAACTTCTCAAAAATAGGGAAATGATATCACCACCAAACGGGAATAACTATTTCCAAGATATGAATTAAAGTATCTTGAATTAGTACTTCCATCACTGAGTGCATACCTTAAATTGAAGTGTCTTGGAATTAGTTTCTACCTCACCCAACTTACTTTAAAAGGGATAGCATGCAAAATATTCTAAAGCACCTTTAAAACGAATAGCTCTTTTCACACCACGAGCAACAGAAACATAATCTATTCGGTTCAATGACGACTGTAATTCAGAAGGGTAAACGAATAAATCCTTGCTAAAACATTAAAACAAATTAATAGCAGCATCCGAAGTCTTCTCTACGTTTCAAATGTAACGAGACAGAGGCATTATGTCCGCTTTTCTGAGATATATCATAATGAGCACAGGAGCATTCATCAACCAACATAATAACAAGGTGCACAAGCCACTTCACCTCAATATGTGGCACCTATTAGCAAACTTGTCCTCACATTCTATCTTCCCTCCTACGCGGAGCACAAGTGATGATCTCGTCCACTCTAAGGATCATCTCGGTAGCCTCAGTGGCAGAAAGCAACACAGCCTGCTTAACTTTGAATGCCTCAGAAATCCCCAGCTCAGACATATCCCCAACCTACCAATGCCACAAAAGCTTGATGTAAGTAACTATTGCAAATTAAGTACACAAAAGAGAAAATACTCTACACTTCTCATAAAACCGAGACAAAATTTATTGGATAATGATTGTTTCCATACTGATAAATAAAACGAGCCAGAGATAAATCTGACAGCTCAATTATCCAACAGTGTTGATAACCAAATGGCATTAGTACAATCAAAATGTATTTTAAATTTGAAATAGAAAAAGACATCATTTAGGGATACTCACACATCCAGAAATGACATCGATCCCTGCTTTACTTTCTTCTTTGTGATGCTCTGCTCGGAGTTGAGCGACCAACTCAGCACTATCTAGACCAGCATTGTCTGCAATGATTGTTGGAATGGCTGAGAGTGCCCGTGAGAAAGCTTCAATAGCATGTGATCTTTTTCCAGGTGTCTTCTTAGCCAGCTCATCAACTGCTTTTGCCATCACCATCTCAGGCCATCCACCTCCAAGCAAGACCCTGCTGTCATTCACTGTCTGAGAGAGCACACACAATGCATCATGTAAAGATCTCTCAGCCTCATCTAGTACATGATTGCTGCAAAAGTAAAAAACATGAGTACAAAAGATATTATGATGCTGATTAGGTCTAACAAAAATTGAAAAAACAAAAAATTGCTTTGTACAATTACCTTGCACCTCTTAATACAATTGTACAGGCTTGACCCATCTCACAGCCAGAGAAGTGGATCAGCTTGTCCTCACCAATCATAACTTCCTCAATGAGCTTGCAGTGGCCAAGTTTTACAGACTCAGGATTATCAAAGGTTGACGCAATCTCACCACCAGTAACTAGAGCTAAACGCTCAATGCCATCAAAATCAGCATGCTCTATTGCAAGTACACCAGCGTCAGCGAATAGTTCCTCTGGGAAGTTATAGATCAATTGGCGGTTGACAAAGCAATTTATTCCATGACCAATTATCTTTTGCACCTTTTCTCTCATCTTTTCCTTTTCAGCCCCTTCAATCTCAGCAACCTTAGCCATTGAATCAACACGAACACGAGCACCATATATTTTCACTTTATCTGTATCCATTGCAGTATTTGCCACCAAAATGTTGGCATTCTCTATTCGCTTAGGCTGGCCAAGACCAATTTTCTTGTCCAATATAAATCTGCATACAAAATTTCCACAGGAAAGGACAACCATTATTAATCAAGTTCAATTGAGATATTGAAAATGCTTGAAGAAAGACATCTATATAGACAGCAAGTTATGGGTCATTATGAAGTAACGAATATGACTAATTTTACATAATGGTCACGCCTTGGGTATTACATCATCATGCTTGAAGGTGAAGGTACAATCGGCAGGTAATAGCTACTTTGTTGCTAACAATATGAACAGGATCATGTATGACATAAACAATATTGATACATTGAAATTCCTAAACCTTCTTGCCTAAAAGAGGTTGCATAATAATTTGAAGTAAACAAATTCGGACTATTACCAGTTGCATAGAATGAAATGCATCTATGAAATGCTGAATATTACCATTTTTATAGAAATAAATGCTTTTAGAGTTACATTCAGGTAGTAGTCATCAGAAGGAAGAACCAATTGTACGAAACCAAACCACAAAAGAGAAGTCAGAACCTCTCAGCTGCCACAAGATCTCCATTTGCATATAAATGAAACTAGAAACTAAAGCTTCAACATGAATCATGTAAAAAAAAGTCAAGCTATCACATGCAAAAAGTACAGCAGCAGGCTTACCCCTCATCTAGAAATGAATCCTTCAATGAACCTCCAGGCTTCTTGATAATCTGAATGGCCTCTAGATTAGTGCTACCCTGAGATTTTCCAACAAATTTATCAGTGAAGAAGAATAATAAATTGCCGTAGCTAACCCTGGCACAAGTTGCCCAAACACAGCAGAAGGAACAGCCAAATGTAGGGACCACTCAGGAAGTTTTGTTTTGGGAATGCAACTCAGGAGAATGATACATGTTAACATCAATATACTATATCCACCTTTAACCGCATGACAGCATCAACAGCAAGTTCGGCAAAATGTTCCTTATCCTGGGACAGAATTTTTGAACTCAAAGTAGTCATTGCAATCTTCATTAAGTCTGATCTGAATTTCTCTGCATTATTCAGCAATAGCATCTCAGAAACATTTAAACCAAAGGAAACACTCTTAACCATGTGCAACAAAATATTAAGACTGACAGTACTTCGAGGGGACAATAGAGTATGAAAATCTGAAGGATCTATAGTATCATCAAGAACAAGGAAAGAACAAGAAAATATATCACATGTAAAGAGATATATAGAGTGACAATGAATAGTCAAACCTGCATCCTCTTTGTTGTCTACAACCTTTTCTAACAAAGCATTGCGTGCGCACTCAGCTGCCATGCGGTAACCTAATCAACCAAAAAAGGTTAGGGATATATCAAGTATCAACAGCTATCTAAAAGACAGACCCGCTCAAATATCCTCTGCACATCCTAAAGTCTATATAAAGTATCTGTTAACAACATACAGACAAGTTACAAACATAATGAAGAGAATGGGGATGCAAAGCGACAACGTGTAAAGTCGATAAGATCCAACATGTAAAAGGCCATTTAATTTGATGCTTGGGACTGAAACATACAAAAATAATCTAACAATTATCCAAACGAAACTTTCTGAGGGACAGGATACGAATTACTTGTTTAACAATGCAGTCCGGCAAGGCTGCAAATTAAAAATAGAAACAGGCAAATGAAATATCCAATCGACAAGGTATGTCTATGTAAAACTTAACTAAATTGCATCATAAAAATATATAAACCAGTGCACATACACATATGCTTTGAACATATAACATATCAAAAGATTATAGGTTAGAAGGAAGGATGTTGTGTACCTGCAATAATTGTCATCGGATGAATCTTTGAGTTAACCAGCTTCTCGGCCTCCCTTAGAAGTTCTCCAGCCAAAACAACCACTGAAGTTGTGCCATCACCGACTTCATCATCTTGGACTTTTGATATATCTAACAAATGAGAAAAAAATCATAACTTTTATACATCTCGCATGTCTCCTCATTATAAAATTACGGTTAGTATAGCACATTGACCGCACTACTTGATATGTTTCAGATTACAGACTAATAATCGCAACAGTTTTTAACGAAATAATAATAATATATATTGGAATAATACCAATAAGGACTTTAGCAGCTGGATTGTCAATATGGAGAGACTTAAGAATGGTGGCACCATCATTTGTAACCGTTACGCTGTGTCCCCTGCCAGACGACTGAAGTATCTTATCCTGAAAATGGCATAATTTTTCAGTAACCACCTAAATAACCTCTAGTCTTGCAAGGTAAATAGCAAAAATTAACTAGTAAAGGGAGCATACCATTCCCTTTGGTCCCAATGTACTTTTCACCAAATCTGCAATAGCCATAGCTCCCACAAAGGAGGCCTGAAATGAACAAACCAAAAAATTAACCAAAGTACAAAAGAAGGGTTGAATGACCACATATCCCTTACTAAGACATTGGTATACTATTGGTATACTCTGTCCATCTCATAAATATTGTCCTGTTATGAATTTTGATGGTTGATTTTCTTAATTTTGAACTCAAATTTTTTGTTAATGTTTATAATGCTTGGTGAAAAATATTTTGAAACATAGTATATTCAACCTTATTTACTATAGCATGATACTTTTGATTCAAATGACACTTATGTGAGCCAATTAAAGTTTTAAATTAGTGAATATTGATTATTGAAATCAAAATACACAATCTTCATGGGATGAAGGTAGTAATATTCAGTGAAAAATATATCAAGGGATAGTGTTTTCAAACTACTTTACTATTAACATCATACTTTCTTATCAAATTAGTGAATATTGATTATTGAAATCAAAATACACAATCTTCATGGGATGGAGGTAGTAATATTCAGTGAAAAATATATCAAGGGATAGTGTTTTCAAACTACTTTATTTAGTTTACTACCACATCATACTTTCTTATCAATTACAGTTATTTGTGTCAATTAAAGCTACAAATAAGTGAATTTTGACCATTGAAAATCAAACTAGACAATCTTTCTGGAACGAGGGAGTAATATTTGTTCAAAAATATATCAAAAGATAGTATTTTTAACCTACTTCACTATCAACATGATACTTTTGATTCAAATTCCATTTACGTGTCAATTAAAGCTACAAATTTGTCAATTTTGACAATATTTTTGGGACGAGGGAGTAATATTTGGTGAAAAATATATTAAAAAAATAATATTTTCAACCTACTATACTATTAACATAATACTTCTATTCAAATTATAAATTATGTACGCACCAAAGCTACAGTTTTGTTAATTTTTGACTCATTGCACACGGATAATCTTTTGAGTATAGAGTGAGCCTATTTTTTGAACACTATATCAAATGCTAATATTTTCAACCTAATTTACAAATTTACACTTTGACAAATTAAAAAATCAAATGGACACCTAGACAGAGTGAATAATATTTTGTGAACAATATCTCAAATGCTAATATTTTCAACCTACTTTAGTACTTTAATTAGTTAATTTCGAGAATTAAAAATCAAACTGGACAACCTTTTTGGTAGAGAGTGAATAATATTTTGTGAAGACTATATCAAATGATAAAAAAAAATCAAAATACTTTACAAATTAATTAATTTTGAGCATTAAAAATCAAACTGGACAATCATTTTGGGACAGAGGTAATAATTAATTTAAAAAAAAAACTCACCATTCTAGCTCGTTCGCCCTTCTCTTCACTAGCTTCATCTTTGAATATTCTATCGATCTGAAAAACACAAAAGTGGACAATAAATTGGGACAAATATACAAATAAATTGATTATTATTAAGGTCAGAGTCAATGAAATAGTGAAGTGTACATACCGCCATTGCGAAGGGTACAAACTGATGAAGCTTGAATCTGAAAATTAATCGAGAATCGAGAAATAGCGGCTGCGGGAAGTGGAAATGCAAATGGCAAAATGGGGGGAAGGGTTTTATAGGGTTAAAGGTAGTGTATAGTTTTTTTAAATTAAGCTATCAATATTTTACCATCATTTAAAATTATTTTTTGGATTTTGTTTTTGAATTTTAAAATAATTGATAAACAAAATGTTAAATACGATCATAATTTTGTTCTTAAACGTAGATTGCTACAAACAAATTTTATTAGTTTTATATACGGGTATTTTGCACCTAATCCTTGCATTGTTTTTATGAAACCTACTCAGAAACTTTTTTCTTTACTCTAACAATATGTTTTCATAAATTACATATGACGCAAGATTAATTACTATCTTCGCCCTGATATCGCATCGGCGCCACGAATCGTTGGAATTCCCAATTTAAATTTACGAAAGTCGCCGACAAGAAATTCAAAATTCACATAACAAAGGCATCTAAATCATAAGATGATAATATACTCCTTGTAAACTTACAAATGGAATATCATACCAAATTATTGTTAACTAATCGTTAAATATTAGTAATGGAATGATAAAAATATATTTTATATTAAAATTTCAAAAGTTTTTCATTGCCTCAAGTAATATTTTTAATTGTAAACATGCAAGTATTTATATATATTTTTTTTGATAATTAACTTGCAAGTATTTAGATAATAGGCAAAATATTTCAAATGTATTAATTGCCTCAAGTCTTGTTTTATTTGATGATTCATTTCTCCAAGATAGTGCAACAAGAATTGCTCTAAATCATTGCCATGTCTTGCACAAGAAATAGTTACAATCGAAAACACTTGACAACAGGGACTAAAAATGAACATGAATAACATAACTTATTTCATAAAATATAATGTCACAAATTAAAACATTCAACTTGTAGATAGGTGAACTAATGAGACCTTAAGATAAGGTCATTTACAATGCTTCTCATGCTTGCAACTTCAGCTAGTGCCCTCCCTAATAGCACACAAGAATAACAAGAATACAATGAAACACTAAATTTCTTTTTGCTAAGATAGCAAAAGTACACTCTTGACTCAGGAAGCATTAAGCAAGAAAGTTTAGTTTCTTGGTTATTTCTAGGAGATTCTAGAAATTTGTAACTTAAAATGGTCGTGTATGCCTTCCGGCGGCTCTTCCACAAAGAAGTGCATTCTTTGGAATAGGGAACTCATCTCTCAATGAATTCGTATCAGAATACACTCTTAGATAAAACTGTTGTCCGAGATATTGTCGTGCCCAAAATTCAGACCTCAAGTTCCACATTCCTACATTGTCGAGTGCAACGTAGATAGCTGTCCATGACTTAGGATAAACCTGTTGATAGATTTGCCAAAGAGATTGACATTAGTTGTAGGTTAAGACATTAGATTTGATTCTTGAATGTTAACATTGTTTTAATCCAAAGGCAGATGCACAAAATGAAGGTTAAGACATTAGAAATCTACTGTTGCTATAACACTATCAAGATTCACGTGCATCCGTGATCCGTTCCTAAATTTTAGAAACTTGTTTCGTAGATAATGGACAAAATGAAGTAGAAATAGAAGCACAGCTGATTTTTAACAATTCTATATTACTGTCGTACGAAGAAATTAGTTGTTAAGTCAACCTGCACAGTCGTACGTGCAACTGCATCCCGGAGATTGTAATTGTTCCTGCTGGAAGAACTCCATTGCCCCCCATCCATTCTGTATTTCAGAAAATGAAACATGAGAAACGAACAATTTCGAAGATATATTGAACAAGGAATGCATTTTTTCTATAAGGAGAACAATCAAATGCTCACCCTACTACAAAGAACTGATAGCCATCAAGGTGATAGCTCTGAACAATGATCTCCTGATTCTCAAATACAATTTCAACGAATGCCCTGAAATCAGCCTGCAGAACCGATGTATCAAGATAAATTCCTCCTCCAGTAGGTTTGTCCGATATGCTATTAGGGCGGAACACTCCCGAGATCTTGAAGAAATCAGCAAGCTTCAATGGAGTGTCAACTTGTTTATATGACACACTGTTTATTCCATATCGTTGCTTGTGGTCAACTTGACCAGCAGAACTTGCCAGTCTAATTGTTCTAGTAGTTTTTATCATACCATAATGGTATGATCCCTGTGGGTTTGGCCTCGGTCCACTTGCTGTAAGATTAGTTCTAATGCAAACATAATTGAAATTAATCAGTCATTTAACCAAAAGAATGATGTTTACAAAATGTTGTCCCTATGCTATAACAGGTGATCTGAAACGTACCTGATAGAACGAGCCTGATTAAGTGACCAGTCGATTTGGATGGTTGGACCGCCAGGGATCGGGCCAGATACCTTTTTGTTGGAATTACTATAGTGAAGAACAGAGGTGGCTGTTAGAATCTTAGAAGTGAAACGGCTAGAGACGACAATGTAGTAATCTTGAGGAGCCTGATCAGCTGTAATCAAGACGGAGTAAGATTGTCCAACATGAACATCAAGTGAGGAGTAAGTAGTTTGCAAAGTATGTGTCCCCTCTACTTCTACTAATTTCATCTTATGTCCCTGAATTCGGAAGTTGAGTGAGTTCTGCAATCCCACATTTGATATCCTAAGCCTGTACGTTTTTCCTGTTTCCGCACGAGTTTACGATAAGTTGTTATCTTCAAAGGAGGATAGCATAAAGATGTTAAATACGGTCATAGTAGATAGAAATAAAAGCAAATGTTACCTTGTTCGACGTTGAAAGAAAGTTCATTCGGGCCACGACCATTTATAAGAATCCCGTCAGGGAAAGGCAGTTTCTTGCCTTTATCCAATATAGCCTGCAAACTCTGTAAACATACGAATTAACGTTTATATCAGCATCAGATAATTTGGACGAAACTTCAAATAAACTACTTCGGTTAAAGTTAAAAAGGGCGAAAGAAGAGAACGAATCATTGTTACCGTGTGATTTTTCTTGTACCAGTCTCCAATAAGTACAGTGTAGTCACCGGAAGGGTCGGGGAATGGAACAGGAATTCTAGGCCTGCTAAGAATCCTGATTCCTCCAAATCCACCAGCAGCTTTGTGGAATGCTAGAGAGGGGAAATAATAGAAGCTCCCAATTTGATCCTTCACTTGAAGGATGTAAGTGAAGTTCTTTCCTGGAGGAATTGGGCATGTTGTGCCAGGAACTCCATCTTCATATGAGTTTCTCCTTTGTTGAATCCCACTCCTTCATTTCCAATTTCCAACAAAAATATATGCAAAAAAGTTGGAAATTCCCACTAGGAGTTATTAATCTTAATAACAAAATGCAAACCATTCACAGACTCTCACTTATATTGGTTTAAAAAAGTAAATAACATGTACCAATATTGAAGAAACTTTGGAGCAAATGTAAACATTTTTTGTATCATAGGGAATGAAAGTTGGCTCAAGATTAACAATCTAGATACTCTAGTTCGTACGCTTGTTATATTAAATTTTATAATTGCTAACACAGGTGTTGTATGATATAGAAAAGGTACGTACTGCATCTCATTTTATATCAAAGATTTGGCTAAACTTAAAAAGTAAGTGACATTTAATAATTCTTATTAACAATGTTAATAATTTTATAATACGTAATTCTTATTAACAGTTTTTATAACAATTTAATAATGTCACTTAAACTTTTTATAACAATTTTTGACATAAAAAATATTGTTTACATTTTCCAATTGAGTTCGAATTTTTTCCAAAACCGAATCGTGCACAATCCTAATTGATGCCTAGATATCAATACTACAATAAATAAATATAGTACGATGACTAGTAGCTAGAACTAGAATCCAGATATGGATCCAAACAAGAATTTATGAAAACGACCAACCTAGGCACATGGAGGAAGAAATTAAGTCTTTTGCCGCCTGTCTAAATCCAGAGATAAATTATGCACGAGTGATCTATTAAGTTATTTTTCACATGCAATGCAGGAAGAACTAATATTCCTCAAGTTCCTTTTTTTATTATGTCCCCCTTTGCCACATCCTAATCAACTAATCGACAAAGATTATGTCAGTTTCCATTTGCCCCAAGTCTTAACTCTTAATACGAAAGAATGGGATGCTACCTTCTTTTCATTAAGCATGTTAAAAGTTAATTGTCAACTCAGATCATATTTATTGGCACCTAAATGACGATTAACCCAATATGTTAATATCAAATTAATGTCAAAATTCGTATCATATTTTGGCATAACCCGGTTTGATCGGAATCGCACCCGCAATCGCTATTCGCCGAAAGCTGCCAGATTGAGCAAAAACATATTAAATAAAGTTTTAGTGCCGATCAAGAAAGTGTTCTAGTTATATTAGGATGTAATTGTAGTGTATTCATTAATAATAATTCTTATATTTTTAATACTCCCTCCAATCCAAAACAATTGATTTTCTCATATATCGAGGTAAATCTTTAATCTTCAATTACTCTTTAATTATATTATTAGAAAATTAAAAAATTAATATTATGAAAGTTCTTTAAAACGAATCCATTATATTTTTAAAATAATGAATAATTAATAATTGATGATGAAAGATCAATTTTAAAAAATTAAATGTTAATTGTTTTGGATTGAAGAGAGTATAATAACAAGTCGTATCTTGAGTCAAAAGTTATACACTCAAATAAAAATGAGTGTCCATCTTACTCACAATAAAGATGAACCAATCTCCTTCATCCAGAAGTCAAAATTACCAATTAATTGCTAAATATAGTAAGCATGGGTTAATATAGGAATTTCTTAGCAAGAGGTCCTGACTAATTTTCCTCTACATTTCTCGAAATGTGAATTTTTGAAATTCGTAGTTAAGTCTTTAAAATGAATTTATGAGATCTACCAGAATGCAATTATTGGTCTCGTGGAACAGTCGAGTAAATCAAATACTTACGAAGAAAAAGAAAAAGAAGTTACAAGGCACATGTCCATATTCAATGGTCTCGATATACTTTCGAACTCTTTTTAACATTTTTGGGCAAAATTAACATAGGAAAACCTACCGTCTTTAATTTTGTCTCAGACCATATTAGGCAAAATCAAAGATCCCGTTAATATACTCGTATTAACTAAATCTAAGTTGGGAAAGCATTTAGGTAATTAATTATCCAACTTAGGAACTATCCCAATAACAAATTTCTTTAAAATGCCTTACTCGTCTAACAAATTTACCATATGTCAATTACGTAATCTACTTAAAGCCGATTGAGTAAATCATACTCCAATTAATACGAACAAATATTGTGCTAGAGCTATCTTTTTGCTGCTTATCCTTTTTTCATAAGGAACCTATATTATTACTGATAAATTATGGTATTTTAATATTATTATTGATAAATTATGAAATCTGGCATACAAAACATAATTAATTAATAATATCATTATTGATAAATTATGATATTTCAATATTGATAGATAATTAAGTAAACAGTCTGCTTACAAAATTTTGTAACCAGCCAAGAATGACTCATTGTGTTAATTAATACTTTGATCTTCTTGCAAACTCAAGAAATTGAATGTAGGTTTGTTCTTACCAGGAGATGAGGAAAGGATCCTTCAAACTATTGAAGACATTAATAATAAGATTGTCATTGGTCACTGCGTGAATGTCAGGCCCAGGAAATTGTCCATTTATTAAAATACCCTGCCAAAAAAAACATGCATAAACTACCATAGATCTTCATCAGATAAAAATATTAGTTTAAAAAATTTAGTGGTCACATGATCTATAGATTCTTGAATTTAAAATAATACGGAGTAATAGGGTAGAATTTCGTACAAATGTATAAAATTTCGAACTTGTAACTAAGTATTATAAATCCATACAAGTGAAACGAACTACAATTGTCAATATGTTTATAAATTCTATACATTTCGTACAAATGTATAGAATTTCTTGAAAATCCTACAAGATCCAGACATTTTTTTTAAAAAAATATGCAAGTATGTAACAACATAATAACTCCACACACGAGATAATCGAATGATTTAACGGTTGAACTAACCTTGAAGTGAAGGTTCGGTGAGAGTTATTGTAATATTAGCTAAAAAAAAAAGATAACCACACACTACAAAATAACACAGTACTAAGTTTCATTCTCATTGCAATAGGATCCAGGTATTACCTGTTGACGAACACCAAGAGGGTAAATGGGGCCATAGCTAACATTCCATGTAAAGAATTTGTAAGGATCTTCAGCTCTAGAACTGACAAAAAATGTAGTTGCAATTAACAACAAAACCACTAAGTTTAGTGGCATATTGTTGAAGGAATGTGACAAAAAATGGGAAGATTTTATTGGATAAGTTTTTCTTGAATAATGGTGTATAGTTTTGCTAAATGTAGAAGTGAAACAGAGGATTTAAAAGAAGGGGGGGAGGTTAGGAGGAAAATGAATGATGAGCTTTGAGGAGGTAGAGCATATTTAAAAGTGCGGTACAGAGTGCTGGTTAAAGGGGCCTAGATGCCTAGTGGAAATTGCTATGCTGTCTGTGGGTGGCTCACTGGTGTTATGGTAAATAGTTGATTTGAGTGTTGTAAAGAATAAAATAGAAAATTTAAAAGGTATTAAGATAGTTTTTAAATTTGATAAATTAATAATATAATAAGTTGATTTTAGGAAAAAATTATATTAAATCTCACGTGAATGTGCAAATATGAGTCATTTTCTAAAATATTTGAGAAAAATTTTTAGGATAAAAAATCTAATTTTTTACTACTTTTTTTCCTTTTTCTATTCAAGATATAAGATGAGTGGGAATTTTGAGACATCTCGTGCAAGTGCTCTTATGAGTCCTAAATAATTTACTATACTTCATTTGATTTTCGTTATTTTGATGTTCTATACTTAATCACAAAATAGTATTTGATTCGAAAAATATGAAAAGTTAATTTTATAAATTTCGAGGTAATACTATTTGTTGACTTGTATATCCTCATATATATATATACACGATGATGAAGCGTCTTTCAAATTTAACTTATTGATTCTATCATAGTATGTATGTCTAATTCGAATTTTCATACCTAAGAAAATCATAAAAAATGAAGAGAATTTATTTTATAAATGAAACAATTATTAATAGATGACCTGTATTCATTTAGTATCTAGAAATATTATAATACTGCATAGTAACAAATAGTAGTATTAAAGTTCTTAAAATTATACATTATTAGATCTAAAAATACTTAAAAAGAAGACATCAAGTGTAAAATTAGGAGATACTATTAACCAACAAAGAGAGGGAAAGATTATGAAAGTATAAATTGGAAAGTTCAGTAGAATAGGTTAAGGTCGATGGCACAAATTTGAAATAAATTATCCGAATTAGAGTTGTCGGTGAGAGGGTCCATACGTACTATACTTTGGGGTCCAATCGTCTTTCACATGCATGTCTATTATTTCTTCTTTTTCCTATTTGAATTTTTTTTATGGTATTATGGTCGATTATTTGGTTTACAATAATGACTCTTAGTTTAAGAAAATTTGAATGAATTAGGTGGGTAACACACTAACACAGTATATAAGTTTAAGAAGAAATATGGAGTACAACATCAGATTTGGGATGTTTAGAGATAGTGAGTCCTCACATAGCAATGAATTATAGTCTAAAGAATATTTAACTGCAGCTTCCTATTCAAGAGTGCTTCAGCTTAATCTTTCAGAAAACGAAATTGGGCTTTTCTACATACTTCATCGGGCCATGTGAACTCTCAATGCCACGCCAGCTTTCCAACACTCACTCAGGCTTCGAAGCCAAGAATTACGCCGCGCGCGTGGACTCGTAAAACATGTCTGGAAGCCGGTTGCTTCACGCAATGCATTTAAAGAAGTTAATAAAATCAAGTTTTCAAGCTAATTTCATTGCTTAGTTTAGAATTTAATTACTATTTGATAACGTATTTAATTTGCTATTTCCCTATCGTTAAATAAAAAAAATCGAGGTGTCACTAATTATACATTCAATTTTTCAAGTCAATATATTTCAATAAATTTATCGTCCTTAATATTATATATATAATAATATCGGTAATGAGTTTTATGCACTCGGATTTTATCAAAAATAAGCAAAATAGTGTTTTTACTTCACGAAATCTATCTTGTCAATGTTTAAGGTATATTTTGATTACATAAAATCTCCATATAAAATAAATCTTAATTACCAGGCCTAATAATCACGTGACAGGACTTTCAAAAACCACATGAACAGATTTGTCGTTCTCAATGCAGAAAATAAAATACAATACTGAGGAACAAAGTGGAATATGATGGAATTTAGAATTTGGAGTTTGGGATTATGACAAGAGATTTGGTTCCCATCCACTTAGAGTGTTAGTATTATGGCAACATTGCATGGAAGATTTGCCATCCTTTTCGCAGTCAACTACTACAAAAAAACATCCCTTAATGTTGCTATCAAATCTTAATTGCAAACCAGAAGGACTTCCAATATTTTCGTCACATTTTTCTTAGATTTTTTAATAGGCTCAACATTTTTCTTTCAATTTGGTGGAATGTTTAATTTTGTTACAAATTTGAGAGAGTAATCGTACCAAACTATCTTTTATTTCAAATATAAATAAATATATATATATATATATATATATATATATATATATATATATATATATATATATATATATATATATATCGTCTCTGCGTACATTTAACAAAGCCTGATATCGACGCCTCCCGACCAACGATTACCAACGTGGCCGGCTGCCAGATCCTCCGACGCTACACCGGGCGCTTAACAAAATAATCACTTCTGGGCTTGACGCTCGGTTTCACCGACGCTAAACCTCTTTTTATTTTTTGATTAATTTAAAACCGAAGCTATTTCATATTTTAATTTCTTATTTATTTATTTATTACTCACGCCAATCCGCGTTGCATGATATTTTAATTTCTTTTTTGATTTATTTTAAACCGATTTGACACACAATCGATGCTTAGAGTTTTCATTTTAATTTATTTTTTATTTATTTGCATCAGTCGCCAAGACCCCGATAAATTGTTTTGAAGCCCGACACGATCGATGCTAATAATCGATAAAATGTTTGAAGCCCGACGCCACCGAGCACGACCGACGCTATGATGGTAAATTCTCTTAAAAAATAACGCAATCGGCGATTTAACATTCAAGGTAAACCAAAGCCAGAATTTCAACAATACCCAAAAAACATCGCAAACAATACCCAAAGTAACATCAACTAAAACAATAATAACACAAACATTAATAAGAAAAACAACATAAATATCAAACAAAAATAATGAAACAAACAATAACACAAACATTAATAATAAGCATCAACAAAAATAATAAAAAAATATTAATAATAAACAACAACATAAACATCAACAAAAATAATAATAAAATATCAAAGAAGAATATAAAAATGACTCCTTTTCTTTTGATTTGTCAATTTTCCCTATAATAAAACGTAACACATATTATCAACATTAATAAAAAAGACGAAATGTAACAAAATTAAACAAAATAAGAAGGTTAGTAAACAAAAAAAATACAGAGACATAAAATGTAACAAAAAATTACTTCTTTCAATTTCCCTACAAAATTAAACAAAATAAGAAGGTTAGTAGACAAAAAAATTAGAGAGACATTAATTCTTGAACAGTTGTTTTGTGCGATTAAGTGTAAAAAGAATGTTAGGTTTGGGTGATTATGTTATTAGAAGTGTTTATATGTATAAGGTCAATTTCGAATGGCGCGTCTGACGCTACACCGAAATATGAAAATAAAATATTTAAATTACCCGCACTTTAGAATTAAGTGGGAATCCTCGAAATTTAAAGTCTTGACGAGAACCTATATTTCCTCGAAAATAAATTGCGCTTAACTCCATCAGCTTATGTCAGACACGTGAAAAAAATGATCTTTACAACTAATAAAACCTCAGAATCATACAAAATAAAACATCCAAACACGGCAAACAACTACTATATTTTTGCAACGTTATACGAGATTTAAATCCTCAAAAAATTAAAAACATTGATCCTAATTTGTCTTTCTCGATCTGTCAAGCCACTAGTATTGCTCCCAAAATAGCCTTCCTCCGAGCCGACATCATTATTCAGTCCGACTGCACTGCCATTGTTGTGTCCTAGATCATCTTCAACAAATCGGGAACACCCCTCTTCAACGACTTCAATATCGCCGACGGCTCAATGTGCAAAGAACCGGCGAGTCACAAGCCTTCGAAAGATATCTTCAATATTTAAAGTCACACATTAACATATTTTTTCATACGAGTCCAATCAACTAAAGCTTCTAAAGATTCATTTCACTGCAATACATCACCGTTTAGCTTTCCCTTACTCTTTGAGACGTGGAATGACGATTTACTGCTACAATGAGCAGCAGATAAAAGGGGTCAACTTTAGAGGCTCAAGATTCGTGGTTTGATTTTAACCATTCCATTCTCGATTTATCTACATCCATTTGCTGTCAAGCCAACTCAATAACATTCCTTGGGAAGAGTACAAACTTTATCATGGTCATCATCAATACCCCGCCTAATGTCAAAGTAATAGCCTCGAATAACCTGCTCCTTATAAGTATTATTTTAATATTGCTCGGGTAGAAAATAAGTGTATGTTCGAGTCAAGGTTGTTAAACCGAGACGAGTTTTCAAAACCACAAACCAAACGGCTCTAACAATTTACTAAATATCTACCACCAACTCTCCTCTTCCCACTATTCATCATCATCCACACCAAACCCTATTCCCATTTTAGGCCGAAATTTCCTTAAGTGGAAAAACAAACTTTTTTTTTGCTCCTCCATTTTCCTTCTCTTTCATTAAGCTGCTCAAGCCTATAAATTTGTTAAACATCTTCTCCTCATCATCTTCTACACCAAGATATAAGTTTGAAGCTTTGTGATATTTTCTGCTATGAAAGTCAATTTTGGCCACTTTCATTGACTTTCAATTTTGCATTTTAAAGACTGGGTATGAGGTTTCATCTAAACATAGATTAAGTGGATTCGAGTGATTATAATCGATTTTTGGGGTCAAATGTGTTGATTTTGGAGAGTTGACTTTTCCAAATTCCTTTTAAATTTTATTATGATCTTTATTGGACTTTTTAATATAAAGCATTATTTTGGCAAAGATAAGTTTCATTTGACGCATCTAGACATGCTGATTTGACTTGCAAAGTGAGTGGTATTTGGGTTTTGATTAAAGTGATCGTTATAAAGTATAAATTAGTTTAAAAATGATTTCTAGGTTTATTAAAATTGGTTTAAAAATGTTATATTGTTGCTATTGCCTCTCGACATGCTTAGTTTTGCTGAATTATTATTTTAATTTGGTTATCTAAACACCTATTAGTAATCTATATACTTAAGCCTCTCTAATTAGAATTCAAATAAAAGTTAGGAAATTGAATTAAAAACTGAGTTAAATAGTAGTGTTGTAATTGCAATCGATCGAGTGTTTCTCGCCAAAGCTGGGCTGGAAGAGGCGTGTGGACCATAGCGATGCCAGATATTATATTGGTATAGCCAAGTGGTGATAATTATTCACGGGTGTAAATTAACTTACCACCACAAGTGAATGTATATGTATGTGTTATTTTTGTGTCGATTATGGTCAATATAAAGACCGTCGATAATGGATTGTATGTTGTTTTCATGAAATATCAAGCGAAGTAAGTCGAGTCGTATTAGGATAAGTGGTTTCCTGTCGCTTTTGGTCATTTTGATGTTTAGAGTGTTTTGTTGGCTGAGTCAGGATTTAGCCGATAATGTATTGCTGAAACAGATTATCCTGTAATGTCTTATACCCTGGGTGATAAGTGTGGTGTGTTTTTGCCTCGTACTCGCTACGGTAGCCAGTTGCTACCTTATGTCGACGGAATAAGTTTCACCCTCGTGTTGAGGCCGATTATATGCCCATTCAGAACCGGATTTATGCCGAGTTGATTGAGCCAGGAATGTCAGTTGATTGGAGTCAAGTTTAGTCAGGGACTAATATTGAGTCGACTGACGAAATATAATGCGGATTCGGTAGTACCAGTGTCGCTTAGCCAAGTGGAGTCAATTTCTGTTCAGTTGGTTACCGAGATGTCTTATCAGGTTGGTTGATAGAGCAGAAATGCGGACTCATCGGGGTACGATTGTCATCGATTTCTTTCAAACGAAATGATTATCATTTTTATCGTCTTATCGTTATGTTTACAAGTAATACCTATGCATTTTGATACCCAATTCACCAAATCTAATTTACATTATGCAGGTCTTACGTCAGATAACATTCTATAATACCCATCTATCCTAAGTAAACCAATTATTTTATTACACTAAGCGAGAAATACAAGTTAATTTCCATTCTCGAGATAAGATCACTAAGCCTTCTAGCCTACAATCTCTATTCAGCACTACGGGCTTACATTTTATTTGTGCCAGTCGAGAGGCGGTATCAAGCAAATAGTTTCTGTTTTGTCTGCTGACGCGCTTCTTGTGAGCCTGGGTGTGAACGGGCGGCAGATCCCCACAAGCCTTGTCGTTGTTTTTATTGGTAGCCTGACTTCCTCTATTCGGTTGCTATTTCGATTTCGTAATCGAGTTGTATGTTTATATTTTGTACTTTGGTCGACATTGTTGTATATAGGTCATGGCTACATGTTAAGAAACACAATGATGGATCATTTTCTTTAAAACCTGTTTTTAGATGTATTTTGTCATTGTTATTTCAGACATTGTCTTTTTAAATTTTGAGTCATCCATCGACCGGCGACTTCCCGGTGATCGATGATTATAATCTGAAGGCTTCTAACTCATGTTTATTACAAATTATCGACGTATTTGCTTCAGATCGCTTAATTTCTCTCAAGTCGGACCACTGAAAGTTTCGAGGTGCAATGCCTCTCAGATTGCTTCTCTCGCATATACGCGGTGTAAACCATTTATCAGTTCTTGCTCACGCCATGATTTATCTGCTCCCACAACTCAAAGTTAAGACTCTTCAATCAAATCACGATATCCTCGCGATATAAAGTTATTTGTTTAGTTAACTATTATATTATATATACAAATTCATTTATTTAAAAACATTAAATATACACTTATCAAGGTATTCTTATACTTCTAAGCGTAGTTTGCATTACAAAAATATATGAACGAGCCGGCCTCAGACAGCTCAAGCGATTCATAAAATGACGAGATACCAAATTTGTTCTTCGCTCGGTAAGTAAACACTGAAAAGTAGCTGCCTTTCCCCTTTCATTTGGTACATCGTGCCTCCCAGACGGTTTAATTCGATGAATTCTTGGCCTCAGATAACCTCTTCAACACGTGTTTTGTCTTACCATTTTCTTCAATCCCCCAAGAATCTACAAAATATTTAGGGCGCAATAAATAATTAAACATATAAACTCAAGATTAACATATATTAATAAAGTCAACACTCACGACTCAAACGTAAGACATCCATATATACCCATCGACCTCCATTTAACGCTTTATAAGACAAATGTATCGTAGGTGCTCCATCACAACAAAAAATGACAAGTGAAATATTGTCTCCATCTCGCAAATTATCTTAATAACGTTACGCCATCCACACGTTTCTTTATTAAGAAGGCCTGATAACTACTCCTTCTCGGCCGCTTCGGCATCCGCCTCCTAACTTCTCATCTTCAGCCACGTGACTTGTTCTAATCGAGTCTTACTACCATAGGACCCATAATACCCTGCGTTTTCAAAGTTCAAACTCAATTAAAATTAAAATAACATCACAATTCAACTCAATTCAAATCAAATCCAATTTGATCTAATTCAAACTCAATTCAAAGTCAAATCAAATTCAAACTCAATTCAAATCTCCATCCTAAACCTACCACTTCAAAACCCAATTCAAATCAAATCTAATTCAAACTCAATTTAATTCAATTCAAATAAAATCTAATTCAAACTAAAATTATTTCAATAAAATCAATTCAATTCGATCTCTATCCAGTCCAATTATATAAATTAAACTATCCAAATTCAATTCATTAACAACAATTCAATCAATTTCCTATTACCACAATTCAATTAACTCTAATTCTACTACTCAATTCAAATTTAATTGGGGTACAACTCAATCAATTCCCAATTAAAACACAATTCAATTAACTAATAAACCAAATTAAAGAATAATTATAAAAACCGAATTAAACGAATAAAACAAATTAAACTTATAACTAAACAAATTAAAATGAATAAAACCAAATTAAACTTATAATTAAACACATTAAAACCAATAAAATGAATAAATCCGAAAAAAATGAATTAAACTAATTAAATGAATTAAACTTATAATTAATCTAATTAAACAAATTAAAATTATAATTGTCTGCAAATTATAATTAAACTAATTAAAATCATAATTAAACAAATTATTTTAACAATAAAAAATTAAATATACAACAAGTAATTAAAACAATTAAAAAAACAAAAAAAAATGGTAAAAATTGACTTACCTTCTTGAAATTGGGCTGATTTAGGTGGCGTCAAGCAGAGGGCGGTTCGAAAAGTCAAGGCTGATGCTGATCAAGGCCGAAAAGGGCGCAAGTTGGCTATGTACCATGTAAAAAGGTAAGTGGAAAAAGAAGTTAGGATTTTTTTATATAAATTTTACTTTTAGAGTCGAAAGCCAGAAATAATTAATTTCCAATTTCTTTCAATCAACAACGGTAGCAATCAACTCGACGCCGCACTAACGCTTCATACACGTTCAACACAATCAATTAAACGCTCGAAAAATAACACCGACACGTGAACCGATGCCCACCCGACGCCACGGTCGTTGTCGCATCGGTGCTGCCCGACGAGATTAATACGTAAGTTTTCGGTAGCCAGAGAAAGCATTTTATTATTTATAATGTATGAAGATCAACACAAATTAAATCCATTTAGAAAATCCTTCAAGACAAAAAACCTTTTTTAAACGACGAGGTCCTCACTCATCTGACCCATTTGCCTCTAAACCTGATTGACGACTTCTTGAAATGCCTTCGATTCGATGTAGTCTCGACTGCAATTTGATTTACTTGAACAGCTCGACCTGCATGCTGATCTCGAATGGATTCGGACACAGACGGATAGACCGGACCTACTGGCCCTGTGACCTGATACAGACTTGGCCTCGAGACTTGGCTCGACTGATACGGGTCCGAGCAAGTGAAATGTTTTAACAGATTTTATCATCCCGTATTAACAAGGCTGACTGATCTTTTATTCTTTGATCATTACCGACTCCGACTGATTTGGATGCTGCGTTCAAATTTCGCCTTAAGAACATCCCGCGTACCCTGGGGATTGAGCTCAGTGTTTACACCCCTGATCTTCAAGTATTATCGGCTGATATGCTTGTTTTCACAAGTGGGGGTACCTTTAATACTACTCAGATGTTTCCTATGCAAGACACATGAAATTATATCCTCGTTTAGTTTACTACAGGCCTTTATGGCTTAATCCCAGAAATATTTTGGACATGAAGATCCGAAGCCGACATTCTCACGTATTTCTTTGACAGCACTCAAATTATTGCGTTTCAGGTAATTCAACCTGGGCTCCTAACTTTAAAGCCTCTATTTTGGCTTGAGTCAAGATTTTTGTATTCTTTCCTTCGCTCCTTAATTAAGCGCACCTATTCGCGCTTTGCGCCGAAAAATTTCTATGTTTTCGAGGCTTTGTGGTGGTTCTCTGCGGAGTGATTTTCACTTGAGCGAACAAACTCTCGAAGTGTCATTTGGTGAACACCTATGCAGCCTTTTTACGTTAAATTCCTCTCGTACGCTTTTTTTTCAGTGATTTTTTATCAGGAAGCGTGTGTTCACGATGTAACATAAGGAGGGTGACATTTTATAGATTTCGTGTTTTTCCCCGACGTATGTATTCATTTATCCTAGATCACTTATCTAGCTGGCTATTGACACAAAATTGCTGGCATAAAGATCCACCGTTAAATTTTAATTTAATATTAAAATAATATTAATAATTTTGATGGGAGATCACGGCAACAATGGGGCACTGCCTTTGACTTTTTCAAAGGATAAGATTAACCAAAGCCTCTTTATTTTTTATCCTGGCCGTCATTTCGAAATTGCTTACGTTAAACTCCTCTATTTTTAATCTCGATTTTTTCTCCAATTTATTATTTTAATCATAACGCAGTGAATCCTATTTTTAACGTCAATATCATCATACGAGGTATAAAAATTAGGATTAATTTAATACAAATACTTCAATTTTAACCTAGTAATTAATTTCAAAATAAATGTCGGGAACCCTTAATTTCCACGTGTTCGATTTTAATTGGAGGCTCGATCGAAACCCATAATTCGCCACGCGTTTAATTTAGATTGGCTCTAATTAATCTAATTAATTCCACCCACTTTAATTAGAATCTAGTGTTAATTTAATTAAATTTTGATTGTCTACAATCTCTATTTAACTATTTGTTGTAATGTTGGATCATCTCTTCGATTAAAATTATATAATCTAGGTTCATTGGTACAATTTATGACCAACATTTTTTCTTCCTCCCTTTGTATTTCTGAATATTATTGTATGTTTTGCACCTTTTTACTGGTGTCTTTATTGGACATCTTCTATCATGATCATATCACATGCCTCTAACTATTCTCTCTCAATTTATTATCAATTGGGTCAACTCATAATTTCTCACGAATTATTTCATTTCTAATTTTGTGTGGACGACTCTATACAACCATTACAACATTCTCATATCAGCCTTTAGTATCGACATGTTGAATTTTTTCTGCGACTTAAAACTATGTTATATCCCCATTTCAGTGGACTAAATCTCAACATTTAAACTATCATATCTCAAACGCACTGATCCCACTTTCTATGATCAATCGATTAGTTCAACTCAACGATTGACGATAACAAATATTCGAGTTCATCATTTTACAATCAACCGATGACTTAATAGTCTAGTTGTATATGATACTAGCTTTAACGACTCCACAGAATCCCCTTGCTGGAGAGTACTTACTTACTTCATCTTCTTCGCAAGACTCCACTCAAATGAGACATTCGAACCCCGCTCATTAGAGTGGCTTGCAAGATCCACTGATGGTATTTCTCATGCATCACTGCCAAGTTTAAGCCGATTACGCGACTGAGACGGAATGATAGCAGGGCATTTAACAAATACAAATACGTATATCAGAACTCGAACCCTCAATCGCTAAGAATGTAAACTTCTACAATCTTTAGCATCCATGCGTTTACTTTTATATTAGCAATCCTTCTAATTTCAATCATAACGCCGAATGAAGTTGCCGCGTTATCGATTGAAATTGCTCTTTGGCCCATCCAACCTGACCGAAACCAGATCGTGGATCGGACCAAACCGTCCTGTCCGATAAGATCCGATATCCGAAACTCCTATCCGATATCCGAAACCGAAAATACAAAAACAAATAATTGAAAATACAAAAAATGAAAATAAACCACTCAAAACATATTTAACAATTCGAAATACAAAACAATTAAATCCTAATACAAAAAAATCAAAAATACAAAAAAATAACAATTCGAAATAATAAATTAATAACACAAAAACAAATAACAATTGTGAACCTAACACACACAAAAATCAAACACATTTCATACGAATTAAACTAATTAAAGCCGAATCAAACATATTTTCAATTTTGAAAATTAAAGCGAGGCTAAAAAATCCATACGCCAAGTTATAATTCGGAGAGTACCTAATGAACGAATTGGCATAATCTACGAACGAATAATCGAGTGGCACAATATCAAGATTAAGTAGACAAGAGGTTAATATTTTTTGCACCAGCGGATCCGGTTTCGATCCCGGATCTCCATGGCCCACCAACAACACTGTATGTAGTTTTAACACTTTTAATGCTAATACTTCTCCGTTCGCTTACTTTTTACTTGTTCACTAAGATAATATTGTCTTAAACAACATGAATCATGATACTTCATCTTGAATAATATGTCTTGTTAGTTCATGCATAAACAATCGATCATGATACTACATGATATCATATGCTTTTCAATCATTATAGTAATATTTTTGGACCTAATGATTGTCAAAATCGCCAATTACAGCTATATCAAACAAACTGGATGGGGGTCCCCTCGACCCCTCCTCTGGCCAAACAATGAACATGCATTGTGGACAATATTGTCAAAGTTTATAAATAGGTGTTCCATCCATCACTTTTATGAACTATTACTCCAATTTATTAGCATTCAAAAATCCAAAATTATGAAACCCTTCAAGATTTCAATAAACGCTCACTATTGTACCAACAAAATATCACACTAACCTATTGAATTAACTATTAAATGAAGCAAATACAAGCCTTCTTCTACCGAGTAAAATCGATTAGGTATAAATATGATGTCTTCATTAAAACTTATTTTAAATCATGTGAAACAAGTTATTATATACCATGTACATAACTTCAAAGTTTAAATATACGGCTAATTCGATTTTCGATCCATATACTATCGCTAGTTTTCTAATCTGCTCCTATTCTACGAAGCTTTTTTTCGATCCTAATCCCTGCAAGATTTTATAATTTCTGGATGGTCCTTATCCCTATTTTTAACACTCACTGCCCCTATACTATCGATTTCTACATTTAAAACGAATATTTTATCCTTAACACTAAACTAAAGCTTTTAATACATTTTATATCATTAAAATAACCCCTAGCAATCTCTTTCAAATTAAACTTAAAATAATCAAATTAATAATTAATGTCTCTCTCTTTTTCCTTTCTTACAGATTTTAAATTATTTATACATAGATAGCGAAATTAAAAGTAGAATAAAAAATATATCAAAATATAATCACAATTAATTCTAAAACTATATCATTACTTTGGCCAGATAATTTAATAACAAAAAATATAAAGTATATCGAAATATAAAATTTTAATTTTCTCTATATACTAAATACAAAATTCAAACAAAAAATTAATTTTTAAAAAGACAAGTAAATACCCCCTTCTTCAACATAGCCACCCACGCCCCTAGGGATGTCGGCGACCAACCATTACCACTTCACCGTCGACCTCTCACCTTACTCATCACCATCGACATCAAAAAGGCTCTCTCAGCATCTTGGATTAACCCCCGACTCCCTTATATCATCCAGCAACCCACTAAATGCTTAAAACTTCCTCCTACCTAACAAGCTTAAGAACAACATGGTAAAATCAATTGAGCCATAACACTCTTTTCAATTGCCCAATTGAAGAACAAAACAATAAACTCCCACCTCAAATTCCCTTTTTACTGACTACACTTCTTAGCAACTACATTCAACATTAACTTCCATCAACATCATCATCAAATGCCTTAAAGATTCCATTTTTGTCACACAATTTCTGCAAAAAAATCCTCGAAACCTATCTTCAATGCCATAGCTGGTCGCCGAGCATCGCGAGGGGGGAAGGTGTAAGATGGGGATGGGGGTAGGGGGTGGGTGGGTGGTTGTGTTGAATAACGGGCTGATTTTATTTTTTTATTTAATTATTAATTTCATTATTTTTAAGTTTAATTTAAATAAACTTGAGGGTCTCCTTTATTGATGTAAAATATATACTAAATTTTAAATGAATGCACAATTATTTCTACAGAACTCATAAGATTATTAAGTAAACGGGATATGGACCATCCAATAAAAAAGTTTTAATCAAAAGTTAACGCGATAGCTTTGGGGCCGATTAATTGTGAAATAACGGTATAGTATAGGGACCAAAAAAACAAATTAACCTAAATAGTTGTAACTAGTAAGCGTTAAGCATTTTAAATACTTTAAACATCATTTAAGTTTCTATCAATATGCATTCACGCTGAGTATATAAAAAGCGAAACTGTCATAATAAACAGCCTCGAGATATTACTTCAAGTTATTAATCATGGACAAGCTGCCGTGACGGCCTTCGGGTTGGGCAGAAGTGAGTTGCCTTTACCCAAGGGGGCCCATATTGAAAAAAATCAGCATTAGTCCATATACTATATTTTGTGGTTTGTCCAAAACTTTTGAGCCCCTCTCAAATATCTCAAATCTCAAGAGTCATGAACTGTAACCCGAAGCACGATTCCTCCGCCGACATATCTGTCAAAGCCCTAAGCGCTCGATTCAAGGAATCAAACGAAATTTTTAAATCGGGAGGATTAACTATCCCATCAAGACGGCCCGATATTATTCGGTCCGAAAATAATTAATTGTTGTGCAATTTCATTTATATCAAAAACATAAACTATTACTATTAATTATCAGCGGGTCGAACATTAGTAATTAGGTTATTCTCCCCCCCCTCAACCCTCATTTCCTCATCGGGCCATCCCTAATTTCTACTATTTCCTCTCCAATCACGTCTCTAAGTCTTACCTTCCATCCAATTTTTCATCTTTCATTCTCTTATGCACCTGTAGCTGATTCTATGTCGATCTAACAATTCCCTCACGAATCCAAATCGACGCAGTAACTGCTGGGATTCTATACGCATGCTGCTAGTTTTTTTGTTGTTTTTTTGTTACATGTCATAAATAAATATTTTGGTTAATCAATTTTGCTAATTTTTGATTTTTCATTTAGGTTTGACTTCTTTACTTTTGACTTTTCAGTTTTCACTTCGATTTTGCTTTGATTTTTGTTGTTTTTTCAATATATGTAATGAATAAAATGTTTTGGTTAATGAATTTTGTTAATTTTTTAGTTTTTCATTTAGGGTTTGAATTTCTGACTTTTGACTTTCCAATTTTTATTTTCGATTTTGCTCAATGTATTTTATCATGTATTTTAGTTTACTAAATTTGAACCAATATTTTAATTTGAATTTGAACGTAAGTTTTAGTTTTTAATTAAATTATGGATTTCGCTCAATCAAACCTGGCCCCAGTTTTATTTTATTATTAAATTACCGACTACTTGTTGACTTTATACCCCTCCTTTGGAATATCGAGCACAAACGGTTTGCCTGGGTCGATCGTTTCCCGCGGTATTGGAGTGGCATTTACTTGACGATCCAAGAGAAAAAAAGTGAGGGTCAATCGGGCTCGATCATTTTAGAAGAAGCAATAATACTGAAAGTTAAAAAAGCACATGCGGTTTACACTGCAATAAGCTTTCCTCAGGCAACCCTCCGTAAACGACTTCTCACTTAATTAAAGTGCACTCGAGACCATCCACATGAGCTGTTATTCTCAAAACCTGAGATTACCTTAAGTTCACCGTCCAAACTCAATCGCACGGTGCGCTCTTTTCCGAGGGTGAAGTCCAATCTACTTTTAAGCATCCACTGTCAAGGCCTTTAACGAATTTCTTAGTAGTACACTCCTGCAAAAAGACACACTACAGTAATGAATGCTCACGCTATGAAAAAGGAGAAAATTTTATAAATATTTTATGAAAAGTATCAGAAATAACCCATCATTTGTCCGGGGTTCAAAGAATCGGGTTATATGGTAATTACTTGTCATTACGTGGATAAAGTTCAACTTGCATGTGTTCTTTCTTTTGTCATCGTGCTCCACCTCACAATGGTGCTACACGTTAAGTTCATGTAGCTTCTAATATTTTTGGAATTAAGACAGACTGTGACCTGAACAGAATGCTTGTATCATATTCCGAAAAGATCATGTTATCTAACCCGGTTTTAGATGGTAAGTTATTCCATGTTGCGTGTCAAGGCTTCATAACTGTAGGATTGGCAGATGTAGAATATTAATATGTCGTTAGAGAAACGAAAGTTGAAATATTTTGCTTGGCTCTCAAAATGATCGATTCCTTTTAAATTTAACATGATCAATTTGAAGTCAAGCCTCTAATACTAGTAAGCAACAATAATTGCATTTAGTACTTAAAAATACAGAGACTGATGATTTCTTTTGGTATCATTCCTCCGAAATGTAACGGGCGTAGTTTTTGAGGCTCAGAGTTCTCAAGTATTTCAAGAATAAATTTAACAGTGGTTTAACCATCTGTTCTAACCCTTGCTTTTTGATGGAATTATGTGTAATCAAAGCATCGAATGCACAAATAAAGCAGTAGAGATTTTTACCCATATAAGTCAAGAACAACGGTACTAATAGCACGTCAGGTAACATGTTCAGTAAAAACTAAAACAAAATATACTAGAATTTTTGAAGGTAGATGACACTTCTTTGATCGATCTTTTAAAGCAAATCGTTAGATATTTTAAAACTACTGATCTTAATGTCACTATATAAGAGGGCAAAGCTATGATAACTGGGTTCTATTGTATTTAAAGGTAAACATCAAGCGTGTTCAAGACATTCCTAGAGCATCAGATATGTCATGTCATTATGCAATTCAAATCTTACTCTAAATGTATACGGCACATTCTCGTCAAAGCCGAATCTTTTTTTGGAGTTGTGCAACATATATATTCGCGTATTTTCAGTCTGTCTGAAAGACGGAAGATCTTAATTGACAACGTTTCATCATTTACCTGAAATCTTTGTCAAATACTCAGGAGAGTAGAGTTAAAATGTAAAAGCCATTAGATTTCAGCCCCTCACAAATAAGATTAGTTTGATTTAATCTATGTGAATCTTCCAAGCATGCAAAAACAAATAAGTGAAGCACAAAGTTTGGATTACTTCTATCGAGAACTTTGAATTTTTACTTGGCATAATTATTTGGTATGACATTTTATTTGCTATTAATATGATTAAGAAGTTAATTACAAAACAAAAAATATGAACATTAAATTAATCGCGCTAAATCAAGTGAAAGACAGCGATGTCATATTTTGAAAAAGTTTAGGAACGTTGATAAGTGAAAAGAGTTTGGAGATCGTTAGCGCATGTTTTATCGATATTTAACGCGGATCCTATCAACAAAACGCCGAATATTGTGTAAAAACAACCAGATGAAAATGATCTCAATGAAGAAATACAATCCATAGAAGAGTCTTTTAGAATTAATTATTTCTTGAAGTTAAAGCGTGTATGTAATGTCATTGAAACAAAGATTTGAACAACTAAATGCATTTGAAAATATATTTGATTTTCTATTTGATTCAAATAATTTGAAGTCACTGGATGATGATGAATTAAAAATTATTGTATTCATCTTACAAATATTTTATCTCATAATGATTCATCCGATATCATTTAAATACCGATATATACCTTGAATCACATTTTTGCAATCGACCTACCGTACGTGTCAATGTCGGGCGGTTGAAATTTTGGAATTTGTTAAAAAATCGGATTGCTATCCGAATGTCTCACCTGTATATCGAATTTTATTAACTGCGGCTCGCTTTCTCGTAGCTGGCCAAGCAGAGAGAAGCTTTTCCAAAGCTGAAGCTTGCTTAAAACTTACCCGAAGTTCAACAACGCCCCAAGAAAAGCATTGAATGATTTATCAATTGTATCCATCAAAGTGAGATGTTAGTAAATATAGATATCAATTCTATTATCATTTAGCTTTGCATCAAAGAATGCTGAGAAATCGCTTTTTGTAATTTATAATTGTAGCAAAATAATTCCTTTTAAAAAATATCAGAAGCCGATTTAATAAATTTTTTATTGATTATATTAGGGGTCCTATTATTTAATTTTGCCTAGGCCTCGGGAAATGCGCTTCAGCTTGACAAAGGCTTCAATTTATTGTGACCAATTTAACGTAAAATTTGTTCCTATGAGTCAAATCCATACTGCTGTGTTATATTTAATGTTAAGATTAACACTTTAATTATTTACCAACCGAAGCAGGGTCCTAGACACAATGGTTGATATATAGACATATAGTTGCCAGCTTACGAACATATCTGGAAAACATCAATAAATTATATTACTACTTTCATCCCTAAAAGATTGTTCACTTTATGTTTTTCAATAATCAAAACTAATAAATTATATGTGCAATCTTAATTGATACACACTAATTCGATTTGAATCAAAATTATCTTGTTACTAAAAGTTAAAAAAAAACTATTTTTCATGTATTTTTTACAAAATATTATACAATATAATATTATATATATATAAGTTTAAAAGCAATAGATGCATATATAGTGTGAATAATTTTGAGTCAATCTTCAAAATGTATGATAAAGGAAATATTAATTATGTAATTTAAATAGCAACTATATGGATCGGAATAGGGATTATTCTCGATTCAAAATAAAGTTTAGTGAAGCACAATGAGGTATATTTTCTACCAATCATTGTTGTTTGTAAAACTATTTCCTTCCATTGTATTACATGATTCCACTAATATGTCTGTTGTTGTCTTATAATCAAGTACAAGTTTGATGGCATTGTTAATGATAACTTTGTTCCCTTCAAAGACAAGCTTATTTCTATTGAGCCAAGCAAAGGTTCCAAGTAAGCCACACAACATTCTTGCTCCATCATATCATCAAGCAGTCTTATCATCCAATTGATTCATTTAGTGTTCACTAATTATCTTACATGTCACTGTGTTAGCCTATGATGTCGACCCCTTATAACTGTAAATTTTTCACATTGTTAAATATATTTTAACATTTTTTAAAAACATTATCGAAAAGTGTTATTTAAGCTAAAATATGTAGTAATAATTACTCTCCTTATCATCAAATTGATAATATAGAAGTATTACGAAGTACCTTCAATCCTCGAATCCATGGTTTATTTGGTTTCTGAAACTAATTTTATAAATATAAAGTTATAAGCATGATACATATCATGATTTTAAACAAATATATCAAACGTTATATATAAGGTGTAACGTATCATCCATAACATGTTAAAATTGAGAAGTGTGGCTCCCGAGTTATAACTCAACTAATAAAGAGTTGGTAGTTTGTTGTGGCATATCTAACCTTCCTCTGTAATATAGGTTCAATTTCTCTCAAGAGCAACCTTGTATGAATTGTTTATGAAAAACTATCGTAAACATATACTATACTAATGTTTTCTCCATGATTTTGCTGTGAATAATAAAGACATAATTGCATTGTCCCAGTGTCTTTACTTTCTGAAGTGACACCGCAATTCAACAGTTTTATTCCCCACAATTCCATAAAAACTCAGTGCAATTTTTCATAGCTCACATGCAATTGATATATGCTTATGTTCCATGTATGATTCTTTATCAACAAGCTGATTGTGACACCCATAAACTTTGGCTATTATCTCTTGCAATATTCCAGTTCGAGATTTGAAGGACCGCGTTAGCAATGTACACAGCATACATCTGAAACTAGGAATACTTGACTTCGGTATACAGGAGGCGGGGGAGGAAGATTTCTCACTCCCGGGGTGCTCCCCGTTCCTCTTTTCCATCCATATTCCTGTTCTTTATAGCAAACCTATTAGTTCACGTCTACGCCTCTCTATTTTCATGAATAACCCAATAATCTTCATTGTAAAACATGACGAGCAGAAATCTGGACAAAAAAATAACAGATTCACAACTAGAGAGAGCTGCCTATAATTTTATGGTGAATACTAAGAGTAATTGGTAACCTGCTATGGTTTACCAGTGCATGTGCATCTCACTGCTATGAGCTTAGGCTTTAACTAATTCACATCCGAAAGCGATGAAAAAGGGGGGTTAGTAGATTTTAGTAGAAAGGGGACCAGAGGAAGTCATGAGTCTCCCCTCTCTTTTAATGACAGATACAAAAATATACAGTGCTCATCACCTCATTTCCCAGCCATAAAAGGGACACTTCATATTCCAGCATGCAAAACAATCAAAGCCAAATATATGTAGCTAAATAAATAAACAGGACTGTACCAAGGATAATAACTACAAGTCTACAACAAAGAAGAAGATAACAAAAAATTATCATCTAGGACCAAGCCATATTTCCCCCCTGGACCAGAGATCATAACATACATAATTAAACCACCATTCCTGTCATGAACATCATTGTATTTTAAATCATCATTTACATCAGAAAAAGTCATAAACTCAAACACCACCATGATACACAGAGTAATGGAAGTATACCAGCATACTTACGTTCAGAGGAAAGAGGTGTTAAAGCAAAGTGGTTGCAGACAATCTTCACAGTCAAGACAAGCATCCTTGTGGTGGGGATTCAGGTTAGCAGAGTAGAGACACCCACAAGGAAAAAATTACCCTAGGGTAGTGACAACTAGCTAGGATACCAAATTTTCTCAGTGAGTGATCTCTCTAGTTGCCAGTCTTTGGGGAAGTTCTGGCATTTATGTATACCATATCACGAATACCTATTTAGCAAGTATTGTATGAACCCCACCTAAATACCCCTATGCTACATGAACCTTCATACGGGTATCCACAAAGAACAACAAAAATATAAATGAAAAAACCTTGACAGATCAGAAATAAGGTATACTAATCCAGATTGACACAGATTCAAGATAATCTTTCTACAATAGGAGATTAGCAAGAAGAAGCATACTCAGTTGGCCTCTAGTGACTACAGAGAGGAAAGACTCCCCACCGAGGCACCGACCCAAAACCTCTGTACCAAGATATTCACAATAACGAAGAGCATTGCTCTAGTATATTCATCAGAGCATAGAGAATTCACCGAGTACATTAATCTAAAACCAGATTCTGGTAGTTTGTTTCTCTAGGATCATAATTACATTTGCAGAGAATCAAATAAATCGCCCACTTAATTCATATTTTTCATAACCAAACTTTCAATAAATCAGTAGCTTTCCTTCGCCTCTTGTCCATTTAACACGTAAGGCCTCTACGATCATTTTAATCACATATGCCCACAATCTGACTCCCTAATATCCTACCGAGAATTAACTTTTAGAAAGAGGCAATCAGTGATCTACAAAACTATCAGAAATCTGAAACGAAACAACCCATCTATGTTCCATACAAATCCCAACCAGCAGATAAGAATTAAACAACGCAACACGAAAGGTGATCTTCTTATGATAATTTCCTAACTGAAAATACATCATCAAAATATAGCAAAACGAGCTACACATCTAAACAATTATTATAATTAATCAAGAAAATGTCATCAAACCCCCAAAACTGAAGCTCCATTGGTCTAAACCCCTAAAAATCATTTCACAATACAGTCAATTAATCGATCAAACAATATAAACCAAAACAAACCAACCATATCCGACTAAGTGGGGTTGGCTATATAAACACAATGTCCCAATTTATCACCATATTGGGTCATTTCATCCTCTTTTATTAAGCCAATAACCATAAAAAAATCCATTAAATTGCCCAAAACACTACAAACCCCAAAAAAGATTACATTTTTTCATCACCAAAAAGTACCCTAAGCCTATTAGCAAAAACCCCAGAAGATTCTTTATGAGCCTCATCAAGCAGACTTTTCTTGATACCATTCATCCTCTTAATCAACCCCTCTTGTTCTTGTTTCAATGCTTCAGTATCTTCTTGAAGATTTTTGAGTCTGTACTTTTGGCCTAAAGATCTTACACTAAGCAAGAAGATTCCAGTCATGGCGAAGAACTGGATGTAGCTGTGCTTTCTTTTTACTGCGTTTGCAAAGAACCCCATTGGCTTTCTGGGGTTCTTGATTGTGCTGGTTGAGGGTGGGGTGGTGTAAGACATGGTTGAAGGGTGGGTGATTTGGGGGAGGGATGGGATTGATGGTGTAGTACTGTAGGGTAGCTTTCAAATATTGGAATTTGGGTTACAGAAAGGGTTGTTAATGATTCGGTTCGAACTCCATGGGTGTCCTTTATCGACTCGAGTAAGAGTGATTATATCTACATCAAAATAGTGTTAAAAATCACTTAAATAACTATTTTACCCTCGAATGAAAAAATCCTCAAATACTATAATACTTATAAATAGGAGCAAATACCATTTCACTCACCTTTTAAAACACTGTTTCTTATGTGACTTTAAATTTCGCCTACTGAGTAATTATTTGGGTATGGTGCTGAATTCACACTCAAATAGTAACAAAAAATCTTATGAAATTACTATTATAGCCCTCAATATTTGTAGATGTAGTGTTTGATTAACTTTTACTTATGAACAAAATAGTCATTTTAACACTATTTCGGAGTGTATTTAGTCTGACTCGTTTGAGCGCAAATAGGTTCACTGTCTAAAATTCACCCGTTCGGACTAGCCTCTACCACCTCATTCATTACTCGATCTAAAATTCATAATCGATTGATCTATCTAGTTGTTATTGAATGGAGTTTGAGTAGATTATTACCCATATTAGTAAAATAATGAATCCAGTAAAAAACGCATGCATTTAAAGATAATTGTAACGATTATAATAAAAGAATCTAAAAAAAGAAAGTTTCTTTTATCGGACAAATCGCATTTAAACAAGCTTTTACGAAGATAAACGATTAATTTAAAGAAAGAGATCAAAAATAGGGAAATATAACTTAAACCTTTTATATTCGTAAGAAAAAATACATACATTTATATATTAATTATCCAACTTTAATTTATAAATCATCATTTCTCATATAATTCTAGAAAAATAGTAATACATTTGATCATTTCTTTTTTGATAGTTGATTACTCCTTCTCTAATCGAAATCAA
Organism: Lithospermum erythrorhizon; assembly: GCA_019722365.1. Taxonomy (NCBI): domain Eukaryota; kingdom Viridiplantae; phylum Streptophyta; class Magnoliopsida; order Boraginales; family Boraginaceae; genus Lithospermum; species Lithospermum erythrorhizon. Next base: position 1,988,173 of record JADFUC010000954.1, on the reverse strand, counting down.
GATACGACATTGGCTCATCCACTGCATCTCAATCGACGCATCATAATAATAATTTGATCAATGTTTCAGCATCTAAAATCAAAATTAGATAAAATCAAATTGGAGGGAGCCCCCATTACCGCCTCCCCAATTGTTCTCCTCTTTCTCCTCCCTATTTCTCCACCTCTCCCTCATCTCCGCCCCCTTTCCATCCTCATCCAATCATCCTCATTCAATCTTCTGCAAATGTACAACACACAGATGCATTAAATTCAAAAATTGAACCTCTAAATCAATAAAAAAATAAAAAATCAAGAATGTTGAAGCTTTGGAAGTTGTACCAAAAAAGTCTAGCAGTTCATCCAGTAAAGACGCAGGTGATAAGCTCTGGGTTGATTTGGGGGGTTGGTGATGTTGCTGCTCAATCTGTTACTCATCTAACTACTACCAAACATCAACACCAATTATCTGTAATTTTCTTTCCATTTTTTTTTAATTTTTTTATTGGTTATTAAAGAAAATGGTGAAGTTGGAGTCTTTTTGTATATGCATTTTATTGGTTATTGGTTGATTTTGGCATTTGGGTATGTGTTAGTTTTTGCACTATATTTGTAATGCTAGCTTATCTATAACTTTATTGCCATATTTTTAATTTTTTAAAATATTTTTGATGGGTTATTAAAAAATGTTAAAGTTGATTTTTTTTGTATATGGATATTTTTTTTTGTTATTTGTTGATTTTGGCATTTGGGTATGTGTTAGTTTTTGCGCTATATTTGTAATGCTAGCTTATCTGTAATTTTCTTGCCATATATTTAATCTTTTTAAATATTCTTGATTAGTTATTAAAGAAATGTTGAAGTTGATTTTTTTTTTTTTTGCATATGGATGTTTTTTTGGTTATTGGTTGATTTTGGCATTTGGGTATGTGTTAGTTTTTGCACTATATTTGTAATGCTAGCTTATCTGTAATTTTTTTCCCATTTTTTTTTTAAATTTTTGTTGAATTTTTTTATTGGATGTTAAGGTTGAAATCTTCATGTATGTGGGTGTTTTTTTTGTTATTGGTTGATTTTGGTACTTGGGTATGTGTTATTTTTTGCTCTATATTTGTAATGCCAGCTGTAAAAAAAGACTGCAATTTTATGTCATATTGTCCCGTTAATTGGTTATGGGCGTGATGGAGGAAATGACTCAACATAGAGATGAATGGCGACGGTGTATTCATATAGCATACCTCATTTAATGGGATAAGACTTGGTTTGGTTTATTCTCCCGTTAATTGGTTAAATTATAATAATTTGGATGTGTGATTGAGTGGGTAGGGCTGTGGACTTACATCTGTGTTTGGTGTATATGTACGTCTGTCATTTATGCAATTTTAGAGATTATATATCATCTTTGTTATGAGTCAGACAATGAAATGCATTCTTGACTCCCTGCAGTTCATACTGCTAGAACTATTTGTTTTAATCACTTGGGATGATTTTGTACTTAGTATGTTGCTTGGTAAGGCATTTTCTAGAATCAAACCATTTATTGTGAATTTAGTGTAGTAATCTTCCTATTGAATTATAACCTATTACCTATCTACGGTCAATTGTTGTATCTATTTTTTATACTTTGAATTTATCACTCTCGTTGATCATATTTGATTAAGAATGAAATTTCAACTGTAGGATGAAGATGAGAGATTCAGAATCAACTGGAAACGAGTTGCTACAACTAGCATGTTTGGTTTTGCATTTGTTGGTCCAGTTGGTCACTTCTGGTTAGTTTTTCTTCCCCTATTTACTATGAGGACATCTTTAAAGATTAGTTAAAGATTGCTAAAAGACTCCCTCTTCAGTTAATGTGGAAACTTTAACTATTGTTATATCTTTTAGGGGTCTAGTTTTGACTTTGAGATACGAATTGTGTTCAATTTTATGATTTTAAACTGTCAACTCCTTCATACTTCACTATCCGAAGGGCTTTTTATCCTTTAATTTTTGGCTTGGCACTAGGCCAATACCCTTACAACCAAACATCTTAGTAAGTAAGGCATGCATAAGGGTGTTAGGACTAATTTCGTACTGGTGCATGTCAGTTTGAGTAAATTGGTTCCTCATACAAAAGGTATTGAAAATTGACTTTCATCATGTGACACTTCATCTTCTTCATGAAGCTTAGTTCCTGAGACTCGAGTATTTGATGCCTCTATCATTTAGACGTGACATATTATGGCTTTCTTTGGATGAAGAAGTTATTAGTTTGAAAAATAACATTTTTTGTGACTTGCTTGGAATGATATAAAATTCCTTTTATGGGGCATTGTTCTATAACATAGTATAGATGTGAAATCTTCAAGCCTGTATCTTAAATTGATTACCTAATCTGAGTTAATAATGCACACTGTGATATGTTGTGATTTTGGTTGGTTTCTCCTTTACCCCCCAGTGCATTAGATTGCTTAAAATCGAAAGTTTTGATTTAAGAATACATAATCTTGAAATAAGATATCTTCGATGAAGACATGCCTGGACTGCATCGATATTTTTTCATGTTTTAGTTTGCCTCTGGGACAAAAGTTGCTGCATTACATTTTATTAATTTATTACCTTAGTTAGATGACTGAATACTGTCAAGGGTCGAGACCTAATGCCTGGAAGGACAAACATGATCATCCTAATCCATTTTTCTTTCCACTCTGTGGTTGAAAGTGCGAATTATTGTGAAAATGAGGGGCTAGATTTGGACCCTTTACATATTTTCGTTGTTTATTACTAAGTTCAGATACTTTGATGTATTATCAAACCTGAAATACGTGTCTGTCAAAACCGAGTCTCCATTAGTAGCTTGTTCGAGATAGGAGCTTTTGGCGGCTGACTTTCTTAGTGCTCACGAGTTAAATTTTATCGAGGTTTCTTATTATTACTCGTTCAGAACTGTTAGAATATTGGCAAGATTTCATTATTAATATGTTTCCTTTTTTTATTGGATTGACATATGTATAAATAGACTTCCTCACCTTGTATAAGCACACAATTAATATGAATACAAAATGATATTTTACATGGTATCAGAATTAGGTTCCGATGGGACCTTGTGGATTGTGGGCCCACCTTGCATTCTTGTTAGAAACAAGTGTTATCTAATAAGTGGAAGCTTATAATCTAGGACTGGAAAAATGTACATCAAAATTTAATGGCTCGACTCTTTTGAGCTATGTCTGAAGAATTTGATTATACGAATCTCATGGTTTTGTTTATTGTTTATGACTTGTAGGTATCAAGGATTAGATCGTTTTATAAGGTTGCGAATGCATATGCAGCCTAAATCAGTCCGGTTTGTTGCTACTAAAGTTGCAGTTGATGGTATACTATTCGGGCCTCTGGATTTGCTTGTGTTCTTCACTTATATGGGGTTTTCTACGGGGAAAACTGGAGCTCAAGTTAAGGAAGATGTCAAGAGGGATTTTCTTCCAGCATTTATTCTTGAGGGGGGTGTTTGGCCAGTTGTCCAAGTCATAAACTTCCGATTTGTCCCCGTCAGCTATCAACTTCTCTATGTCAACTTCTTCTGCTTGTTGGATAGTTGTCTTCTTTCATGGATCGAGCAACAACAAGACGCTTCTTGGAAGCAATGGATATCATCTTTCCTCGATATGAGGGAACATGGAGGAAAAGATCAATAGCTTACCTGAACACTGCATATGTGTTTGGATCAACGCATTGCCATCATGGTATATCAATTCAAGGTAAATGCGAGGATATGCTCATTGCTTTCGCCTCATTCAATTCTCCCCAATATATTAAAGGGAGTCGACTCTTCGATTTCTGACTTTGATTAACAGACGAGGTTCTGCTTATCTCTGACTTCTGATACTAGAATCTCTTGCACCTAACAGATTGAAAGGACATTAGTTGTTTCAGCTGACATTGGCATCAGGTTATGTAGCTTCCCCTATCAAATTTTGGAATTATCATGTTAACTGATTACATCTTTCATAGATTTTGTTTAGGTGAGTGAAATATCAAATTTTGTGTAGTGATGTCATTACATACAAATTAGAAGTTTGATCCTGTGGTCTTCTGGTTCATGTATTAACCAAATCTACATACATCAATTGGACTGCTACTATCAATAGTCTCAATAGACGTCGTCGTAAATATGCAGAACGAAACCTCGAGTAGAAAGTTGTACTCCCTGTTACCTATCGAGCTCAAAGAATCGATTATCATGACCTGTGTAAGCATCAGGGAGTTCAACTTTTCATTTTCTGGTGCAGTCTCTATTCGTCGAGTGAACATTGGATAGCTTGATCGGGCTGACGTAATAGTCTGTCAATTAAGTAAACTATATTGGATAGCTCTGTATGACAGACTTGACTAAAAAAGTATTCATGGGGGAATGACAATAGTTGTCATATTTATGCATGTAAGTTTGGTTGTATTAGGATTTGACAAATATGTGGATTAACTGGAAGGGACTCATGACATCAAGTCAATAATGTCCAATATATTCATGCACACAAAATCTTGAACCAGATACAAAATAAAAACATAAACCTATATTCTGAACATATCCTTAATCTTCTCAATAAGTTTGTTCACTAAAAGCTGTATAATAGTAATGACTAATGAGTTTCCATAGATTTTTTTCACAAAGGCAAGATTTGAATTGGAACCAAGCTATTAACATCCAAATATCTTAAAACCATGGCCTCCTACCATCCAGTTTGTACAACATACATCACCCAATCGTTGCAGATGGGATCGAAATAGAAAGTGTAGTAAAACAGAATGAATTGGATCAAATTCCCTACATCATTTGCTGAAAAAGAGCATATTTATAGTGTATAGTATTTACCGTTTTGCGGTGATTTCATACCCTTGAAGTTGAGATATCAAGTCACATTTGCAAGACAGTTTATAGAACCACTGTCAGAAAATGTTTTTTGATTGCAAGAATAAACTATGTTCATAGAAGTCGACTAATAAATTTCCAGTTTACTACTTAATGTATCTGGTGATCTTGTATCCTGCTCAATGAAAAGATGTAGCAAAACCAAACCAACCAACCAACCGATCCAAACAAAACCAAGTCATATCCCATTAAATGGGCTCTGCAGTACGAATACGTTTCCATTCATATCTAAAGTTGGGTCATTTCCAAGCAGTAGCAAAAAAAATGGAAATATATACCCTCCATCCAAATACTCCAAGTTCCACCCTCGTCAACAAGAGGGAAAGAAAGATACAGCTGTCCAGTATACTACTATATTCAACTGTCATGTCGACGAGAAACATCTTGACACAGCATATGCATGAAATCATTCACACAACACAAGATCATGACAAATTAATTTAGATAATGTTGCAAAAAATAACATCTGCCTGAGTCTAATGATAAGAACCCTTACATTCACAAGTTCATCTTCACTGCATAATTCATTCAAAGAATTTTCCTGAATAGAAACACCATCCAAATTAACAGCATTCTCAATCAACGTACGAAGTATTTCTTGTGGGGGACTCCTCTCTTCAATTCTTCTAGACACTTGTTGAAGGTCAACCTATTGAATAATAATAGTCACATTAATTATGGAGTACTTGGGCATGAATTTTCATGATGAATATTTGATAAACTTGACTAGTCTGAAACATTTGAAAGGATGTATAAATTAATTGTCACGGTTATAAGATAGATAGCTAAAACTGAATGACCGAACTATGGTTACATAGAACGCATCTTGAGGGAGATGCAAAACTCTAATATTAAATGTATACCAATGGCTAAAACTAAATCAATGCATTCTCTTTCAGGTCAAGGGTTTTAAAAAATATTTATAACTATTATCTCAACTCCACAAAGCAAAAAACAATTGGTGTTCTATAGCTGTGGACGATGCTTTGAACATATAAACATTCATAGGAAAGAATTATGCTAAGTCAGTCTACATTAGTTATTTAGTCTCCTCAGTGCTCTTATACTTCCTAAAATCTGTTTGAATGCAAAAGCATACCTGAGTAGTGTTAGGAGTTGGTGGTACATCTCTCCTCGGCCTACTCTGTGGTCTCTGGGTTTCCACAGAAGGCGTAGACTGCCCAAAAGATGAAGCACCTCCTAAAGCCTGAGTTACAATAGGCATCATCTGTTGCATCATTCTTGACAGATCAATGCCACTACCTTGGCCAGAAGCCATGCCAGAGAACATGCTCGCAAGATCATGGCTGTCAATCTGTTGAGCAATTTGGTTGACTGTATTCCTCATGGCTGGGTTCTGAGTAAGTTGTCCCATCATATTTCTTAATGCATCAGGTGAACCGAGGCCTGTCTGCTGAGAAACTCCAGTCAGTAGACCTCCTAAAGCAGGACTTTGAAGAATTTGCGACATTGTATTAGTAATATCAAGTTGTCCGTCATTATTTTGTGATCCTACTGGTATACAGTCAACGACTGAACTAGTAGAACTAGGCACAGAACCACCAGGGACATTTTCACTACTCTGCCTGTTCCCAAGAGACTGCAAGACTTGTTGCCCGACAGCTCTTGATTGTTCCTGACTACTTGCGGCACCACTCTTCGTTTGTACTTTAGATTGTCTGCTTCGCCCCTGGCATTACAGTTGCAAATAGTTGAATGTGAGAAATTTCAATAGAATTCAAAAAATAGCATGTTTAGAACTTAATACCAAAAGCTGACAGCAGCTATCCTACCAATTAATATATTCATACAAACAAAGTTAACAAGGGGAAAGGGTACAACAAATATGCATTAGCTATGGTTGAAATTGAAAACGATTATTTTTTGTTATTAGGATATCAAACTCGAAGGAAATACTCCCCTTATCCAAGAGGTAAGCATGACCAAGATAAGAAAGTATTAACTTCTTTAGTAATTGTAAATTCTACTCCACGTTTAAGAGGCAAAAGTGGTCGATTAGATTCTTCTGACGAGACTCAGATAATTTAGTGTACCTTCGGCTGGAGACTGCCAAAGCCTAGGCCAAGAGGGGTTGCTGACAAACCCTGATGATCACCCTGACTAGACTGTGATGTGCCATCCGCACTGAACTCAGATGAACCGGTCAGGGTATTAAAGCTCTCTGCAGAGCTGCCAGAGGGCTCTTTAACTTCTGCATTGTTCGTTTCAACACCAGGTGTGCTCTCATTAGCGGCATTACCAGCAGACTGTCCATCAACACTTGAGATCTCTGACCGATCTGCATGACCCAAAATTTACTCAAGAAATGGTATTGAGCTTAACATTTGCAAGCATTAATGTACCTCGTGGCGCCTGCAGCTCACTCGGCATGGTATCAACGAGATGTCTCAGTCGAGAATTCAAATCAGATAAGTCAGAAAATAAAGAAGCTGCTGGATGTTCTGATGCAGAAGCACCCGGGTGGCTTGAAATTGAGAAGGTTGCAGGTTGTGAATGAGTGGCAGTTGTAGTAACATTTCTCATAGGCACAGCTCTCGTTTGGCCAGAATCACCAGAACCACTATTGCGATCTGCCAAAGACCCTTCTCCATCGGCTCCCCTCATGCCAACTGTAGAAGCAAGAGGCTTTAGTCTAGCCTTTGATCCAACAGACTTTCGATAAACTAGCAGCTAAACTTTAACATACTTTTTTTCTTCAGAGTGGGGTAGGGTTGCGGGGAGTTTGTAGTACCTGCATGAATATGGATATTCACATTCCTTGGTATGTTTCCTGATGGAGGAGGACCAAAGACGGCCGAATTCACTGGAGCCGAAGTAGAACTACCAAAAAGAGAGCCAGTTTGCACAGGGAAAGGCTGAAATGACAAGATTTTAATCTTTCAATCAATACATCTCGCCATCACAAATAGGAGCAACATTCAAAAGAAACAGGTGAGAAAATCCCAGTAGTTAAGAATGTTAGACTAAAATTCTTTCTTTTTTCTTCTTACTTATCAGAGTCCGCCCAGTATTTATAGAAAAAATAAATGAGAAAATGAAAGAAAAGAATCCGAGAACTGGACTCATGGCACAAATTAATGCCACAAAGAAGGTTCAAAAGTCAAAGCCTTGATGATTCTGCCAAATCAAATATAATATTTTGCTAGTAAGAGTAAGTTATCTTCCTTGTAAACGTAACTGGTGCATCCCTTTCTAATACAAAGCAAATGCAATGTACTGTAGTGAGGGAGACAACTAATGGGCTGTAAAAAACAATACATTTACATCTTTCAAAGGGCCTGAAGCCATGACAAACCTGAACCATTATTGGATTAGGCCCTGTAGGAGATATATAGACCGAAGGTCCAGCATTTACAGATGATTCAGCCTGCAACGAGGACATAAATGTCAAAAGAAACTCACAGTTGGGGCATAGATACAGAGAAGGTACAAAGTACATACAAGAGATTGTCCCAGACGTGTGGCCAAGATTGTTCTTCCAAGCTCTAAAAACAGTGCACCTAAATGTTGCATTTCCAAACCTAGTTGGCCAGACTCTGCCTGTATTTGTCCACGTACTGAAATGTCTGTAGAACCAGCTTCTTGCTCCAGACGGCCTGCAATATGCTACGAGGTGGAAGCCAATTACAAAGAAGAGAAAATCAGTAAATATGTCGAGAATATTTTTTATAGAAGCAGGACAAACCAAATAGCTTTGTGCTCCGACTTAGTAAACAAAATATTATAGGAAAACAATGACCACATAATGAATACCGCACTTTCAGCCTCATGCCGAAATATACAAGGAAGCCTTAAAGGGACAGTCAAGTATGAAATATCATCATGCAGCTATTACACGAATACAAAGAGTGTCCTCTGCTTATACACCACATATTTAAACAATCAAATTAAATACTGATCAACATGATATCTTTTAACAAATATTATCAAGGGTTTATAAAGGAAAAAGACAACTAAGGCTGATGTACGTAAGGAAAACCACTTACAGATAAAGCTGCAACAGCACGCCCACCAATTAGATGCTCTGCTTGTCTCAAAACGATACTTAATCCCTCCAATGTGGCTCCACCATTGGAATTTGTCGGCAACTCAACCCTAGGTAAGTCTTCGGTGCTGCCATTAGCAGGATCTGTTGGATACAAAAAATGAAGAGGGAATATTCAGAATATCAACTTGAAGCACCAGAAATTTAGAAAAAGCTTGATAAAATATTACCATTCCGTGCAAATGCTCGCTCCATGCGGTTCATGAACTCAGACAGTGTCTTTAGGGAATCAGGAATTGGCTGGAGAGAACAAAAAAAAGGATAAATCAAATTCCACCACGGCATAAGATTATATCAGGAGTCAATATTAAAATCTCACAGTACTGAGCGTAGGAATAGCAATAGCAGCTCCAACTGGGATTTGTACTGCTTGTGGTATAGACATTCCAGCAAATGCCTGTCCATTGGAAGAATGATTTCCTGCCTCACTTTGGGCACCAGCACCGCTCCTTGAACCTTCTGTTTCATTTCCTTGAGGTGTTGTTACAGGACCACTAAACTGAACACATATCAAATTCAATTGCAGAGATGAATATGACATGCACAATGATTAAGTGGTATACCCAAGCTATGGGTGTGCAGAACTGAAGTATTCCATTAAGGTCAACATCAAGCAGTGTTTTCCAAATCCCTCTCTCACAACAATTAAACATCGGTTCATAACATAGATCATGTAGGAAAGTAGGAGGAAAAATTCAACTTAATTGTTTCACCAATCGAACATTGTATGGAAAATAAGTTTACAGACAAAAATCGAGTGAGAACTAATCACATAGTTTGCTGAGATAAGTTGACCGTGCAAGTTTTTGTATTTGATTGAGCGTGCATGACTGTGCAAAAGAAACTTTGTTTAATTGTGTATGATACGAGAGCTGAATCATGTAACGAAATTCTTTAAAGAGCTACAAAACCTAACCACTGCCTTAAAATATGAAGAACAATCACTACATTTGGAAGCTGAACTATTCCCATATGGTAATAACATAAATTTTTAAGACGAAAATGAACAATAAGAAAGCTGAATTTGATGCTTCAACAAAGTTACACGGAAAATACGTCATTGAATTCTTGGTTTAAGTCAGAATGACGGATCCAAATTCCCATTCCGTAAAGAAAGCATATTCTCGTCACAATTAATTCCAGGTGTCAAAATAAAAATGGATAAATAATAAAAGTTCCAAAGTTTCCTTCCAAAAATAATTATGTGAGGTGTCCATGAATTTTCTGATAGATTTGACAACAGCAAATACCAGAATAATTAAATTGGTTATTATGTCTTATGGGTGGTCATAAAAATAATTGGGTGCTAAAATTGGCCATGGACAAATAGTTGTGTCCAAATTTAACAATTAGCCAAATATGGCAATATGACCCAAAAATAGGCATCAAATTAATAATAATCAAATTCGGCACATGGTGTAGGAGTATGAGACCATTGGAACAATTAAAGTGTACTGCATCAAATGCAACAACTTAACAGGATATTACGAGGAATAGTTCAATGTATCAGCAACACAAAATAAACTAATATAGAGAACTGTTTCAGACGTTAATGCATACACAACAGAAATAACAAAATGGAGGAAAACAGGTTCCATGTGATGCAAGAAAGATATTACAACAATAATTAGTTTGTAATGTAGAACACTTTGGAACCAATTCAAAGCAGATAAAAACAGACAGTTGGCATAGTCCCACACTAGGCCAATAAATAAATTAATAAACACCCATTCAATATGCAATAGCGAAGCCAACATCAAGCCAACCAAACCAAGATAGAGAAGCCATATTGACAACAACTAAGATACAAAAACATGGAAAACTGTCAATTAAGTGGATAGAGAGCCCTACACGCTGATCCTTATAATGACATGAAGTCTTTTGTAGAGCGTAACTCCATCATTAATGCTTTAGATATGCAAACTTATACAAGTAAATAACATTCCTAATTGATGGACAAGAAAGGTTAATAATTTCTACCAACAAGAAGAAAACCAGTGAAAACCCACCTGCATACCAGGAATTCCATCACCCATCTGACTTCCAATCCCAATTGAGTTAAAGACAGAACCTATGACCTGAAATGCAGGTTAAGTATAAAAATCTCGAACGTATACACAATTACACATTATGGATCTTGACTGTGGTGACAATCATATATACAGAAGCTTTAAATCATAGCACACTCACACGATTTATATCTGAAACAGCACCTTCCCCTTGATCTCCAACATTAAAAGTCCCTAACATTATACTGTGTGAAATTTGTCCAATACGATTACGAGGGCCACCAACGCCAGGTTCTTGGCCTAAATAAAAAGAAAGGACTATGATCTTAATTTTAAAGAAATCTTGAAATAAAGAAGTCAAAATTAGTCGGTGAATACCTCTGCTTCCATCATTTGTATTTGTGCCCCCAGAGGTAGAACCAGAGGAGGGTTGATATAGAGAAGGTTGCCTTTCCACCAAGTGTAGAGTATGCCCACTATCCATGTCTATATTGAGTTAAGGTTGAAATGCAGCATCATCACAAGGGAATGAAAAAAGGAAAAGGAACACGATCGCCCACTAATTCCAGGCAAATAAAAATTGAAAATAAATTAATGACTATCAAAGATATAGTCAGGAAAATCTCCCTATACTTGTTAACACTTGAAGAATGTAGGAACCTTCAACATATGGGGCTACAATTCTTCTGGGATAAAAATAAAAAGGATCTACAAAAGATAAAGAACTTGGCTAGTAATTTCAAGTAAAAACACGATTAAAACCATTTCCTCAAGAAGACAGTTACTAATCCTAAGAACCACTACATCCCAATACCCAGACCAAAGTTAAAGCATTATGTGGTACGTAGATGACAAACATTAACAATGTTAGGAGTTGTTGTTGATGATCCGAGTACTTGGCAAGGGGAACACTAAGCAAACTAATACTTAGAACCACTCTATCCCAATACCCTGACCAAATTTAAATCACCATGTGATCTGTGGATGACAAACAAGGTTAAGCGTTCTTAACTTCTTACTAATGATATGATAAAGAAAATTAGTACTACCATGCCTAGGATACTAAGTAGAGCCTAACTGAGAATGGAGATTTTGAAAGTCAATGTAATTCCCAATCTCCCACTAGTGAGAGATAAATAAATAAATAACGGGAAAAAGAGACAATAAATGACAGGATACGATAGTCAGAAAGAAGGTCATTGTCTTTCAAAACCTTCCCCCTAAAAATGAGCCGCTGTTGCACAACGGGGAGTCCAATTTGACTGGCTATTTTCTCCTTAAAAGCTAAAACTGTTATCTGAGAAGAAGCAAAAATAATAGATCAGAAAGATATTCAACACCTGCTCACGATCTGAACAAAAAAAAAGAGTATTTAAGTACACTGAGGAAATCAGCATATCCAATGCTGTTAAATATGAGTAATTTATAAACAGATAAAAATATAGTGAAAGAGGCATCAAATCTCTATCCCAATCATGTATGCATGACATGCTAATCATGCGATACTACATTCCCAATATGTAGTTCCACTACATAAACAGTTTCTAATATAACAACATGTGTATCTGTGTCAGTCAGATATTGCCACATAAATGGGTACAATGAACCGATGCCGCCATCAGGTCATGTAAGTTCCAACTCAAACACATAATCAAAGTATGTTTGAACTTTCCCAGCACATAGAAACTTCTAGAATTGCTCACCGAAAAGTCTGCTAAGAGTTCACACATACTTTGATTCGTAGTTACTTTAAATCTCACAATCAGATAGTAATAACAAGTTACTTACATTCCTGTCCACACTAAAATGGTAACTCTGGGAATCTAGAGTCTTGACATTGAGTTCTACAGTGGAATCCGAAATCCTATCTGTAACATTACTGGAGGTTGAACCTTCAACATCATGCTTGTCTGCCATGTAACCTGATATCAACCAGTAACTGTACAACAAGATTACTAATGAGATCCTATGAAGGTTAAACCATTTAAAGCACCTAGAAGAAGATGTAAGAGTAAACTCGTATAAGAATGTGCACACTTCTTCTCCTCTACTTTTTATTTTTATTTGGTGCAATGAGGCGGAGATATGCAACAGCCTATCCTAAGGAACAGACATCAATCACCACCTAATCACAACAACAACAACATTAATAGTAATAATAATCATAATAAAAGGAACATGCATCTAGTCGGCAAATTCAATGCTTAAATATGGAAAATGTTTTATTTTTGAGATATTGTGCCAGCGGCTGTTTCAAACACCTCCCCGACAAGATATGCTTCTTGGGTACGGACTAATCTAAAAGGAAGTACACTTAATTTGTCTCAATTGCTAATGTCAGAATTTACACCTTCACATAGAATCAACTCTTAATACTGTCATTACTGTGCGCTCATATACTATCCACCCCCTTCGCCAAACCTCAGAGTTGCAAGAGGTTACACTATAAACTTTGAAAGTCCATATACTACATAAAAGTGAACTTGTTTTCTTTATTAGTTGAGATATTCTCTTTTTTGTTAGGTTACAGACTCAACAAAAGAGAACTAATGCTCCTCCAACATAAAGAGAGATATTGATAACCGTAAAAGGATCCATGAGCAACCTAATTAACCAAAAACCTAACTGCACCAAATGCAGAATCCTATAAACCAAAACAATATCGTAAGCAACATATACCACGCTTCACTGTTCTGACCTCACTTGGGAACCCCAAAAAACTCAAATTGGGAAATTCCAAATTCAGTATTGCTGCAGACCTATTACCATATCTACCATATAACTATAGTTGCATATCAAACTTCTACACATACCTGCCCAAGGGAACTGTGACGGTGCACGAGCCCAAATCATTATGCACGGTGCACATAAATCATGGCTAATGTAGATATAACTCGGGGCCAGTGTGCATATTACTAGGGGCTAGTGTACATATTACTCGTTCTAACATTACTCATGACTAATGTAAATGTTACTTGGTTACTCATTCTAACATTACTCTCAAGTAAATCATAGGTTACTCACTAAATGTTGTAATATTACTCACGAGTCACAACTAATGCAAAGGTTACTCACGATCAATACAAACATTACTTATAGGGCTTATGCACCGTGCATACTCTTTTGGTTTATGCACAAAAACTCATACCTTGCACTAACTCGAAAGAGTCCGCAAGCTAAAAAAGCTCGAAAAAAATACTTATTCTAATTAAATAATCCCAATTGAACTAAAAACTAAAATATTTCATTAATCAGAGAAGGGTAAAACATAATCTAGTTACCACTTGATAATACTAGTTTATATTGGATTTAAAAAACACTACACCATTTCAAAAAAAAATTGTCTAGTTAAATTTTCAATTTTTCATAGTCCAAAATTAACAAACTGTGCAAACATAATTGAACCACATAACTTCGATTCGAATCAAAATTATCACTTCAATTGTAAACCACCTTAAAAATCCTATATTTTACATGTTTTTCACCAAATATTACACAATATATACATCTACACAAACATTTGAGCCAACCATAAAAATTCAAACTTGACAATCTTTTTGGGATGGAGTGAGTAAAAACTGAGTTAAAGAATAATGAAATAAAATCAAGATTATACATAAAAAAAATGAAATGGTATAAGAAAATACAACCTGACAAAGAGAAAGTGGACAAATGAGAAAATGGACAATTGAGAAATGGTCTGAAAATTGCAGCAGCTAGTAAGAGTTGAATGAAGATGACTTGGACAGTGGATAAATAAATTGTTTTTTGGTATTTGATTTTTGATTTTTGATTTTGGGATTTATTTTTCTAGAGGCCTTTAGTAAAATAAAAGCGCTTTTACGCCTATACGTAGTTAAATACGAAAGTTCGATTTTGGCTCAAAAGCTGATTTAAATTTTGCCTAACATAGTCGAGCCGAGTTTCGAACTCGCTTTTTCGGTTTGCCGAGCTCGAGCCGGAGGCTTTCGGGTCAAACCACAACAAATTATTATTTTATTTATTTAATTTTTCATATTTTATCATTAAAATTCGAATGTTCCAGTCGAACTTCGAATCGAACCTCGAAATTTTGAATTGAATCCCTCGAACTCCTCGACTAACCAAACTCAATCTTTCCGCTCGAATAGTAACTCAACCTATTTAGGTTCGGCATGATTTGACTCGCTTATGGGCCTAGTTTGCCAAACCATACCATTGTTTTGTTTGATTTGGATGTTACCTCGGACTTCGGACCTATATTGGGTAGGATTCGAAAGCGGAGGTTGTGCCTGAGTTCATTTTCAGCCTTGACTTAAATAGGATAAAAAACTAAATATAAGAGTACATGAAATTTTTTGTATAGGGAAAATTTTGTTTGTGAATCAAGGTTTAATTACTTTGAATCTTTAACTTAAAATGTTTAAACTTGTTTTACTGAGTAATTTTAACTTATATGTCCAAACATGCTTTTGTTTTGTGAATTTACAATGGGAGTTCACTGTAAGCGGTTCAACAAGTTTTGATGTCATTATAGCAAAGGTTGTAAGGATGGTAATTATATGACGATTTTCCTATATAGATTACCTAATTTCAAATTAATCAAGTTAATTTATCACATTAACACTATAAATTACTTTTTATTCATCAATCAAAATATTAATATCATCAATTTGTTTTTGCCAAATATTTTCATAATATTATTTTTTTATAATTTTTTATAATATATATAAAAACTAATTGATAAATAAAGTTGAAAGATCGAAAACGAAAAATCAATTAATTTAAAATGAAGTTAGTATTACTTACCATTTACTACATGACACGAAGCATCTTTTACATACCCAATATGTTCTTTGATGTTTGTAACAATTTTTACAACAATGTATTGTCCAGTTGACAATAATCCATGGGGTTCTAAACTCCGGATCAAGATCTTCACAGACAAATCCATTGTTTGTATAATGCAATAGGTCGAATATTATACAAAATTGTGTTGAGATTAATAATGAAAATTTCTACCTTTTTAATTCTTTAACGAATTCACTCTAAATTTGGGTAAAATGCTGAGTGATTTGTCATTAATGTTTAACCCTATTTGAGTACTAATTGTTATTGTAGCTTGAAATATGTCATGTTAGTATGATACTAATGTATTGCTTGGAGTTCACTTACCTATAAAAGCCAATGTAAGTTTAGAGTTCATACCACCAAAACATTACTGTTATTCAACTTTAAGCAAATCTTCTGCATGCCGATCTGTCTTAATTTTTACTAGGCAACAACCAGCATGGTGTGATATATTCTAGTAATTGAAAGCACTGCCTGCAAAGGCGACTATAAGAAAGTTATTTAGCTTCTAAAGAAGCCAGGCTGTCAGTAGCTTACCAGACAGACAATGTATTAAGATTTAGCTCCTCAATTAACTGCGCCAAGCAAGAATTAATATTTTCGCTAGTTGGGGTCAATTTTGGTTAAAATACAATATTGAAGACTTTGGGATTAAAATATACTTTAACGGCCAACCCCCCACACGCCACCCCGGTCACTTTTTCCGCCAACTCTTCCGACTTTTCCTACAATTTAGACTAAAAACGTGAATTAAGGCCAAAAACACCATTTTTGACCGAAAAACATCAAATTAAGTCCGAAATCCAGATTTCCAACCTAAATTCCTTCAATTTGACCCAAAATAGCACAATTTTTGGGTAGAAGTATCCACAAATATGGAATTCTTATATATTGTAAATTTTTGTACTAAATAGAAGCTTCTACCTATTAAAATAATTGCTGAAAATTTGATTAGACTACACAAAAATTTACAATATATACAAAATTTCATATTTGTAGTATAAAAAACACACAAAATGATGTTTTTGGCCTTAATTCGTGTTTTTTAGTCTAAATTGTCGAAAAAGTGGCCGGAAAAAGTCCGAAAAGTTGGCCGGAAAGTGGCCGGAGAGTGGCAAGTAGTGGCCGGAAGCTTGGCCGAATCAAGGCCGACCAATTAAAATCAGATTTTAATCCCAAAATCGACCTAACCTCCTGTTAAAATGCTAATTACTAACTAATAATCGCTAATTTGTAATTAAACGCGAACTGCATTTATATCATACTTAACTAAATCTACAACAATCTAACTTACTGGGACTAAATTACACCATATCATACTTACTGAGACCATTATTGCAATTTTATATGATATATTCAACCTATAGTTTTAAAACTTATTCGAGTACTACTTTAAGGAACAACCTGGTTGCGGGTAGGGACCGTAACGCATCAACTATAGTCTATATGATGGACTTTAGGAACAAGAATATGAACCATCACCAAGCAAGGAAGGTATCATATTGAAATAAATACTCATCTACAACAAACATAAATAAAAATAAATGAAGGCACAAAATGCAAAAAGTAATTATACAAAGGAAGTTATCATTCCACTAATAAACATGACCACATAACAAGATTTATGGACATGATGACCTCCCATACCACAATACATAACTTCAAAACAAACTTATTATCAACCTTTCAAAAGAAAAGCATTAGACCAAAATGAGGAAAAAGAAATCCCCATAACAAAACAGGACTCAAAATAAACACAAGGGGCACACACTTTCAACATAACGCATCATGAAAAATCAATAGTGATGTTCACCCTCAACTTTCTCCTTCTCCTTTTCTTCTTCACCTTTAGGATGGTATCCAGGCATCTTCTCCTTGATCTTGTCCATGATACTCTTCTTCTCATTAGGACTTTCGGGAGAGATCGTCTCGGTCACGACGGGGGCAGCCGGAGGGGGGACTTCTTCCCCCTCCTTATTATGGCCGGGGAGTTTCTCCTTCACCTTGTCTAATAACCCTTTTTTCTCCTTTGGCTCATCAACCTTCTCAATTTTAATAGATGTATCAATGTCAGGCTTCTCATCATACTTTTCTTCCTCATACTTCCCTTCAACCTTGTCCTTGATCTTCTCCTTCAACTTTTTCTTCTTTTTCTTCTCTCCATTTTCTTCCACTTCTTCCTCGCTTGACTGAAACATAACATAATAAATAAAATATTAAATTAATAAATTATGACGACATGTTCATATGTTTCAAACTTAATGTAAATTGTTACATGGATTAAATTCATGACTTAAAAATGGATCCTTCTGAGGCATTTAATATAGGTTATGTATTTATATATTTACACATTCTTAGGACATAAATTTATTACTAATGACTAGGCGACTGGCGACATGCAACTCAACTTCGAAAATTTTAGACTATACTATTAAAATTTAAGAAGTTTATGCAAAACATAATAGTAATTATTTTCTCAATTATGTTGAAAATGTTTTTACATTTGTTTAGAACGTAAATATTATTTCAAGATCCGACACTATAAATATGAGATTAATTAGAAATAAAAGAACTCACGCTAGAGCTGTGGCCATCAGAACGAGTGAACTTCTCAACTAAACTTTCATGTTTCTTCTCTTCCTCATGTTGCTCCTCAGCTTTTTGATCTGCATCAGAATGAGTAAACTTGTCTAGTAAACTTTCATGTTTCTCCTCCTTATGTTCCTCCTCATATTTATGTTCTGGCTCAGTGACATGGACTTTCTCTTCGTGATGATCATTATTAATGGTTTCTTCTTGAGGTTTCTTTTTCATGAAATCAAACAACCCCCTATCTTGGGATTCAACAGGTGCAACATATTCTTCTTGCTTCTTGGTGTGATCATACTCTGCCATATTTAGTTTGGATAACAAAAAATGGACAACTAATTTGGGAAATTGCTATTGGAATAATGACTAATGAATGTATGAGAATGCTTTGAATTGTGTTTGATGAAATTGGTATGATAAGAGGGGTATTTATAGTAAAGTGCCACACTTATAAGATGATATTCGATTAAGATAATAGGGGATTAGTTCATTAAATTGATGGGATTTGCCACTTGTTAAATGCTAAAGAAGAGGGAAATTTAGGACACGTCCGACAATTAGTACTAGTGCTACCGACGTCGACGTAACACCTTTGTTTCTTTAATTATTTAATTGCTATAATACTGTACTTGGGCTGTAGGGTGGCAAGAAAGAAATGAACCTTTCATGAAAGTTGGAAAATTTTGTTGGTTTTTACAAATAAAGAAAAGGAGTTTAGGAAAATTCTAACACGGCTCCTTGATTTTTGAAAATTTATTTTGTTTGTGTTTACATGATGTGGAGTTCAGTGTAACTAGGCAAAAACGTTACCATATAAATGATGTGATTTATTACAGATTTTATAAAGGTATTGTAATCGTGGTAACTGGTAAGGATTGATAGTACTAATACTCTTTTTATTTTTTCAATTGTCATTTAATTAAAATAATTATTTAAAAATAGTTGTCATTTTAGCATAATAAATTAATATTTTTATAATTTTAATGTACTTTTGACTTTTTTCTCTTTAAATTAACAATCAATCAATGATATTGTTGCAATAAATTGTCATTTTACATTTTCCATATATTTTTTGAATATTTTTTTCCCTTAATTTATATACAAATTCAATAAACGATAACTAAAAAACGGTTAAAATATTACTCTTCTAATACTGGATTAGGTAATAATAACCTTACAATTTTGATGCTATCTTATTTTTCAATTTTGCTAATTTTTTTGTCAAGATCATCCTTATATAAAATATCATAATGCGAAGAAAAACTTTTTATTACACTGGTGATAATTCAAGTTTTGCTTTTATAATTTCTGAATATCTCGACTTTCGACTAAACTAGGCAGTTTCCTTTAAATTCTCAAAATAGTTGAAAACAGCCATAAAAAAGCAAAGCAGATGGGCCTTTAATGTCCTTTGATATCATAATTGATCGATAGTTAGACTTATGATACTAAGTTATTTTTTTAGTATTTGATACTAATTTAATTATAATCATTAGATCATTTATTTTAATAATTTTAGATTTACGGTTAATTTTGAATGAGTAGTGATTCTTTTTTTGATCTTTAGTATTCTGATACTAAAATTTAATTTAGTACTAGAAATAGAACTTTTTGATCGATTCCCCCACTGACTACATCAGAAGCACATGTGTAGATTTAATTCATCCTTTCATCTCATCAAGAAATGATTAGTCGTTGCTCAATGAATCAACACAATTGAGGATAGAAAGAAGCAAATATCTAGATCTTTTGAGTTACTATTAAAAAATATCTAGATCTATCTACTTATAGTTTTATTCCAAGCAAAAACTCTGAAGTCTGACTTGTGTATTTCAAACTTGAATTTCGCAAAATTATTACATAAGATGAGTTATGTGAACTTCAGTGTTTAAATTCCAGAGATTCTCTATCAATACTTTCGACGAAATTGCCATACCTTTTAATTTCAAGTAAGATGGCTATTACATTGCCATAAAGCTATCAACCTGGGAATTTATCCAATATACACTGACCTAATACTTTAATCCTCCGTTACAAAAAATATGAGAAATAAGTACTGTGAATTTCATTTCAAACTTAACTGTAATTAATTTGTGAGGGATGCCAAGTTTTAGGATCAAGACTAACAAAAAAAGTTGTCGAGATGAAATAGTTTAACATAACACTGTTTCGCTCACTTCAAGAGATTTAGAATTTGAGTCGTGTTAGGGTCAAGTCTATTTTCAAAATAAAAATGTACTCAAGGCCTTCCTTATATATTTTGCCTTGTATATTTTTTAATGTGTACATATCTTGAAAATAGTCTCATATATACAAGTAAGATATATAAATAGAAATTCTTTTATTGATATTTCCTCCGTTTAAAAAATATACGATCATCTAAATTTTTTTCACACATTGACATATAATTATAATATACATTTACACCTCTTAATGTAATTTTTATATTTTCAATTTAGTTTTTATATTTTTAATGTAGCTTTTTATAATTTCTTAATAAATTATTTTTCATCTAAATATTTATCTATTTTGAAATGAATGGAGTATAATATAATCATTGTTATTTTTCTTGGTCGGATCAATTTCAAACCTGTACATTTTAGTGACAATGCTTTAGCTCAAGATTAGTAGGAGCCTAGTGGTAATGGTAAGTGTGGATAACTAGTAGAAATCTATAGTTAACAAAAGTTGGTTAAAAAACAAAAAAAACAGAAATATTAACACCAAAATAATTTGTTCGTTTCCATCCCTAGCTAAGAATGGAGTACGACGAATTAGAATGTAAACGTTCTTAAGGTAATGTGATCATTTTAATTAATGAAAGAAAAATCCACAAAAATATTTTGATAGGAAAAGAATAAGTTACAAAATGGTTTTTGGATGAAGGAAGTTGAACCAAGTGGAGAAGTACACGGTGTGAAAGTAATAGAGATGAAGGACCAATAAATAAAGGCCACGTAGGAAATGAACGTGAAAGGTTGTCCGGTTGTCATTGTATGGGGTGAAATTGTCGGCTTTGTTTGGATCAAAATGCAAAGGTCGGTAAGACACTTGCAGAGTTAAAGTTAGGGGAAAGGAACAAAGTTAAAGGCATTTAATAAGCTTAAAAAATATACTAGGTATAAAGAGTATAAGAAAGATGTTTCAGATATTTTTATTTCAAAATGCGCTTAAGTAGAGTATTATAGGTGAGATCGTGACCGTATTTAAGGGTCCAAAACAAGATTTAATTGTCGGGAAAATACTCATATACATGTGCAAGTACACTTTCGTCCCTCTAAATATATTATATGAACAAATGGTTCTTGATATTTATCGAAAATGTACTTTAGTCTATCTTTTGACTGAAAAATTAAATATGGACAGAAAGATGGACTAGAAAAGTACATTTTTTACCAACATCATGATAGCGTACATTTTCTAATTAATATAAGATATTTACAAAGTGTTGAAAATTTAATTTGGGTTTAAAATCGTGTCAGACTCGCTCTTCCTTCAAATTGAACGTCACAAGAGGGACTAAAGCCAGTACCTTTTCGAACGATATCGAGACCATTTACACATACCTCATATTTAGAGAGATGAAAGTGAAACTTTCACATATTATCTGAGACATTTTGACAATTATCTATCCAAGACAAAAATCAATAAATTTTACTATATTAGTTAATACATATAATTTTTAATTTAATTAAAATTATCATGTTAAGAGTGTGAAATTAATTATAAGTCAAAACAATTTCATAAATGTGTATGTAAAGTAATATTTATTTGATTTGAATGAAGTTCTT
Organism: Lithospermum erythrorhizon; assembly: GCA_019722365.1. Lineage (NCBI taxonomy): Eukaryota > Viridiplantae > Streptophyta > Magnoliopsida > Boraginales > Boraginaceae > Lithospermum > Lithospermum erythrorhizon. Next base: position 1,966,001 of record JADFUC010000954.1, on the reverse strand, counting down.
AATCTCTATCAAATTAAATGACATGGTCTAATAATTAACCAATTTTGTCATGTTTCAGATTTATAAATTTATTACCTGAATATTCATATAAAAAAAGAATTCAATAGTATTTGATAAAAGTTTATATAACTAAATAATTAAATAGTACTCCTTATTTATGAAATTTAATCGGCTCATACTATATTAGTACAATAATAAATTTTATTGAAAATACCGAGTGCTATATTATCTCAACAAATTTTTTGACATAATATATTGACAATGTAAAATATATGAAAAAATATTTCATTTAAAAATTTAACACATCATATTAAAAGTCAAAATTTTTATAACGGGGGATCCGTAATTGCCACTTATCGAGTGTTGATAGACCTCAAACTGACATAATAGTCTTCAAACCATATCAATTAGATAAACCATACTATGAAAGCTCTGTGCGACAATTTTAACCCAAAAAATATTAATAAAAAAATAAAACTCATTATCTCACGATCACCAACTCAAATATTTACTCTCTACTAACTTTTCAAAAATCAAAATTGATCAATAGTGATGATGGAGGGAGTACTATTATCGTATTGAGATTCGTTAACTTGGGGTTCACGTACGTTATGAAGAGGAGCAGTTGAGTTGAATCGTGATTTATTAATTTAGTATTAGTATTTTGCATTCTTTATTGCTCCCATTGCATTTCCATCCACCAATCCTCGTCATATTAGTAACACTTCGTTTGGTCATTACCTAAATTCAAATCCAAAAATATGTGGTATACCATATTCTCCTTAGTCTTGGAGTATTAAATGTTGGCTTCTATTGCTATTTTTGTCGGCAAGATATGGAGATATTAATCAACCAAAAGCTAAGGATTCTTATCCTTTTAAAGCTTGTGTTTATGTCATGATAGAATCAAGCAACCTTATGCTATAATTATATAAATCGGGACATGGTGTAACTTAGGTGACCAATTTTATAACACTTAGCAACTCAAATTTCATAAGTTGAGGTTAATATTGCCTAAAAAAGGATTTCTCATTTCGCAAGATATATACTTATATATTATTTTTACAGTTTGTATGTGAACCTTTTTAATTCTGAATTTAAGTATTTATCATGCATGTTTTATATAAAAAAATTATTTTAATATAAAAAAAGGGTTATATATTTATGTTTGTATTGATGATTGATTGATAGTATTTGCAATACTCATCTAATTATTAGTTGAAATTTAAAATTAAAAGAATGTATATCTAATACAATATTTAATTTTTTTAAAATTTACAATCAAGATAAAAGTACTAATCATTAATGATTTTATTTTCCAATTCATCAATGATGCATGCATGCCAAACAGAGCCTATATTACGACTCATGTGGACCCGGTCAGTGGATGGATTGTCAATTTTGATATTGATGCATATATGGCCTAATAGGAGATCGATAACAATGTTTCCTCAAATTTGACGACTATTGTGGCTTTGGTACACTCACACTTTTAGTCGACATGGAGGCACATGACTTGTACCCTAGAAACCTCACTCCTACTAGAGCAATAGATAGAAGAGATATTGTCCACGCAAGACATCCCAACCCGACATGACTGCTTAATGCAGGTTGGCCAGATCTCACATCGATACGGCCAACCTCTGAATACCGCATTGTCGTGTACGCTCCTGTGCTGAAATGGCTACTCCACTGCTTCCTGCAAGACTTCACGCTGGGCAAGCCTAGCCTCCCGGTAAGACATCCCTTGCCATCTCCTCCTGGCTTACTATGACTAAAAGAAAAAAGCGCTTCTCTTAAAATGAATATATCATTTTTTTTTTTTTGTGAGGGGTTATCCGTTTTTTTGGCTAATTGACCACCTCCTATAGTATTTTTAATTTTAGTTAGTTCATCAATTATTAATTTTTTTACCTAGTTCTTATACTATCAAGTATTTTTCTGTCATGCTCCTGACCTAGAATCATTTTACCCCTAACATGTTAAAAGAGCGAGACACAATTAAAATATTTTATATAATAATAAAATTCCGCCCACCACTTTCTCTCTAACACACTCCCACCTTACTCCCCCAAACTCTCCCCCCCAAACTTCATCTTCTTCCCACCCCTCACAATATGTAAAATTTGACGATATAAATAGGTAAAATTCCTTGTGTCTATATCGTAAAGATCTCTTTAAATTAGAGTGGTTTTTATTTTTGTGAGTTTTAGCCAACTCGTGGACATGCGTAGTAGCCAGTGCCACAAATTTAGTCATATGTAAGCCAATCTATCCTAATTATTCTTAATTCATTTGTCTGAAAAGAACGGTTGGGGAAGCCTAGAAAAGGTTGACCGGAAGAGCTTTTGGAGATGCTTATAATTACCACATCACCCATAACACAAAGAATCTCAAGCTACTATTAATAACACACTAAAGCATCTTTCACAACTACCATCGATTACACTTTCGATTCAATCTATTTCGCTTGGGAATCATCCGCCACACATCGAACAAATCAACCATAGTAAAGTTTGGATCTTTATCGTAATTCATATCTGGCTCACAAATCTCTAATGTTGTCGGTGATTCGGGGATTCTGTGGCATGTGATTTTCATGCATCTGAGGAATTTGTGACGTGGGAGTCAATGTAAAGCAGGCGGTGTCAAGAATGGCGAGTCCCTGGCAAGTGTACAAACGCGCTGGCTCAGCGCAAGGGTTTGGGGCGCAGGTACGCAAGCGGGTATAGTTACATTGCTCGGGGAAGCTGTGGCGGTCGGGGTGAATGGCTTGTCAAAGAAGAAAAAGAGATTTTATTCTAATTACGTGAAATATTTTAATTGTGTTCCTATACCTTTGTTTAGTGTTATACTAAAGTAGTCATTTATAGGCTTAAAGTGTCAATGCATCGAAAAGAATACAGATAAGCGACCGAAATAAGAAAAGAATCGAGTACCAAGAACTCCAATCAAAAATTACGGATAAGATGGTGAGAGCAATCGGGTCAATTAACCTTTTTATTCATTTGTTTTGAGTAACCATATTTTACTAATAATTAATCTACAAATAGTTTTAAATTAATTCATAACTTCTTTAACTCTAAACTTATTACTAATTACTTTATAAATAGTTTTAAATTAATTCATAAGTTCCTTAGCTCTAAACTTATTATTGTACAAAAAATTGAGGAGCAACTTGCACGAAATAACGATTTATTATTTAGAGAATCGACAAAAGAAACTACTAATAAGCTTATTAAAAGATTTTTGTTGAAGAGATATTAGTAATAATTAAGATTCTAATGGGATTCATGTAGCTTGTATGGAGAATTCTAATAGGATTGTAAGTGATCAAAACATGTTCAAATTTTACTATGATTAATTTGGCTCTAATATAACTATTTCAAAAGTTCGGGTCTGTTCAAATTGAGGTTCAAACGAATTAGAAAAATTCAAGTTCAATTCGGTTAGGACGAAAAAAAGGTTCGTAATTTATGTTCGAACCAATAAATCTATTTTTATGATAAATTTATATTGTTCGAGCCAAATACGTTGAACTAAAATCAAGGTTAGACCTCGGTTGTACTATACCAAACCAATCCTTGGATTTATTAACGACCATTTCATCAATCCCGATTTTTGGGTTAATAATTTGTGCTGGGTTTGAGTTTATGGGTCGGATTTGGTTTGTCCAAACAAATGAAGGCCCTTTAGTGGGGCTCAACCAATATATTGAAGTGAAGTAAAAGTCTGAAATCAAGAATTGCAAAAATGGGAGGTGGAGATGGGCACAGCACCACCTACAAGGGGGTCACTTTGCACCACCCTAAGCGGTGGCACACCGTCACCGGAAAGGGCTTGTGTGCCGTAATGTGGTACTTAATCTTGTACCATTTTCATCATTATTTTTAGTTGTTCATTGATTGTTTTATGGATCGTTGAAATGCACGTTACATATAACAAAGATGGTACTTTTTGAATTTCGATTTTTTGATGGTTGACTTTTTTAATTTTTTTATTTTTGGAATGTCCTATTTAGTGTTTTTGTTCTATGAATGCTCAGGTTAGGGTCTTTGACTATCAGTAGTGTACTGATAAAAATCCATGTGACTGAGCAATTGTTTCGTCGGATGATGAGAAAATGTAACAATTTTATGTTTTTTAGGGGCTAAAAAATTAGAGATGTGGGTCAATTTTTTGGGATTAATAAACTGATGATGTATTTGGGGACTGGCTAAAAGAGATTAAGTTTGATGCTTGGTAGATGGTGAGACAGCCTGCAAGTCTTATGCCCATTTAGTTGATGGGATTTCTTTTTAAGGTATTGCATGGTTTCTCCTTGGGTTATGTTGGGAAAGCTTGTGTCTGAATGTGCAAGCACATCATAGTTTGTAAGTGGTGACTGGCGGCTGCACAATGCTACAGGGGGTGGTGGGGCTGTGGATTACAGAATTTGTAGTTGTTTAAGTTGCCTTGTTGTTTACTAAAGGAAAGATACAGAAGTGAATCATTTTTAGAGGGACTAACAAATGTGACAATCGTTGGAAGTAACCAGATTCATGTAGTTAGCAACATACGGTTGATGTTTTTCCCATTCTATTATTTGATATTCCTTTTGAATACTAAGCCAGGATCTGATAATTTCATAGGGTGAAATCTAGAAGTTAATATTTTTGAAACATCAATAAGTGCATTTTGATAATTGGATTGGTCAATTTATTATGGCAAGTTGATAACCTCCTTTCGTTGGTTATGTCAGGTTTTGGATTTTTTACAGAGCCAAGAAAGATGGGCCAGTCGTACTGGTGAGCTCAAATTCATACTCCCTTCAATTACTTATGTCATTTTGATCGCTGGAGCTTAATATAGTTTTTGGTTTGTGTTCTTTAATAGGGCTGGAGGCATCCATGGGAAGGCCATGGTGACCATAGTCATGGAGGTGGACATTAGGTAAGTTTTCATGATACTTGAGATATATCTAAATGTGGAACCTTAATAACTTGGGGTTGTAATTTTTTATTTGAAATTCACCATAGCTCAATATTGGATTTTTGTCTTATGGTTCTTGTCCTCTCATCTATTAATGGAATATAGTTTGTCATTTCACTATCAAGGACATGCCATATTGGCTAGATGATGCATGTCTCTTTCAAGCAGTCAACGTTCTTGGAATCTGCATCCCTCAAACACATCTGTTGTCTTAATTGTCAGGAAAATATTGAGATATTTGCTGTTCTGTAATAACATAGTATAGTCCTCATTTGACCTTCATTTTGGTTCATACTATAAGAATGGTATCGGTAATGTAATAATGGTATCGGGGTGCAGTTACATCTATTCCATTGCCTGGAAAACAAGGCTAATGATATAGCCAGAACATTTTTTATAAATCTAGATCAATATTTGTTTAAATGACAATCTTATCCATACTTAAAAAAACTGAATATCAAACACTCAAAAAAGAGTTTAATAGTACTTGTTGAAATTTGACAAAAAGAGTTTAATAGTTTTTGTTGAAATTTGACAAAAAGAGTTTAATAGTTTTTGTTGAAATGTGACAAAACAAAACTGAATAGGAATAAGATTGTCATTTAATCAGCTATTGTTCTGAATTTGTGAAAACTGCTCTGACTATATCATTAACTGGAAAACAATGCTATAACAATGTTCATTCTATCAATCTTTTAAAAATATGCTATCATGTTTCGCAGGTGTCCCTTGGCGAGCCTAAGTAGTAAAGGTTTGCGCATAATTATGCTGATATGCTTTGATTATGGATTTGAAGGTCCTACCAAAGTACACAATTTTCTTGCAGTCTGTTGAATAAATGATAATGAAGAAAAAATGTACTCATGTGTTTTTTGCTTCTCTTTCAAGATTCTTTGTTCATTGTTTGTGTTTCCAACACTTGAGCAATGTGCTTTAATAATTGCGGCCAATAGGTTGCATCGTTTTACATTTTCTAAAATCCTCTCTGCTTTGCCTTTTGGCAAGCGCAAAATTTGATTGGTTTGATAATCAATAAGATTTTATTAAAACATGGATAAAAACAAGACAGACGTTCTGCTTTACCAAAGAAAATGAAGAAAGAAGCATGGCTAGATTATGTATCACGGAGAGCAAGGAGTAAGGACTAGCAAAATGAGAGAACTAATAGTCTAAGCTTTTTTTATTTAACATGATAGCTAATACTCCCATTGTATCAATATAAGTTATTGTTAAGTCTAAAAGTATTGTATTGTTTTGAACAAAAGTGATACTTTTTCATTATTTTTATACTTGTATTGTTAAGTCTAAAAATATTGTATTGTTTTGAACAAAAGTGATATTTTTTCATTATATTTATACTTGTCGATATAAAGTTTCAATTCTCATCTTAAAGTGTTGTGATTACAGTTAGTTAATTAAGGATAAAAGAAAAATTTACATATTTTAGCAACAATCACTCCTACGAAATATCATATTTGTTTATTGTGTGCTAAATATCCTTTGTGTTACAAAATGTTCTTTTTACTTGAAGTCATAGGATTCTAAATCAAAAGCATCCAATTCTACAAGTTTTTCGACCAAATCTCTGAAAGTTCCAAGAAGAACAAATAGACGTACCAACAACACCAACAATAAAGCAGTGGTGACTTAAAAGCCTTCGGAGAAAGGGTTTAATTATTGGCTAGTTTAGGTTAAGTTCAAAGTCCAATGGGTAACTATCAAGTAGGAGAGATAATCGAATAAGATTCTTGATTCACGGCGTTGGGCTGCCTAATTTTTATGTATATTAAGCTGGAATTATCGCATCTTTAACTATAAAAAATTACTCCAATCCAAAAATAATTGATTTTTCTACATATCGAATAAATCTTCAATTACTTTAATTATATTATTAAAAAAAATAAAATTAATAGACATGAAAAGATTTTAAAAGACTATAATTTTATATTTTTAAAATAAGAATAATTAATAATTGACACAAAAGTTTTTAATTTCAAAAAATTAAAGCATTTAATTATTTTGGATAGAAAGTATCAACTGGTGATAACCTTTTCAAAGTCATATTAGGTCATAGACTTGACCCTGTGGGACTGTTTTTAATCGACCAATCCGATAATCCAAATAGAATCCAATGTTCACTTAATAGGCTATCTGGCTATGTAATACTCCTAGTTCCAACTTCATTAACAATTCTCCTAAGTAATGAGTAATGGAACCGCAATTTTTATCTTGAGTTGATGAAAGAATTTAATAATTTATTTTTTTTTATAAAATTTAGGAATGAACCAAAATATTTTTAAAAAAAGGTAAAGTAGAATTTTATTTTTTATTTTCATGTCCTATGAAATTAAAGATTTTATATTCCGTAGTTCCTGGATATAATGAAATATATCAAAATGACATTAATTACTTATATTTATTATATATTGTGAAATAGTAAATAGTATTTGAGCTCCACTCTTGAGTCAATTCATAACCACTATTACAGCATCCTTGTTATTGCATATTATTCGAAGCTCTTATGATGTTTAGACGGGACTATCTTCAAAGAAATTGAGATACTACTCACAAGTCACAACCAACAAAAAAAGAAGAGCACCTACCCTTCACACATCCCTTAACCCAAGACTCTGCCTCTGCCAAAAAACCCCACTTCAAAATATCCATTTTCATTGGCAGACAGTAAAAAATATAGCTACCAGTTAAAGGAAGATGTGTTATGTAGGCAAAGCAACCAAGATCTTCATATTCATAGTTACACTTGTTGTAGTAACTGCTCTAATCCTAGGATTTGGTTTCCTAAAACATCATCATACAAATAACAATAATCAAGAATGCACTAATGCTGATTCTTGTTCTCTAACCCAACTCCCTAATCCACCTCCTTCACCAAATGATAATACTCCAGATATTATTATAACTTCACCACCACCACCAATGTCACAAAATACTAATACTCCTATTCCAGATCTGCCTCCACCTCCACCAGCTACAACATTGATTTCTCCGCCGCCACCGTTGCCAGCTCCAGCATTGGTTTCTCCACCACCACCACCACCTGTTGTTCAAGAAGCTCCACCACCAAAGTTTAGTCCACCAAGTCAGTTGGTGCCAGCTCCACCAGGTCCAGTCAATCCTTGATTGTAGTTTTCAATGGTACTTGGTTGATGGGATCATTGGATGTGTTGTGGTGTTTCTTAATACGTCCGAAAGGTGTTAATCGATCAATGTGAGACTGGTTCTCGATAATGCACCCGAAAAGTGTTGATCAACCAATATGAGACGGAGTTCTGAGTTCTCAATATTCGAGAAAGACAAATATTGTCTGAAATAGATTTTGGTTCATTTTTTTTTTGCTCATTTATGTTTCATTGTATGCCTGCTGAATTTCTTGGTTTGACAGATTGTCCTGTTAATAAAAGACATCATTGTATGTAATATGAGGAAATCGATGTATAATGCAATGTAATAATTGAGTTTCAAATGAAGGTGTATTCTTGATTGACAATGAAATGCTTTCACCTGTATCGTTCGAGTTAAAGTGAGGAATTATTGATCATCCTCTTTATAAAAGAAAAAAAGAGGTGGATTCTTGACTGAATTTGGGTCGACTCAATAGAAGTAAGATCAAATTCTATGCCATAGAGATTCATTTCGCATTGTAATATTGTTAGGTAGTTGGATTCGGATGTTGTCAGAAATACAAAGTGAGGAGAAAAACTTCCGAAGACTATTTATATCAAAACACAAGTTGAGGCATCAATACATGTCTGATTTATATAGATGCAGACTCTACCATTGAGTGCACCTGTATTAGGCTGTGCATATAACTTCAAGAATCCTATTTTAAAGCCTCCAGTGTCATAGCTTAGTCATAAGTGATAAAATGATTGGGGTGGAAACACCTCGATATGGCGCTTCGGATCCGTGAGGACTGAGAGGACAATATTTTGATAAAATATTTCAAGATTTGCTGCTAATTTCGTATTTTTTTGATCAGTTACCTTACATAACTGCTATTAGAATACATCCCTCGATTAAATCGAGAATGCCAAAATGAACTTTTGACTAAGACATATTAGTACTAGTGTAGCCGCCTTCTGATATCACCCAACTTAGTGTTCTGTCAAGATTCTGCAGGCGTAGACCTTCCAGAGTTCCAGGAATATAGTCAAAGAGGGTAAATGCCATCCCCACAAGATTAGGTATATTTAACCATTACTCAGTCCATCATTATCATTTCAATCGAATGAGAGATTTTCAAATTGATAACTGCTTTCAATTTTTTGATTATCATACTCTACTCATTTGTTATTTCGCTTTCACTTTTATACTATAGGTGAAAGCATAAAAGTTAATGATCTTTTAAAGCAATAATTCATTTACATACCTTTAGTTTTTTTAAATACTCACAAATAAAAGTCAAGATTCAAACATTAAAAAATATTTATGTGAATAAGAATAACTTGAAGTCAAAAGTGAATTATTTGAAGTGATCAGTTAATATGAGATTCTGGCATCTATTTGGGCAAGCAACAATTGACATCCATGGTGTCAACTAATATGAGGCAAATAGAGTAAACAGATTACGGAAAATTAAAAAGAGCAATTATTAACAAAACAAATTAAGTTAGTTTTACAACATGGGTTGTTATTAAAATAATTGCAAGTTGTGAGACCAAGATGGCAGGAGCCAATTCATCTTATTGATTCCTTGAAGACTGCATTATGTTGGGACAAAGGTAATATGTCTTCATAATGATATATATGATGAACAAATAATGATGATTGCTCAATGATTATGTAATTTCTCTGGCACAGAACCACCAAACTTATGATTAAACTCCAAATATTTTCATGTCTGCATGTTAGTTTGATCAGTTTAGTTCATCTGCAAATGACCACTTAACTTTACTGATTATGCATACTTTTGGTTTATATATGACAGATAATGAAATTATTTTTCATTTCTTCCATTTCACATGTTAGGTCGTGTGTTTTATTGGTTCCATTGGATATATTTAAATCCTTTTAAAAAATTTTCATATGCATGATTAGCCAAATCATTTGAAAAGCTAAAATTACTTCCCATCTGGACATGGTGAGATAATTGCTAATATGGTCCCGATAGTAAATCTAGGTTGTTGTCATTTTCGTTAATATATTTTAAAAGTTTTTAGACGTGTCAGAAATAATTATAAAATTTATAAATTTGGCTTAAAACTCGTTTAAAATGTAAATCTACTTACAAATCATGAAAGATACAAGATTTTCCGTTAACATAAAAACTTGAAGACTAATTTATAACTTTATTATAATTTTGAATATCAATTTATAACTTTCGAACTATCAAACACTAAATGACAACCTAAACCTGCATGCTATCTAGCACCAAAACAACAATCATCTCTATCTGGACATAGTCAGCAAACATTGCTCACTAATTTCTTATTAAGGATCATAATTTGGAGTAGTATTTCATATATTCAATTGCAACATGTGACGACTAGTTGATTGATTTCTGCCAAACTTGAATAAAATTATTTTATATAATTATATTCAATATAATCTACTTGGGTGTGAAAAACCTAATTGTACTTAATTTCAATGTGTCCGCATCAAGTCTAGTTTAGTTTTATTGATCTCTCTCCAACATTCAATTGCTAAAAACAAGTAGGATATTTAAAACGACGAACAATTCAATCAGATAAACCAATTTATCTATTTAAAGCTTAAGTTCGTATATATGTTCTGCTTGTATGACAATGTTCATATTATGATACTGATGACGCAAGCATGATTACTACTAGCACATAATCTATATATTAAGTTTTGCATTCGGTTACATTATTAATATATATTTGTCACGTGAGTCTCCAAGAGTCACACACATACAAGAAATCAAGCTAGGTTCGATTGTAAACTTCCGTGTTAAACAACTCTATAAAATATCGTAGAGATTCAATCGAATCCCCGGTTCGCGAATCGAGACGGCGAGCTGCCTTTAACCTTTCTCCGCCCTTCCGGCTGCTGATCGAGAAACAGGGCATTCCAACCCTCCCTATTTGCTGGTGTTTATCATCGCAGACATTTTATCAATCTACCTCCCTAAGATATTTATTCTATCATTCCAATACCCTCTATATAAAGTTACTTCATATGACGAACTTTGCTCATTCATTTTTTAGTATTCAATTTTGTAAAAAATAAAAAACTCTCTCCCATCCCTTCTCATTATAACACCAAGAGGTAGCACCTCTTTCTGATTTTTCCGCCCAACCTCGATTATAGCTTTAATATTTTTAAGCGAGTTTCCAAGAAAATCCCGTATAACTTGTTCACTCAAGCCAGCGTGGACAATTCTGTGAGGCATTCTACTTTTGATCATCGCGCTCTTCATCATATTATTTCTGGCCGCAACTCGATTATTCCCGTTAACGTACATATATTTCTCGTCAGTTTAATTATTGTTTATACAACTGTAAGCGATCATGTAGATTCATATCCATAATATTATCGAATATTATTTATGTGATGTTACTCAACACTACCTTCACTGGGAAATTAACGAGCCTGTTCTCAACCGAGCTGGCTTGAAGACATAGCTGTAGCCGAAATTGACTGGCTATATTTGAGCCAAGCTTCTAAGTTGTCCTCTTCAAAAGTCATGAAATTTCTATTGTACTTCTGCTTAGTTATATGATTATTATTATTATATATTAAAATAATTTTTGTTATAATTTTGTGATGATTTAACTTATCAATAAGGATCAAGCGTATCATATGATGACCTTTATTATAATTCCGCTTAATATCAAGGTCCATTTATTCATTGTCAATTCATTTTCATCTCTATTATTTTTGTATTAATTTTATCCCTTGTAAATTTAAATTTACATCAAGCAGCCAGTTTCTGGAATTGGCTTCCGCGAGCCACCAACGAGCCGAGTCGAGCCTTTGTAGAAGTTGATCCAGCTCTTGTTAAAAAATTCCAAGCTCTGACTTCTGGCTGAGCACTTACCTTCAACGGACCATTTCCGGATTACAAGCCGCCAATGTGTCTCTGCAGGATGGCGATTCAGAGGTGAGCAAGAGGCCAGATTGCTTGGAATTCAATTTCGACTCCCAGCAAAACATATTTAATAAAGTATGGCTAGAAATTTATGCATATTAGACACTGTATCAGTGTGGTTGAGTTTAATGAAAATTATTTGACATAATTACCCTTATCTTGGATTACGCCTCAAAAAACTTCGACGCCACCCATTTTCGAAAAGTCGACGCAAAAACGATTCCATATATCTATTTGAACGCTATAGGATTTATTTAAAATTATTTCAATAGTTCAAGTGTCTACATGAAATTTAGCCAAATTAATTATCAAAACAATCCAGAAAAGCCATCTTTAGGTGCTTCATGAAAAAATAATTTGTAAATATCAAGGTGATACCTAGAGGCTAGATGATGAATGTATAAGATCCATATAGAACCGATTAAGTTATACTCAAAATCAAGTACTGAGGTAAAGTACAACCACTTTAAATATATAAAAATAAGAAGATAATAATTTTCATGATTTCCTATTATGTGAGAACATTGAGCAGGGAAACTCTAGAACTAATTAAACTTCTAAAAACCTTCTCAGTTCCACTTTCAATACCAACAATACAATCTTCAATAGACCTCATTTTCTTAACAACCATCTTGAAATCTTCATCTCCCTTCTTTTTCAAATTTATCAAATTTTCAAACTGAAGCTGTAGAAATTCTTGAATTCCCTCTTCTGCCCTTACTCTCTTCGTCTTGCCCCCTAAGCTCAAACCTACCCATGAAGCTTTTCTCAAAGGAAGTGACGATGAAATACCACTAAAAAGTGCATTAGAAATAACAACTGTTACTTCAGAAACATCTATGATAGCTTCAACAATCTCAGCATCAATATCCCCATGTTGGAATGTTGATGAAGCAGGGGTAAAATGGTAATTTCCGATACTTTGCATCCATTCTTCAAGCCTTTCAATTTCTTTAGCAATTTTCTTTAGACCCTTAATATACAAAACCATTTTTGCATCATCTTTTCTCCTTAATGCAACTTGAGCACCCACATGTTCTTCCTTCAACGTCAAAACCAATGTTTGAAATATCCCAAAAACATCAACAAATTGCAAAAAATCCTCGAGAAGTTTTTCAACGAATTCAACATTCCCTCTTAGAGACTCTCTTGTTTGAGGAAGTTGCAAGAGATCATCAAGAGACTCATGAATCGCCTTGAGCCGGATCAAGAAATCGCAAAGCCAAGCCGTGGACCGGGTTTCTTGTTTAGTAGAAACCAAAGATTTGAGCTCATTGATTTGATCTTTGAGTTGAGAAATCAAGGGATGTGATCTGCATGGAAGACTAGTTGATCTTACATGAAATGTCTTCTTGGTTCTTTGTGTTGAGCTTGGATGGTTTGGAAATGATACTGATCTTCTAAAGTTAGCAACCATTTTTGTTGCCATTTCTTGTTTCTTTGGTTTGAGAATTATATTTATTTTGTTGATTGGTTTGAGAATATAATTAAATTAAATTAAATTAGTCGAAAAAGCACGAGGAATTTAATTTGAAAATTTTAAATTAGAGTTTTTTATTCAATAAAATAGTCAATAATTTACTTTATAAGAAATAATACATCGTTGTACCTTTAATATTTATAAAAAATGTATATAGTTAAATACTACATATGAAAGTTTGAATTTTTTTGAGTAAAAATAGTTTATAATTAGAATTGAGTTTTCCTACCTAGTGGTTATTACATATATATAAATTTAACATATAAATTAAGATGCATAATAATGCAAAAGTTAATGTTGCATGTAAAGCTAAAAATGAGCTATGGATGATCTGTTAAATAAAGTCAAGGGACCTGTGATTTTCGTTTTCCGGTAAAAAGGAGTCCAAAACACCACCAGATTTTGTCACGCTGGCTCTGCTGTCTTAATTTGTGATTAATGGCCTTATCCAAATGCTATGACGTAATCCCTTCACCGATTATTCAATTTTAAATTAAAATTATTTTAAATATTTTATAATATTTGATAAAAAGTATATTATATGCGCTCTATCATTATTATTTATAATATATTTTACGATTAACATGATTATTTTGATCTAAATCAAAATTAAGTGTCTATATATCAGTTAAAATTATAAAAGCTTATTAATTTTTTATAAAGTATTATTAAAAATTAAAATGGATAATCTATATATATGATGAATTAATGGAGTAGTACTCTTCCCTTTTTTTCATAACGAGGTGTTATATTATTAAGAGATGAAATCACAATATATAATACTTCCTCCCTAGTCTTTTCTATACTCATCGTTCTAGAGTTTAACATAATAATTAAGAAATTTAAAATAAAGAAGAAGAAAATGGATCATAAATATATTTAATAATGTCTAAGGATATAATAAAAAAAAGAGAGAAATAATATATATAAATATGCTTAGAAAATATAGAATGATAAGTAAAAAGAAACAAAAAAATTATGCTATGACAAATAAAAAAAAAACGAAGGAAGTGATAACTAACCGAGACTTCAATATTCATTTATTTGAACTGTTTGTGTAAACATAATTGAGGGGCATATAATTGGTCCAATAGACATACATGATTAATAATAGTAATGGCTTGATGTTGTAAATAACCTTCCTAAAATTCCACATAATTGAGTTCGATACTTGTTTATAGCAAAGTTAATTAGCCTTGATTTATATATAGAACATGCATGTGTTAAAAGGAATAAAATATGAAGTATTAAATTAATATTTTCTTCTGCTCCATATTGATGAGATCACGGTTGAAAATTTTACATTTTTACTGATCATAAGCACTTCAATACAAAATCATCTTCACATTTCCATTGTTCTAATAAAATTTTGAAAACATATTCTCTTCTAAGTTGTTGTCTTCCCAATGTGAAAGACTTTTAGAATTCTTCAATGAAAGGAGTACCATTACTTCTTACATATAAGACCAATTTCTCTGTAACTATGTAAGATAATAAGGCATCGACTAGCTTCAAAAAAATCTTCAAGAGCAAAGACAACATAAAAACATGGATCCTAAAATGGTTAGTTCCAAAAGGACTTCTCTGATTTGTATACTATATTTTCCCATTATCTTCTTCCCATATATATCCACTTTTGTGTTTGATATCTCTTTTGGCGAATTTTTTAATAGGTTGCTGAGGTGAAAGGGAGACGATGAAGATGAACGTCGTTCGTGAGGTTGTAATGGCGCCGACTTTACAAACAAGCACCCTGTTGATGTTGGAGAATTACATTCCAATATAGAGATTGAGGATGTTATTGTAACAATGTTGAAAATATTATATTATCCTTTGTAATATTAGAGATGGAAGATTTGAAGTTTATTTGTATTTGTTGGTGATGGTGTTTATTTAACAATGTTGAAAATATATTATCCTTTGTTTTAATGAAAATGTTCAATCAATTTTTCTATGTCTAAAGCTGCAATTACAAAAGTAAAGGCATTCTAATTGTACTTTTGGTATGAATATAGGCTTTGTACAATCATTAGCTTATACATATTCAAATGTTGTTGGATGGATAGTTATGCTGTGCCTCAATCATGTACTAGTTGAGCTTCAAGCAACATAAAAATCTAAAACTTGGCACTCAAACTTGTCAGTTTTAAAAACATGGTACTAAATTTGGAAAAATCAGTTCTAACAGACACGGTAATATAAAAGGCAACGGATTGGCAATATAAAAGGCTAAAAAACTTGGCACTAAACTTGCAATTTAAAAGGCAAGTACTCCGTCTCTTGCAATTTGTAATTTAAAAGCCAAAAAACTTGCAATTTGTTCCCATCTCAATTCACAATATTGCTTCTCTGCAAGATGCTACCACAAAATGAAAATTTATTGCACTACCACAATTTTTCAATCAACCTAGTAATTCCATGACAGTGCTAATTATTTGAGGATCATATGAGATTTGAGTAGGCAAATTCCCCTCTCTTTCTAACCGTAAATTATTGATATGAGAAATTCTATACCGATTTGAACCACCAATCTTCATTATCTCCAACATGCGGAGTTGTAGAGTTAGTCAAACATGGTTCGTTTTTTCGGATGGATAGTTGTTGAATGCCTTGATAACTGCATCGACTAGCTTCTCGATGGACCTCGGTGACTCTTTATGTTGCAATGATTGGATGGCATTAAAGAATCCAAGGTCCAGTATATTCAAATAAGAAGAATATGATGGTTGACATACCAAACGAATATCAAGACCACTTTGTGATGCTGCCAATTGAAAGTCTGTGTCATTTGGATGTGTTCTCGCATTGTCCTGCTGAATGAATATGACTTCCTCATTGGTTGATCGTGGCCAATTCTCTTTAATTGCAGGTATAACTTTTTCAATAAGGAATTATTTAACACCCCTCAGAATCCGACGTGAATCTATTTCATCTCTATGCCCTCCTGCTTACTCGACGTTGTGCCATTGGTTGGGTGACAAAGGAAATACTCCTATTTTCCGCAGAATGCTTCATTTCCGCCATCACAAATCGGAGTACTAGCCACAAGCAACCAAAAACACGACTTTTCCAATGAAGTTTTTGTTCGTCATAGCGATCATCCTCGGTTGAAAGATAAGATAGTTTCTTTCTTTGTCATATAAAAACCATTTTTCATCAATATGAACATAATTGTACATGAAAATAAATCTCGAATCATTCGAAAAGTTGTTTTGATCTATCATTGATATGCAAAACTCAAGGCGTGCCCTTTTGTTATCATCTTTCAAGAGTGGCTCAATTGCATTCGAATGGCGACGATGAGACCATTTTTTAGCAATCTGTGAAGTGAGGTACGATTGACCTCAAAGCATAAGAAAGTGATCTTAAAGTAGTTCTCTATTGCAATGGAAACTGGCATTTCGGCAGCCTGCCAACCTGGACTCGCTTCTGACCAACATTACCTGTTTTATTATGAGAAACAACAACTCTTTCCCATGGTGGTGTATTTTGTGTATAGCCCATATTCGTCGAACGGTTTGTGCTGTTATGGATATCATATTTGCAACTTCTATAATATCCGTTCTTCTTAATTTTCCATTAGAGGTCTTCCCTAGTAAGACATAATATACCTTCCATCTATTTATATTAGATAGCATATTGTATTTCTTCCATCCTGCAAAAGAAAGCAACAGGTGAAAGTGAAGTTACTATATCAAATGAAGTACATAATACTCATACACTATTCTATCTCAAATTGCTATATCAAATGAAGTACAAAATACTCATACTCTGTTCCACCTCAAATGACTAAACTAGAACTATGGATAAAAACAAAAACTACATGGTCTCTCTTGTTCCATCTCATTTGAATATTTACATTGTGTTTGTTGAAGAGCCATGATAGAAAATATTTTAAAATTTCAGTTAACTCATGTAGTAATGTTGGATATGAAATGATAAACATGGAGATTATATAAATTGTGACAATTCAAATTTACCTCCAAAAATGTTTAAATTTGTTAATGAATTGGTTCCAAAAAAAATTCAAACTTTTAATGTATTGCCCCCAGAATAGAGAGTACACATTGGTGTCGGCCGGTTAAGTTATCCATATTCTGAGAATGTTAATGTTGTTCTTGGGTTGAGATGCTAATTAATGAATTCTCATTAATTTCAGCTTTTTGGTATGAAAATACATCACATGATTATTTTAATCTTTATTTTATTAAAGGTATATTAGTAATTTATCTAACCTCAAAGTAAAATTTTACTTTATAGTCATCTAATATGAGATGGAGGGAGTAATAAAGATGGCCTACTCGACCAATTATGCATGTAGTGATACTTGCTAATTCGAATTATTATGTCGTGGAGAATTCGAGATGATGGGTTCTATAATGGAGAAAACTACAGGTTGGGCGGGCTCCTTATCCCAAAACTTTTATTTGATAGTTTTTGTTTCTATCAAGCATGCGATGATATAATTAAATCCAATAATCTATACATGGGCACCAAATAATGCATTATTTCTGGCCTATCCCAAGGCCCCAAATTTGTATGCTTATTAGCACACTTAGATCACATAGAGCCTTATACTAGCCTCTGCCATTTTTAACTTAAAAAATTGAATGCTTGAATACCCAATAATTTGTCTATGAGTCTTATTGGTGCACATTTACTAGTTAGAGTTACATAAATGTTACATGTATAGTCCTCGACTTTAATAAATGTACAACGTGATATGCCATCATCATCGTCTAGCTAGATCATTATAGTTTAGGCTGTTGAACATGGTATATTAGGTGTAAATTATGGTCCAAGATATCATAATTCACCATGCATGATGAATGAAATAGCTAGTGCTAGTATGCAGTACCAGTAATAGCTGAGTTTGCAAAACAGTGGTCCATCAGGCAAACAGTGGACGGATCACATTATTATTGTTTACCATATCGTTTCATTAATTGAAATAAAAAGGTAAACAAGAAAGTCCTCCATCCTATATATCAACTCAATTTAATACCTTGAATTGAGTTATACTTATATGCTTACATCTAGGGTTGAAAATAGAATTGACTAAAAATCTATCTGCTGCCTTCAATACATAATTTGTTGAAATCCTCGTTAGAAGAATCATTTGCTTGCCTGGATGGTTTCTCAGTGGCAAAACATGTCAGATTATTCAGAAAGTTGTCCTTCTATTGATTGAAAGATGATTCTTTCATTTCCCATAGGATAAATTAGTTGAACACTAGCTTGTCCTCCCTCTTTTTTCTAGTTATCGTTTTAGCCATTTAAATATAAATTAAAAAAGAAAAAAGTAATAAAAAAATATATTCAAAATGTAGAATGACAATCAATTGAAACAATATCATTGGTTGGTTGTTAATTTAAAGATAAAAAGTAGTCAAAAAGTATATTAAAAATGTAAAAATATTATTTATTATGCTAAAACGACAACTAAAAAAATAAATTTCTTTTGCTAAAAAGACAATTAAAAAAATTAAGGGAGTAGTATTCTACAATTATACTAACAGTCAAAATTCAGTAATAACCATGTGAGTCAACTACCAATTTCAGTTGGAATCTTCAAAAGCCTGGTGGCATGAATGGGCCTGCCTTAATCCTCATGATAACTTTGTGTTCTCTAATGTTTTAATATTTTGATTTAAAAAAAAGGCAGCATAAACAATTGGTAGTTTGAGAGATGTATTATGGATTCATGGTTAATTAAATTTGTGAATATTGAGAAAAGATTTTGGACTGTTTCGTCTATTGTCAATTGGTACAAGGTACAAAATGCAAGTTGTAAAATTTTAAGCCACTATATAATACAGGAATAGAGTATACCTATTATTGTATTTCACTATTTTTGTTTCAACTTCTCCAAAAAATACAAGTGGTAGACAAAAAATTAAATAAAAAATCCTAATACTCTTGTAGCCTCTATCTCTACAAATCCAGCCCAAGGCCACAAATACTCTCTGAAGATGGGGCAGCCCAATGGGCCGTCCGATTCCTCATCTTCTCAAAATCATTTACACATTGGCCCATCTTCAAAGCCAAAGTCCTTTTCCTAGCCTTAGCAAGCTTGGGCCCGGCAAATTTATCAAAAATATTTTCCCAACCTTGTTCCCAATCAGAATGGGCATCACAAAGCTGGACCGATCCATTAGCCCATTGAGTCCAGCTCCATCCTTTTAAAAGGCCATTCATTATTGGGCCCACACAAGGCCCAGTACAAACAGGGTTACATGCCCTACACTTGGCACCATTAAGTGGGCCTGGGCTGGACATAGCTGCAACAGGGACCCCATAGCGACTAGGTGGATAATCATATTTACGGTCCGTTACTATACAAAAGGGGAGGGGTTTGGTTATATAGGAGACATTTTGGGTTGTGAGTTGGGCCTTAAACGACGATTCGGAGTTGAGATTGCGAAGCCCGGCTTGGTCCAGTTGAGTAATTAGTGAAAGTCTTGAAAGAGCTACAATTGATGTGTTGAGGTCGCCTAATCCGAACCGGTCGTTTAGTCCCCAATACGATGACCCGGGTGGGACCACGTACTGGCCCCGGATAAAGTTTTCGGGTCGGAGCGGGTTAGACCAGTAACCGTCTACTCTTGTTCGGATGATCCAGTCGTAGTTGAAGTTGTTTCGGGTTTGGTAGTCTTGGATCATTGTCAAGCATCCTTCTACTAGCTGGAAGTATTGTAGCAAACCCTGTAAATAACATAATTAGGAATCACAAAAACAAGGATATATCAATATATCAAAATGACACTATGATCATATAATATTGTAAAATAGGCCCTTTGTGGTTGGGATGATAAAATCAACCAACTTCATACCTAACGTGGATTGCATTAACTTTGCACAAATATAAATGGCAGGCTTAAATAAGAGTGTTAGCATGAAATGTATGTGCCACCTAATTTGAACAATAACAAACTTTATCCACCAAAAAAGTTAGCTTCAAATCTAATATCAAAATATCACACTATTAAAAATTACATAGTAAAACACTCTTATGAGAAAATGTTGAACATTAAAAACTTTATTTGAATAAATCAACTTATGGTAAAATTTTGAAACCATTAAATGAGATTATGACCGTAGCGTAAACAGTAGACTTGATGGAAATGCTACGTTAGGCAAAATGTACCAAACTTGTACTTTTGTTTGTCAACAGAAACTGAAATAACGACACCCAACCAAAGAATTGTTTGGAAATAAACAATTGAGGCAAAACAGTACAAAGATAATTGGACAACCATACCCAATGCTATCCAACCCCAACCAAAAATAACCTTTGGAGTGAATAATAATTGTATACAAACACGATTTAGAACCATCCAATTCACATAATTTGACATTACATTAACAATTTTATACTCCCTATAACATATATTCCTTCCGTTCTCAAAGTTCATTCTTCAATAAATAGTCATTCTATTTTTAACCAACAATTTCGAACTCAATTAGGTAATAAACAAAACGAGTTAATATTCTCTTACAAAATTAATAAAATAAGATTGATATATCAAAAGAATGTCACAAGTTGTCGACGTTTAATAGCATAACTTGAGTCATGTAACTTTTGGTAAGTGAAACTTGATCTATACTAACAGAAAGATAACACAAACACTCTCCAAAATTGAAGTGCTTCTCCAAATGAATTTTATAATACTCAAATCAATTTTCATCACTAATCAATCCAAATAATAATCACAAATAAACCATCCAAACACACACACACGCACCAAATAAACCAATATGGTTATTTCAAAATCAATATTAATGTTCCAATAATTCCCCGTCCCATATGTTACTAATAAATATTAATATTCCAATAAACGAACATAATTTCCCGTCCCATATTTTACTAACAGACCCAAGCCGACACGTACCTGAATCCCATTAGGAGAATTCTGCGCAGACAGAACCCGAAGTCGAGACTCAGTCTCCGGAATTTTTTTGGGCTCGAAAATCCTAACGGAAGCAATCCTGGGGGCATCTTTCAACAACCCCAATTTATACGATTTATCATCCAACGGACTATGCAAAAACAAATCAGCATTTGGATAAATTCTCAATACCCTCTGAATAATGGACGGTCCAGATAACTCAAATCTACGGGCCCCACCAACTAAACAAACCCCAATTTTCTTTTTATGCAAATCTTCCTTAGGCAACAACGTTGTATTATTATTTAAGTTGGAGTTTTTTGTCGGAAAAGGAGGTTGTGGTGGGGGGGATGAGAGGAGGAGGAGAGATTTGAAATGGGAGAGAAAGGGGGAGGAGAGAGAGAGAAAGAGGAGGAGGGAGAGAGGGAGGAGGAGTATCCATAGTAGTAGTTTATTGTTGTGGAGATCTTTTATTCTTCTGGGAATGTCAAATGAAATGGTTGGAGGGTTTAGGCTTTTCATTATTCTCTTGGGGGGTGTGAGTTTTTCATACAATATTAAACAAAGAGATGATAAAAGGAGGGAGGGGGGAGGTTTGGGAATGTTGTCAAACTTATGGTTCCTATTTGTTTGAATTTTGAAAGGTTTTTTTGACAAGATTTTTGGGTTGGTTGCAATCTTTGAAGAGGTCTTTTTGTTGGATGGGGTGGAGTGGAGCAGGGTTTGCTAGCCCTGTTAAAAATTTTTTGAAAGAAATGCGATTAGGTTAAAAGTCGGGTCGAATTAGTTCGAATCGATGTTTCTAATTTTAGATTCGGTCGAGCTTGAGCTAGGGGTGAGTTCGGATCAAGTACGTAATTATAATTTTTTTTTTTTATATTTCATCATTTAAAATTTGAATTTTTTGATTGAATTTGAGCCAGAGCGCCGAATCTTGACTTTTCGAGGCAAGTGTCGAGCGGCTTGATTTTTCGATTTGTTTGAGCGCCGAGGCACTCTTTCGGGTCCGATAGGGTTCGGCTTCGTTCACGTGCTACGGATGGGATGGGGGTGGGGTGAGGTGGGGTGGGGCGGAAGAGGAGGTGGTGTTGTACGACCTAAGTTATGAAGGTTGTATAAGAATACATCATTAATATGGATCATTAATACCTCATTAATTGATGATAGTAATGTTGAAATATTGGAGAGTAACATATGCATTAGTTGTTTAGTAACCTTAAAATAGTTGGATTAGTAACGTTACCATTAATCGATGTTGAATTGTTGAAAATGGTATTTACATTATATCTTTGGTAAAGTTAAAACTGTTGAAGTTGAGGTATTATGTCCTATTTATATATAATAAGGTAATAATACAATTGTTAATAATTCTATGATCAATAACTATTGTGAAAATAAAATACTTAAAGTAAGCGTATAGTTTGATGGCACAGTTCGGTGTCGATGTAGCTTAGGTAGAGGCGATTTGTCGTCGAGGATTTATTTATGATCGAAATTACAAAATAAGGTGCTGCTGAATGTAAAATTCTGCTTGGCATATTATCGATAAAGATGTATGGCTCGGGGGCTCTCACATTATACTTATTTGCATGGAATTCGGCTCTTATCACTGGTAATGTGTCAAGCTACGTGATCTTTTTCTTTAAAATATACTTAATTTGTTATGTAAGTTATCGCGGACAGTTGTCTGATACTAAAAGATTTATAGAAAACTTATTTCAAATACGTTAAACTTTCTGTGATAAAATACTCACTTGGCTCGTATGTGTCTGATATCTTGATCTACTAACTTTTGTTTATTTCCTTTAGTCTGCGTTAGAGGCGAATTTATATAGTGTAGGCGCGTCCCAACGTTTAAATATTACTATAAGCGAAGAGATTCCATCTAAGTAGATATTAAATGAATGGAGTCTTTTTCCTTATTTTTAGACTTGTAAATCTTGTTTTAGCGATTATCGAGAGAGTAATGCCTTTTTGTAATAGAATCGTATCTTTGAGATCTTCTTTAAATAAGGCAATAATATCTTGCACGAAAGATTACTAGAACTTTCGAATAGTTTCATCATCGAGGGCCAGGTTGGGTAGAAGTGACATCTTGAAATCTTGACCAAGCTTGATCTTGTTAATAAACTAAAGCTTTGGGTTGGTTTTTCGCAACAAATATTTTTGAGAACTACCATCCCGACGTAAATATCGCTAATAGACCTGAACAAGGAATCAATGTTTGAACACAAGCGTAAGACCAACTATTAATACATGTCGAGTTGAGACGGAGGACTAAAACAAACATCTGACCATCTGAGAATATTCCACGTTAAATCACAAACACGTAGCGATAAAAATTAAAAATGCTCAGCGTAGGGTTATAAAATCGAATCCGTAGGAGTTCTCGATCCGGACATACCCTGTTGTCAAAAACATAACCAAAAGCATTACTAGTTAGCGGATGGACACGCCCGAAGACACGTTGACGGCCGCGTCGCTGAAAGCGTCGACATCGCCAGCACCAGGTCGGACTTTTCGGATGTACTTCAAACCGCAGTTTTCGAGCCGTGCTTCGTGAATCGCTCTGTTGAATCTTAGAGGTTTCTTTTACCCGATAGCGAACATTCCCGTCGGAGTGACTTGCAGTCCGCCGTTATTTGGAGGTCCCCGAATGAACATCCGGCATAAATGCGTCCACTTGGTTAGTTTGGGGCGTGGTAATGACTTTCCGGAGTCGCTCATGATGCTCGTGAGTGAACAGCCGGTGTCTTGTCAGGAGAATCTGCGGTCGTATGAGATAGGCGGTGGAGCAGCGTAGCATGAGATTGGGCGTGTTGAGTGATTCCCGAACAAAAACGCCGCCATATCAAGCGAAGCTCCGGTCGATCCTTATACAAAAAAACTTTCCCAGCTTGGCCGTGCAACCGTATTTGGCCCAGCAGCCCTTAAACGAAGTCCGCATCGAGGCCGTATGTCAGCACGACTTCCTCCAGATTAACACGCGGCCCATGTCATTTCGATGCAGATTATATCCGTACACCACGATGGGTCGCCCAAAGTAGTCGTGTCGATCTAGGGGAGAAATCGGTTGTGGAATGTTACCTTTATATGATATTGTTGACTATGACTCGTCAGCGTCTTCTGTCGTATTTACAAATGAACTCGAACAAGTTTTTTGGGTAGTAGGGGCGGCCGCTCAGCAGTCGACATAACCGCCTCTTTAAGGATCCCAATGATGTTAGGGATTCTGAGTAACCTTAGGCAATATCTTACTGCGGCGATCAAGCCGATTGGTAATGGCTTCCATCGGCCCTTTTCTTTCCTCGGAAATTGAAAGAAACATTAGTCGTAGGGACTTATTACGTTCTTTGGAATTAACTTCTATTCCCGATCCGATTCTATTCTCAAATTTAGTCGAAACTTTCCATACGTCTTTCTCATAACTTACTCCGTCGCGCTGACAGCTGTCTTAAATGCGTAGTCACCCCTTCGGGATCGTTAACTTGTTGTTAGCACTCATGACGTTAAATTAAATCGGCGGATGTCGCGAACCCAACGAGGAAGTGGTATACTTTATCTTTCATACCAATGAAATTTTCCCTCTCTTTCACTTATTGCTTTCGTCGGCGGCCTTATTTCCTTACCGGCCGCTTAGCATGTATTTCTCTTTGTCAATTTTTTGTTTGGGTTTGGAAGGTCAGAGCTCGGCTCATCTTTTACCGAACTTCCTCTTGCTTGGAGCTTAACGTTTCGCGGCTGATGGCCTTCGCGTCTTCATTCAATCTTTGTTATAATCTTGATCCAGCATGTCATGAAGCCTCTTTTAGTTGTAGGCTCCAGTCGGCGACTCTTGGTATGTCGGTGGGCGTACCTCGCCGATGTTTATACATTAAATGCCTGCAACCGGATAAATGCTTGAGCAATAATTTTATCGAGGTGTCGCCCAGCACTTGGATCTTCCGTGGTATCGAGCCTTCGGTGCTTAAAGTCGCCCAACAACGTCATGGTCACCGGCAGCGGGGTCAGTACTACCAACATCATCTACGAGACTTAGCGCGCCCGAATGGTCCATTAATGCATTTCCACATCGCCAAGTGGCGAATGCGCAGCGTAACTCACAGCAGAACTGCGATTTTAGCCTGCAGCATCACAATCGAACTTTTTATGGCAACAATTGGTACCATATTTCTTCCTCGCAATCTCCTCATCATTAATAGCGATTTTAGGACCTGGCAGCAAACTGCATTCCAATGTATTGCTCGCACGATTTAGGGTTATCAATTTCTCGGACATTTGTATAATCGACCCAAGGCAAGTAATTGTTGTGGATAGTAGGTACTTCCTCCGCCGTGGAATCATTGTCAATAATCATTGGGGGAATCTTACCTCGAGGCGTAGGGCTTAAGAATAGTGTATTCTTACGTTATAGTTAGCCGAAGTCTAGGTTTTTGGCCTTGACTCTGACACTTCATTCTGAGTCATGTAACCCCTGCTAATTCGAGAGTGCTTTCTCACTGTCTTTTGTAACTTGTGTCGACCTCTCACCGAAACAAATTTAGTTTTTGACTTGGTTTGAGCCGTCCTTGATCGAGCCGATTCTGTGTGTCCTGCGTTAACCACTTTGAGTATCTAACTTCGATATATCCGTGCTTGAGTTCGTCGTAATGTACTCTACTTGGCATTCACTTGAGAATTCCAAATTATTTGGATCTCTTCATCTTGAGCTAGTTCCTATTTTCTTAATTCCACCGTTCTTGTCTTCAATTTTGTTCTACGTCGGCTTTGAAGGCATGAACCCACAATTAGTTCCGCCCCGTTTAAAGTGTCTGAAGTTTGTAGTTTTTCAAAAGCGATTCTTAAATCGATCGTAATATTTCTACCGTCTTATTTTATGTAATTAAATGCGAGGGGCATCGGTGTGATTGAAATGATGGCTCCGTTGAATCTGAGAGTTGCTTTCGAGCGATCCGGCTTGTCATGGTTATTAAATGCAGCTTTAAGTATTGCGGAAGTAATTTGGATTGTTTCTTAAACATAGTTGGGACATTACCTTCAGATGTGTCCAAAGCCTTATTTTATCTTGAATTCCTTTAGATTTCTCGGTTGACATGGCTGGAGTTGCACTTTGGATTCTTGGGTTTCTTCCTTTCAACTGTTATTTCTATCAATGGTGATGTATACTTATTTACTACATTTGAAGGGGTTCTTGTTGAATCTTTTGAGAGTCTTGTTGAAGTTTTTAGCGAGCATGTTTATAATTTCTCCCCGAATCTTTTATCATTTATATCTACGAGGGGATACTTTTTAAAAGCAATACCTTTCTTTGTACTTATCTATAACTTTCATTGAGGAAGGTATCTTTCGACGTAAGCCAAGTTCCACTATCGGTCGTCCATTACTTTCGTGGTGGTTAGATCTTTGATAACCCTTTATTGGTACTTATGAAAGCCGAACCTTTTTGGTAGCGTTAGAAGTACTTTTACCAATCGATTTTTTCATTACTACCGTTGGTTGGCGCAGAGCAAGCGACTCATTAGCCGTATCAGCGAGTTTGTTGTTATGCGTTGCTGCAGATTCATAAATCCTCCGTCGCCGAGGAATTTGAGCCTAATTGGTTAGTTCTTTGAAGTCTCGACATTCGTACGCCCAGTTTCACCATATACGATTTCGCAATATATCATCGATTTCGCCTCGTCACATATATTAATTTACTTAAACATTTAAAGTAAACAGCATTGAAGATAGCATTCGTAGCACTTTGCCGTTTCACAGCCTTGACTCTTTGTTCTTGATAGTCCTAAATCCTCGACTTGATGGTAGATGCCATTTCAGGTATTAAGCGATGGGCTTGATCCAAATCCTATAGCGTCACCAATTTCTCACAGGGTTCTCGTATCAAAGTGATTTTTAAGAGCGATCGTGCTTGCCTTCAGTAGGCATAGTTGATTCTGTCGAGGACATGTGAATTCGGTCGTTGATCCTCGCTTTTTGAGGAAACTCAATAATAAAAGATTACGGTGATCTACATTTCTTTGTATGATAGAGTGCATTTCGATGCAGTGAAATTGTGTAATCTACCTGCGTATAACAAGTTAATGAGACCCATTGTCATTGTTCTAAGGCCAAGCCAATGCGTGAAAGTAAAATCTTTCGAAAGTAAAAACATATAGTTTGCTAACTTTAGTTCGGTGCCCGATGTAGCGGCTTAAGTGCGGAGGCGGTTTGCGATTGAAGGATTCATTTATGATCAGGAAATTACAAATAAAGGAGTCTTATAAGATATAATTCTCTTGGCATATTCCCTACTTTCCCGTCTAAATGTATAATTTGAGTTCCACACAACTATAACGCAATATCCTTGCTCTGGCCTTTCTTTTATCCTTTAGTATGTATCGGCTACGTGATCTTTTCACACTAAATAAGGCTACCGTAGCCGAGGTGTCGCAGAGACAGATTATGCAATCTTAAAGGTTTGTAAAGCAGCTACTGTACATTCAACCTACACTGATAAAAATACTCTCCTTTAAGCTCGTATACTTGTCCTGATATGCAATCTCTCTTTGTTTTAGCATCTTTGACGTCTGCATTATAAGTAGATTTATATAGTGTAGGCACATTAACGTTATAGTAAATATTAACATAGCGAAAACTCCAAATCTCGTAGATATTAAAATAGATCGGTCCACTTCTTTCATTGCTTTATTTTTAGGCCGTGT
This sequence comes from Lithospermum erythrorhizon, assembly GCA_019722365.1. Classification (NCBI taxonomy): domain Eukaryota; kingdom Viridiplantae; phylum Streptophyta; class Magnoliopsida; order Boraginales; family Boraginaceae; genus Lithospermum; species Lithospermum erythrorhizon. The sequence goes on along the minus strand of JADFUC010000954.1, from coordinate 1,937,888 downwards.
AATCTTGTTTATTTGATTTGAAGGCCAATCTTTTCTTGTAGAATCGTATATTCCAAGATCTTATTCAAATGAGCAAGCAATTTCTTAGGCGAAAGATTACCGGTACCGAATATTTGTATCAAATACATCGGGCAGTTGAGTCGTGACATCACTTGGCGCTTGATGCGGCTAACAAAGTAACGTAAGGCTGATTAAAGTTATACGTTGATACGCTCGGCGTGGGCGCCCCTTGCAGTTAATCCCCATCGCTTTAAATGTAGAGGTTGTCAGAGATCAATGCTTCGGGCCGAGGTCGTAGCCACTTAAATGCGGCTGTTGCAGCGTAAAGGAAGTAACCATGACAAAGCGCGACCACCGGATTCAATGACAATTAGTTCTTCTTCTTGAGATCGAGCCTTAGATCTGTGAGGCCAGCCAGCCATGAGGCGACATGATGCTCGGATTGAGATGTCTTATAAGTGAACACTGTTGATTAAATTGTGCTTGATGTCGTTGTTGAATTATTGAAGAGTAGCATTTTGCATTATATATAGCATTAACATTAATCGATATTGAATTATCGAAGAGTAACGTACATTTACAGCATTCGTTTAGTAACGGTTAAACTGTTGGATCAGTAACATTAATATTAATCGATGTTGAATTATTGAAGAGTAATATCTACATTAGTCGTGAATAACGTTAAGACTGTTGGGTTAGTAACATTAACATTAATAATGAGAATTGTTAAATGATTATTTGGGGTGTGGGGAAGGTGTGTTTAGGATTAGGACGATGAGAAGAATGGTGAGTGACTAGTTGGTTGGTTGGTTGATTTGACGATTTGATAAAGATTTATTGTATGTGTAAAGATATAACGCGTGCGTGAATGCATGCTTTATGGAAAAGGAAGAAATATTATTGTAAAGAAAAAGGAAGAAAAGATTATGTAAACAGAAATCAGATGATATCGAATGGCTCAATAATGTCCCTTTCTAGAACACCATTAGTATAGGCACGGAAAACTCATTCAGTTAATAATACTTTCCTCAAGATCATAATTTCAGCTAAATATGAAAGCGGAGGCAGAAAGATTATTTCAAGGAAAATGAAATATGGATGCCTAAAAGTTGATGACAGAGAAGGAACAGATCTCATTATATCAAAATTTATACTTATTAGCTCGATTTAAATCTTAAAAAGGAGTTAATTTTTGCACAAAATATATCAATTATTATCACACTCCATATATGGTGTGAATACTCTTTAATACTTTCTCCGATTTTTTTAGTTATCGTCACAGCGAAATTATTTTTAAATATTGCTCTGACTTTGGAATTAATACTGACATTTGATTGATTTTTGTTTAAATATATTTATTATGTAATAACAATAAAAAAACTTCTAATACCAATACATTCATTAAATTATTATTTGATTAACTAATTAATTAGGGATATATATGTAAAATGTCATTCATTATTATTAATTGATTAACTGAGTGATATGAAAATTCTTCAGGCTGGGTAATGAATAATCATGTCACAAGGCGCGAGGAGCCGAGGCGAGGAGGGACAGCTTCAACTAATTCTCATTAATAGGAAAGGCAGCATGTAAGCGTCTCGCTTCATGCTTTGAAATCTTTGTCACTATCTTATATATATATATATATATATATATATAATAATATATGTATATATATCTTTCCTGAAAGCTATATTTTAGGGTAATCTTTATTGTCAACATGTGCTTATCTGTGTACTTCTTGACTTAGCGTGAGTAATACGTAGTCATTGTATTATTAAGCGTATACTTGACGGGGGTACTTGAAAGTGTAGATTAACGAACCTCGTAAAACCTTGCCGCCTAACGGCAGGAGTAATTGAAAGTGTAAATATCTTAAATGGGTGATGTAGATTAAGCGAACCTAAATAAAAACAGTGTCGAGTTTGCATCTTAACTCCTACTTCTTTACTTTATTGTTTATCTTGTTATATGCTAGAATTGATAGAATTCTATTGTAATAACTTATTTGTGATAATAATTATGTCTTTAGCGTATAATTATTTAAAACATAGAAATTGAATTAAATTGTATCTTTATATCTCCATAATAGATTTGATAGATTGAACTTAATTGTTTATTTCGCATTGGATTTAAAGGTATTGTTTGTTTGATTTATGTGTTGCATTGTGTTTCATATATCAGTTCAACGTTATTTAAAAAGGACGTTAATATTATTTTGCTTTATTTTGCGTTTATTTACAATTCTTTGAAGTAATATTTCGATTGAAAATTGTACTAAATTTCTTAAAAGGCGATAAAAGGTCAAAGACACCTCTTAAACCTTATTCACCCCCCTACAAGGTTGTCGTATAGGCTAACACATCGTGCCTCCGGGCAATTTAAGTCGGTTTTCAATTTCTTTTTCCTCGTATATTGAAAAAAAGTTGAAACCTCTTTGACGAATGCGCTCTCAGTTGACCACTTGACATGTGTGGTGGAGTAGCCACAGTAGTCTAGAAGTCAATCACTTGCCGTTCATTGTCTTTTATTTTTCCTAGAACATCAGTACTCTGATTATTGTGAAATGCATTTCGCTTCATTGTTAACCTGCGTATTGCATGAAGTCGATGTGTATGGGATTTTGTTGTGGAAGCCAATGCTTCCGATCCGGGAATATATTCTTCTTGCACAGGTTGTGCTCAGCACATTATACCCAGGACTCTGTGTTAAGCGTACGTACTACGAAACAAATCGGGATCAATGACATAGTCTGAGATTATACCTCGATTCCATTAACTTCGCTCTTGATGCTTGGCGTTGAGACAGAGTTCGTCCTCGACAAAGGCATTTCTTTGCATCTAAACCGATGTTCGCGAGGAAGAAAGAGAAATTTGTGGAAATCAAACCAAGAAAATTTCAGGCCCGCTCGTAGTCGAAAAGCTTTTGTGTTCTTCGTCTGATAGGGACGAGCTAATCTGCCATATATTCTCATTGACGAGATACTTGGCGGCGTATGCGAAGGGAAGCCTTTGTCGTCCAGCGTGAATAACCACTAGATATTTGCGACTTCCGGACTTTAAGCTAATAACTTGACGGCGTCGTCATTGATAACTTTGTAAAATTGATTGCAACCATCTATAAAAGAGGCTGGTGTATGGCCCCGTTAGAGATTATAGTATACTCTGGCGATCCGTTTTAGTGTACCAATCTCGATTACACTGCAAATTTAGGCTGACTGAGGATTCAAATCTTGTCTACTTTGAAGTAAGTTTAACCCATCTTCAACCAAATTCATATATTGGTTCCCCTCATATCCAACATTAGAAGAAGATGGTCTTGCTCCTTCATCATAAACATGTCGAGGAATATAATAATCCTCGCCGTGATACTCCCAAGTGTAATATCCTTCAACAAAGCTATTAGATATCAAATGCTGTTCTATTTGACTAATATCAAACACTTTGTCATTTTACACCTGCTTGCGGACATCAGTCATTCCCGATAATCCTTTTTTTGACAAAGCATCGACATTTGCCTTTCATGATTTCCTTCTTGTCTGAGATATTCTAAATTCAGCATATCCATTCAGAAGATGACGATTATACATCCAAAAACTATCTTCAGACATTTTTCCTAAAGACAACGTATATTGAAAATTATAAACATTATATATCATCAACATTATATATAATCAACTTAAGACAACATATTGGCATAATTGAATAGGTTAAAATATTCAATTTTAGGGTTTTGAATATGTTAAAATCAATTAAAATATCATAATTAACATAATTGAAATACCACAATTAACATAATTGAAATACATAATTGAAGATATAATTGAAATACAAAATTAAAATACCACAATTAACATAATTGAAATACCACAATTAACATAATTGAAATCTGAACGCCAAAGGCTTGAGTGGATTCGGAGTTGAGTTGCAGGGGAGGTTTTTAATTTTTGGGGTGAGTTATGAGTTGAAATGTCGACATTATAGATGATCGGGCATCGGTAGGCGTTGGGGCGGCCGATAGCCTTAACCGGCGCCAAATGTCTAGTACCGGCCTTGGCCGTAAACCACAAACAAATAAAAATCCATTTAATTCAAAATTTAATTATTCAACATATAATAAATATCATTTTTTGTTAATTATAATTGTAAATTAATTATTATAAACACTAAACATAAAAAATTATAAAATTATTCATGATTGATAATACTACATCGTTATATTATATATATAAATGATCGAGGTTATTATTGATAAATTGACTATGATCTTGTGATAGTCATAAACATATTCAATTCAATGATTATAGTTCATATTAATTTATTATATTAGTTACAACATCATTAAAAAGGGAATAAATGTATTTTTAATTATAAAATAGGCCGAGACCGATGCTAATAGCCACCGGCCAATGAGCCGTCTGCTGACAGGGTACCACTGAATTTTTATGGTTTTTATTGGTTTTAAAAACAAGCAACCGCAGCCAGTATCAACGTAATATGAAGATTTATAAAAGCGACTAATATTCATAAAACCGTTATCATGACAATATTGAAAACAACTAATAACCATAAAATAACAACAAAAACAATTAAATGTTCAAAGCGTAAAACAACTAAAGTGGTGGGGTGGGTATCGAGAGATAAGGGAGGAGGATCTTTGCTTTCTCTGGAGTAATGAAAGTGAGAATTTGTGAGGTCGGGATGTGTGGGCGTGGGAGTGTGGGCGTGATCTTTCTGAAGGCGCGTCTCTTGCGTCGAGGCCAATAGGCCTCACTTGACTCCTACAGACCCGGGCCGAGAATGGGGCCAAGGTAGGCCCTCACTGCCATTGCATTTGGTGCGCTCAGCGTGGGCTGGAACAGGGATTCGTGAGTTGGCCATGAACACTGCCGTCTCTCTTGCGCTCACTGTGCTCTCACCTCTACCTTGGCTGTGGGTTGTAGATTAAATCTACTAACAGCTTGGCAGTGGGCGGCTACTTGTCTAAGGACCAACATCCGTGTGGTACGTAGCAAATCTTGTGTGCTCGAACTACAGTATCGACACTCACCAATCCGCTACATTTGACTCGATCTGCGTCATGTCTTGTCTGTAAAAGTGCGTCCTCAAATCTTTGTTACATTTGTACAAAATCCGATACTCCTCCTGAAAGTTATAGAACCATAAAAATGGATACTTACATATAATTAAAAATAGATTATTAACATATAAATAATAGAAACTTATATAAGCGCTTACTCACGGAGTTCGGATTATAGAACTCGGTCAGTTCATCGATCTTGTCCTTCTTGTTAAGACCAAGGAGTCTTCCCAGTCCTTCTCTCCTGAAACACAATTAAATACATAGTTAAAAATGAAACACAATGAAAATCAAACTTGTAGTAAGCAAAGAACAATTAAGCACCTCTTCTTGCGTCACGTGAGCTTTGGACAACCGCGCTATAGAGTTGCGGCTGCCGCAGCTCTGTCACATCGCCTCTGAGAACTCATGTGAAGTTGCATGCGGCTCGCGTGGATGTCGACCTCACGATCCTCTTGGCGTTATCGGCATCACTGGCTCCCCAGCTAGCCGGATCACGGATGTCGAGGCGGCGTCGATGACGATGCGACGTCGTCGACTTTACCGTTATCCATAACACGTTCGCTTTTCCCTTAAATCGGCGCGAGTCCGCCATATACAGTTGTGATATGCCAAATATGCTCGGCCGTGCGATAGACCTATCGATATTATTATCGCAGTTACGAAAGCAATCTGACTTCGAGTTAGTAAAAATTCTGATCGAAATTAAGTATTAAAATCAAAATTGAACTATATTAATGATGTACTTGCAAAAGATTCGTATTTTATCATAGCGAAATTGGGTCAGCGTCAGCGATAGTGTGACGCGTCTTTCAGCTCTCTTCTTAATTTGTCCCACCTTGAAGAATGCAGGGGACTCCGTGGAGTAATAATCTGCTTGTAAACACACATTTATCATTAGATATAAATGATAAATATAAAATAAATCAAACAAACAACCAAACAAAGCGAACTTACATTCCGCGTAGGCGTCAATCGACTTCCATGCAGCTGGCGTCGAGGGACTGGGGCCGGTCGGCGTCAGCATGCAGGCAATGCTTTACAGGGTATGGTGGGCGCATCGCACATCGGACCACATGGCAGCAACATCATTCTTACCCACTCCATTCTCGTGTCCGGATCGCGTGCATCACCGTCGGCGAGAGATATGCGTCGTCGATCGGTGTTTGAGGTAAATGCGACTTACTCAAATGGTCGCCGTGAGATTAGTAAATCGGCAATCTTCACCGGGAGAAATATCGTCCTCGAGATTCGATTATAGTGAAGCTAAATATATGTCGAGGAGGGCTTTAGTATTTATGCATATGGCCAAAGTGTTGAATAAAAGCCTCGGCCTCTTGGCATCCGCCCGCCCGTATCTACTTTGCTGATCGATTAACGCCCGGCGCAAATGCTATGCTTGAGCTCATAGAAATCTTTGCATTTCAAAGTTCAAACTCAATTAAAATTAAAACAACAATACAATTCAACTCAATTCAATTCAAATTCAATTCAATTCAACTAAATTCAATTCAACTACATTCAATTCAACTACATTCAATTCAATTCAAATCAACTAAATTCAATTCAATTCAAATCAAATAAAATCCAATTCGATCTCTATTTAATTTAATTCTAACTCAAATCAATTCAACACAATTCAATCAAACGAATTCAATTAACAACAATTCAATCTATATTCAATTCAAGCCAAAATCAAATCAAATTTCAATCTACATTGATTCGATTTCAGATTGATTTCAATTATATATTCACAATTCAATTATCAAAATTAAGCGATCCAAATTCAATTCAACAATTCGAAATTCTAATTAAATTCTAATTTAGTTTAACTGTTCAACAATATGATTCAAATTAAAAAATTAATTAGAAATAGAATTTTTTGGTGGTTAAAATGAATGAAAGAATGAATTCAGAAATAATAGTGAAACTTCAAATATAAATAAATAATTATATAAACCAACAAAAAAAACTGAAAAAAAGAAAAAAGGGGAAAACGAATTACACAATTAATTAAAAATGAATTAAAATCATAATTAAACAAATCTAAACAAATAATTATATAAACATTTACTCAATAATTATGAATTAGAAAGCAACAAAAAAACTGAAAAAAACAAAAAAAAAAGGGAAAAAACGACTTGCCTTGATTTTGGGACGTGGGAAGCGTGGGAGGAGAGAGGCGTCGGTTAGGAGGGGGGTTGTCGTAGGGAATGAGTTGGCGTCGAAGGGGGTGGAGTCGTGGGGGTGGCGTCGTGGGTTTAATTAAAGATTTTGCAGAAAATAAATGAAAAACAAAAGGGGTAAGGTTTTTATTCACATCACCATGGTTGAAGTATCGGTATATATTTTATTGTTTATTTATTTCGCATAATTTATTCTTCGCTTCTTCAATGCCACTTGATCTTTGGCCCAAACCGATATGACCCCGGGCTTGTGAATGTAAGGCATGAAGAACACAGCTACAAGCGCCGTCTAAAAAGAATGAATTGTCGAGTTTTTTTAGTCCGAGGCGCATTAGATACGTTATCCACCTTAAAAGGAGGTCTAGTACATCTGTATGAATTAAATTATTAGTTTCAACTTTTCGAAATTATATAATTGAATCATGTTTTCAAAGCATTTTGATTATGGACGTTTTATAAAATTCAATAAAAACAATTTTAATAATTTAGCTAGCCGTCGTATTTAAGTGCTTTAAGGTTAAGGATGGAGTTAAATGGCTCTAAATAATACGAGTAATAGTCATGCAATTCAACTTGTAGGTCATTAAAATATGTTTAAGCAAAGTTTTTAAAAAGTAGATAAATCTCCTGGCTAAAAGAAATACTCCTATGATAAAGTAGGAACTTTTCAAAGAATATATATGAATTCCTATAAGCACGCATTCTTGATGGACTTAATTACATAAAAAAATTCTGAGTGAAATAATTTAATACGGAGTAACATGTTTAAGGATAATCAAGTCAACTTAGAAGATCTACTACCTGTCATAATCTTTTCGTCTATAATGTTGTTTGTTTCGGTTATTAAACTATTATGCAAACATCCGGACGATACTATTCTCAAATAAAAGGAAATTTATTGTAGCAATATCTTAAGTGAGCCGGATTCGGTCGATTCGATTAAATTATTCGGTTCGAAATAGTTCGATTTGTGTAGTGGTTGGCGCAAACGTAAAACCAACGCTTAAAATGTCCAGGGAGTTCGGAAGGATCGAGAGGAGGCAAGGCGGTCTTGAAATAGTTAAATCCGGTCCTTAATAATTTAGCTAGCCGTCGTATTTAAGTGCTTTAAGGTTTAAGGATGGAGTTAAATGGCTCTAAATAATACGAGTAACAGTCATGCAATTCAACTTGTAGGTCATTAAATATGTTAAGCAAAGTTTTAAAAGTAGATAAATCTCCTGGCTAAAAATACTCCTATGATAAAGTAGGAACTTTTCAAAGAATAGATATGAATTCCTATAAGCACGCATTCTTGATGGACTTAATTACATAAAAAAATTCTGAGTGAAATAATTTAATACGGAGTAACATGTTTAAGGATAATCAAGTCAACTTAGAAGATCTACTACCTGTCATAATCTCTTCGTCTATAATGTTGTTTGTTTCGGTTATTAAACTATTATGCAAACATCGGACGACACTATTCTCCAAATAAAGGAAATATGTGTCGCAATATCTAGGCATGTGAGTGAACTTTCGAAAGGTTGATTCGATTCGAAATAGTTGAACGTGGTTCGGTCCTTGGCCTTGAATGTAAGCCAAAGGCAGCCCAGGGTGAAGAATGAGCCAGAATAGTGCGAAATAGTTGATCCGATCACTTAATAGGGCCTCGGGCAAATTTGTTTACCCCACACAGAACAAATGTTAAGCGTATCCTAGGTGAGATCGATCCATTTATCCCCGTTTTCCATTATTCGCAACCTAAAATACTAAAACCTATTCAATATTCTCTACATCTCTCTCATCCGCCGCTTCTCTCTCTAAATCGCCCTATTTGAGTGTTTGATTCCGTTTCCGATTTCCTTGAGCCGCCCGTTTACAACTGCCGTCTTGATGCCCAATAATAAATTCAAAACCCGCAGCCGATTGGTTCGATTCAAGGTGTGGTATACCCAATTGTCTTCTGCATACGTTGACTTTTTATTTAATAAAGAACATGCTTTGAGTTTTGAGTTATGATTTTTGGGGTTGCATGTATGTTTTTTGTCTTTTTGTTTTTGACTTTTGACTTTGAGTTTTGACTTTTTATTTTTGAGTTTTGACTTTTTCGATTTTGGGTTTGGGGTTTTTGAGGTTTGATTTAAATTTGAGTTTGATTAAAATTAGGTTTTAATTTCGATTGATTTAGGATTTATGATTTAATTAAATTTGAGTTTAATTAAATTGGGTTTTTGATTTAATTGAATTAGGGTTTAGAAGTTTGAGTGGGGTGGGGAGTTTCAAATAAATTGGGTTTCTGTTGCCCTATCCATTACGGTATACATTCAACTCCTTAAGTTCAAATTGTTTATCGAGGTTAATGATATTTTGTGTATTTGAGTTAACTATTTTATTCCCTTTATCCGTTATGTTGCCTCTTGAAAGATGATGGCTTATCTACGTTTCCTTATGTATGAGTATAACATGATTTTCAGATTAGGAGTTACCTTATATACACTGTATAACTTTTTGGTGTGCATGTTGACTATAATTTACATGTTGCCTATAATATATGGAAAGATGATGAAATATAATTAAAGTTTCCAATCTACATTGCTACAATATACTGTGTGACTTTTGTTTACTTTTTATAATATTAAATGGAAAGATGATGAACAATTGAACAAACATAGTTGCATGAGTTAGATTTCTAATCTTTGGACAAGCAAAGAAAAAGAACAATGATGAATTGATTGAGAAAACAAAGTTAGGAGTTCGATTTCATTCTTTGGTTCTTTGTTATACACGATCTATTCCACATACATTATTCTACATTATTCACGGAAGCTTAACCATCTGGCCTTGAGAAACCATAGAAGCTACTGACTCTAAAATAGCAAGAAAAGAGGCGAGAGAGGTAGAACTTGAGAATGAGAGATTGAAGTTCTTATTTTTGTATTTTGATTGAAAACGGTTTCAGTTAATTTTTGGATATTTCATTTTGGATTGTATTTAATGTTATGAATTTGTGCTAGCATGTAATATTATGGATGGATTAGGGAGTAGGGATTATGTATTTTTAGAGACAATATATAAAATAGTTAATATATAATTTGGATCGAACTATTTGCGAACCGTTTGCAAATTGCGGACCGAACCGGATCGAATAATAATTCTAAAAAAACATGCGAACTCAAACTTCGAAATTTAAGGTTTGCAAAAAAATCGGTTGCCGGATTGAAGGCGTCACGTTCGAAAAATCTTGGTGAACTGAAATACCATAGTTTAAGTATGGTTCGATGATAGTTCTGACACCAGCAATATTCAGTATTTGTTTATCATTAAGCTATTTGGGTTTATCTATCAATGTAATAATTTACTCTTTTATTTAATTGATTTATTTAAATAAGCAACAGAGGGGACCATGCACGTTTACATCCAGTGAGAACAATAGAACTTTAACAGAGTTAAACCGAGTCAGAGCTCCATATAAGATTCAATTCGAAAGCACAATTCGATATAATTTAAACCGAATCAAACATTAATTTTTAAACTAGATCAATTTTGAATTGAAATTAAGGGCTTCCAGTTTGATATATGTAATTGCTTATACGTAATAATTGCTTGAACACTTGATACATTATCATGCGCAATAACTATTAGTAGTATGCAGTGATGTTAATATATATTAATTCATGCAAAAAAAAGAATTTAAATTTCGTTAAACTGACACAAAGCCCCATTTTTTAAATGTCATTTAAATGAAACAAATATTTATTTCAAAGAATAACACAGGAAATTTTTTGCGAGCAGGCTTTTAAGAAAACGTCTTGACACCCAGGAACTCAGCATATAACAGATAAACATAAGGACAAATTGAACATTTTAAAATATATTTACACTTTATGCCTCGTTTTTAAATATGAAATCTTGGTGGATCAATATTTAATACATTAATTAATTAAAAATCGAAGATAAAGCGTCGTCTTGACGCTGCAGCAAAGCACCACTTGCCACCTAACATCTTGAGACCTCATTCAAACATCGAATTTAATTTGAAAACTATTTTTTATATGTTAATATAATACTAATTTATTCACTTACATTAATTTAAGATGAATGTTCAAATATATTATTACTACACATCATCATTAATATAATAGTTGTATATAGAATTTATAGAGTGAGCACGAAATAATGAAACTTAAAATAAAAATTTAGATTTGCTGAATGGAGTTATTCAAATCGAACTATATTACATTTGTTTCATTGAAGTTAAATATTGTTTGATTCAGAAATGAAGTCCAAGATTGAAGAAGGGTGACATTCAGAGATCTGAAAAAAGTACATCGACTTTCCATATTTTGCCACCAAATTTGGTTAATTAAGACATCCACCACGTGTCCATTACATTCATCTAAATATTTCCAGAACATGCCACGTGTCCACCAAACACAACCTAGCTGGAAGCTGTTCCCACCACACGCTTTTCAATACAACACTAGCACTTTCCAGACCAACCCAACTCACCCTAAGCGCATACCCCTATATACATATTACATTATCCCCTGTTTGCTATGAGCTTTCCTCATTTTTAAACATAATTAATAATTACTCCAAATTATTTTTGTAAAATAGAAATTTCTTTTTAAATTTACCTGTTACCAAATTAAATAATAAAACATGGAAAAAAACTTTGTTTATAAGATACGTTTTAAATTTACTTAAATTTTGTACAAAAGTAAATAGGTCTTAGATAAATGAATAAAGGAAATAATGCATATTGATATTTTCATTACTTTCAAGTTAATTATATTGTGCTATTGGAAATCAATCGAGCTAGATAGTACATGACTCGACTTGATTTATAACGATTAAGATGATACTTGATTCGTTAACTAATAAACTTTTATTAGTTCAATTCGAATCCTTAATTTTAGATTAAATGTGTGATGTTACTACGTATGAGTTAAAACCTTATCAATGTTATTTTATATTAGTATGAAATGAAATAAATACGGGTAAAATGTGATTTAAAAAAACACTTCAACATTGAAAAGTTAGTAGAGCATGTGAGAATAGGAAAATAGAAAAATTCTTCATAGATGTTTCCAATAAGTGTGTGTCAATAGAATTTTCAAAGATGAATGGAGCAAGCAATTTTATATGATAAAAAAGAATATTCCCCATTTTTTTAAGATCTAGTAATACAAGTTCACTCCAAACACACACTAACACGTATATTAGGTGGAAGCTACACAACTCAAACAGGCACTTATAAATACAACTCTATCGTTCAATATCTCTTTCATTATTTCCTGTCTATAAAAAAAGAAAGTTTACGTGTCAAGAAAACTATAGTGCATTTTTTACTAATCAAGAATTAACCAATATAATTTAATGCCGATGGAAGAAGGGTATTATGATAATGATTTCATAATGAACATTGATGAAGAGGAAGGTTGTGTAACTCCACGGCGGAGTGAGTGTAAAATTCCGGTGAGATCTACTCCTCCGCCGCCGCCAAGGAAGAAACCTTGCATTTGTTCTGGTGGCAAGAGGAGGCAGCCACCAAAGAATGGGTATTTTCACCCACCTGATTTGGAGTTGCTCTTTGCTATGCCTCCAAGGCATCAAGCTACTTGGGGATAATCTATTAGGGAAAAAGTGTGGTTCATGCATGTTTTGGGGTGATTATACTTGAATAAAATCATTTCTCTTTTGAATAACTTGGCTTTATTTATTTTTGGTATTCATGAATTGAAAGAAGCCAAAGTTATGTACTAGCTAGTTTGGGGTAGTTCAATGGTGTAAATGTAAACCTAGCTACGGAATGTAGGGTAGATTTTGTGTGTTTTGTTTGTCTCTTGGACTCTTGGTTATTATCTCTTGTAAATGAGTAACTATAGTTTCATGAGAATGAAGGAATGTTTGAAGTTTTGATTGTTTGAGCTTTATGCTTTTATCTTGATTAGTAGTATTTTTTGCTTGTGTGCTTCAAAAAAGTTAGTAGAATTACTCTAATTTTTGAATGGTTGGACAAAATAAATGGTTTATTGAAACATGGAACAACAATGGATTGGGTTCTTAAATAATTTTCTTCGACCTTATATTTTGTAATTCTTGAATTTTCTTACATTTATAAATAACCTAATGTTGTAATAAATTTTTAATATACCCAGATGCCAAACATTTTTGTCGCGATTACAATAACATTAGAAACTTCAAATCAATGACAAAAAAGTGGGGATCTTTTTTGTTTTAGCAAAAAAACTAAGTTGGGGTAAGCTTCTAAACTTAACTAAATTGATTTTCAATTTATAACAAAATCATTCTAAGAAAAAATTATTTATTTTAAATGGATGTTAACATTGATAACCTGGGTTACGTTTGTTAAAAACATGTATTGAGTTTCAGTGAATTTAGATTGAAATTATTAATATTTCATCTAAAGAAAATTCAATGTTCAAATGAAAAATGAAGGAAGCTCGATAGGAGGAATGGATCATGGATGGTACTTCAAAGTTGGACTTTCAGGGAACTTGCATTAAAGAGTTTACTTACGCTAATGGATCAAAATTATTTTGGCCTGCTGACTAGTCATAGCTAACGAACCGGCGGCCCGTATATGAGCGAACCGGGCGGCCGGGTAACATATTCGGCAGGCCACAGGCCCTTGAACCGGGCCGGCCCAGCCCGTTAAGGAATTACTGGGTCCCTATTTGATTCGAGGCCCACTTTTAAAGGGGCGCAGCCCGGGCACTGCGTGGTACCGTTTAATGCCTGCGGTACACGTTTGTCTTCTAGGTGGCGTGGTACCGTTAGTTTTAAGCAGTACCAGCTCTAAAATAAGCGGATTATATAGCCGTTGGTAATAAGCGTGGTACGTTTAAATCAGCGTTACCCACGTTTATTGCTGAAAGTCAAGAATTATAAAGGATAATACCTTCCTTAAAATTTCACCATGATTACTTGTCGTTTGTATGGCTGAAAAGCGATATAGCTTGATCTCAAAATCTTATATTGAAGAATTATATTGAAATTTAAGGATTCTATCTCGAGGCGTGGGGCACATTCGTTCGATCTGATCTACGTTAACAAAATCTCCCGGATTAGGTATTGTTACCAAGCTTTTTATAAATTGTGACTATTTTTTGTTTTTAAATTATTTGGCTGGCATCAAAGCGTAATCTTAGTAAAATGTTCAAAGTCTTTAGTGCAGAAATATGTATGTCTAATGATTATGTTAATTTAGAGGATGATGATCGTCATGGCGAGCTACCGTTATTAGCTGTCCCCAGTCTTCTGTGAGGATCTCTTACTAATGAAAGGAAGAAAAAAAACTTCATGGATTTGGAAATATTTTAATGGAGGCAGAAGTGAAAACAAGCGGCTTGTATAAATTGTAAAAGACTCTTTCCCAATAAAGCCCAGGAAAAACGGGTGGGGAAGTAAGGGAACGATTAAATTAACTGCTTTGGAAACCCAATTGCTTGGTCATAAGATCACTAAAGATAGTGGTGGGGAGGGGGTGGTACACAAAGGAACTATTGATATCCAAACCCGGTAAGAACTTTTTTTAGGCATCTTGAGCATAGGATTGAAACTATGAAATTTATGTCGGTAGTTCTTTGCCTTTTAATCATTGTGATGGATGGCGTTTTTCTTAAATGGTTCAAAATATGGTTAATCGAGCTATCACATTATCCTCGTACTCACTACGAACCTATCTTTAAATATTTTAAGAAATGAAAGAGAGAGATGCTTAGGTAACACTTCTTATGAATTTGCGCTTTATAAGGAGATGTGTTTGACAAGTGATATTTAATGCTTTTTGGATTTTGATATATAATGTGTAACATATGTCATTGAATTAATCCAAGATTGGTCTTACAAGAGAATTATATATTTTAGATCGATTTGCTAAACATACTTGATAAACTCAAATTTCGAGAGAGGTATACTTTCGTATGTGCCAATGATTACAAATGTTTGAATAAGATTACTTGATTTCATTTGATAATCGTCGCTAATACCGTTCAATCGAAAAATTAAAGAGGCCTATTAAACCGGATTTTAGTGAGCTTTTTTAAAGTGATACAGATGTTTATGTCACGTCCTTGATTAGTTGCTAAAGATGGAATAAAGAGGTGTTTGGGGCGAGTTTATTTTGGTCGTAAAGCCGTTAATTTTTGTTGTTAATGGCGGGGTAAGAAGACATGAATATAAAAAAATGGTTGAGGCTTCGGTAGAAGTTTAAGAAATTAATTTTTGGTTGTGAAACTAGATGGAACTTCGACTTACGATCTACTAGTGCGTGCGTATATGTATAGGAAGAAATCTCCGATTTTTATGAGGAAGTATGCTCGATTGGTAGTATTATGTACCACTCACATATACTAGTGGAAACATTGTTGCCCGATTACTTAAGTTTTTAGGCAGAAACTTAAAGATTATCTTAAAGTTTTTCAGCTCAATCAGGCCCAAATATTCAAATGCTTGCTTTAGAATGTGTCGTTAATCTCTCGGTCGTATATTTAAACATAGAAATGATTATGTTGCTAGAGATATGATTCGAATATGGAAGATAAGTTTTTAAAATATTTTCATCTATCGCATGCGTATACGAATTGGTATATCTTGAATCTAGCAGCTAAATTAAAGCATTTTAATTTCTATGTGAAATCGTATTATGAATCTTTACTACCACGCTTTAATCAGAACTAAAGAGTTTTTGATGTTGAAATGGAAAGATGGAATTGAAGCGATATATGTATAACATGTATAAAATACCGTCAAGGTACATGGACGAGATGAGCCGCTTGCGGCTTCAAGTAGTATACAAAGTTTTAATGTGGCCAGCGGGGAGTTAAAATCTGAGAAGTCAACATGATCACCTTGAAATGCGTTACAAGCTTTAGGTGAAATAGATCCCAATCGCTCCCACAGAGACACGAGATGAGTTAACTCGATATTTATCTCTTAACTTTGAATTTGAGTCGATATAATGATAAGCGTGAAATGCCTTTTAAATTGAGCATTGTGTATTTTAGTGAAACTGTTGCTCCATTTTTGGGTATTAGCGTGGTACCGGTAATTTTAAAAGGTACCACGTTAATACCCCGATATTTCTAATAACATTTGTTATTAACGTGTATTGCCGGATTTAATATAAAAAGCTGGATGCCCAGCGTTAACTCTTGATCAGATCTGACTGCTTGTATTAACGTCGAGGTACCCGTTTAATAGATGCTGGCGTTAATGCGGGCACAGAGCCTCGAGGCGGGGCAGGCGGGAATACCAGAATGTTGGGTGGGCTCGAGCCAGGGCTGGAGCAGGGCGATCCTCGGCCCAGTTCGTCCCCTTGTGGGCGGGCGGATTCGTGGCTAGTGGAGCCGGGCGAATCCGGGCCGGTGGTGGGCCGGGCCCCAGACGACACCAGGCGGAGCCCGATAGCCATGTGTCTACTGTTGACTGTTGTGTAGATTTCAAAATTCATTGGGCCCGATGCTTTTATACCTTATGGCACATGAAGCTTGTACACTTGTACAGAATTGTACTCTATGTATGATATCAAAATCCAACTTCGTTTACTCGTTTGGATGATTATGGAGTTCGATTTTTAACATATTGCTTGATATTTAAAACAATCATCTCTATAAATATAAAACACGAAATTAAATAGAAGGTTTAGAAGTAGGCTATTAAAATTCTTGAATTTATTTCTTCCAAGAAAAGAGAAAAGAATGATACATATGCCTATTTATTAATTACAGAATAGGGGATTACCAAACTTCAAATATTTTCTTTGCGACTGTTTACTATTACTATCTCCATAAAATCACTTAAAGAATATTGTCGGCGTTTATGTATGGTGAGATTAGCAGACTTCTGATTTTGATTGTTATAAAAGAATTTGGAGTTCGAATACATAATTATCAAGTTTATAGTAAAGTATATTTGAAAATATTACATATTGATATATTTTTTTGACAAATATAATAAAATTAAAAGTTATTTGGAAAGGTTCAAAATTGAAAAAAAGCAAAATTTCAATTAAATACAATGACAATCTTTGAGGAGACGGAATGAAATAAGTTTTTTCATGTCTCGTGTATAATGAATGATTGAATACGGGAGGCTAGATTGGATGATAAAAGTGTCTATTCAATCAAGTTACTCATATCCGTTTAAACCCGATTTGATAAGAGCAGTACTAGTAGCCTGCTACTATCGAGTTTCATTATATATTACTAATCAATGACAAATATAATTAAAAAATTGTGGACTTATATGGGAAGAATTTATTATAATAGAAAGTACTGCGATTTACTCGAACCGTTGGGTGCTACCGGTATTGGACTGTCACCCACATGTTTGCATGTGGACCCTCAAGTGGTCATATTCCGAACTCACATGAAATTTAGTACTCCAATTTATACACCAAATTTCACATTGAACAACTTATAATATCTTGTGTGTTCTTGTTTGAACATTAATCATATAATTCAACTTACATATTATCATTAAATCCTACATACAAATTTATTTGTCAATTTTTTGTAGATTCAAATATTTAGTTGATTAAAGTTATTTAAGTGTCCAAATTACGGAGTAACTTTTTACAAAATCGATCAATTGTAATTTATTGGAACATCAATATAACTCATTTGAAATAGTATTGATAATATGGGTGGCGGTAAGAAGCTAGGTGTTAAGTACGACACCTCACTCCTTTCATATAATTATGGGTTCATTATCGTAGGAGCCCGGAGTGGTGGGGCATCGCGCGGTGCGACAAGCCTCGAGGGACCGTTAATATGATGGTTTACACTTTGATGCTTTCAGCTAAAACTCCATTGTGGCTCATTAGTTAGTACTACTTAAGTCTCCTTCTGTTTTTTTTTAAATTAATTAATTGATATATGTAATGTAAGAGAGGTGCAAGTTGAAGTACTATAGTCTGTATGTTTTTTATTTGTATGCGTTTAATATTATTTTTGTTTACGATTTTTTGTTATCATTTGCATATTTTCTAGGCATATTTATGTCCAATTTTCTTGTTATATCCCTAGACATTAAATGTGAATGACCCCCTTTTTTTCTTTACTTTAAATATTACATAAGAACCTGGTGTATATTCAATGTTTCATTCTTCTATAAATAAGATATATAAGGTAAAAAAAATTTAGTTATTATGCTAAACTCTAAAACGACTAGTAATTGAGGTAGTATAAAACACTTAGTATGCTTCGATCTTAGACATTCGATGTGGAAAAAATCCTAGGTCATCATCAATATACATACACATAAGGTGGAACATGATCCAATTGATCACCATGTGTATGAAATCAAGAAATAGAGAAGTTGACTACAATACCATTTAAGTTCCAGCATGGTCAATTAATTGAGTGTGTTTGAAATAAAGTAGTCAATGCTCATATATCACTTTTTGAGTTTTAGAGCAACACGATTAGTACTACGAGTATAATTAACCACTAATTTTTAATAAAAGAAATTGAAGCTATTAACCCCTTAGATGCTTTTACTCATCATGCATGTGAAGTCTTGAGGATGAACTAAATTTATTCCGCATCATACTATTGGTTTATTTTGTTTTTCTATCCACGCCACTATTGTCGGTCAAACCTTAACATGATCTTTTTCATACAAAAAGGACAGAGAAATATGTTTTCATAATTTAATAGCATGTTGGTGTGCTTCATACGGATACTCAATTATACTCCAATCTTAAAAAGAACATCCATGTTCTAATTTTAACATATATGTTGATTTTTAAATTTTGATTTTAAATATTTTTTAGTATGTTGAATATATAACATTTAAATATATTAATATATACAGTATTTTTAAAGTATTTTACTATTCATGTTATAATTTTGATTTCAATTAAATTATATCAAAATTTGTTATTTTTTATAATTAAAAAAATAAATTAGACGTTCTTTTCGGATGTTGGTAGTATATATATGTTACTAATTTCAAATGGAAACTCATCAAATTCGGCATCTCTTACTACCGAATATCCATTTGATCCACCGGAAAAACACAGCTCAAAGCTCCGGTCCATGCTTGCATTAAATAGATACTTGATCTTCGATCTCCTCCCCATTACTCCTTAACAATTGATGCCTATTATTGTTCATTAATGTCAATCGTCAAGTGCATATATTCCAATTCTTTATGATATATATTTTTTTGTTTAGTTTGTATTTCCGAATTTATTGTCATGTTAGAAGGTAATTGACGATTTGGTCTAGATAATTAACTAAGTTAAAGTTTAATCTATGAATAATTATCTTGTTACTTGAGATGGTTCTCGAAACCTAGCTGGAAATATGGCATATTCATTAGTGTTTTCTGCGCGTCAAATAGGTATTGATGAATGTGTAACGTAGTCGCAGATAATTATCGCATTGCGGATAGTTGGTTACCAAAAGGAAACTTCTGAATATGGCGTATTCATCCCAGGTGTTTTAAGTCCAAATAGGTATTGATGAATGTGTAACATTTATCATTTCGAGAGAGGCAAATGCGCAACATTTTGAAGATCACGATGTAACATTTTGGGCAGCCGAGATTTTACGCAATATTGTAAGCTTATATTCGGTAAGCTACCAAACGATCCCAGCATCTGGGGGCCGAATATACAATTACAGCAATTACAGAGACTGGCCTGGAAATAAACAAGCCAATCAATAATACAAATAATCACTAAAAATACGGAGTGAATTACAAAGCAACACCAGGGTTTTTCATTGGAGACAAATAAATGTATTTCTAAAACTAGATTAAATTGCCGATCGAAATAGTCCCAGATAATACATTAAGTTGTACTTTAGTTCATAATAGTATCACCGTAGCTGTTTAGTTCTTGTAAGTGACACAAAAGGTGCACTTTGGTCCTCAAACTAACTGTAGACATCGAAAATTTATCAAAAAATAATAATTAAATTGATTAATACGAATTAATCAAATTAATTAAGAGTCGAGCCATTACAAAAATGCCACGTGGCTGATTAGGGTTCTTGATTAAACCCTAAATTCAAATCAAACCCTCGATCGAACAAGGGTTCCAGGAAATCAAGCCCCTGAAATTAATCGAAGTCAAAATAAGGGTTTCTACATTAATTAAACCCTAAATTTGAACTCGAAATAGGGTTTCCGAGAAAACATCCTTGCATTAAATGTCAATTAAAATTAGGGCTCGAAAACCCCTAATTTTATTGATTAAATAAAACCATATGGAACAATCACGAGAATCCGTGGCTCGAAAATGAAGAATCTAAAACCATGGGATTTAAAATAGAAGACTCAAAAATTATGTGGTTAATCGAAATACGAAGTTATGGTCCAAAATCGATACTCTAGAAGTTGTATGGTACAAAATCGAGGCTCCCAAAAGTTCGAGGTCAATATGAAATATTTTGACCCTAGAAAAGAATCCGAAACCTTCTTTTCATATGAAAGAGCGCCTATTTTGTTACCAGAAATTCCGTCGTCAAGCCCGGTCGATTTTGCCTTAAAATTCAACGTCATGTCGTGATCGCGCAATCGAACGTGATCGGAAAGCGAGCATTTGAGGCACAAAAGCTATAAATACCGTCCCCCCACCCGTTTGGCTTGGGATCACTTCCCGTCACAAAGGTAGTGAAACATTCCACCACCAATAGAAAGCATTAAAGATTTCCTTGAGCCGCCCGGCCAGGCTTACGCGTGGTGGCTGGAAAACACCTCCAGATGGCCAAAATAGGCGCCTGGAATCAAAGATTATTGCACAAACGCAATAATTCTTCAAAGTTAAACAAAATTTGATAAGAATCAAATCGAAAGTTTTCTCAAGAAGCAGCTTCAAATATTCAAGATTAAGCTCGTAGCTTTGATTATTCAAAAACTTGGATGAATACTGATAAATTCAAGTTGAGATTCATCAAATCGAGATATAGGAATACGTGACGTTAGATTCCCTATAATTTGGATTGTAGGCGGAAACAAACACATTGCTAAGGCCACCATCTGAATTGATCGATGCTCATCGGCAAGGTGGAAAGTTCCGCTTCATCTTGTCATCATCGGCAGCAAACTCTTCAAGGCTGCAATAAAAGCTAAGAAGTGAGCTACTTCAAAGCAAATCCAGCACTCTAAATTCAGGGCCAAATTTCACTAAGTCCCAAGTGAAGTCAAAAATCTAAGTTGCAAGCGAGGCTTCAAAATCTCCACTTGGAAATCTTAGAAATTTGAGGCCAAATGCAAAACCCAAATACGTGGGTGTATCATAGAATGCCGCTCTGACGACAAACTACTTGGGCCGTTGTGGTACAGAAGCAAACAATTCTATCTCGAATCGAGTGTGCGTAATCGGGGGCACAAGTTCCGTGAACAACTGAGCCTGCTGCCCACTTAAGCCACTGGTCGACACAAAGAGCATCTCTGGGTAATAAATCGAAGTCAGCTGAGAGGTTGTGGCTTATCGACTCACAGTCCCTTGGAGTACTCAGTCAGCGTTACGGCGGCTTACTTGGGTAGGGAAGTCCATCAGTCTGGCATGAGATTTAAGGAAATCAGGTCAGGATAGCCAGGTCAAGTCATCACAACCAACAGGGGAATACTCTTTTCGAGAACCGACTCGGCCCATCTGATCCCAGGCCGGTCACCGATCGCCCGAGATGAGAACCGCACTGTCAACTCATGGAAGCTCCTTTATCCAAATCCAAGTTAAAGTTCAAATCAAAATTGACTCAAGATCAAATCAGTATTGAGGCCATGTCAAGCTTACAAAATCAAATCAAGCTCGAAGTGAAGCCAGAGTCATACATCTACCATTAAAATCGATAAGCGGCAAGGGACTCATGGATTTGGACCCGATCGATGCGTCTTCGATTTGATAAAACACATTATTGCTTGAGAAATTTCCCTACAGTGGGTTTTATTTTTGTACCTCCTATCATAAATAATAAAAAAATTCTTTGCATTACACTAACGTTTCCGTTAAATCTAAACATCCCGAGATTAAGTGAGACATTAGTTTGAAGAACAAAGTAAAGAAAATTTTAATGAAACTACGGGGATAAATGGAACTTTACCATAGTAATATTTACTTGAAAATATTGCAGGATAGTGTAACTTTATCTTGGCTAACGGAGATTAAGCTGGCATAATCATAGTATTTGGGGAAGCGAAAGTGCAAGCTTATTTGCCACAAGCGGAGACCATTTAAAAGGCAATTAACTTTCTAAAACTAATCAAGTTATTGAATGTTTATCTATTTTAGGCTCTTTAATGAGAAATTTTTTAAAGGGTAAAATTATAAATTCTTTAAATACGGTTATTCTATATACTTGTCAATACAAACATGTTCTTTTAAATATCGATTTTTTATGATGTGTCATAAGGATACATTATATGGTATGAAATAAATCTTTTAGAGCACTTATCCAGAACTTTATAAAATTACTTAAAAGATTCTAGAGATATTACCTCATTATGATGCTAAAATTTTCTCACATTTAACATATTTTATTCCCTGATTTTAAAATTATTTGTCTCCATTAATTACACCAATTTATTCCCTCCCTTGAAATATTTTTTCATATTTATATTTTTTCGCTCCATGCATTACAACTTGTGTTTTTTTACGTGAATTACTACCTTTTCACCTTTCCATTGATGTGGTAGCATTTTAAACTTTATTTTTATTTTTGTTCATTTGAATTGATTACCCAATTTTTTCTCCCATTTACGTTTCCTTTCATAACTAAGATTGAGGCTATTTCGCTTTTTACTTAGAATTTATTTTACAACCTATAATGAAGACTTAATGTAGTTGTATAAATGGGTTTCTATAATTACTTCATTTCATGATTCAAAATACAAATAAAATTTGATATATTTAAATGAACAAGAATAAAAATAACATGAAAAGAAATATAAATGAACAAGAATACAAATTGTTTGATCTATTCAAATGAACAAGAATAAAAATAAAATTTGAAATGTTATCTCACCAATGCAAAGTTAGCAATTCACTTTGTGAAAAAATGCATAAGTAAGTTGTAATGCTTTATGTGGAAAAATATTTTAATGAAGAAAAATTAGGGGTGTAATCGATGGAGTCATGGAAAAAAATAATTTTAAAAATAAGAAAATAAAATATTTTAAAGGTGAAAGAATTCTTTCCATTATAATGAGGCAATATTATAGAATCTTTGATTAATTTCATAGAAATAGATAATGCCTAAAATGTTCATTAAAATTATTATAATGTTCCTTTAGGACACACCATAGAAAAACCGTTTAAATATTACCAAAGAAAAATAATGATTTTATTTTTCACTTTTCTTGTCTTTGTACCAATAATATCACATATTTCTTTATGGCTAGATATGGATCATGAACTATAATTGTTTGTGGGTGAAATAATACAAGGGTAATTTAGAAAAAATGATTGAGGGACTGTATTTAGAGGACCATATATAGCATTGATGAGGTTTTGTAGAAGAACTATATTGGATTTAGATGAACTTTTTTGTGGTCACTAGACTAACCATACTTATTTTTACAAGACTTTTTCCCGAGACCTCATCATTATAAATAATATTTCGTAGCCACTGGACTAACTAAAGTGATTTATTGGATTTAGATGAATATTTGATAAGTAAATCAAGAAGTCTAGTGAAGAATGTTGGATTTAATAAACAATGAAATATTCCAATAGTCATAGTAGAAATGAGGATACGTTATAAGATAAACAATTGAAGAAGAAAATGAAATCATACATATTCATAGATAGTAAAAAATTAATGATTTATATTAATCAATAGAAGAAAGACTTAAAAAGTTAATAACCCTAAAGTTGTTATGATATAAACAACTATCATTTTATTTATGATAATTTCATAACCTATTGAACCAGCATGATTTTTGTTGTTCAATTGAACCAACAAGAACAATATGAAATTCTCTCATCCGCATCTCAGTATCATAAATAAAATTGTGTGTCATACTTAATTTCAAATTGAATTGTGTGCGATTAATACTATAATTTTCTTTATCAATATTAATGTAAAATCAATTCTAACAATCAATTTGGGATGACGTACACAATTTCTAAAATGAAAAAGGCCAGCCCTCAATAATTGTCTAAAGTCTAGAGTTGTCATTAAAGCCAAGCGTGGTTTGACATAGTAGTCCTTCTAAAGGGAAACGTAATTGTATCCACCTAAAACCTCTCGATTCCGCGAAAAGAAAGAGCATGTTGATGTCATTAATCAATAATCATACAATCTAATCATTGTACTATCTTATCGCCTCTTTGCCTTAGGCAATCAACTAGCTAGGCCTAAAGATATACGGAGTAATTGTATGGTACACATGGTAGCTAATAATTAAGATTGCACAAGTTTGGTGGATTATTATTGTATTTAGTGGAGTATTACGGAGTAATAAGTGGCCATGCCTTATTATTGACAACCTCAATAGTTTGTTTGCGTGCTTAGTTTAGTCACTTCTAACTATAGGGATATCGAATTTTGTAATCATGCATAATGTAAAAAATTAATTATGTTTCTAGTATCTAAAAAGTAGCATAATTTTAAAAATGTTTAACAACTTCCAAACTACTACCTCCATCATGTAAGGCGAAGAAAGATTTTATTATTTATATGCGTATTCAAATAATAAATTTTTTTAAGTAAAAATTTTTCTCGGCATAAAAGCACTTATCAAACGACGTGCTCGACTATCAATCTCATTATCTCCACGATGACAAGCATGTGACATTGACGACATGATCCGAGCTTATTTGAGCTCGATACGTGTCCTCGACGTGGCCCTGGACGAGGTCGTGATCTTGACTCCGAGATACGCCCTAACCGGCCACAGCATTCGCCAGCCTCGATCCCGCCATGCCATTGTAATACTCGACTCGATCACGGCTACTGACTGATCCTCAGAATAGGGCCAACTGGCATCGCATCGACCCTCCTTCGATTGGGTCGACTGGGCCGCTGCCGGACCCTCTTTCGATTTGGGAATCACTAAGTAAAATTTCCCTAATCTCTCTTCGACTGCATTAACTCTGGCCAGTAGCCTTCGACTTCTTGATTCGGGGTCGACCTGCACTTCTTTGATACTACCATCGTGCCTCGACCCTCTCGATTCAAATACTCAGAACGACTTGTTTTGGCCGATGATAATGTGATATTTATCCCAATGTGACGCTTAAGCCGATCCATGCTACCGCCTGCCTGTTTCTTTAACAACGTAATACTTAACTGGGATTTAACCTCAGCCTTCTCAAGTACGGCCTCTATCATCATTGTGCATTTCGCTACAGAAGAGGGCTTCAAATGTACTGATCACACCCCACTTGGCTCCATGGCTCGCAAAGATGCTTCCTAGTGTCGACTGAAGATTGGAATAGCCAGCCTCCCCTCATCGGCCTTCCTGTGGCCCCTTCACACCCATCCTCCTTGGCCTGTTGTGATGCCTCCGGCGCTCTGTCTGGGGGTGCTTCTTTAGACACCTCCTAAGTGATCTTCAACCAAGCACCTGAAATTTTTCCTCTTATCCCTCTTTGAAAATAAGCGCATGCAGTATTTATAGCCGTACCTTCTTCCGACGGCTGAGCCCATCTTCGCGTATTAGCTATCTCACAACATTATTCGAATCGCTGGCGCATAATCCTGATCATTTAACATTTTATACAACTTAACCTCCAAGAAACGGCGAGGCGCCTAATATAGGTTTTCTAGGTCAAAATAAGTAGTTCATTTATTGGACTCGACATTTTCTTCTTCTTGTATTAATTTTAAACCACTTTGTCTTCTTAAACCCTATTCTGCGCTTAAAGCTAAAGAATTGATATAAACCCCCAACTTTAACTTAAAATTAATTTTAGGTAAGCCAATCCCGTGAACTCTATTATTTTCGTCTTTTACATTTAATTGGAAGCTCGATGCACCCTAATCAATACGCTATTATCGTATATCTACAATTAATAAAAATTAATAAATCAATAAAATTGAATTTTATTAATTTAAATTAATTAAATTTACACTATCTACACATCCTAAAAGATGGCCCGATTTGTTCTTCAATAATTAATATTTACAAAATTTGTCACCGTGTACTATATATGTATACAATATTTAAATCTAAAATTTAAATTCCATTCGGATAATACTATATAAAATACCCTTATATACATTACTTCCTAAGTTAAATTTACTAAACACTCCATACAAATAAGCTGAAATAGAAAATCCAACTTCATTTCGCCTCATTTTTTAATCCAATACTAATTATCAATTAACATTATCTCTATGAAAATATCACATACGCTTTTCTAAGAGAACTAGTAAAGATTTAATTGGAATTGGATTTTGATCACTAATCTTCATGAGCTTTTGATATTTTCTGGAGAATATTCCCACCATAAAAAATTTCACAACCTTTCATTCCAATAAAACCACTGCTCATCACAACTTCATTTTTTTATTCCAAAACCAATTTGAAATATTACGATTCCTCGCTTCTCTCTCGATCTCACATCTAATCAATACTCAAAATAGTTTTATTTATGGTTAGACTGTAACAGATCTATTTCTCTTGCTTAATTTTTCTATCAGATAAATGGATTAATTTGTATAATTTCTAATCGAGTGATTTATACACAAATTTGATTGGGTATTAATTACTCTAGATATATAATGTGATTCTATATTATATGATGTGTAAGTAGTATTTTCTTGAATTATCGGAGGAACTTTTCGTCAATACAAATTGAGAATGGGAAAAGAATGAGAGTGTTAGTTTTCTCCATTTAGAAGGAGAAGAAAGAATTACAAATGAACTATTATTTTTTTGTTCTAGATAAATTACAGGAGTAATTTTGATAAAATATATTGGGGTATTGTATATAGGTACCGTATTTAGCATTTACGATTATTTAAAACCGTTCAATAATATATATAAAAATGGAGGAAGAATAATAAAAAAGGTTGTCTTCAAAGTCTATCCCTGATCACCATCCAACATAATTAAAATAAAAATAATTTACCAAATTAATCGTATTATACTAAGCATATATTTGTATATCCGAGGCTCAAACTTTGGATACCCCTGCAAGGTTAAGGCTTAAGTAAGGTCCAGACCTTATACAAAAAAAAGAAAAAAAGAATTGATCATCACCACTAGTAAAATATGTACAAATATTTATAGAAAAAACAGAATTGTCCCTCCAATGTTTACATTGGCAGAATTTGAACTCTAATTTTCCAGAAAAGGCCGTTATAATAATATAAAATTAATTAAATTTGCAGAGCTGCCTCATGACAAAGTCATACTTGAGTTCCAACACAGCAGAGTGTTCAACTACAGCAGTATGTAACACTGTAACAGTGACTCAGTGAGGATATAAAATTCACTTTGGATTCTCCGTTTCTTGGGGTGTATGTATTGCTTGCTTCTTCTTGAAGGGTGCATACATATAATATTTTATGTATTGTATCTCACCAAAATGTACTTAAATATTGACATCACCATATAAACAGTTTACTTATTGTTAAGTTTCCAAGTTTCTATTTATTTAAATCAATAGTATGAAACATCAATTAAATTGATCAGATCCATATATTTTCTTTATTGTTAATTCAAATTACATATATATATATTAAATTAAGGTAAAAAAAAATATTATTTTTCACTATTAAAAAACAAATTTAATACTCCGTAATTATTTAGAGATGAATGTAGTAATGTGGTTTTCATATTGAGATTTTTTGTGTAGGTCTGTAGTTAACTGAAAGCTCACCCAATTCAAGAAGCTTCTGCTCAAAAGTTCGACGGAGATTCAGCTTGGATGAATGAGCAAAGCCGAACCTCATTTTAAGTTCGACGAATTCGAGTTTAAGTCTTAATTTGGCACCTAACTATACATTTTTAATTTATTTTTCAATTTTCTTCTTATTTTATAATAAAAATTTCAATTTTCTTTTTAGTTCCAAACTGTTAGAACAGAACCTCGAACTTTTGAATTTTTGAACCGATAAGAACTTCGAATTTTTCTAATCGTTCGTATATTGGCCAAAATCGAATTCTCGATTTACTATATGAGAGCCGAATGAAAACCTAATAAAACTCAATGTAGTTGGACTTGTTTACATCGATGAAGTACTACTCAGAGGGAAATAATGATTTCATAGATTAATTCACGAATCTGTGAAAGTACAATATCTAGACAAAGAAAATTTAAATACAACGAATTAGGGGTCGAACTATCTACTCAAGCCGACAAGATCGGGACTCGGGGTACCTCCCGATCTTGTCCTCCGGATTGTTGGAAATCAACGAGAATCGATTCCCCTTTATCATACCGCTGAGACAATCAGGTATCAATTCATTTACCGATTTGGTTAAACGAGATTACCAAAACTTACTGCTCACCTTAGTAATCAGATATTACCACAAGGGTTCTCATGATAATTTAAGGGTTTACGAAATTTATCAAGAATCTTAATTATTAATCGTTATAATAATAGTAATTGGGCAATTATTATTATTATACAACTTACTATTATCTCGAGCCTGTAAAGTCACACACATACAATGATATTCGAATAATATTTTATGAATGAAATTAAACGGTATTCTGTATAATGAGAAATATATCTCTAATATTTATATATTTGTCAAATATATGTCGATGAACAGTTAAACTTAAGTTTAATCAATTAAACAATTGAAATTGATGAATAACTTGATTAGTTATTCGATAGTGATCGGTTAGTATTTTAATTGAATTTTGTTAAGTTAATTAAAATAGAACAACTCTACTAAGTAACTCCATTATTTAATTAGAAGCTCATAACGGTTTAATTAAGTTTAACGTAGTTAAACCGATTTTCTAACGAGTTGCTTAACGAGCGAATTTGGAGACTTGGTATTTAAAAGGGATAGGTTTTTTTAATATAAGAGTCTTTATTACCCCCACGTTCTACCAGCTCGAATTATGATGAACGGGCCTGCTCGATTCGCTTGTCTTTACCTCCGTGAGGAAGATCACTTTTCTTGAAGGTACCGCAATCAAACTCATAATGATAAAGGATAAATTATTTGATTAAAATGTATTCAAGCCTCCTTGCCTAAATGTAAGGTTGAACAATTCATCGATCCGCGATCAAGAAGTAAATTTCTTTTGTTTAAAAGTTTCTCTATGGAAGATGCTTAAGAAACGATATAGTGCGAGTCATACTACCTGTGAAATAGCATTTGAAATTTGAGTTAATGGCCTGCTCAAACGTTTCATGTCTGCTGAAGAATATTTTGGGAAGCCTGGTAACTTCTATGGGACGTAGGCCGCATACCTGACAATCACGCTTACTAAGTGCTGTGGTATTACGTAATAGTTGATTACTGCGGTTGGAGGATCGTTATCATGATTTTTATGTATGGTTTTAACCGTGATCTTTATGGATTCTATTCGCTTCCTCGTTAAAACACAATGCGAGTTTCGCTTTAGACACGGCCTAATAAAAATCCCCGGAAAGAAGAATCTCTCTCCGGAAGCGAGCGACGCCTCCGATTGAAAATGAGTTTGTGGCTTTATCTTGAGGTCTAACTGACGGGGATTACGCTGTGCTAAATTATGGTGTAGCCCATTCAAAGAATGGGGTCATGAGGCTTCTACGTGTTTTGAGGCGGGTTATCCAAATGATGTGGCACCCAATAACCTAGGCGCTGCTCGCCATTGTTGTTCTCTGTGGCCAATAAGGCCGGTTCTCACAAGTAGGAATCGAGTTGCGCTGGTCCATGGTCAAAGGAAGCCAGCCTCTCCATGTCATGTTCCCTGACGACGCTGTCTCGTGGTCAAGTGCGTGTTCCTTGCCCGCACACCAGACCGGCATCGCTTGACGAGTCCTTCCATCGGTAATTTTGATTCTCCTTCCGCATCTGATCCGGCCACGGGTGTCTGGCTGATCTCTCTCTCTGATTTTGATACGGCGCGACGGCTCATGCTACCAAGAAATCTGGATGTTTAATTGATCAATACGATGATCATATTGTCCTCTTTACGCTAATTCGACGGGTAGTATTATTCAATTTACTAGACACGGTCGAAGCAGCGCCAAATCTCCGACATTACCGAATGCTCTCTATGTGCCTAACTCAGACCGTAATTTGATTTCGAGCCGCTTGTTTGTCGAAAGCACCGTGATATTGTGTTTACTCATAATTTGTGTTTTGTTCAGACCGTCAGCGAGGATGGCGACTGGAGCAGTGAATGGAAGTGACTCTACTATTTACGCGAGCCCGGTAACTCCTACACATCTCTCGTTGGCTATTCAGAGCACTCTAATTGAGCTTTCGTATATGACTGGGACATCCGTCTGAGGCGATTTTAAAATATTTACCGCTTATTAAGAGTAGTACTTCTACTTTGAATAAATCTTTGTGACCGTGGCGCCGCAAGCAAACATACCGGATGTATCTTGGATAACTTTAATAAAATTACTCTTTGTTTTGAGCTTATCTATTTTGGATCTTTGGGGTCCCTATCAGGTTCCTTCGTCTCATGGGTGCTAAGTATTTTTTAACCTCGGGTTGATGATCATTCCCGTCAGTTTGGGTGATTTTACTAAATCATAAACCGAAGTCTATGTATGTTTCAAATTACTACATGCGAATGCCAATTTGGTTTGGATATTTGTCTCGTCTCGGCGATAATGGCACGTAGTTTGAGTCCGGGAATCTTATTTGCTAATCGTGGTATTTGTTTCAAACTTCGTGCGCGGGTACACCCTAACAGAATGGGCAGACTGCTCTTACGTCGCACGGACATAAATGTTTCAGGGCATCTTATTAACGATAAGTCAGCGAAATGGTGTCCTCGAGTCATTGCTTCAGTACCAATGTCGATAATAGCTAATGGGCCACAAATACAACGAATTAGGTCGAACTATCTACTCGGGCCGTCGTGACAGCATCCTGACTTTCGTACTCCAAATCTTGTCCAAATCTCCTACTGACACAAATGACATCAAAGGTCTGACTGGTACCTCCCGACCTCATGTCCCGATCAACATACATCCATTTCTCAAATTAATCACTTTCATTACTCTTTTCGAGACGCAACTTAATCATCAATTACTTTTTATGTATATTATGAAAATTACAAAACATAATATTATAAAATATTTTTAAAAAGAAATTCAATGATATTAATTTTATTTTTCTGGATTAGTGGAATAAAAAATAATTTGTGGTCAAAGTTTTAACACTTAACTCCAAAACGTCAATTAATTTAAAAGGAGGGAGTAATACCGACCTAATTAAATCATCTGACCTTTAACCATAAGAACAACATGTCTCTTAGCTTCCACATATGCTTGTATAGGATCCTTTCAATTTGAGACATAGAATCCACATCCTCGGTCAATGGAAAGTGCCCCAGGCTATCAGACTTATTTAATGAGCACCGACCTATATATTCAGACCAAAATCAATCCACGCTACACATTTTTTCCCTCTACTCGGAACAATCTTAACCAGAATGTATTATGACTTAATAATCGAACAAACTAAATAAATTGTACTCTTTCCGTTTTTCTTTATCTTTTTAGTCTTATTTTTTTATTTTAAATTACTTATATTTTTAATATAGAAAATAATAATTCTACATTTTCAATGTATTTTTTTTTATTAAATTATCAACTAATTAATAATATTTTTCAATTAATCACATTTTATATTTTAATGATTTTATTCTCAAGTGACTCCATGCATAAACGACTATAAAACAATTAAAAAGGATCGAAGACAGTATAACTTTATTTTTATACAAATTAACTGTTCTCCCAACCCCTTGGTTCCACTAGTTGTAGTCTTGTAGACTTCTAGCATTCATAGAGCAAGAATATGGAAGTAAATTAAACAAAATCCATAGTATGGAGGTCCATACTGAAGCCGCATCTCCCAATAAAAGCTGACGACGGATCTCATAAAAGTTGCTATCTATTACAAAATCAAGAGTCGACCAACAAATTGAGTGAGAATATTATTGTAGATTTTTGTAGTATGTTAGTAGTCTATATTTCATGACTCATTAGAGAAAAAAAAATTCCCTTCATGAAGGAGCACATCATATTAGTATATTAACATAAACAATTATTAATATAAATGAAAGTATATTTAATGTGGTATATTATTCCAAATTTAAAAGTAGTATTTGGTGGAATATAGAGAGGGCCAAATGTGTCAATAGTATAAACGTTGTCGACTCGATATTCAACATATCAAGTAAAATTCCATTCACTATTAGACAATTCCTACCAATATGATCAATGAAATTAAGAATTGAAGTATCCAATTCAATAACCTCAGACAGTTAGACATACGCATTAATGTGTGATGTTACTTCACATTGCCCAATTTGCAGCCTCGTCAAAGCCCTTCAAACACACATTTGCCCCTAATAGTCCTTAAGATTGCTATATATAGACACAACTACTCTTTCTCCTCTATTCCTTTGTATCCCC
This sequence comes from Lithospermum erythrorhizon, assembly GCA_019722365.1. Taxonomy (NCBI): domain Eukaryota; kingdom Viridiplantae; phylum Streptophyta; class Magnoliopsida; order Boraginales; family Boraginaceae; genus Lithospermum; species Lithospermum erythrorhizon. The sequence continues at coordinate 1,905,103 of JADFUC010000954.1, read as the reverse complement.
CCCAGCCAAGAGTAAAAAATATTAGTCAAATTTTGAAGTGAGAATGGAGTATTATATGGATGAGAAATGGAGGCTATCAAGAGAAGATCCATGTTGTCGTTCATATTCATCATCTAATAATTCATCAAATTTAATGAGAAGTGCATCACAAAAGAGCTCTCTCCAAAGAAGCTACTCCCAAAAGAATACTGCATCATCATCATCAAAAGCATCCCTTTCAAGAAATCCATCAAAAAAATGTGCCAACTTTGCTAGAAAATGTAGCAACTTAGCAAAGGAGCAAAAATCCAAACTCTACATAGTCAAGAGATGCATAACAATGCTAGTTAGGTTGGGAAAGCATAGAGATTCTTGATCACCTCTGTTTTCAACATGTATTAGGATTATATAGATCCATCTCAGGTTCTTCTTGTGACCTGGAAATTTTGTTCAAATTAAATAGATTTAGTAGACTTTTACCCCCCCCCCGCCCCCTCCCCAAGTAGTTAGATCTGAATGGCAAGAATCAACTTGCAAGAAAATTATTATGCAAATTTGTAATATGTATCTACATAGTTTTTTTTGCTGTTGTTGTTATCACAATGCATGTGAGCATTTATTGAGTTCTATTGCTACTTATTTCGTGATTCACCTTTTACATCATTTCCATTCGTCATAAATTACAGGGCAATTCAAGTTGTTCTTTGCAATAACCTCAAGTTTTTTTTTCTTCATTACATTTACAAGAAAAGTTTGTAATCACAGTATCACACATCCTCTTTGATTAAGCCCCTGTTTGCATTGGTGGGGAAATAAGACAATTTTTTTCTTTCTAAATAAATTTATCATTTGTCTCAGAATGTGTCTTGATCTCTAATATATATTTAAGTTTCATTTTATATAGTAATTGATTAATTTAAACTAAAAATATTCACTTACATTATGATCGAAGTAATGTATTTCAACTAAAAAAATTGTAGTTAATTTAATTCAGTATTAAGATTTTACGCTCTATAATAATTCAAAGTCCCACTACAAACAGAGCCTAAACATTCATAATTTAATAATTTATCTTGCTTTTTTTGTTGAAGTATACAACCTTCAGCAATAAAGATTCCTTTACTGCATTTGGAAGTGCAAAATGCTACACATAACAAAATTAAATTTACATGTACATTTGGGAAATACACAAATCATGGCCCTAGTAATAAGCAATATGCTCAATACTCCTTATTAAAATAGTAAGAAGTACTCCACTTCTTGTGCTCTTTTAATTTCACTCTGCATGCAACAGTACATGAATGTTACTCCATCTTATTATAATTTCCCTCTCTCTGATCCTATCTGGTCCTAACAAGAGTTAGCTACTGACTATTTTAATCCTTGTTTGGCAAAAACTGAGTTGTGTCATTTTTGATAGAGTGCTGTAAAGCCTGCAAACTAAGAGGAAGCCAGAAATTCAGAGGCCTCAGGTGTCCAGCTTGCTTGCTTGTTTTTTTTCTCATTCACACAATTGCATGGTGAAAATAGTGCTTCTAAGGATCTTATTTCCACTAGGAAATGTGTGATAACAGGATAAATTAGGACCACCAGGACAGTGAATGTAGACTATAGGATAATTTAGGATAATCACGTTAGAAAATATCAAGTTTGGTGAAATAGTAATATTTGAATAGGATCATAAAATTAAGGTTCGATATATCCACGGATACTCAAGTTATATAAAAGATACTGGGTATACAGTAAAAATTTACTAATTCCATCTTATTTCATAACCCATTAGCATAAGTTGAAGTCTCTTGGAAATTAGGCCTTTGGCTTGGTGTATTAATTCTATCTTGCTTGAACATCGTAAGAGTAAATTAAACTTTACCTGGTGAGATGATACATTTAGTCTTTGATATTGCCTTTTGGATCTTCAATTTTGAAATTTATTAATGAAAAGTGGAAAAGTTAATTTATCGATTTCTTTTAGATAAATTTTAAATCAAGTTGCGCTTTAATTTTGTCTGAGAGGTTTACACTATTGATATTGATTAACTACTTAAAATTACACAAACGTTAGATGATCTCCCGCCTTTAAATTATAACCGTTTAATTTGGATGGAAAAACATAAGTGAAGGCAACTACTTTGGGAGAACAATTGAGAACCATATTGTAACATTTGTGATTAATCTACAATAATGTAATTAACATTTATGTTAAAAAGTATAACTCTCAATGGTATTTTGTCATCCAATCTAATGTTTTCTTTGGTCTTAGACTTGGACTATATCATTATTATATTCATGATATTTTCTATGATTAAATTAGTAATAAATTTAAACTATCTAATACTCTCCAATACACTTTAATCGCTGCTTGATTTTTTTTAATCAACTTAATTATTAATTATTCAATATTCTAAAAAAATATAAAATTTATATAATTTATTCTGCCTCTTTTAAATAATTTTATATTATTAATTTTAATAATAATTAAAGAAAGAATTGAATCTAAAATTTATCTCATATAGCTTTGTAGCTCAATTAAAATTGATACTACTTAATTTTACTATTTGAGACCATCAATTACATAATGAGCTCTAACAAAAATCATAAGCCATTATAATGGACAATGCAACGTTCAAAAGCGGGAGAGAGCCCCATTTTGAAACATAATGATGAGTTAACTTATTTGGCGTGCTAAAATCCTTTCATTTGTTTGCCAATAATTAGTCCCAATTTTGATGGAGAACAAATATCATTATTGTGACCACCTTCATAAGTTTGATAGACTTGCAAGTCGCATCGTTAATTAGAATACAAAAGCACGTCACTAAATTCCTGGGCCAAATTGAGTTTTGACATTACTGATTATTGTATTTTGTTGACTAGTACAGACGAAAATACGAGGACAATTTTGTCCTATTATTACATTATTGCAAATCTTCTTATCAAATAAGACATGTCACTATCCTTGAGAAGATACTAGATGGTATGTTTCAATTTGTTAACATTTTATATTATGCTTTCTTATTATATATTATGATCTTTAACACCTTAGATTGTACGTTTATATTTATTAGTTATCTTGCACACATAAATATCATATTTGACACATTCCTATATAACCAAGGATAATGTAGGGAATATATCATGTACTAGATTCGACAACAATTAATTTACGTGTTCCTGGCCGAAATCCTATCACACAAGAGAATATAACGAATAAATAACGGTAGATCGTCTCTACCAAATCCTTAATTATACTTCAAATACTTAGGTCTTTTTTCTCTTTTAATCCCTTAATTTAACTAATAATTAAATAGTAAATCTTTAATTAGACTACTTTAACTAAATTGACTCGTAACTTAAATTAACCAAACTAACTCGAATGCAAAGTAAGTGGATTGAAATATTCAAGTATACTGGGCACATGATTTCATCGGATCACGATTCAATTTAACTAAGAGTTACTTATTACTTCATAACAAAAAGCGATTCCTATACAATCAAGTATTACTCTCAGCACACCACCAAGCCTCTAAACCAACTATATCTCCCATGATACTAAAATAGAGATCTTTTTAATAACTTATGCTTATTAGTGAGGCGAATTGCGGCTTCCAAATTTTGTCTTTCATCATTCAAGGACCCTACCACTCTACGAGTAAGGCGCTCGAGGACGGGCCGGGCACATTAGCGTATCAATTCCTCCAATACATATAAGTTTCCATCTGGCCTTTCTATCAAACGCCCATAGGTACATCTAATATAATATGAAATATTGGTGTCAACCCATGAAGGCTCGCACTAAATAAGTGTCGGGGAAAGTTTTAGCGATTGGGACACTTTCTCGAAGAGACCTGAACCTGCCTCTAAGCCTCACCAACCATCTCATCCTCATTCATTGAAACACACAATGTCATTTCAATTTATGGATTTTGATGCTGGAAAACATCGGGCTAAAAAAAACTTTTGCACCACTTCGCTCCTACGTGGTCACATTCTAGGGATTTATATTCCACCACTTTGCTCTTCCGTGACAGTAGTGAAATAATACCGGTGGATGTAATCACTGAACACCATTTACTTTTGTGAGTAGCAAATTTATCTCCATGAAATTTACTAAATGCTCACAGGTCTCACGACTCAGCCATCAATCGCATACGATTCTTCACATGTCGGATCAAGCAGTTTCAACTCAAAGTTGTTGGCATTGATTGGGCGTGGCCTGAGTGAATGCTGGTAGCTTTAACTCTCTTGTCTTAGTGCAATGCATAATCCCTCAAAGTCATCCGAGGCACCGTGTCATCGCCATCCCCATGAATATCAATCACCGCTGGGCAGATTGGGTTATTATTACGGTAGATGAACTTTTCACCGCTTTCTTCTTCTTCGAAATCCTCGTAATTTAGTTTCCTAGTCGCTTTCTCAATCTTCGGATCAAAGAACAATTCTCCACAATGACGCGAAATGGGTCATGCACTAAAACAATAATATAATAAAAGAGATAAATCTAGCTAAAAACAATAATATAATAAAACTAGCTAAGCTTACGGAACCTAAATTAAAACTAATATTAGTAAGATCGAAATTCGGGCAACGGGCGCCAACTGACAACACCAATTTATGTGTTCCGGTCGAACCGGGTCGTGTCAAGAATATAATGAATAAGAACGCAGTATCGCTCACAAATTCCAATATACTAAATACTGTGGTCTTTTCTTAATCCTTAATTAACTAATAATTAAATAGTAAATCTTTTATCTTAGACTACTTTAACTTAAATTCTGACTCTTTAAATTTAAATTAACTAAACCAATCGAATGCAGCAAAAAGTAAATGATCGTACTTACGATATATATGTCAGTGGGCTACTATGATTTGACTGGGCCGATTCAATTTAACTGCAGTTACTAATAGTTCATAAAAAGCATTCCTATACAATTGATATTACTTCTCGCTAACACCAATTAAGTCTCCTAAGAAACTAACTATATCTCTATGATAGCTTAAAAATAGGAGATCTTTTTTAATAACTTATGCCATTAAATTGCCACGGCATTACCTAGTCTCTACGGAAAGGAAACATGTGTTCGATTATCAAATTCCTAAGCTTAACCCTATTTCTAGCAATTAATCACTTATATGAACGACTTAATATCGATATCAAGATATTAAATACTAATTATGCACAATAATCGTAATTATGAAACCAAGAATAAATTAACCTGTGCTAAAATTAAATCATCCGATCCAACTACATCATGGTCCCGACTAATAATAAAATTAGTTCATAATAAAAGACATAAATAAATACATGAAATTAATAGCATTCATCATTAACAATAACTTGAATTAAAAAATAATCAAACCAATTAAAAGAAATCAACCTATCTCTAAATGCGCCAAAATCTCTCATAACTTTGATGACTTCTTTTTTCTCTGGAATTCCAAGATATCTATCTTTTACTCTAACTTCTCCTCTTTATAGGTTTCCATAACCTAATAATGATTTCACCAAATCCCTTTATTCTTGATCACACTCATGAATCCCTCTAGCTGACTGCCTTCTCATATCTTCAATTCAAGTACCGATTTCTTCACTTTAACCGATAACCTATTTAAACTCAAAATAAAACGAAAACAAAGGCAAATTATATCGGATTAAGGTAAAATAACATCGCCTAATACGTAATTAGTGGCCTCAAAACACTATATAATAAACACTTATCACCCCCACACTTAAGTTCTCTGCTGTCCTCAAGCAAATCTATTGATAGGAAACGAGACAAATTACACATCTGGGGTGATCTCAAGTACTATATCATTGAAGTTCTCGACAACAATCAATCACGAGTAATGGCTCTTCCTACTTAGCTACGTAATATCATCAATTCAATGAGTAGATAATTTCGCTTAGTGAATTTCTCACTTCTCACATCACTCAAATGTATCAAAGTGGTTACTGCTTTTACGCCACCTTCAATCATGAATGTTTCTACCATATGCTTGGTTATACATCTATCAATCCATCAACAATGCATGCAACATAAATCAGATGGTCTTTTATAGGGTTTAATGGTGGCTTTAATACAAGTGGTGGATAAATATTTGGCTCGGACTTTAATACTTGAGACGTGAAACTCAATTAATTATGTTGAAAATAGCATGTCTAAACAACTACACACCTCCTTCTAACCCAACATTCTACATCTCATTTAAGTACTTATCATTCACTTTGCCATATTACTATGCATATATTTTCCTTTTGTCTTTTTTTTTTTTTTCATGTACACCCATAAAACACTCAAACATTAATTTTTCTCATAATTCGCTTGGCATTATTAATTTCTTTCTAATTTCTTGAGGATCATATTTCCTACTAGGTACTTCTCCACTTTTCTTTCTTTTTTCCTTTTTTTTTTCAAATCTTCCAATGTTTTTCTCCTTTCCACACTCATTAATTCAAACTCTTAAATGTGCCCACAATTCAACATGAGTAATTCAAAATTACACACCCCAGCAGGGACAACATGGTAAAAATAAGGCTTATGGGCTTATAAGCTACAGAATCACAAAAGAAAGGCCTACTTGTGCCCGCGGGGTTCTATATGGATAATACATCGGGTTAGCCTTTAGATAACGTGGATTATAACCTAAATGCCTTCATCATATTTTATGCGCCGCATACAAAGTGCATCGTGAGAAAGATTCAAACAAGTTCTCGGGCATCACAAACATGACGTAGTATCACACCAAGAAGAAACTCCAAGATAGAATTAGGCACAAATCTCACCTGTAGGGTATATTCACTAACAAGAGTTATCCACTCAAACTCAATCAAAACATTACACCAGCCTAAGAATGTCAAGTCAAAAACCCAATCAACTGCGTAAAATCCTCTTCATCATCGAATGACATACAATTTACTTTATTATCCAGATATATCAATTTATCCGCAAACTCTATCATATACTTAAGTGACAATCATTACGCACTCTTGCTACCCTCAACAAGACATCGCCTCAATGCATAAATACTCTTAAAATAAAAAGTAGAGACAAGTAAAACTTCCCCGATGCTGCAGCTGGGTGACTCGCATCGTTAAGAAGGTGGACGGGAGGCATCAAAGATCCTCCTCGTCGTCCAAATTCTACAAGAAAAATCATTTTAACAAATCCTCTTGAGCATCCAATCTCTGCCCGCAGATTTGAGCTTTTTGCGAACACTCGACTGGGTCTCGATCCCCAAACACAAAGGGGAGTCTGTAGGCACACCTAACTTGCTCAAATATAAACTAGCATTCGGGGATAAACAACGCTTGCAGATGCTTATACGGAATTGTGGGGCGCAAGCAGGCGCCTCTAACCCATCTAACCCATAAAACATCCTATATAGAAAACTTTTTGTTTAAATGACCGCCACCGAATATCCAGCAGTAAAATAAATTACTACGAATAATGCTTAAAAATACTAAACAAATGCCCAAAATTTGAGTATCAAGCCTAAAACACAACGAAATCGACAAAGAATTAACTAAACAAAACCTAAATCAAGTCTAAAAACACAACGGTTTAAAACGTAAAGTCGGAATTAAAGACATAACTAAAATAAATCAATAAAAACCTAAATTAAAAAATAAAGTGCCGGAAATTTCACCAACATAAAATTGAAAAATTAAAAAAAAAAAAATAGGAGATAAACATAAACGAAAACGAATACCATTGAAGCTGAAAGCAGGTGTGAGCCAAGGCCGAGATCTGAGGCTGCTGGGCGACCGTCGTAGCTTGGCGCGACTCGGGCCGGAGTCAGTGGCCTGGAGGCGCGACTGAGCTGCGGTAGATGCTAGCCTGCCCGCGGGGCGGAGCCGCTGGATCTGCGAATCGAGACGAGTGAGGGGTTCAAGGCTGAGCCGGTATGGAGGCCGACATGAGCCGGGATCGCGGTGAAATGGGCGCTCGACCGCGATGGGGCTGGGATTTTTGCGACTCAGCGGCGCCGATCCGCGAAAGTCAGCGGGGTCGCGACCGGCGCACCGAGCCGGAGTTGCGAGTCGGCTGGATTCATGATCGCGAAGCGGCGAATGATCTGGAAACACCTGACCAAGAGAGACGACCTGACCGCGCGCGGAGTCAAGGAGAGGCGACGAAGAATTGCTTACTGACTTGATATGCGATGAAATTAAGTGGCCCTCAAAAGCATGAAATTAAGCACATATGGGCTTAGGATTTGTGATTTCATGGAAATACAAGTTTCATGGGAAAGCATCATGGTGCTGCCTGGGGTTCGCTACCGGGCGGGTTTATTCTTGTGGGGGGCTAACAGAGGCTCTTGAATCTCTTTGATTTTTTTTTTTTGAATTAAAAATCGGACTGGGGCGGTCAAGCACTGTTCCTCCGCTATAAAGTAATCGGAGGATAATTTTCCTATTAAATCGTTTTATCGATAGGGCAAAGTTCGACCGCTTGGCAACTAATCCTCCGACATTATTTTCCTCTATTAAACGTCCATCATTTGGCCAAAATTGACCTCCGCTGCATCCAAACTCCAGCCTCCAAACGCCACCTTGACCAAATCTCACCCATTTATTTATTTATTTATTTATTTATTATTATTATTATTATTATTATTATTTTTTTTTACGACACACCTAAAACTAAGAAATAGAATAACTAAAGAATCTAAAAGATCATCAGCCTCCCCAATGTCAAGTACGCGAACGCCTTTAGTCCGATCTTAAGGACCTCGGTGACTCATTCAACGAAATGCGCATTACCAACATGACCTCACTGAGATGGCTCTTTCCACACGCCCACCATAATAATGTTTCAAGCTGCTCACCATCGAATCTTAAAAGTGCCCTTTCTCCTCAGAGTTATTTCCACCGCAACTGTGGAAAACTTGGGTAATAGTAAACGGTCCGTAATTCATTTAGATTTTAACTTACCCGAACAAATTGTAGTTCGGAATTAAACAACAAAACTCATGGTTCAACTTGAAATCATGAGGCGAGATTCGCTTATCACGATAACCTTGGACTGGGCTTCCTTGTAAATTTTTGCATTTTCATAAGCTCCCAAACGAAACTCTTCAAGCTCATCGAGATCCATCAATCTCTTGCACCCTATCCTTCTCGATCAAAATTTGTAGATTTCACCAATGTGCTTATGCTCAAGCTCCACCGGAGTGACAAAGTTTTACCTATAAACAAACGATAAGTGAGACATACCAATAGTGTCTTAAATGCGCTCTATGAGTGCCCATACCCATCATCTAACTTCTTAGACCAATCCACGAGATGCATTGATCGCTTTCTAAAATGCACCTTAAGCTCTCTATTAGATAATTCAGCCTGTCCATTTGCTCAGGTGATACGGTAATGCAACTTTACGGGTTACCCCATATTTATAGAGCAATGTCTCTAAAGCCTTATTACAAAAATGTTACCTTCATCACTAATGATGAGCTCGAGGAGTCCCAAATCTAGTAAACACATTTTTCTTTTAAGAAGATATGCACTACTTGCATCATTAGTTCAAGAGCACTGCCCACCCACTGACACATAGTCCACACATGTAAATTTAATGTACTTATTGGAAAAGATGATGGAAAAGGATCTTATGAAATCGATAATTCCAAACATCAAACAAGTCAACAGGAAAATATTAGTGTGGCATCTCATTTAAGGGACATATTACTCCGCTCTCCGACAATCCATCACACGACTTCACAAAGTTACTACAACTTAAATAATGTAGGCCAATAAAAACCGTATTGTAATACCTTGCGTACTGCTCGGGTAGGACCGAAATGGCTCCTACTTCTCGGCAATGACAATGTTCTAGACGTCAAAGAATTTCTATCTCGTGGATACACCTCCTAATGATATTATCAAGACGTAATCCTCGAATGTGCTATGTCATCCCAAAAAATATTGTTTCACATCGATAAAAATTTCTTCATGGTATGTTAACCTCAAAGCGTAGCATCTCCACTTAACGATATAATTTAACAGAAAATCTCATGATACCAAGTGTGGATCGATTTTTGTGGACTACTTAACACCTCGTTTTACTCGTGAAAGGTCTCCTTAATGGAAAAGCTTTTCAAAGGAGCATAATTTTAGATAAACGATCACCACCACATTTCTGCAACCCATTTTGTCCTTAATTTTGGCCGACCTTTTGCTAAAAGTATCCATCTTATCAACCTAGGGCCAGCATCTTTTTTTTGAAAGCAAATATTTTAATTTAAAGATTTATCGCTGTATACAACCACACGAGATCCAATCAAATATGATCGAAACTTATCCAAAGCAAAAACAACAAAGAAGCAATTCCTCTCGCAGTAGTGTAATTAATCAAACAATCATCAAAAGAGGATCCAAAAACGTAAAATCATCCATAAAGACTACGATTTACTGCTCGAGAATATGTACATCATACATCGTCAAATGTGGCCGGAGCACAACATAACCTTAAAACGGCATTCTGGTGCCGAACGTACCTCATATGGACAAGTAATGTTGTTTTTCCCGATCCTCAGAGCCACCTACAATTTTTGGTTTGCATCCTCACATCTCATCTAAAAGCAAGAGAACGGAGCACCCAAATGTAATTTTCTAGCATTGACTCACTTAAACGGTGGTGAGGAAATCGGTCCTTCCTAGTTACAAATGATTTGAATCTTCTTTAAGCCAATATATTCTCCAGCTCCCACCACGCCTCTAGTGGCACACCATTTTTACTTATTTTTAACTACGTACTCCCCTTTCTTTTGGTACAACTTTGTACCGGACTCACCCAAGCACCATCTCAAATAGGATAAATTATACCGCATCCGTAAGCCGAGGATTTCAGCTCTTACCACCTCTTTGAGATTAGATTTAACGCTCTCCTCGAGGTTGGATAAGGATTTGGCACCATCCTCAAGCAGTATTCGATGCATGCACAACAAGTGGCCGAGACTTTAATGTCGCCTATTGTCCAACCAAGTTTTGTGCTCTCCAAGTACCCTCGGTAGTTTTTTCTTCCCACCTCACTCAACAAAAAGAAGAAATAATAACAAAATTCATTAGTTCCATGAAGAAAAGCATATTTAAGGTGGGCAAGGCAAAGCCTTCAACTCAAGGGTGTGAGGCTTTTCACCGACGGTATCAACTTTGATACACCGTGTCCCAGTTCCTCATACCGCCTTCTACCAAGGGTATAACGTAGGCCTGCATCAATCTTAAGATATATGCTACTACTGATAATAAGTTTCTGCATGACAAGTTCTCCTTTAGTATTTGTTAGGACATAATTCTACTACATCTCGAGACTTTAACTCACTTTGAAAGGTATACAGACTAACGACAACCACATCAATCAAAACAATCATTCTCGTTGTCACGGAACTTAGTGACTTACGATGTCAAAACAACTGCTCCTCCCCCACCCTTAAGATGACCTGGCCCCTTATGAACATCAATAAGTGGTTCTAGTGGTAGCTAGAAAAGTGCTCCATCTAGTTAATAAAGTGGATTGATCTTCGACATATCGAAAGGAATCTTAAATCGTAAGATAGGAAAGATAAACTTATCTACCTTAACCAAAAACATCTTCAAGGATACTTATATTGGTAAATTGAATAGACCTACTCCTGGCTGAATTCTGCAAAAGAAAATGGTTGTACTTTGACCTCCCCTAAACCCAAACATACTTATTATACTCTGAATGGGTAGAGGCATCAAATTCTGATTACTTCAGACTTAAATCACATGCTAACGCTTAACAAATCTCAATGCCACCGATCATGACAAGTGGATCAGAAAACCCCCCGGATCTTTAACCTTTTTTAAGTGGCAATTGTTGGATTATTACGGAACACTTCTTCACTATTAAGACCAAGCTATGTCTCCTCTAACCCCGCCTTTTCTTTTGGATAAAACATCTTTTCAAACTTCAGATACTGAATCTCGCTTCATGGCCTCTCGCAAAAGGAAATGTTATTATGCAACTTTTTAAACATATCAAGAAATTTGAAAATTGAGCACGCTTTTAGCTTTCTGAGGGTAAGAATGGGCGGGACATTCAGAATGTTAGATTTATCAATGGAAACTTCCCCGGCCTCGGTGATGCGGTTTTCCTCATGGGTCAAGCCCCGTAAGTGGCCCCCTGAATTTCAACCCCTCTAAACTTTTACCATCACAGAAAGTGACCGCAGATGTGCATGTTCTCGTGGGTTCTTTTCGTGAGTTGCTTGAAGGGAACCCACATTTCTATTATTCAATGCTTCTCAGCTTAATTGGCCCAATTGTCGCTCTACACTTCTATACTCGCATCTCTATTCCGGGTCTTTTTTCCACCACTGAAGTTAACAACCTCTCAATCTTATCCAACCGAACCTTCTCGTGTTTCTCAACTGATTTCTGACCTGAACCCGGTGGTCTCATCACATTTTGGTTGTTACTCCAAGAGAAATTGGGGTGGTTCCTCCAATTATTATCAGAAGATTGAGAAATGCACCATTCTCAATACGATCGAAATTATTTATTGAACTAAGCCTGTAGGGCCTCCAAGACAAAGATAGAGTATCGTGATTACTACTCATAGAGCATTAAATGAACCATATTCTGCGATCCTTGCCTACCATGTCCATTGCGTAGTCAGTTTAACCGAATCACAGTGGAGGCGACCTGTGCTTCCAGTTTTGTCTTTTCATCAATCTCAAGGACCCCAGCCACTCTACGAGTATGCCGAGGACGGGGCCGGGTGTCGACAGCGCATACCTCCTCCAATAAGATATAAGCTTCATCATGCCTTCTTATCAAACGCCTCCACAGGCATACTTAATATAGCGAGCGCTTTTCAAAGTGGCCAACCCATTACGGGAAGTTGCCTGCACTAAATAAGGTCGGGAAAGCTATGATTGGGACACTTTCTCGAGTAGACTCAAACTGCTTCCTAAGCTCTCTACCAACCATCTCATCCTCATCTTGCCGGAAACACACAATGTCATTCTTCAATTCGGGTGGATTTTGACGCGGGAAAAACATCGGGCTAAAACTTCGCACCACTCGCCTCCCTACGTGGTCACATTCTCTAGATTTGAGCATTCCACCACCTCTTTGCTCTTCCGCATGTAAAAGGAAATAACAAATGCGGATCTTGAATCAAATTTCGGAAACACCCATTTACTTCTTGTGAGTAGCTGTTTATCTCCATGAAATCTCTTACTAAATGCCTTATTAGGTCTTCTTAATTGTGCCATCGAATTGCAAGGCGATTCTTCATGATGGTTTGATCATTGTGCTTCAACTCAAAGTCATGGCACGGGATTGGTGGTGGTTCTGAGCATGCAGCAAGAACCCCTCTTAATTTGTACCCATAATCCCTCAAAGTCATCCGAGTACCAGTCATCGCCATCCCCATGAATATCAATCACCCTGGGCAAGAGATTGCCATTATTGGCCACGGTAGATGAACTTTCACTGCTTCGAGTCTCAGACTTAGTTTCCTAGTCAAGTTTCAATCTCGGATCAAAGAACAATTCTCCACAACGATGAAATGGTCACGACTAAAACAATAATTATAATAAAAGAGGATAAATCTAGCTAAAAACAATAATATAATAAAACTAGCTAAGTTACGGAACCTAAATTAAACTAATATTAGTAGTATCGAAATTTAACTACGCCCAACTCGACAAGACTAATTTATGTGTTCCGGGTCGAGTCCGGCCTGGCTCAAGTAATATAATTTTAATAAGAACGAAAGTATCGCCCTCAGCCAAATTCCAATATACTAAATACTAGGTCTTTTTCTTTTAATCCTCTTTAATTAACTAATAATTTCAACAGTAATTCATCTAGACTTAACTAAATTGACTGTAACTTAAATTAACTAAACTAACTAACGCAGTAAAGTAGTTGATCAGATTTATTATTCAAGTATGGGGCCAGGCAATACGATTTTACCTGATCGCTTTATTCAATTTAACTAAGAAGCTACATTTATTAGTTCATAACAAAAGCATTCCTATACAATTGATATTACTTCTCGCTAATCACCAATTAAGTCTCCTAAGAAACTAACTATAATTTACGATAGCTTAAAATAGAGATCTTTTTAATAACTTTATGCTTATTAAATCAAGTACATGCATTACCTATATCTCTACGGGTAAAGTTGAAACATATGCTCGATTATCAATTCCTATGACAACCCTATTTAAAGAATTAATCACTTATATGAACGATTTAATATCGGGATATCAAGATATTAAATACTAATTATGCACAATAATCGAATTATGAAACTAGCAATAAATTAATTCCAAGAAAATTAAATCATCCGATCCAACTACATCATGGGTCCATTTAATAATAAAATTTAGTTCATAATAAAAGATTATAAATAAATATACGAAATTAATAGCATTCATCATTAACAATAACTTGAATTTAAAAATAATCAAACCAATTAAAGAATCAACCCAACTTCCAACGGTGCGCCAAAATCTCCTACAACTTCTCAATTTAATTTTTCCTGAAATTCCAAGATATCTATCATCTTTTACTTAACTTCTCCTCTTTTTATGCGCTTCTCTCTATTAACCTAATAGCTGGATGGACCCCAATCCCTTTATTCTCGATCACGACTATGTAACTCTTAAGGACCTGCCTATATCTTCAATTCAAGGCCCGATTTCTTCCACTTTAACCGAGCAACTCCGCTAAACTCTAAATTAAAACGAAAACAAGTGCAAATTATATCGGATTAAGCGTAAAAATAACATCGCCTAATACGTAATTAGTGGGCCTCAAAACACTATATATAATAACACTTTTATCATGATTCAATTTCAAATCGAATTAATATAGAATAATAATATAACATATATATGATCCAAAACAAAGCTCCTGTATTTAATAACAAATTTCACCGAGTTTTTAGATGCTTAGAATTTTTTATTTATTATGTGCTTACTTAAATATTGATCATTAAATCACCACTTTTGAATCAATGGCTAATATTTAATAGGGGTATTTATAGAATTTATTTTTTGCATTAAAAAAAAACTTCTCCCACAATTATAGCATGAACAATCTATTTTGGATTATGTCTAATTTTACCCAATTGATTTTACCTTTTTATTTTCTTTCCTTTTAGATTATAGTTTTATATTTAGATGATTCATAATTCAATTTTTAAAACATTCAATATAATTTTACTCTAATTATTCATCATCATAGATCCGAAAACTCTAATTCAAATATATATGGAGAAACTTCTTCTTCAAATTCGAAAAAAGGTATCAATGGTTCTATTGTTTATATACATGGAAATGCAAAACCAACGCATACTAATTTGTGGTATTTCAATACGTAATGGATACAAGATACGAACACGCAGATTGCATCTATCAAGTAATATACGGGCACGAACATAACAAATACGAAGAATTAATTTAAATGAAATACTAAAAATCACATATATGATTCAATTGCGGATATTCTTTTTAATAGCAATAATAAATATTTAAACAAGACGCTATAACAACAAGAGAGTGCATCAATATATGTGTAAAAGCACAAATCACAAACTGTAAATACATGAATTAACATAAACATATATATACTCAAAGACATACTAGTATGTACTATTTCATATAACGTAACGGATATCACCCATTAGTACGCTGACACAGACTAGTTGTCAACTTTGACTAAATCTAATGGCCCAGGGAATGTCAGTCATCAACTCCTCCCTTTATTTTTTAGTATTTCGCGACTTCAGTGTCTCTATCCACCTCCCTCTCTGCTGCTTACACCTTATACTTCAAACTACTTGGGTCCAGTGGATTTGCTGGCTCATTCCTCTCTGGCCCTCGAATCCCTGCTTCACCGTCGAACAAAGACAAAAATGTTAGTGTATTAAACTAATCATTTCATGTCACAAAGGATCGTGAACCTTCTATGAAATACCACACTTAGTTCTTTCAAATGAACATCAATTTGAATACTGGTATCCTCCATAATATTCAACCATCTACTAATCTACACATTGACACATCAATTTGAAATCCCACCATTAGTTCTTTTAGTGTATCCTCATCTCTATAATAGATTCACCATCTTATACAAGGCTGTATCCTATTTTTAACAAAACTACAACATAATATTCCAAAGATAATAATTCAAAAACAACCAATAATATTCCAAAGAAATAATAATTTAAAAATAACATAGTTTAAGAAACAATATTCCAAACACATAATATTCCATATTTCAAAAAAACTCAATCTTTAAAATATTTATCACACAAATTGGATTCAAAACTAAATTATTATTAATTCTATGAATTGGGTTCAAAACTACACTTTTTGAAACTATTTCACACTATATCTAAACCCATGTTTAACCACTGCAAACATTAAACAACATGCAAAAATAATTAATTCTAACAACCCAATACTTTAATTCTAAAAAATTCATTCAACATACAGATATAAACCAATTCAACATAAGATATACAATCCATTCAACAAATAGTGTAATTTTTATTAGGTCATAAAATAAAATTAATTATAATGCAAAAACATATCTTTGTCTTTCATTTTTTCTTCAATCATCTTTTGTCTACAAATTACTTTAATGGTAATTTCTCCTCAAAGTTTCCTCTAATTCTGGTAATTTATAGTAATTTTGGTTTTCAAAATATCCTTTTGTTGATTTTTTGATGATTGAAATGTCCTGTTGAGGACTTGTTGTAATGGTCTTTGGGATTTCTTTCCCTTTTTTATTTAATAAAACTCATCGCTAATTTATGAATAAAAAAATGATAATGGAATACCATTTAATTTTGGCTTTAACATAACCTGCTGAATTTAAATTCTATGTGTGAAGGGTAAATTATTATATCAAATGAAGTAATCAAAAGATATGGAGCTCATTTGTTTTACCATTATAACTTGGTTGAATTTCACTCAGGTGGTCTGAGAGTTTGAAAATGCACTGTAAGGCTTACTATTGAATAGTCGCTCTAATTATTGGTCATGAAAGATATCGTAAAATAATGAAATGGGGAATGACGATAAGTACATAATTTGATAGTATGATGTCCTCTAGGTATAGCTCAACTTGTAACGAGTTGACACGTTGTTCCTCGGCCATAACCGGGCGACAATGAATGACGGTATCTTTTAAATTGAATTTAATCTTTTATAATTTGATAAGGTGATCAATTTGTTTAGTGTAATTCTATCAAATCTGAGATTGCCCCATTGCAACCCATTTTGAGTCTATTATTAATGGAATAGGGGTGGACCGGGCTTCAAGCCCTATAAACAAGATACTGACTTTATTCAATTAACCGGCCCATTTAAGAATTCTATGTAGTCCAACTTGTAATTAATTCAAAGTTTCAAACATTGATTTGCAAATTCTATTGACTGGACATAGAATAATAACCAAGATCACTAGAAACGCATCAATATTTGTGACTCTTACAACTTACAAGTAGGACTGTAAAATAACCGAAAAGCCTCATTCTGCTCGAAGTTTCCCATTCGGCTGCCATGAACGAAAGTTAAATTCTACTTTTGTTTGATCGAAGCTCTAGCCGAAGGCTCGATTCGCTCGATTCGGGCTCAAGCATAATTTATAAAAAAAATTATATTTTGTTATTAAAATTGTATGTTCCGGTCGAACATTGAATCGAACCTTGAACCTTCGAACTTTTCAACCCGAATCGCACCTCAATTTTTTTCGATTCATTCAACTCGAGCCACTGTGAACTCAATCTTTTCTCTGCTCGCTCTAACTGAACTGCTCGCGTTGGGATGCGCTCATTGCTACGTACCTACTACCGCGAATGAAAGAACTAAAAAGGATGGAAATGATTGAGGATTCCTTCCTACATTTAACAAATACTATCGCAATTTCAATTTAATTGGAAGGTTTAATTTAACAAATAAAATTTATCAACTTAGTTTTAATCATAAACTAAGTTTATTCAAATATTTTAATTTCAATATCTAAATATTTTAATATAGATAGTATATAGTGTGTAATATCTAATCGTATAAATATTTTGACAAAAGCTCCAAGTTAATTGAATGAATTTTTGCTTAAAAATGAGTTGATTTTTTG
This sequence comes from Lithospermum erythrorhizon, assembly GCA_019722365.1. Lineage (NCBI taxonomy): Eukaryota > Viridiplantae > Streptophyta > Magnoliopsida > Boraginales > Boraginaceae > Lithospermum > Lithospermum erythrorhizon. The sequence continues at coordinate 1,887,003 of JADFUC010000954.1, read as the reverse complement.
GTTGTAAAAAACTATCCAATTAAATGGTGGGAGTAATAGATAAGAATAGGAAAGAAAGCAAGCAGAAATTAGCTTAAATATAATGGAGATAATATATCTCAAATAAAATATGTTAAAACACATACCACAATTAATAAGATTTTTGAATACTTTTTATACTATTAATTGATTTAAAAAATTATCATATTAAGATCAAATTAGCAATCTAACTTTAGCATATGATCAAAATTAATCATGAATGCTAGATGTATGTCAATATTTGAGTTGATAATTTACTACCAAGTGTCAAGTAAATTAGTACCAGTAGGGACTTTTTCTTCCCTACATATTAGCTTCATGCATGCACCATCTCGTCTCATCATAAATCCTTGAATATATTAGGGCAAATCACACGAGGCATTACTAACGTTTCAAAAAAAAATTTACTAAAATTTCACTTATATCACTCACGTTTTAGATGAAAATTTTTACTAAAATTTCACTTATATCACTCACGTTTTAGACTCACCGTATATAATTACTCATGTTTAATGTTGGAATCTGTTAGTTTAATAAAGGGTAATTTAGCCCATTTTATATTTTTTCACCTTTTAAAACACCCAAATCTTTTTTATTTTACACAAACACCCAAACCTTCTTTATTTTACCCAAACACCCCAAGTCCTCTTCCTCTCATAAACCCACAGATTGGTGAAACAGTGAAAGTGCTCTGACCATCTTTTGAGAGAGAGAGAGAGATTAGTGTTTGTTTGGAATTGGAGCTCTGACCATCTTTTGAGAATTGGGTAGCCCATGCTTGCTCCATAGGAGTATTTTTATTGTTGATAGATTAATTTTTTAAGGAAAATAAGGAAAGAAAATAGTGAAAATAGATTAATGCTTGCTCAGTAGGACTACTGATGTGGTGTGGAGGAATAAAGGTTAGTGATTTGTTTGGTCTTGTTGTGTTTCTTGAAGGGTGCAATTTTGAATGATAACATATTCTGAGCTCAAAGAAAAGAAGACCCTTTTCATTGAATTGCTCAAAAGTGAGTCTTGGAAAGGCTGCAACATGCCCTTTTGAAGAAGATTATTCTATTGTGGCTCATTTGTTCAAATGTCTATATAATTGCTTCATTGTGTTAACTGTTATATTTGTCTATCATTAGCTGAAAGATGAAAATTTTGAGCATTCAAAGACAAAAGAAAAAAGAAGTAGGGGAGGATTTGTTCTTGTGGTGATGGGAGAAAAGATGCAAGGCCACAATATGGTGGCTGTTAGAGGGAATGGTCACCCGAGCTCGAAGAGGAAGTATCCATGGCTTACAAAAGGATTTATTTGGAAGTTTGGGCCTTACATTGCTGACTATTTGGGTTTGTAAATCAACATATGATTACTTTGATGCTGACAATGGAGAGAGAAGGGTCGAAACGCTTTGGAGCATGTGTGATGAAAGGGCAAGGATGTTACAAGATCAGTTCAATGTTAGTGTTAACCATGTCCATGCCCTTGCATTACAACAAGCACCCTTCTGCAATCGATCAGCTTTGTGCTTGATTCGAGATTTAGACTTAAGCAGGGGAGATTGAGCTGTTTATTTGATATCCTACTGATTTACTGTATTTGTTAATGAATACTGTTATTTTGTTTCTGAATTAATTGCCAGCAAACTTTTGCAGAGTATGCTGCCAGAACATCTCTTGAGAGGCCATTATTAAGTGGTGTAGCATATGCCGAAAGAGTTAAGAATTCTGAGAGTTCAGAGTTTGAAAGGCAGAATGGATTTACTATAAAGACAATGGAGGACTGATTTTGAGGTATCCTTGTGCAGCAGGTGATGAGGAAGATGTTTGGTGGAACTGATGAGCTATCATACAGCTACTGTCCATGCCACTGGATGCTACTGCATTGCTTCCTGTGAAGTTTTGTCTTTGTGGAAATGACTTGTAAACTAGAAAGATAAAAAATTTCCCATCCTAGAATGATCCTTGGCTTTGCTCTGCTTCAAACTTAGCACGAATATAGCGAGATAATTATCTCCCCTTGAATTAATACCTTATATTTACTAACACTGCCATGGATGTTTCCATCTGAAGATATGAGACTCTAAATGGTATGATCGGAATTATATACATTTTAAACACATTTACTCCCCAAACCAAGATTTTCTGCATGGGTGATATGATACTCAAATATGATGTGATTCGAAAGTACATGATGACTTAATATTGCTAACACCACGGCGAGAACCCTCTAAAAACGTGAGATCAATCTGTGGGTCATGGAAGAGGGGTTAGTGTTTGCAAAATGCTACGTCAGGGTGCTCTAGTAAATAAAGATCTTTGTTTTAAAAAGTTTAAAAATATAAATTGAATTCAAATTACTCTTCATTAAACCAACAAATCTGAACATTTAACGTCTTTATTTTGGACAGAGGCAATGGTTTTGAAAGAATCCTTTTGGGCACCACTTGTTCTGACTCATATACTATGAAGCTTCTGAATCATGAGCGATATAAGCCTGATTTTTCTAAACCATACTGATGCGATTCGCCTAACATATTATATTATTAGGGAATTCAATTGAACACAATTCAAACTTATCTATTCTAACTTTAGATAGTTCCCCATCATTATGTTCTCCATCCAACAATATTTCCTTTAGATTGTTTTTTAATGTAGAGATTTGGAAGGAAATTAGTAACAAAAGCTTGAATCATCTCATCATCTAGATCTATATATATATGACTCTATCTGTAGTCTATTCTTTTATATGGATTTTTTCGCGATTGTGTACGGCATAAATTAATTAATTCAGTGAATTAAAACAAAACGTAACATTTGAATACAGAGAAAAAAAAGTATTTTCAAAATCTATCTTCATGTATCGAATTAAACATGAAAAGTCTTCTATCACATAATATAATGTAGTTTTATTTATTAACATTGCTGATGATGTGAGTTATGTGCATGTTTCTAGCCATTATGGAGTTTAGAACACAAAGATAATTTGCTCGAAATAGTTCCCATTAGTAACATATATCAGATGGCCCTCAATAATGTTATTAAAACAGCTTTAAATTTGGGAGGCTAAAAAGCCACGCCTCAAACTAATATTTTCATGAATTTTACCACTCTGTTAGGCCATTCCTAGTTTTAAAAGTTTCAGGATTTTCTGGCCCCCTAAACTAACGTCACATTTAATCTCTGTGACGTTTCATTTAAACCGACTTTTGGGACCAAAGTTTCATAACTTTTGCCAGTTGATTTCATTTATGACTAAATCAGATTGTTTCAGAATTCCCTGAGCATTATGACGGCCACTCATTTTAAGTAATTGCCTTCATACTTCATCCAATAAAAAACGCTAATTTCTGCTTTCTGCAAATTACACGATCATCGAAATTTTTTAATTTTCACAATACTGATCATAGAATTTTAATATATATTTTTACACCTAATATGTTTTACATTTCTAACGTAGCTTTACAATCCCAATATACTTTTTTACAACTTAATATATTTTTTCCAATTTTAATAAAATATTTTTCATTTAAATAATCATCTATTTCCAAAGTTCAAGAAAATATTTTAATCTACTCAAATTATAATTATCGCCCTCTTTTCTAAAGTCAATTTTATTTCTTTTAGGAAGCATTATTATGTTCTTGGAATTTACTGTTTAACGTTGAGACGTTATAGACGAATACATTGAATTAGCCACAAAAGTTTCAACAGGTTAATTAATGAAATGCAAGCCAGCATCTTTATTTATCTGGCCGACACTTTCTTAATTGAGATTCGAAAATGTATAGACTGTATATGTCTAATGAGAATTGATTTTAATTAATTATCCTCTTTATTCTCTTAATTTTCAAGTATACATTTTGTTTAGGGTAGTACTTTAATATGTTCAATTTGAATATTACGTATATGATTCTGTTTGATTTGTTATATATAGACTAATTTTATGTTAAATAAAAACAAGGTTTGTGTGGGAGGAGCCCTTTGTTTATATTGATAACAAATAAACTAAACTAGCAAAAACCACTCATTTGTTAATTAAATGACGCATGCTGATAAACAAGCTAAGAACATTCAGTATATGAATTTATTGATTTACAAATCTGTCAGGGAAAATAAAGAACTGTCTTTTTATTGGAAATTAACCATCAATTCTATTATTTCCTCCTAAAAACTACATCAGTCCAGGGCTATTATCTTGGGAAGAACTTTAGAAATTAACTATTACTCATATTTTAAGTATCAGTTGTCAGGTTATTACTGGGTCTGTAGTGTGAAGAAGAAATATTAGCAATAATTAACATGACTATGGATTCCTGGGAGGAAGGAAAAGCAGCATCCCAGGAGGTAGAAGAGGTGGAGTAATACTGTATGGCGCCACCTCAAATATTGATGACTTATCAAATGTAAGTATCACTAAGCAGCTATCTCTGCTCGTTTATATACTAAGCAGTTGAAACATCAAGTTTCACATGAGCAGTACAAAAATTATAAATTTTATTTATATGAATGAACACTAATATACCAGCTAGGTGAAATAACTATAAATATTTATTGAAAAATATAACTTTTTATTTCTTTTTGATAATAGGTATTAATTCTTGGTAATCATAACATAACGACATAGTTTATGTTAGTATGTGTATGAAGCATGTGGGCACAGAAAGGAACAATGAAAGAGGTACATGATCTGAAACATTCCTTCATCCAGTAAGATTTCTTTATTTTAGACTAAGACAGATGAAAGAAGAATAAATAAATTAGGAAACTTGATCAAGAAGTGAGTGTATGCAATTATATACTCAAATAATCTGTAAAGTTATAGAGATCATGAAAAATAGTTTGAAACACCATAGTTATGAAGAATGAATGAAGGATAGTTATGAAGAAATTAATAGTTGATTGTTAAGTATGGATTTATTTGGAATGTGTTGGAAACCAAACAAATGATCGCTCGAAAAATAGATAACGTTTCTATATACTTTTACTTAGTACTTACTGAATAAATAGAATTCAGGGACAATTGAACTATCAGTCAAGAAGACACATGCTAAAGTCAAACAATTTGTTGGATTCATCATAGTAAAACTCATAAAGTAATTAAAGGATGTCGACATGATTTTTGTTTTTATTTTCTTTGAAATCTATCCCGTCAATGCTCCACTTACTACAATTCTAAATAAATACTGTCCTTGCGTAGTCTAATAAATTGGAAGAGAATGTATCGTTTCAGATCATCTATTCCTCTTTACGTCCTTTGCATAACTGAACATCATACATTATATAATTATATAAAAATTTATTTGTTTGTATCAAGCTTTCGAGGCTGTCGTTCGCCACTAACTCTAAATTTGGTCCTTTTTTAATCAGTGGTGTTGCTACGAGAACAAGAGAAAGTTCAATATTAGCTAGATTAGTCGTCATCATTATATGTTTTGATGGAGTAAAACAATATTTAGAGCAATGTACTATCTCGATGCATGTAGCAAGATGAGCATGATTTGAAATTTTAATGTACCATTCCCTTGTTCAAATTCTTTTCATAATTTTTAGCATAATTTCAGGATTCATTGTCCCTGCAATCAATTCCAATTTGACAAGGTTCAAACTTGTCATCCTAATATTTACATGCTAATTAAAAATTAATAGTCGATAATTTTTTATTGAATCCAAAAAATAGACCCCCAAATGGCCAAATCACCTGCCGCAGTTCGCAAGTTATTCAGATTATGTTTGTCCCAAGTTTATCAATGTGAACAAATGGAACCAAAGAACCAAACCCAAACCAGCTAGATTAAAAATTCCTCGGCCCGAACCTGGTTGATAATGTAGTCCGCCGAACACGGCCACACGGGTCAGGCCTCTTTAGAATACAAATTCGATCCTTGTTTGACCGATTCGTTTTTGTTTGGGAGTTGGGACTAGTGGTGTCTAACGGACCAGGCTTTGGTGGGTGGTCCGGGGCCTAGCCCATTTATTCGGTCTGAATTTGGCCCTGGTCCGATAAGAAGCTGTGACGGATGATTGTGGGCAAAAATTGGGCCCCAAGTCCGCACTCGGCTCAGCCCACCAAAATTTGACGTATTCAAATGATTCTGCCTTTGTCACAAACGCAGTATCCTCATTATTAATGTAACAAAGTTACGACATATTAAAGACAAAAAACAAAATGCTGGTGAGTGATTTAACTTTAAAGTTTTGGCCAGTAGGGTACTAATTAAAAACTTAAAAATAAATATATTTTAAATAATATCCAATAATATATTATCATTCACAAATAATAAAACATATTTCTAATTAAAACTATTTCAAGATATCGATGATACTTAGATTCTGTGTATTATTTACTATTATCTTTATTTGTTATATTATCCTTCAACAAATAATTGAAATGATTCTATTTAAATCATGAGAGTTATTTAGTATTGTATAGTAAATGGATAAAAATATAAGATTCATTAATATATATAAAGGTTATTTTGTGTAAAATAATATATTATTATTAAAAGAGAAATATTCATGATAATATTACAAAGCAATAAATTGTATTCTAGTTCTTTTAATTATATGATAAAGCTGTTATTTAATGTTGAATATTCTTCAATGTATATGGATGTAGCATTTAGATATTTATATAAGATTAATAATATATTTAATAAAATCATTGGGATGATCAATATTATTTAAATAATTGAAGACTTTATTATTTAAAGAATAATATATTAATGTAATTGTACTAAAATGTAACATTAAGCAAATTGTATAATATGTTTAAGTAAATTAAAAGAATTTACATACAATCTTATTACTTTGTTATATAGTTACAAATATTATTCGTTTAACAATATATTATTTAACTCAAAACATTATCGATGATAATATTTCAAATTATCATATTCAAAATAAATTATATTTAAGCAAATGACTAGGTTTAATAAGTATAACATATCACTAAATCTGCAGTTTCATGAATGATTGACATTTGTTTTTTATCTTTTAAAATAGCCTGGGGCTGCTCAAACCTCACAACCATCAATTATCAATCCTTGAACGGGTGGCCCGCCATTTTACTTCATTTTAATTATGATTGGTGGATAAGAAGCCCAAAAATCATCTTGAAGTTAAGTGATTTTTTTTCTACTTCGATATTAAATTCCATTTCTAATTGATAAATTTCATAACACTACTTACCTATTGTGATAGTATGAGAAGGTATATATAACTAAGATTTCAAGATTGCCTGTGATATTACTTGATGTTTAATTTAACGCAAGATCAACTCGACAGAGATTGGGGAACTTTCTTTTAACCACTTCAATATGCATCAATTGGATCTTTGGCATCGTAGTTTCTTTTAACCACTTCAATACAACGCAGCGGCTCAGCCTCCCATGAGAGCTGAACCCACACCGCATGCAATATGCAGAAGGACGCATCACTTAATACTTTAATTCTTTAACACCAGTCAATGGCGTGTTTCACTCAAATACTTAATGTAGACATCATACATTTTTATAGGTAAATAAAGTCAATAATATCGCATGTCCATGCAAGTCCTTGTTTAAGCTTAAGAATCTACTACTTTCTAAATTATAGGAGTACAATTTTCATTAGCATGATTACTAGAGGCAATATTCGGAAGATTCGTTCAAAGAACATCCCAAATATACCAAAAAAATTACTACACTTCATTATAAGTCTTTGTCGAAACGTCTTGATCCATTCTTGTTCTCAATATATCTAGACCTAATATGTGAAAAGAAATTATGGTAGACCATACATAGATAGTAATGAGAAATGATTGGTTAGATCATTCAGCCAACACAGTGACTCACCTTCCTGTAGATTTTGTTATGTTGCCGACATCCTTTATGTGGAGCCTTGTCACCTTGGACGCTGATTTTGCAAAATTTAATTTACTTACTATGGAAAAGGAATATCCATTTTATATATAGTTTGCATTGAAGACAAAAATAATCATAATACGGAGTATAAAATTTAGGGGTTCTGAAGACAAGAAAAAGTGAACTCAGCATTCAGCAAACGAAGGTTCAATTTTCTAATGTTTTTGACTCATCTTCAATTTTCTATTGAAAACTGTTTCTCGTCAAAGGAAAAAGACAAAATTAGCAATTCTCACACACTATTTTTGCACAATACCAATAAACAAGAAAGGAAAACATAGTATTTTTCTTTTTTTTACAAAAATCGACACTTGGTCAATTGCTATGATTCGACTGACCTCATTATACGAAGAACATAATGCTACTAATTGAATTAACCCTAATAATTAGAAAAAAACATTAGTATTTACTTGACATCCCATCTATTTACACATTGATTAAGAATCAATAGAAATTTACATATAAGCTCCTCTTTAATTAATCGAATGATTTTATAAATACTACATTTATTTAAGCATTGTAATCTAGTACATTTAATACTTTTAACTTCTTTAGTATACATCACATACTACCATCATCATTTACTTTATTCTCACCTACACATTGATCATTTAATTTATTTATTGAAACTACAAATTTAGATAATAGAAATGAAGAGAACAAATCCCATGAAAATTTAATACATATAACAAATTGTATATTTACTAGGATAAAAAAAAATAGGTCTAAAGCTTGTATTTGGAATTTGTGGAAATCTAGAAGTATTTAATCGTACATATAAGATAAGATGACAAATAAATGCAAACCGGAGGAAGCAGGAGTAATAAACTATTGCTTATTCGACAAGTAATACAAATTCCGTGCTATATTTCATTTTTTAATATTACAGAACACATTATTATATCAACATTAATATATTTCAATATCTTTTGAAAATGATCTCATCTAAGATGGAGAAAGGAATTAAGAAATATGCAACCTTAATCTGTGTAATTGAGAGTTTGTTTCCAAATTGACCCACAAGTTAAGTTCTTTTTAAATGACGCTTTTTTAAATGTATTGTCTAAGTAAATAACTTTTAAATATATTTTTATAATAGTGCTTGTTTGCAAATTATTTCACTCAAATTTAATAGATGACAAATTAACCTAAAATACAAATTAAGGAGACAAATTGATCTATTTAAGAACCTGAATCTCCAAAACTAACCATTTCGAAAAAGTGTGGACTCAAAATGAAATTTACCCTGTGAAAAAACATATGCGTTTACTAATAAAAGGTGCGTTGAAAGTTTTAACATTACAATAGTTTGAAAGAGGCAGATGAAAAATACACCAAATCGGCCTACATGCTGGGATCATTTAACTTTCTATAAAATATCACACTTGGGCTCTTTCAAATAAATATCAATTTAAATACTATCCCTCCCTAATATTCAACAATCACAATCTACACATTGACACATCAATCTAAAATTCCACCATTAGTTCTTTTAGTATATCCTGATCCTATATTGAAATTCCACCATCTTATATACGATGAAACCAAAGATAATATTACAAAATGACATAGTTTAAACAATAATATTTCAAACATATAATTTCATATTCCAAAAACTCAAAATCTTTTCGTGTTTATAACTCAAATTGGTTTCAAAACTAAATTATTATTAATTTTATGAATTGGCTTTAAAACTATACTTTTCAGAAACTATTTCTTACTATGTCTAAACTTCATTATTTAACCACTCCAAACATTAAACAACATTCAAAATAATTAATTCTAACAACACAATACTTTAATTCTAAAAATCCATTCAACATAATTATTATGAAACCAATTAAATATAGTATTATAGAACAATTCAAACTGCCAAATAGTGTAATTTTTTATTAGGTAGCAAAAAATAAAATTAATTATAATGTCGAAAAAAACACGTAGGTTTTGGTTGTCTTACTCCATTTTCTTGATCTTTTCAAATTTTTGTTTGCAAATTACTTTAATGGTGATTTTTACTACTTGAAATCTCTCTAATTCTCCTCGATTCGTTTTGCTATTTTTTTACAAATTTTGTGGGGTTTGGTTGCTTGTTTTGTGTAATTTGGGAAGGAATAATTTAGTTAAATCATTCAATTGAGAATATTTGCCCTAGAAAACTAATTATGATTTGGTGGGATTGAGAAAATTATAGAATAAATTTTTTGATGATAAGTGTTGGAAATTAGGCGAGAAATTAGGAAGCGATTTTGGGGTAGGAGATTTCAGTTTTTATTTATTTAATTAAAATATCGTTCTTAGATTTTAATACTTGTAAACATGATATTTAGAACCCCTTATAAGCATTTAAATATAACTCATCATAATGGAAATCAAATACGGAGTACAATAGTTTATAGACTTCATAATGGAATTACCCCTTTGTATATATACCATATGCGGATATGCCAACCTTGTTTTAAAATGAGAGCTAAATGTTGTTTAGCATATGGCATAAGTTCTATAGGTAGCCTTAATGGTTACCTACTAACCAACCTCAAGAAAATCAAGATACAGGAGTAAGGGCAACATAAATTGATATATGGGTTCGAATGTAGATTAATATATGGAACGATCACAACTAGCTAACTACTAATAAATTATTTTTGGGGGAGAAATAGTGATAGCACAAGAATTTAATCAATGGTAAAATTGGGGGACTCGTGGGAGATTATCAGATTGCCTCCCCTTAACCTTCTATATGTTCATGCTTTTACCATCAAGAGTCGCTTATTGATGATATATTTATTATGCAATTGTAGATATTTCTTGAAGACATTTGTTTCATAAATTTGAGAAAAGCAACTGCCATTGGTTATCATACCCATGCCTTTGCCAAACTTTTTTCCTTCTAAATCTCAATTGTCATTTGAGAAATCAATATCTTAGGTGATACTGACTTGGTAGTCAATTCTATTATATCGTGCAATCCCAAGCAAATCTGATTGGATAAATTGGATAAGTTTATGCCAAATGCTTTTGGATAAAACTTCCTTTTTAATGTACTTCGATTGTGATCCGATAAAGAGAACGCTACTACTACATTTGGATATTATCCAAAATCGTTTAATTCCTTTGTTCAATGTTTTCACTCAAGAATCAACATAAAATTTAGTCTAAGAAATTGCAGGTAATATTGCAGGTTATTACCTCAGTTTGAAATTTATTCAATACACATTCAACGAATGTGCGGTGTCTCCCGTTACAAAAGAATCAAAATAAAATTTAGTCTCGAATGACCAGTGTCATATTATAACACAATTCATGTTCTATAGCATTATATTATGTTTCATTTCATTGTTATCTATTGAGGAACATGAGGAAAATGAAGTATATGTTTAATGTTTTAATTTAATATTAGTCCTTTTGCAATAAATGTTGGCGTGTCGGGATTTAACTCAATTGATTCAAACGGATATTTTTACATTCTCCTGAATCTTTTCCCTGTTATTTTTATACATTTATATAATCTGTTTTTGTTGCATTAGCTGTAAAGATGGAATGGAAGTTGACAGTTAAAAAGAATCTTCAAATTACGGTATATGAAGAATCTAAACGGATTTGGATATTTTATGTATTTAGATAATAAAGCTCACAACAATACAAGAACATTGCTATCAAAAATAGTGATAACTAATCGTATCTGATCTAGTCAGAAAATATTTCACAGGAAACATGATCCCTTTCATCCAATTTATTGAGGATATTTGACCTTGCAAAAGTATAATATCATTATTTGGCACTCCACGGATGTCCAACTTAATCACAATTGACATTTATATTTATGTGAAAAGGGTGTGCATGCTATTGGACCACCACAAAGAGAAAAATATGAGATTTAATATATAGTTATTTCAATTTATTTTAATTGATGTTTTCGATTTTCAAAATTAAGTTATGTATTATTTATGCATAGTCATGTGCTAGTAAAATCATGATTAGGCCTATAAGCAGGCGAATAGGAATCAAATACTGACGTTGGAGTTCGGCTCGTTCAATTCGAACCTCGGTCGGCACCATGCCGATTTGGCGAATATCAATTTTTAAATGTCGGCTCGAGTTGAGTCAATTTCTAGAATAATATTTGGCTCGTTTTTGAACCGTTCGAAAAATCTCGGTTGAAATCATATTTAGTTTATAGATTACTAAACTTGAATTTATGTAACAAAGAGAAAAATTAAGAGATGCCATGCTGCCGAACAACTAGATGTCGACCAAGATCGTCTCAGATCGATTTCTTATCAGTTTTATAATGCAAAAATATCGTGGCTTAAATAGTAGCACAAGCATGCAACCCGAAAATCGAGCTTGAATCAAATTATCAAAACTCGAAATCGAAAGTCAAACTCACTAACTCATAATCTAGATTATGATTATTTCGAGAAGGTTTAGATTACAACGTAACATCATCATCTATGCTAAAGAACAAATGAACTGAAACTTCATCGTCAATGAGTTTGAAAGATGAGAGATTGAGAAAAAACGGCACAAAAAGGAGGAACAAATGAGAAAGTGACCTAATTGTTATCTCATTAGTTACTAGAAGGAGGGTTATATCTTTAGATTTTGGGCTTTGGGGTCTTGGGGTTTGGGTATTAAGGAGCCAATTTGGACTAATGGACTAATACATAAAAGGGCTAAATCCCTGTAAATATATTATCAGATCAAATGTTAATCGAGCCGAATAATTTCGAACCGTTCAGTTCGGTTCGCCGAATATCGATTTCAAACGTTCGGATCTCAGTTTGATCCTCTGAGTCGAGCCTCGAAGCGAACTATTTTAAGCCAAATAGTTCGAATCTAATCATTTACAACCCTAATCATGATCGCCCCTGAGGGTACCACTAAAATCACCTAAGAGACGGTAAGAATTGTGATTCTTTTTCTTGTTTGCCCAGACGGGCAAATTGCACGCCTTCAACGCCTTCAAATTAAGTTTTGGCAAGTAGTAGTTCACATGCATTAAGAAACTTCGATGTTGAAATTCGGTCCTAAAATTTAGTTTCGACTTAAAAATTATCCTTGAAACTAATCAGTTTTAGTATGTAATTCAGGTTAAAAAAGCCTAAACAACCCTCATCCCATTTAATTTATACGGTATGAACCTTGCATTGTTAGCCTATAAGTCGATGGTATTCGTTCATAGATGGTAGTTGAGTGATGATGGAAGACCATTTCAGCCTTTTTAATAGTCGGAGTTTGTGGAATAAGTTGTAGAGTCCTCATTCTTTGAGTATGTCGAAAACTGGAACTGAAAAATGATAAAATCTAATTTGAAGAAGATGAAAATTTGGTAGAGAGAACAGAGAGAATTTGTTATAGGAAATTATATTGTATTTCCTCAAGTGTGAAATGAATGCATCAAATGCCTTTATATACACTTCAATGTAACAAACTAGCTTACGTTCACTTCTAAGCTAACTACCTACAACTACTTTGATTCCTCAATGAACCCATGATCAGTTGTGCTACAATATTGTGATTGCTGTTGAATGAATGCACTTGATGGCCTCGCTCCACATATGTTAAGTTGTCGACACTCGACTTGATTTACCAAATTGCTTCCTTTACTGCTATACTCCAACAGAGTAGACCTCGTGCTGGGAAGGGACTGGGTGGCAGTTACACAATTTTGTGCTTGTGTGGCAGAGTATACATTAATACAATTACGGAATATCATAGAATTTTTAGCCCAAAGGCAGGTTAAGAAAGTTAGAAATAAATGATATATTTCTCCAACATGATGAGTAGAACTAGAAGGCCTCGCTTGGTGAAATTTGGATCGGAATCTTGGCGTGCAGAGTGTTGAAATTTATCGGTTGATCTTTAACTCTTGAATGGTCAAAAGTTGCTTCTTTCTTTTATAAAAAAAGGCAAAACATAGTACTACCTTCATCCCACAAAAATGGTCCATTTTTGACTTTTTATTGCAACTCTTGTACATTGACTGTATATATTTTTGTTTATATTGTATAATCACATAAAATTTTATGAGCCTACATCGTCTGAGCTTAGCTTCATTGGCACAACAATCACGACAACTATATAATAGGCTGTCACATAAAGGATTGGGCAGAGAGAAATGAAATCACCGGCTTGCGAGCGAAATACAAGAACTTTTCTTTACTTTAAAAGGCTTTTATTAAAAATATAAATAAGTTGGGCGGCCGTGGGAAGCGTGAACGTAGTCGGGGGAGACCATCTCGAATAACATCTCGAACATAGTGACAATCCACCAGTATACTTGATACGCTCGTGAAAGACGGATTTTGAGCAATATACAAAAGCACTAAAACATCACAAAAAATGTCATGGTGTGAATGAGGGGCCACCAAAGACAAGCGATGGCGCTTTGACCATTCAACTCGGAGATTCAGTGCCATATGGCGATATTCGGCCTCCGTAGAAGCGCGGGATCTGATGTGTTATGCGGTCTTCCAAATAGGAAGGCCGCAGAACAACGTCCGGTAAAGGCGTCAGTCGATAGACAACTAGCCCGATCGAATCCTGAAGCTAGTAAGAGACAAATCGGAAGTAAAATGGCGAGGCCACCCGGCCGGACGCCACTTTCAAATATTGAACCGCACCAAATAAAAAGCGGTGTCCCAGTCCTCTTGTTGTGGATGCGGCATGAATTGTGCCAAGATGTAGTGAGTAGGCCAAATCGGGGCCAGGTAAAGGCAAGATAGATTAATGCGTCCAACCAACCCTACGATACCGTTCCGGATCCACGCACCCGGCCCGCTTTAGCTAGAAGCAAGAGCAGTTACATTCCATGGGAGAAAATTTGCGGAGTTTAGACCTAGAACCCGCCTACGAAATGATGTCAAAGCGTGTATTTATGTTGCGATAAGAACAACCCGTATGCTCGTCGCCCAAAAAATACTTGGCCTTTAAATCTTTTTCATGTGGAAGCAACGGCAGTACTCTTTGAAAGCGGACACAACGGAAGAATCATTACTGACCACGATAAGATCATCCACATAAACCAACACATACAACAGAGTGGACCCTTTTGGAGGGTAAAGAGTGAATAATCCGAATAAGGCTGGCGAAAACCATAAGATAATAGCAAGAAAGCGACAATTAGCAAACCAACATTGCAGTACCAACATGTGGTAGTTCCAGTTCTAAAATGACTTACAACTAAAAAAGGTATGGTAGTTTCAGTTCTAAAATGTGCTCAATAAACAAGCAGGACATAGAATCCACCAATATGCTCCTAAACGGATGCTGCTTTGGGCACTAGATAGAATCATTCAAAACAAAGTTATAATTTGCATGTAATACTATTCAAATGATTGTTGCTAGAAAAAAGTTCAAATATACCTCCACGCTAACCCAATGGTTCTGGCTCAACTTCTTTCGACTTGAACTACTTTGTTTCTTGGTAGCTCGATAGGTAATCATAACACTAAAAATAAACAAATTCATAAGGAGAAGTAATAAAAATAAGGTAATATATATTATTAATAGCCAATCGAGATGAATACACATTGATTTTATGCACCAAATTAAGCTGGAATTTTTGTGGGTGTGATGTACAAAGTAACGGATCCATATAATATATATTACCCTTATTTTTTGGCCGCTACGGTACGCCGCACCCAAAATAGAAACTAATTATTAGCAGGAGCGTATCCCGGTATTATTAATAATATATTACCTTATTTTATTACTTCTCATATGAACTAACTGCTCTATACGTTCTTGGTGTTGATGGCAACCCAGCACCCAATGGTTCGTTACTTCAGTAATCTTAATTGAGTATCGGAATATTTATACTAACATGGAACTATCTAATAGCTTATTTATACAAAATATTATGTATTAACCCGATATTATATAGTATCGTGACTAGATGATCTTGTCTCATACATTGCTTTTTGTAATATATCCACCAAATAGATGCCTTTCAGTACACTTTATGTGGAGACAAAAGAAGAACCTACTTTCGACACCATATTTGTAATACTTTATTGTCGTCCCTCGTTGACTAAATACACATTACACAAATATCTTCGATAGAGGAAAATATATTAAGTAACTACATATTTTAAATGGATATGTGAAACACTTAGATAGAATATATTATTATTATTACTTTATGTAAAGACATACTATAGTAGAAGCACGTAATGAAGCGCATGTTATGATCTAACTTTGACGTTGTCGAAAACCACGATCGACAAAGCGACACCCCAAGCATTTCCGGACATTGAAGCGACAAGCGAAGATCATCTCTTTGAACATAAGCCTTACATAGAAGAAAACATGAATTAATCGAGGGTCACCCTATCGGGGATAAAGCTGTCTTCCTAAATTGGGGCAACAAACTCAACGCAGTTTATCCTTAGGACATTTAATGTAAAACTTGGCTTTCATATTTAGTCTAAAGAACAACTAACCACACATTAAAGTTATAATCATTTTATATATTTACCTTTCTTTGTAAGGTAACCAACTTAATTGGCCATGCAACAAATGTACCCAATGCATGCCCCATAGTAGTAATCTCACCCTCAACATTAGGACATGGCAAAGAGGTTGTCCTCACTGATTTAGAGACAATCGCACTAAACGTACTACCGAGCTTGAGTCGGGGTTTATTAGGGTGGTGTTGCATTTTCTACCACAACTATTCTAAACACCGATCGGAATCCAACCTTAAAATATGATGAGTGAATCCCAAACAAGTCACAAAGACTTTCTCACCCTAAAGGAGAAATCATTATAAACAAGACCCGGTATACAGCATTAGTAATTGCGTGATGGCACATATCACACACAAGCAAAACTTCGATATATCGCGTCGATATTGCCCATTATCATAAACGCCTTTCGATATATCGATGAGCCCATGCTCGTACATAAAAATCATATAAGCATCGATGTGCCATTATCACATAAACACAACTCAGTATATTAAATGATGTGCCCATTACTACATAGAAATCACGTATCACATCGATATTGCCCTTGCTCGCTTTAAAGCGCCTTTCGATATATCACATCGATGTACCCATTAAAGTATTAAGACATACCTGCGGAATCATATATAGAGAACAAATGCGAACAACTGTAGTGGATTCGGTCTATGGGAGAAATATGAACATGAGAGCCATGGGTCTGCTAAACAAATACTTTGGCTAGAGATGCAACATGGAACTTGAATTAATTGTAAATTTATCCTCATGTAATAATTCTTTAACCACAACCCCAGTAGATGCATGAAAGATGAATCGTTCGTCCATGTTTGGCTTTTAAAATTATACAAGACGATAGTTGCATCTAATTTTGTAAACTTGCACCCATTCTGAAAGTTGCTCATGAATCATTTTTAACTTTTTCAATAATTCGGGGCGATCAGTGAATCTTCTGTGATATCCGCTGTGATTCATACACGTTCATACACACATACATTTCAAACTCTGCTCCATGTCCAAAATCAAACTCCCGAGCACAGTAGATCTAGAGGCAAGTTTACTACTACCGTGATTTGTCCGATTAAGTGTAGGTTGAGTCTATCCCGAAAAGCATTATTAAATGCTCTTCTAGTTCGTCTAAATCTACTTTCTTATGATTGAATTTCAAGCTTCCCGACAGAAAACAAAATGCATTAGAGCAAAATCAATAAACTCCACTCGCACCTTTTTCATATTTTTGTGACAAGCGATTAGCAACCATCAAAGCTGATCCATAATTACCAACTACAAAAGAAATATAACATAAATACAACTCAGCTTATATAACGTATATACAATAGTTATTTGTCTCATATATGTAAACACAGCGTCGATATTTATCTCAGTATATATAATAAGTTCACAACATCATGTACCCATTATAAAAGCATATATATAACTAGTTCTGACATCAAATCAATGTGCCCATATCAAGTAAATATAACTAGTTCAAAATCTTTAATAAAACTTCCACAAGGTATCATAAAATCCAACATTGGGCTGGGAACATAATTTGGCAGATTTATCCACTAAACTTTAAAGCTAACTAATTCCTTATATCGAACAAATTAAAAACAACACAAATAAAATTAAGCTTAACCCATAAAATTAAAAAAAAATACTTGATACTACAGTCAAAGCCAAGATTAAACTTTTAATTGATTATTGACCTACGAGCCAAATAAAGACATGGGCGATAGTTAAATTCATCACTAGAATTCAAGCAATGACACAAAAAATTAGCAAAATCAAACAAGTACTATAAAACAATATTAAGTTAATATCAAGATTAAATTTTTAAGCGATTATTAGACCTCCCAAGCTAAATTAAGAGATGGGCGGTCCTTAAATGTATGACAATTCAAAAAACACCATAAATTAATATTAAAAAAAAATTACAACCTGATACTCAAATAAAAATTGATGAATTAATATAATAAGTTTATTATTGAGTTATTTTAGATGTATTTACAAAGTAAGTTAATTTTCACAACTTAAAATTCTAAATTAGGTTTATTTTTTAAGTATTCTACTATTAATAATAAGATAATTTCGATTCAAACTAAAGTTACACGTAAACAAAGTAAGTTAATTTTCACAACATAAAATTCTAATACGAAGTTTTATTTTTAAGTATTCTACTATAACAATAAGATAATTTCGATTCAAATCAAAGTTACAAGTAACAATTAATTACAACGTTAGTTAATTTTCACAACTTAAAATCAAACTAGACAATTGTTTTGGGACGAAGGAGGTAGTTTATCAAATGGTAGTACTCCATATTATTTAAGTATCCTACTATTAATAAGATAATTTCGATTCAAATCAAAGTCACACGTAATAATTAATTTCAAAGCCCAGACTGGTGTTTGGGAATAGGAGGAGGTGTATATCGAATAGCATTATTTAAGTATTCTAGTATTAATAATGAATAATTTTGGTTAGATAAAACTAGAAAGTGGAAAATGTTTTTTGGGATAGACACTGGACTTGACCAATGACTAGAATGAGCCAGTGCCGCTACAGAGGGGTTTACCGATTTCAAAATGTCATTTGAAGGATAATAGCAAACTTGAGTATTCACCTCCGAGGGTTGAAATTTGGGGGTTGGTGGAGTTACAGGATTAGGTGGGAGGTAGGGGGTGGGGGAGTGTGGGGGGGTAGGGGTATATAAACAGTCGAGAATTGGGAGTAGATACTATTTGGGGATGGGTACTCTGGCGGCGGGTTGGTGGTGGGTGGGGAGTGCGGGTTGGCTGAAGGAGGTGGGGGTGCCGTGCGATGGAAGGGATGGAGTACTCATTAGGCTTTATTTTCATTTTTTAATAAAATTTGATTTTAACTTGGACGGTAGCTTAAGATGAACTTGGGCGTCGCTTTTTGACACATAAGGTGCTTAGATGGCTCGGCCAGTGCTTAAATGCCGGCGTCTAAGTTAATCTTAGACGATATTTTTTAACATGTGACATCTAAGTAAGTGACGTCCAAGTGTTATTTTGTAGTAGTGTTGGCCTGGTTTATTTCAAATAGATCGTTTTTGAGAATTAGGTATTTAATAACTCCAAAGAGTTCCACGTATCGAGTTTGATTAGAAAATATTGAGGCTTATTTTACATAAACCAATTGACTCTTCTATCTAGGAATTGGTTTGTATTTCTTTAGGTTATGAAGTATTTTCACCTCTCCTGCTTATAATTTAGATGCCGTTACTTGGATTTCTACAATCGTCACATATTGAATCTTGATGGATCACTTTTGAAATTCTGAATTCATACTATATTCATATATTTTGTAATATTTGGTAAAAGTATGTCAAAATATAGTATTTCAACATATTTAACTATTAACTTGATACAATAATTTTATTGAATAAAGATATGTGTATCGATTAAAGATTCTAAAGTTCTTAATTATTTTTGACGTAGAAAATCCATTAAAATATTGTAGTCGTTATATTATTAATAAGTTCATCATGATATATAAAAGGCTACAAATATATCAGAAATCTAAAACATTTAGCTCATTTAGATGATAATTTCAGTCATATTTAAAAAAAAAAGGATAAATTGCGATTCATTACTTATATGAATGACTTGAACGTCTGATCTCAATGTAACTATTACAATATATATAATTGAGTGATATGATTTTTTTTTACATGATTGAAGCTGATCCTTGATCTTTGATGAAATAAAATGAGTCAAAATACGAGAATCAATCAAAACGAAAATTTATTTTTATATTCAAAAAATTTGAAGATTCGGAATTATTCATTAGAGTATTAAAATGATTTACGGAGTATAATATAGATGATTCTTGATTAAAGTGGATTTCAAATTATTTAGATGTTGACACTCACAGAGTATCAAAGGAATTTGATATAGTCTATATATATATATATATATATATATATATATATATATATAT
Source organism: Lithospermum erythrorhizon (assembly GCA_019722365.1). Lineage (NCBI taxonomy): Eukaryota > Viridiplantae > Streptophyta > Magnoliopsida > Boraginales > Boraginaceae > Lithospermum > Lithospermum erythrorhizon. The sequence goes on along the minus strand of JADFUC010000954.1, from coordinate 1,866,665 downwards.
ATATATATATATATATATATAATGAAATGGATTCAAGTAAGATTTGAGATATTAAATGCATTAATAAGTATTATTATTATAAATGCTTGGTTTTAGTAATAAACAAAATTATCAAGCAATAATGTAAGTATTTATTATTTGTCTTTTATAAAATGTAGAATTTGGTTGTGCATTATATTTTGGGGTTTGTTCCATTAAATATTTTATTACTCTATGGTATTCAATATTATTATAGCTATTTCTCTTGATTTAGTTTAAAATGTTTTTGTTTTTTCATGTTATTTTTGTTTGTTTTTCCATTCTTTCAGTATCTGTAGAATTGTTTTTCTTTCTTTTATGTTTAAAACTTCTGATCACTGGTCAAATATATTTTTTTTTTATAAATTGAAGGCAGTAGATTAACAAAAAAACTAATGGTGGCTCTCACCCCCAATTGCCGGGGTGCTTGAAGTGGCAAGTTATATTCTTATATAGTTACAGTGTACCACGTTTGCTAGAAAAATTATTATTATGAAACTCATTTGTTTATTTTGTTTACTCTTCTCATTGAGTGATGTAATGTGTTTGATGAGTTTTTTGTGATGTTGGGATTTGTATCTTTTACTTCCCATGAATAAGATTTATTTATACTATTGTGTGATTTTGTGCATCTTGCACCTGAATTATGATCTATGTTGCAACTGTTAATTCAACCATTATATTAAGGTTGAAAAGAATGGAGTTCGTTGATATTTAAAGTCCGAAAAGAAAGGCGTTCCTACGTTAAATGCAGTTGGATTCGAAAAGTTAACTTGTGTTTAAGTCTAACATGTTTGAAAAGAATGGTGTTTTAGGCATGTTCCGACGTAATTAGTCAGAGCGATGTATATCTACCGATGTTTTCTTATTTATGAAACACATGGCAATTCCTATCAAATTACTATAGTTTGAAATTAATGGAAATGAAGTAATGGACAAGTGGAGTAGTCTACTACACCGATGAAGATGAAAGAAGTTTATGAGGAATACAGAATATTTTTTTTACAAATTTGAAGACTTATTTTCAAGTTGGACATTTCACGATGTTAAATGGCTTCGAAGCTTGAAGGAGGAGCAGTGAAATGGATCAGGAGATTCGGAAGATATTAATAGTAATGATTATTATTATTCTAGTAATAATTTAAGTAACAACTTGAGTATCAAGTTAATATTAATACTTAGTAAGTATTTAAATATTGTATGCTTATAAATATAGGTATTTAGTTTATATATATATTTTAGAAGTTTATTCAATACAATATTATTTTATATTACTCTATCATTATTATCAATATGAAAGTTGATAATATCATTATTCTGTCAAGCATCCATATCTTTGAAAATATTATTATTGATTGATCATAATGAAGTAACCAAAATAAAACATTACTACTAAAAGTCTGAGATAATTGAATTTGTTCCATGATATGTTTGAACTGGAAAGAGAAATACAATCGGATGATTTAAATGAAAATAATAAAGTGCATTTAAAGAAATTAATAAACATGTCCCAAATAAGAAAATAGTTTTCTTCAAAACTATTGCAAGTATATCAATGCAACCACAATGATGTCATGCATTTGTATAATTTTTATATGTAGTTATGTACCTCCATCTACATTTAATTATTAGGAGGTTAGCTTATTAGTCATTTAAAAAAAATTACTAGTGACGTGTATGTTATCGTGAGTTATATCTAATGGTAAGTTTGCTCATTAATATTCATATAATTACTTAAAGAATATGTTCTCAGCTAAATCGAAAAGGACGGAGTTATACTTCATAATAAAAAAAAATTGCTCAAATAATATAAATTACCATTTTATTCCATATGATGATGACAACATTACTGCAATTTGCAGCAAGGATACATGAGAATGAATTGCATCTCCCTCAGAGTCGGATTCACAACAATCTCATGCAAACTACAAACTTAAAAAAAGGACTTCTTACCAATATTTACACTAAACAGTAAATGAACCAACATATACTATATTCTCTAAAATATCATCTTCAATCATGGAATACTATTCCATAATTATTCATCCTATGAAATAGACATACTTCTATTTCTCGGGATCTCTGAAGGATTCAAACTCGCAAAAAATGAGGGTGAGGATGATGAGGATGACATAACCCTCTTACAAAAAGAAACAAAACCTCCGAACAACCTCCGCATTCCTCCACCACTCCTCCTCGAATCCAGCGAAATGGTTGTAGGCATAGCATTACCACTTCCGGAAAATCGCCCCACGGCATAGCCTCCACTAGGCAATCTCCATATGGAAATTCCAAATGGCGAATTCCCATTTCGAGCGAAACCCCCAGAGTTACTATTATCATTACCCTGATTATCGTCGTTTCGGGTTTCACTTGCCAATTCGTGCCTACAAATAGGACACGAATTCCGAATAGCAAGCCACGGAATAATGCACTCGGAATGATACAAATGCTTACACGGCATTTCACGAGCTTCCGAACCCATTTCGAACTCCTCATGACAAACCGAGCAGTCCAACTCGGCACCAACATGGCTCGGCTCGATTTCAACAACGGGCATCGACTCCACCGCAACTTTACAAGCTGGCGCATTCGAGTTATTATCGGGCCGAGTCATTTCAAGCTGAGACAATTGATCCAAAAGCCGATCAAATCCAGGTCCAAGTAGAAACTCTGTCATGGTGGGAGGCAAAGGCCTCAGCCCCGTCCTCCCGCCCACCTCGTAGTACAACCGGAACAGCCTCTCGCCACTGGCGGAGTCAGTCCCGGCGAGGCTGGCGGTACCTCCCGGGGTCATGGGAGGGGTACGCATGAGAATAATGGGGTTATAGGAGTCAGTCGGAACAGTGTTGCCGGTGCTCCGGCGGCGTCTCCGGCGAAAACTCAGCCGACCGCCTCCTCCGGAATCGGAGTCGTCGATTGAACTAAGGCCAGATTCCGGCGGAGACACCGGGGCAGAGGCGGGAGCCGCCACCCGATGAGGTATTCGAGCTACCAAGAAGCCGGTGGTACAAAGGGGGCAATGTATAGTAGTCTCATCGGAGACGTTAACGAGTGTGTTGCATTGATGACACCAAAACGTTGAGGCCATTATAAAAGAAAGGGAATAATAATATGAAAAATTAAGATAAAAGGTTCGGATAATTTCGTGAAAGATGGAAATGAGAAATAGTATGAGAAAATAGAAATATTGGAAGAGTATTTATAGACAAAAAAAAAGTCAAGGAAGCATAGAGGCTGGAGGGGGTGAATCTGTGGGCCAAGTGAATATATTGAAAATTATAATTGGTGGGGTATTAGTCAAAACTGTTTCAACCGTTATTACAATTTTTTATTATAGCATTACAATGAGATTGCCCGGTTATAATTTTCATAATTAATTTTTTTATTTTAATTTTAAATATAAATATTTGTATTAACAATTCCAACGTTTGTACATTTTGAGATGAATTTTGATAATAAATAGCTATTTAATTGTGATTTGAATAACTGACGGAATATATATTATGTTAATGTTTTTGAAAGGCGATATGATTACTTTTTTAAAACAAAATTGGTATTTGTACGTTTTGAAATGGATCTTTAATACTTCCTAATAAATAAATGGCTTTTTTTGGCTGAACTATCGTGTAATTTTCTATGTGGTCCCTGAACTATTTCATTTTGTCTGGACACACCCCTCACTCTCCTCGGGCAGTCGTTGTGTCACAAACAGAGTTTATCTCTTCCCTACAACGATAAACATTCACAAACCTCATGAAATGTCCAATTTCATCATCATTTTTCAAGAATTTCACATAGTTTAGTCTTAAACATAAAGAATAAACCTTTATCAGCAATCAATTATTAAGAGAAAAACTCATTTGACCTTTTCAACGAGACAGGAAAATTGACACAACATTGACATGATAAAATCTAATCCAATCGGTTTAAATTTCTGAACTTGACAAATGATATGCAAACAAAACAGAGAATCCAAATTTTTTTTTTTACTAAAATAAACAAATAAACCGAGCTTAAACATCAAAATTAGGCATCAAGAATGCAAAATTCATACCTTAGGTAGTTCAACGATGAATTTCCTCAGAAGATTGATCAAAGATAAGGAACATAATATATTCAACTAAACTTTCCATTTTAAGATTAACTGAACCCAAATGCCTTTAAGATAAGATTGTAGCATGTACCAATTCCATCAGAATATAGTCATTTCAATTATGTATTATAATAAAAAATTAGGCATTTGAGGTCATTGTGTATTATTCTGAGGAGAGTCGTGTAAGATGTCCAAAACAAGCATTAAAATAATTTCCCAGTGATTATATAGAAATTGGTACTATAATTCGTAGGTGTCTCACCAAAATCCTAAAGAAATTCTTTTCTATGTTATGATGAATAAACTACTACTCCATACATAATTACGGAGTATTTTTATTAGACAAAGAAACAAATAATCATTTATCTTCGACATTCTGCTCCATAAGAAAAATCGTTTGTTGAAATGAATTGAAGGCATCAATTTTGGTATATAATATATTAAAAATTCTTACTTCTAATATTGTTTGCTATTAATATGACAAGTTCGGTTCATATCAAAGTCAAATATGTTAATTAAAACTATAAATTTTATTTAGCTTGACCATCAAAAAATCAAAAGTATGAAACTGTCACACTGGGCCGGCCCCTCAAAGTCCCCGCCCGATTCTACGAAAGAATCGCGACGCTGGCCTCAATTTGGCCTGCACAAAGCAGCCTTCCTTTAAACCACTTCAATTTAAATTACGCCACTATCGTGGATTCGACCACACCGCCAGCATTTAAGAAAGCGCGCTTAAGGCGCCAGATTTAAAGACTTCGCTCATTTACCGGGGCTGAAGTATACTCCAAAAAACAAATTTTTAATTATCGATTTACATGTTGGAAGCGGGTATGAATTAAAGATGAGGGAGATAACTTTGCCAAAGTGTAGTTTATTGTAAGCAATGTCCGTCACTTCTGAATTAGATTTGAATATCTTTTGACCATTTGTAATACCTCTTTTAAGCAACTCGGAGTCGATTTTCATTCAACTTCATGAAACATTTTGGCACCTGAACTCCACTTTAACATATAAACATAAGCGCAAAATAGGAAATTTGTATATATTACACTATATGGGTCATATTTTAGATAATACTACCTCCATTTCAAATTAATCGACTTTCTCACTTTTCGAGATACAACTTTAATCATCAATTATTTTTATGTACATTATGAAAATTAAAAAAAAAATATTATGAAAATATTTTTAAACCAAATTCAATAATATCACTCATATATTTTTCTCGGACAGCGGTATCAAAAGTAATTGTATCAAAAGACTTCACGCAATCCCAAAACATCAATTAATCAAAAATGAACGAATAAACACTTAATCGTACTAATTTTAATATTCAATTTTAATTAATTAAACAAAAGAAAAAACACATCATCTTTAACCTTACCTTCATCCCCATCCACATCCCACCAAACCAATCTTGTAACCACCCCCTCTTCCTCTTACATTATTGTATAGCATTCCAACTATAACAAAACAAACAGTCATTTCACATTCATTTCAGAGGAATTTTTAGTCAAAACAGACTGATATAAACAAAATGTGGTCATAAAGGTGAACACAAACCATTTATAGAAAGGCTTCAAGGATGAATGAAAGAAAATCCCTCACAGAAAGTCCAAATATAAAATTCCACTGTAATTCTTTTACCACTCAATTTTACTGCAATTGTTTTACGTCCTCTTATTTTCAAATTATTTTGTTAGCTAACGAAAATAGTTTATGTTCATAACTGGCATTTATTTCTGTTCATAACTGGCAATTGAATTACGGAGGGGATTTGAGGTGGAGAAGATGTAGCGGGGGTTACGGGTGATTTATGTGTTTTATTTTAATTAATTAAGTATTTATTATCTAAAATATAACTCATAAAAACAGAATATATACAAATTTCTATTTTCGCTTCTGTGCTTTCCTCGTTAAAGCGAGCTTACGTATCAAAAATATATTTCCAAAAGTTCAATGATAAAAATCATCACTCTCGTCATTCATTCTAAATATCAAACGCTAGATATCTATTTAAAATATTTTTCATAGTTCAAATTTTTAAATAAAATTTAGTCATAAAATAAATGATTACAAATGGTCAAATAAAAGATATTCAAATTACGACTTATCACACTAGGTAGGATCAAATTTGTGATTCACTCAAAGTTTCACCAATAGTTTTGATTTTTTTAGATATACTATGTTCTGTTTCTTGTTTTAAGAAAATTCCATTCCTTTTCTAAGATAATGAGATTTATATCTAATATCTGTCATTAAGGAAGTTCCCTTCTCATTCAACAATTTTTCCATTTCAAATTAATTAATGTTTTGGAATTTTATGTCAAGTCTTTGATCATAAATTATTTTTTATTAATTAACCCAAAAAATATAAAATTAATATAATTGATTTACTTTTTAAAATATTTTCATAATATTATTTTATTATAATTTTTCATAATATATATAAAAAGTAATTAATTATTAAAATTATGTATCGAAAGTGAAAGTTAATTAATTTAAAGTCTTTCTTTTGAAAAGATGCCTCTTTTAACATTGCGTCTATCTAGTTTGTACTAGTACATCCAAAAGCATTTACTAGTATGATGGTCATTACCAAAGGATAAATATGAGGTCAATTTTTCTTTATTAGGAGAGCACATACTAACTATAATAGTTTCTTTTGTTTTTTAGTTATCGTTTTACCTAATGAAATTTATTTTTGTTGTTGTCGTTTTAACATAATTAATAGCAATTTTATATTTTTAATGCACTTTTGATTATTTTTCTTTTAAGCTTAACAACTAACCAATGATATTATTTGAATTGATTGTAATTTTACATTTTTAATATATTTTTTTATTACTTTTTATTTTTCTTATTCTATGTGTAAATGACTAAAATGACAATTAAAAAAACTGAGATGGTATGAATCTATGATGCTACAAGTTTTCAACTTTCCAACTTCCCATAAATATATCAAGTTATTTGACTCATTACTTGTTTCGTGTCTATTCAGTCATTCAAATCTATCTTTAATTCGCATTGCTGTCATTTTTCTTTCTAAATGTTTCATAAGATAAACATTTAACTTTTTCAACATGGATTTTATCTCTTCTGTTAGATATAATAAAGTACATGGGTATATATGGTTGTCTTTATTACATATTCATTCGTTCATAATATTATTTTTTCAATTTCTTAAAATAAAATATAATTATAAACTAACCCATTTTCAAAGATTTCTATGAAAAACTTATAACGATTCATATTAAGAACGAAAGGAGTACCAATAAGTTGTAGCCTTGTGGTTTTTCATAATATATGGGATTTCTGCTCTCGTGTCTAAGTTTCAGCCAGAGTATTAAAGAATTTGGCTTCAATTTGTGCATCAACAATACTCGGAACTTACCAAAGGCATCAAATCAAATAATATCTGTTTGTATCTTTTTTGAAGTGATCATAAGTTCAAACTTTAAAAATAATTATATCCTCGCTCACTCATAGCTGGTTTCCCTCAAAAAATTTATTGCTAATTAAAAAAAAAACAATACTGGGGAACTTGGTTTCATGTCAACAAAGGGGAGAAACTAGGGGCTGGGAGCACCGTCTCCTAAAATTTTAAAAATTATATTTTTACTATTGAAAAATAATATTTTATAATTCATTTATTCAAAAATTAAGGTACATACCCCCCTTAATTTTTGTATATTTTTCTTCATTTATATAATATTAGTTACTTTGCCTCCCCTACATAAAATTCTTGATTCCGCCATTACATGTCAAGTGAAGATTTGAAGTGATAAATCGTATACTCATAATACATATTAAATTTAAATATTATTTACATCATTTTATCACTTCAAAATGTGAATTTTATATTCTACTTTTAAACTATTTCTTTGCACCAACTTACGTTTATACTCCCTTCTCAAGCTTTTTTTAGTTAGGTTTTAACAAAAAAAAATTATTTTTTTAATTGTTATTTTAACATAATAAATAAAGATTTCTGGCGACATTTTCTCAATATACTTTTTTAATTACTTTTTCCCTTTAAATTAACAATCAATCAACGATATTGCTTCAATCGATCAATATTCTATATTTTCACCGACTATCATAACTTTTTCTTTTCCTTAATCTATGTGTATATGTCTAAAATAACACCTAAAAATAAATGGAAGGAGAATTAACTTTAAAATTAAGTTTACATTAAATGATTGTGTTAGTCCACAATATCATAAATTTCAATAATCTAGACGACGTGTCATTATTGTTTTATGGTTACAGCGAAATCATCTCATTCTTATTTATTGAAAGAATTAAAGGAGATAGAGGACTATCATCGTCATAAATTTAAAACTTAAAATTATGCTATTCATTTTATCTAAAATGATTTCTTCCACATCTTATCGTTTTTTTATTTATTAAACGTCAATTTCATTACCTCTATACAAAAATATTGATTCTATTATTGTTCATATATACTTCATATAATAGTTAGATATGGTCATGTACAAATATATTCGAACGCATATTATTACTCTAGTTTACTATTTCCTCCGTTTTTAGCTGTTGCTTTTGAAGACTTTTACACATGAATAAGAAAAGAAAAATAGATAAAAAAATTACATCAAAAGTCAGAGAAATAACAATCAATTTAAACAATATAATTTGGCCGATTGCTTATTTCAAGAGAAAATTACCAAAAAGACATTAAAACGTAAAAAATACTATTTATTATGCTAAAACAATAACTATAAAAAAATAAAAATAAATTAGATAAAACGGCAATTATAAAAAAATGGAGAGAGTGTAAATTACATTATTGAGTAATATTTGGAAATAAAGTTAACAGATAAGGGTCATAATACAAAAGTAACTCCCAACTCAAATTACTCTAGGTCAGATTATTGAGTAACTATTTGGACATAAAGTTAGTTGACTAAAGAAGTTGCTTTGATAGAAGCAAGACATCACCGACTTCAACGTTCAACCTAATAAATCTACATTCCATTATCTTAAGGTCAGGCTAAGTAATCAATGAGAATGGCCCCATTCAAATGCTTTATTTCTAATGCTTTATTGAGATTCATTACTTTGGCTTGATGGCGATGATCAACTAGGTCATGGGCACACACGTAGAATCCGTAATGTAATTTAGACCTCACAAATTCTTAATTACACTTAACCAATCAACAACATCCATTATATCTAACTAAAGAATGTATATTATTGTTCTAGTTTAGTTTATAAAGGCACTTAACTTCGTGTGGTGGAGATTTAAGAGATGTAATAACCTCAAAATTCCAGAACCTAACCAGCCAAGAGATTTAAGAGATGTCAAAGCAATTAAGTGAGTTTATTATTGACAAGGGTGCATTGAGCTTGAACCCTTTTAGTGCAAATTCTAACTTATTTTAATGGCATCATTTTATTAATAGCTTACATTGATAAACGATCTATATGGTGCATCCAAAACTTTATATCTATGAGATTCAATAATACGATACGCAAATTAAAGAACCATCTATGAACTCAAACAAGCCTCTCGTCACTGCATCACAAAGTTCATCAAGTAATTATCTCATTTGGTACGAGGTTAACGATGTTGATGATTGCGTGTATCACAAGTTCGCTTGGGAGTTGGAATTTATTCGTTCTATATGTCGATGACATATCGCTTTTGCATCCAACGATATAGGATCAAGCAGACGAAAAACCAAGAAATTTCTATCAAAGAAATTTGAGATGAAAGATTCGGTGATGCCTCTTTTGCATTGTGATCCGTGTCCATCAAGATCGTTTCGTGGTATTTCTGATTATCTCAAAAGCAGCTATATCGAGCAAAGTACTTAAAAGGTTTCGACATACGCAAGACCCAGAATCAGATATACCCTATTGCTAAGGAAGACAAGCTTAGTCTCAAAGAGTGCCCAAATAACAGCCTCAAATTAAGGAGAGCAAAGATCCCTTATGCACCGCTGTGGAGTCTTATGTATGCTCAACTTGCACAAGACCACATATAGCATTCATTGTCATGGCTGCGTATACTTAAGAACTCCAAGCAATTTTAATTATCGAAAGCAAGCAGAAACTCAAGTTATGAGAGGTATTCAGAAGCGACTAAAGATCGTGATGCTCACTTATCGGAGATCCTAATAAATTGAAAATTATTTAAGATTCGATTCAGATTATGGATGTCTCGACACCAAGAGGTCTCACTTCAAAGCAGTTTCTTCGGCTGCCGCGAGGAGCCTATTTTATGGAAAGACCGCGAAATGCTGCCATCGCACTCCACCATGGAGTTGAGTTCAGCTCGCCACTCAAGCAACAAGACAAAGCCGTATGGCTACGCAACTTCATTGGGCTTAAGAGTCGCGAATGGCATGTAGTACATTCATTGAATATTTATTGTGATAATTCCAGCATCTATTTTGATTCTAACAACAACAAAAACTCCCGACTAAATCCGCATATCAAAAGGAAGTTCCTTATCATAAGGAGCCGAATACGCAGTGGTACTACTCGATTCAACATATTGGAACAAATTCCATGATTGCAGATCCGCTCACTAAGGGATTACCTCAAAACAAGTTTGTAGAGCATACTACTCATATAGAAGTAATGTTAAGCCGGGAAACTATGATTTAGTGGGAGTATTTGTTTCATATGTATAAAGTCATTTCCCTTATATATATTCCTTTAGGATATACATTCTGCAGAAATAAAGTTATTAGTTCAATATTCAGTTTTTATTCAAGTACACTTTTAGCGCGATGCCGCATCGGGATCTCCATTAAAGCAAAGAAGGTCTAGTTGGAACAGTACGTTTGCATGTAATTTCTATTTCCTTTACATATCCTTCAAGATTGATCTATGTCATTTAATTGGTATTTTGGCATATTGCGGAACACCGACGGGTTTAGTCATTACTGAGGCGACGATCGCCTTTTCTGATCCAATGTCAGTATGGTTAATGAACTAGATTTTTAGAATACATTTATTATAATAATGCATTTCTGGGGTTCACTAAAGATTATCACATTTACATGATTACATGTGTGGCCCAAATGTTTGGAATATATTTATAATATATTACATTACGATAAAATTATAATTCAATGCTATTACATTATTATAATGTATATATATTAAAGTTAAGTCGTATGGAAATGAATGTGTAAAATACACGATTAATATTTCTTATCGATTTAGTGTAGATTAGAAATATTGATAGTCAGCCATTGGTTACTCTTTATATAAAGAAGTCTTGGTCCCCATTCGACGCACTTTCATTACATCAAAAGATCGTATCTAACAACTTCAATTCTTTTGTTGAGTTGAAGCTCAATCTCAGCCTTTAAAAAGCCTTTGAACACATCCAGCTGACTTTGATTTCGCGAATTGTGTAAAGGTGTACCCATAACGAGAATAATTGTCTATGAATGATATAAAATACTTTTGACCATTCCAAGAAGCCGTAGGAAATGGCCCACATATATCTGTATGTATCAATTCTAAGACGTCTGTAGCTCTAGTGGCACCTAACCTCTTTTGTTTGGTTTGTTTTCCCTTAATACAACTTACACAAATATCAAAGTTTGTGAAGTCAAGTGAATCCAAAAGGCCATCGCATTTACAAGCCTTTGAATTCCTTTCAGACACGGGTCAATTCTCGTGTCATAATGACGCTATTTTTTTTATTCAATTTACGCTTAGTACCAATGCGGTTTCCATATGTGTAGGGTTTCCTCATTATATTTACGCAACCTTAATGCCAAATAAAGATTATCGAAGCCCACATAAGGAACCTCCGTACTCTAACAATACTTGAATTTAAAGACAAAATGAATTTTATATTTTCAAATAATTAACAATATCCTGATTTGTCCAACAATGAAACATAAATCAAATTCCGTCTAAATGACGGTACAATAAAAGTGTCTTTCAAATCCAAATAGAAACCAGTTCCTAATAATAACCTAAAAGTTCCTATTGCATCGACTTCAATCGATTTGCCATCACCCACATAGATGTATCTCTCAACATCAATCGGCTTTCGGTGTGATAGACAACCCCCTCGCATGTAAACGCTTAATGCGAGTAAGAGCACCAAAATCTACCTACCCACCAAGTGTCTCTAGGTACTAAAGCTAAATTAACCTCAGAAAAAACCAAATTAAGAAAAAGCACTGCCTTTCCACGCTAATGTGCCTGCCCCCGATACTTGATAAGCCAAGCCTGACCACAAAAGAAACAAGCTTTCGGATCATTATTTTGTTTCCTTTGTACATGACCTTGATTTGCAGATTTATTTTTAAACTTTCTTTTTCTGTTCTAATCTTTGTGAGGTACTTGTAAATAGAGCTAAATCCTCTACCTTTTTCGCTTTTAACCTCTTCCTCTTCTGAACCATGTGAAATGAGCACATTTAGAGTTCTTTTTCTCCTTTTAGCTTGTAACTCCATTTTAATAAACCTGCCCAAATTATGGAGGAAGATATAATACTAAAGACACGAGTAAGTCATTCGACAAATCGAGATTTAGTGCCTTAAGCTTCAAGCACATGAGACATCTCCCATGATATACTTCCCTTAGCTTTCCTTTTTGTGACCTTAAAACTTTATTGAAAAGCAAAGTCATGCAAAAAGCGCATTTGTTTCATTCTTATCGTTTTTAACAAAATATTTTTCAACTTCAGCAAGGAAATCTTTGACATCGGTAATCTCATCAAATACAAATTCCTCTAAAGGCCTTCTCGAATATCGCGCTTTTACGATCATAAGCACTCTACGCGACAGACTGCTCCCACTTCTCAAATTCTCTTATCATCGAGGAAACTTTCTACCGTAGTTGAGCAGACGATCAACCTCGAAATTGCTAGGTCAAGATCCATTTAAACCAAGACCAATCAACGTCCCATTTAAAATGGCAACAGGTACTCAAGTTGTCAGCTATAGTTGATTCAGATAAATTAACTGAACAATACAAAACAACTTTAATAAGTAACATGCTCACAAAACATATTAAACCATAAATCAATAAATTCTACTAAAGGTACATGCCCCATCACAAGATACCTAAACAAAGATTCGCAAGGTCAAGTCTTTGGACAATAACACTAATTTTCGTTGGTATTTTGTTGTAACGATCGAACACTGACAATAATAATGTGAACATAGCCTTCCTTTCGGCCGACTAATGTTCACATGTAAAACCATATAATTGTCACATGTTCACCGTCACAGGTTGTATGTAGTTTTACATCCGCTATTCGCAACAAATTAACTTATACAAGACTTGACTTCCTTTGGGCCTGACAAAGTCTTGAAAATTAATATGTATTGAATAGAAGACCCATATTCATGTACCCATAATCAAATTTATAAACATAAATTCAAGACATGATCAATTAACAAAAAATATATATAATCATGCATGAAATATCGATAACCGTAAGTTGATCGCATGATCCATAAACAACATAAATATACTACTGTATCTAGCATACTCAAAGTAGTATAATCAAAGTCAGAAATAAATATGCATGTTATTATAACCGTCGAATATTTAAACTTTGAGATTAACAATAACTAATATAGAAATGATGTTCAAAACTTCATTGGCGGATCAAATTGAATGAGCAACCGTCAATAACCGTCCAAAAAAACCTTTTGACAATCATAAATGGCATATATATCAAATATATATATATATATATATATATATAAGATGTACCAAAACATCAATTCAAATGCATGTAACCGTTTATGCGGGTCATTATATTCAAGCATTAAAGCGATTATTAACATGAATGTAATCTGAAACGTTCTTAACAATTCAACATAATATGACTTGACTTTAATTATAATTATGTAAATCATCAAAAACAATCAACTAGATATGAAAAGTGTAACCAAAGATTTCTACGTGTAGTATTTGATTTAAGTTTTTATTTAGTTTGATCTTCAACACACAAATTCCTTTATACTCAATGTCATGAATTTTGGCATTTCAATATGACTTTTGATGTAATATCAAGTATTATCAAATTGCACCAAGGCTTTATATATAAGAGTAACCAATGGCGGTTACCAATATTTCAAATCTACCCTCATCGATAAGAAATATTAATCGTATATTTTACACATTCATTTCCATAACACTTTAATATATAAATACTTTATAATAATGCAACATATTGAATTATATTTGTATCCCATAATGTAATATATTATAAATATATTCCAACTAAAATTCATGACATGTCAATAATAAGTGAAGTGCATTACCATTATGAAGAGGGTGTTTGGCTAAGCTTTTTTTTTTTTTTTACTTATAAGTTACCAACTTACAAGTTGCCGTCAAATTTGTTTTGACTTGTTTGGCTAACATAACTTATAATAAGATTTTGTTTACATGTTTGGATAACAATAATTTGGTGTTGTAGAAAATATAAACGACTTATGACGTCAAGACCAGATAGCACTTTTTCTCTTTATGATATAAATAAATTAATATTTAAAATAATAAAAGATAATTGTAACTAAAATTAATATTTTATGACTAAAATATAACATTTATTTATATTGATAATCGCTATGAAATCCGGTGAATTTTATATGCGGCGCGAATCTAACTAACGTTATATAAATAAAGAAAAATATATGAAAAATTTTAAGCTCGAGCTTAACAAATCCTAATTTTTGAATAATGAATGGTAAAATTTATTTTTAACGATAAAAATATAATTTTTAAATTTATGTGCGACAAGCCCCCATGCCTCCTCCCCTTAGTTCCCTCCTCAATCGTTAATAATAGTATAAATTGTATTTTTCTCTCTTCATAACGGATTTAACAAAATACATGTTAACTTTTATTAAAAAAACATCTAATTTAAGAATGAAGTACTGAATTAAGTTACTGATAGTCTAATGAAAAAATGGCGATTGGCTTCAATTTAAGAATTACTTAGGGTAATCAAGTAATTTGTTTGGTCAAATTACTAAAATAAGCTTGGTAAAAAAAGTCAAAATTAACTTTTTTAAAACAACTTATAAGTTGATTTGGTTGTAAGTCAGTGCTAAAATTTTTGCCAAACACATTATTTTGTCAAATGACCCAAAAAAAAAGCTTAGCTAAACACCATTATTTCAATTGTTAAATTTCATAATATCTTATTCTTAATAAGAGAGATGTTTCAAATACAAATGTATAACCATCCATTTTTATGTTTAATTGCTTGATGGATTTATGACTTATGTATTAATAAATGTTTGTGGACGGACCTCATGCTTAGGAGTTGGCCTGTTAAACTGTGAAGTTGAATGCTTGAGGACTGTGAGGCCTTCGACCATGGACCTAAAGGTTGCCTTGTTTATTTATTTATTTCAGAACTAGGACAGTTGGCCTAATTAAATCATGGGCTTCAACTGGGTACGCAGTGCATGTCCAGTAGATGGGAAAATGGTCACATGTAGAGGTGTTTATATCGAACCGGCTTGACGGGCCCGGCACCTTAAGAGCTCTTAACGGGCAGCCTGTCACGAGTTCGCCGGTGGCTTCACTCTCTTAACAAACCCTACGGCCAGCCCGTCATGATTATCGCCCCTATTCGTTCAGCTGGCGCCATGGACAAAATGAATTTCGCACCTGTAAAAACAAACGGTATCATGTTAAACCCACTTTCTAACTGTTTAGTTGGGATTAAACGGTAGCATGTTAAACGTAAAAGTGGTACCGTTTATTACTAAAAAACAACAACATAATGTTATTATGAAGCACAATTGCTCAATTTATTAGTATTAAGCACAATTAAAGCCGTTCATAGAATGAGACACCGATTTTTATTATTTAACACAACTAAAGTCGCTTTGCAAATGAAATAACGATTTATTAAGTCGGATACGCTTTATACTCTTGTGGCTAGAGTTTAAGCATAAGTAACTTAAGGTGCAATAGGTTTTTTTCTCGCAACAACTAGCGCTGAACGAGCCGAGCCTGCCGGTATTAGTACTCCAACTTAACTCAAAATAGCGTAGTCGCTGTAGATAACAAGTCGGTGAAAGAATGGTACCTCAACTTCTTTAAGATCTCGATTCGACTCATTACATAACGAAGTCGGGTAGTTACCCAGCTCCGTACTGCTAAGTTAATTAATTGACCAAATTAAACTTAAATAGTTAAACAAAAGTACACACCTCTTATAGCAAATAGAATTATCTATAAACCCTAATAATTCTTTTGAATAATGTTATTGCTCTTTATTTATGATTATCTATTGAACATATTTTATAATATTTTTAAAATTTTGCCAATTTGTTAACCGAGTAAATATCGAAATGAAGTCGGTATTTCAAACGAGCACTCTTGGGCTCGCACCGACTTCATATTAACTAACGAGCGGTCTATCGAGTCGAGTACTCGAGTAGGGGCGCTTTGAGGAGGTAACGGTCAGACAAATACGACTAAGAACAACTAGTACCATAAATACGGACAACAACACGAGTACATCCATTACGCTCTACCATTTCATGATGACTAACGCTACAAAGTCACCATGTGCTATGTTGTAACGCTCCGCAAATTCACGCATCCTGCACCATTAAGAAAAATGATGTGCTCGTCACCATCCTCAACCTTCCATTTTCCATTTGAACAAATACTGGCCATCGATACCAAATTACATTTACCGCCAATAAAAGTTAATATCTTCGCGATTCATCTGTAATTGTGAAAGAAATCGGCATTTTATGAGATTATCGAAATATTTTGAAAAACAAATCCAGTCATATCGCTCTTATATTTATTAGATTAATGAATTAAAAATCGAGCGAAGATGTATATTAAATTAATGAAATATTCTTATCTTTCACACAAATAACATTTCACATCTCTTTTTGCAACATTCCAAATAATTATTATCATGTAGAAAAGATGTTTGAAGAAATCAAGATATGAGCATGCTCACTGCTGGACCTAAATCTTTTTTGTTCTCAAATATTTAAGATATAGCTGATATTTTGACTTTTGTATTGATCTATCCAAAGTTGAAGCTTTATTTGATTTTACAAACTCTGCTATTGATGATGTAAGTCAACCATCTGTAATTTTATTAGTGGGTTGTTGAAACTATATATACTTGTTTATATGTACAAATAATTAAAGATGTTGCAACGTTGTGATATTACTAAACTAGTCTATTTGTATAACGAACCTATCATTTAACATTATTGTAAGAGAGCTTAATAGCTTATGGTAAGGGCGGATTCGACATTGAAATTTAAGATGGTCTTTTAATAATATAAAATATAAAAGAAAAAATTTATCGACAATAATATACGCACATTTCATAAGCAAAAAATAATGATAGTCTAAATTATAACTAGAAAGTAAATTTGATTCTAATTCAAGAACAATTGCATCCTCCTCTTATTTATTATATATTTCAAAGCATTTGATGATATTCATGTTATCGATTGTGTTAAATCACTATCTATTCATATAACTAACAATGAATTTTATAACTATCAAGTTGTAATGAGTAATGAACTTACCAAGTTGTTTAAATATTATAGCCTAAAAGAGAAAATTGCCAAAGCGACTACTGCTTATTTTAGTTGAAACAACAATAAGAAACTAGTTCATTATTTCGTATGTCATGTTATAACGAATGCGATCTAGACAAGAAATTATGTAAAGTATAGAAAATAAAGAACACCAAGATTTTTACGTGGTATCTCTAACGATGTGTTAGGACTAATCCACGGGCTCCAAGCCACCAAAATCTTCACTATAATGAGGAAGAAACAGATTACAAGCTTTAACTGAAATAGTTGAACTAATACTATTAAGAGTCTTACGAAACTTCAAGTTATTTGATATAGAAAATGATATATATACATGTCATGTATATATAAGCTAAAGAAACAAGAGTAATACTTCAGTCTACCGATGTGGTAGATTTCCCGTCAATTTCAACATGTCAATTGATTGGTGTAAATGATTAGTGAATTAGTTATTTTTTCTACTTTGATATGAGCGGGAAGCGGCAGTCTTTATGGGTTGTTTGGCATAAACTAAGAAAGAATATAGAATGGAAAGATTTTTTTAAAAAGAAAAGACGGGTAAGAAGGAAAATTGAAGAAAAAAATAGGGTTTTGTGGAAATTGAACCTGGACATTTTTTATAAAATTTCAACACCATTACCATATGAACTAACTATATTTTTTATCTTTGGTGGTCTGGGCATATCTTGACTATTATGTAAATCCGTCCATGGCTTATGGATAAACAGAAGGTCATTTTCATGTTTTATATTGCCCATGATTATTTCATAGTAATATGTCAACTATTCAACATCATTGTCATTTCATTTGCTTATTGTTGCAACTGATTTTATTTGGGTCAGCTTCTTAAACCGTATGTTTGAAACCTAGTCACTTGTGTCTTGTGAGAATAGAAAATTAAAACGATTGAATATATAGAGAAACAAATATTACTACATGGAAAATAATTACGCAATTAATAAACATCTGATAAATGATTAATTGCATCAAGTTGGCGGTGTTCTATGTTGATTGTTTATAGAGTTAATTATTGATGATTTGGTCCAGATAATGAGATTAAGTTGTATTTTAGTTTTAAATAATTATATTGTTATATATTATTTATCAAAAGTGGTACTTCCTCGAAAGTGATAAATGTTGTAGTATAGTCTCCTAAAGAATCGAAAACGTGTAACATTTGTCACTTTCGGAACCATACTGCAATATTTGTACCACTATCGAGACTAATCTGTAATAATATAACTATCTGGGTCTAAAGTGTATCTTGATTCCACTATCTAAAACCACATCGACAATTAAATCTAGGTCAAGTTTTAATATGTTCGAATCCATCCCATAAACGAATCGTGGATTAAACATCCGAGCTACTATTTGACTATATCCACCACCAAATAATGTGTTTTTTAAGAGTAAATTTACTATTTTCATAAAACAATTTACTCTAATTTTCACATGTTTATAGAATTCACCAGATAAAAAAAAACATGTTTATAGAATTCATAAAACAATAAAATATGAAAATACAGTAAAAAAACAATATTATTATTTCCATTTATATTTAGCAGTAGTTGTCTAGTTATAGATAAAACCCTAAAAAGGGTTATTGCAAGAAAAAATTCGCCGCCTGAATTGATTTTCATCCCCCACCCTTATTGGGTCAGTTTACTCAATTTTTTTTTGAGTTGTTGCAAATTCAATGTGAAAAGAGCTACACTAGTAGAACCTCCAGGTGGGTTTTTTTTTGGGGGGATTGAGCTATGTTGTTGTTATGGTGTTTATATGTGTTTGATCATCAAGAAATGAGCTTTTTTGAAGCTTAAGTAATTAAAGATTTCATTTTTATAGCTCATAGGGGTTAATTATTTGTATTTTTTATGGTGTTTATATGTGTTTGATGATCAAGAAATGAGCTGTCTTGAAGCTTAGGTGATCAAATATTGCATTTGTATTAGCTCATAGATGTTAATTATTTATTTGTATTTTTGGTAAGCTTAAGCTGTGGTGTTTATATGTGTTTGATCATTAAGAAATGAGCTTTATTGAAGCTTAAATAATCAATGAGCTTTATTGAAGCTTAAATAATCAATGCATTTTTATTAGCTCATATGGGTTAATTATTTATATTCTTATATTGTGGTTATGGTGTTTATATGTGTTTGATCATCAGGAAATGAGCTTTTTGAAGCTTAGGTAATCAAAGATTGCATTTTTATTAGCTCATATTGGTTATTTATTTATATTTTTTATGTTGTGGTTATGGTGTTTATATGTGTTTGATGATCAAGAAATGAGCTTTTTTGAAGCTTAGATAATTAAAGATTGCATTTTTTATTAGCTCATGTGGGTTAATTATTTATATTTTTGTTAAGCAGACGCTATGATGTGGTTATAGTGTTTATATGTGTTTGATCATCAAGAAATGAGCTTTCTTGAAGCTTAGATAATCAAATTTTGCATTTTATTAGTTCATAGGGGTTATACATATTTTTGGTAAGCAGAAACTATTTTGTGGTTATGGTGTTTATATGTGTTTGATGATCAAGAAATGAGCTTTTTTGAAGCATAGATAATCAAATTTTTCATTTTTATTAGCTCATAGGGGTTATTTATTTATATTTTTGGTAAGCAGAAATCCGCTCTCTTGAAGCTTATGGTATTTATTGTGTTTGATCATCAAGAAATGAGCTCTCTTGAAGCTTAGGTGATTAAATATTACATTTTTATTAGCTCATTGGGGTTAATTATGAGTTTCGTTGATATGGGTTTTGGAGTTTTGTGTACGCTTGACTGTTTATTTGATAAAGGTTTGCTTTTTATAGTATCTCAGTCTATACTTTTTTGGTTTTGATTCGAACAAGTGAAGGTTGCTCACTTTCTTGAAAATTTTGAGTTTTGTTTGGAATGAGTGAGATTGCCTATTTTTCTTGAAATATTGAGTTTTGATTATAATTGTTTTTTCCTTACACTGTTAGGTGAAGATGATATCAGAACTGGGAAGGAGACCAACAATTGGGACCAATGAGAATTCGTTTGGGGATGAATTGGAGAAGGAGATAGGGCTTTTGCTTCATGAACAGCGTAGGCAAGATGCTGATGATCGTGAAAGGGAGCTGAATATCTACAGGAGTGGCTCTGCACCTCCAACTGTTGAGGGTTCATTGAGTGCAGTTGGAGGGTTGTTTAGTAATCATGGTGTTCGAGAAGGAGCTGTTGGTGGTGGTTCAGTGATTGAAGAGTTAGCTATGATTAAAAATGGCAATGGGGTTATGTCAGAAGAGGAGCTTAGGTCTGATCCTGCCTATTTATCTTATTATTACTCTAATGTGAATCTGAATCCTAGGTTGCCACCTCCACTGTTGTCAAAGGAGGATTGGCGGTTTGCTCAGAGGTTACAAGGAGGGAATTCTGCCATAGGGGATAGGAGGAAAGTGAACAGGACTGAAAATGGTGTGCTTGGTGCTGGTAGGTCACTATTCGCAATGCCACCAGGGTTTAATAATGAGAAAAATCATGAAGCTGAAAATGAGATTGATAAAGTGCAAAGCTCAGTTGAATGGGGTGGCGATGGATTGATTGGATTGCCTGGGCTGGGTTTGGGTAACAAACAGAAAAGCTTTGCTGACATATTTCAGGTGAGCTTCTCATGCAGTTTTACTCCTTGCAGTTTAAAGACTTTCCATCTTCATAAAAGTTGGTGCGTAAGAAAATATATATGCATAGATGTCCAACATTACTTATTAGCATAGACTGTCCTTCGTGCCATGTTTAGAATATTGTGACTTATCCAGAACTTTTGTTGCGGTGATTCAAACTTACTCATGCAATCATTTGTTTCACACACCGTCAGTTATAGTCTGGCTATAAAAAAAAGTTAGTCTTGCTATACGTATGCTTTTAAGTGATGTGTGTTAATATGATGGTCAAAGCAAGAGGATGCCGGAGAAGACCCTTTTATTGAGCTTTAGTTCTTCATTATTTTGTAGTTGAAACATCTCTGTTTTATCTCATATTACCCTGTTTAAGCGGGAGCCTCTTTAGAGGCATTGGGGCATGTTGTTGGTGTTTGTATCTTCCCAACAAATCTCCTTGGAATGTTTTTTATCATTGACAAATACTGTATCATATTATATTTTATAGTTTGAACCTCCTCTTATACTATACTATTTCTCGACACACTGGTTGGTTAAAAATCAACTCCTCTTGCAGGATGACTTAGGCCGTGTGACTCCTGTCTCTGGGCACTCTTCACGGCCAGTTAGCCGTAATGCATTTGATGATAATGTTGAAAATCTCAGTTCTTCTGAGGCTGAGTTGGCTCATCTTCGCCGTGAACTGGCATCTGTCGACGCTTCACTATCTTCAACAACTTCCCAGAAGTCAACTGCTGCTCAGCATGCTGGACCCGCTTCATCGTACTCATATGCTGCTGCTCTGGGTGCTTCTTTGTCAAGAAGCAACACTCCTGATCCACAACATATTGCTAGGGCACCCAGTCCTTCTCTTACCCCTATTGGTGGAGGTAGGGTTGGCAGTTCTGAAAAGAGAAGTCTGGACAATCCAGTCACATTTAATGACATTGGAACTCATCCAAATGAGTCTGTTGATATCGTAGCTGCTTTATCTGGGATAAGCCTATCTAACGGTACTCGACATGAGGAGATGCCCTCTGTTATTGAACAAGACATCAATAATCAAAATAATTATTTATTTAATCTTCCTGGTGGAGAGAATAACTCAAAGCAGCATGCATTCTTGTCCAAATCTGAATCTGGACACTTCAACATGCCTTCTGTCTCCTGGTCTGGAAAAACGATGGGTGCAGGAAACATTGGCATATCTGATCCCAGTCTGTCTTCTCTTCATGCTGATTTGCACAAAACTGCTGTTCCAAACAATCCCTTCCAAAATGGATCCGCGACGTCCACTCATGGTGGTAGGAGTATCCCGTTTCAGCATCAACAACTGGATAGTCCTAATTCACCATATTCAGGTTATGGTTTGAATGGTCACTCTATAAATCCATTTTCAAGTCAACTGGGAAATAGTTATCTTCCGCCTTTATTTGAAAATGCTGCTGCATCAGCCATGGGTATGCCTGGTATGGATTCAAGGATGTTTGGGGGTTCGATGGGATGTCCTGGATCAGATCAGAGTCGAAGCAGAATGGGGAATCAGATGGCAGCAAACACTCTGCAGGCACCTTTTGTTGACCCAATGTATCTTCAGTACATGAGGTCACCAGATTATATTTCTGCACTTAATGATCTTGCTGCAGACAGGAATTACATGGATAATTCATACGTGGACCTACTTCAGAAAGCCTATGCTGGTGCCAGACTTTCCCCCCAGAAATCACAATATAATCTTCCATTTGGCGGAAAAAATATTTCTTCAAATTATCATGGCTATTATGGGAATCCTTCCTATGGACTAGGCATGTCTTACATGGGAAGCCCCTTGGCGAGTCCAGTTGTTCCTACCTCTCCTGTTGGACCTGGTAGTCCCATGCAGCACAACAATTTCAATACGAGGTTCTCTGGTGGAGTGAGGAATCTAGCAGGTGGTGTTATGGGACCGTGGCAGTTAAATGGTACGGATAACAGCTTTGCATCCTCTCTTCTGGAAGAGTTCAAGAGCAATAAAACCAGAAGCTTTGAACTCTCAGAAATTGTTGGGCATGTTGTTGAGTTCAGGTACCTGCTACACCAATACTTAATTCAACTAAAGTAAAAATCAAATTGTGTAACTAAAAAAATTAATTTGATTTGAAAACAGTGCTGATCAATATGGAAGCCGATTCATTCAGCAGAAACTGGAGACAGCCACCATAGAGGAGAAAAACATTGTCCTCCAAGAAATTATTCCCCAAGCTCTTACTCTGATGACTGATGTTTTTGGCAACTATGTGATACAGAAGGTATAAATACTCTTAATTCTTCCATTAACTTCTGTTGAGTTCTAAAAGTGATGGTATAAGAAGTTGAGAATTATTTACTTTAATCATTCATTTTATATTCAGTTCTTCGAACATGGAATGTCCGCTCAAAGGAGTGAACTGGCTAACAAGCTTTTTGGGCATGTGCTTACACTCAGTCTGCAGATGTATGGGTGTCGTGTGATACAGAAGGTGATTACCGTCCTATTTTTTTTTTCTTTTATAAATTTATTTATTGCTGTCTGTCTTAAGAATATTTTATCCACACTCCATGGTATATCATTTTTCTTGAGTTATTTCACTCTATTAAAATAGTTTTTAATTTCCTCTCAGATTTTGTCTGTGGTTTTAGTTTAAGTTTGGATGTTTTGATGCATGAACTTTTCCTATTATTCAGGCTATAGAAGTTGTAGATGTGGACCAGAAGATCAAAATGGTTGAAGAACTTGATGGTCATGTAATGCGATGTGTGCGTGATCAAAATGGAAACCATGTGATCCAGAAGTGTATTGAATGCGTCCCAGAAGATCACATCCAATTCATTGTGTCATCTTTCTTTGGTCAAGTTGTGACTCTTTCCACTCATCCATATGGTTGTCGTGTTATACAGGTCATTGATCAATTCTTTATCCATCCTTTTTATTTCATGTTTACATATAAGACTATTGAACTGATTGAGTTTTTGTTGGCAGAGAGTGCTAGAACATTGCCAAGATCCAACTACACAAAGTAAAGTGATGGAAGAGATTCTTGTATCGGTGAGCATGTTGGCACAGGATCAATATGGAAATTATGTTATTCAGGTTTGTATTTTCATTGGATTTCGATACGAGTTGGTTCTCAGGAAGTGTAACTTGACTGGTATTATCTATTACCGGAGTATGATTTTGCTCCTTTTTTCCTGATAGATGTCTATTCTGCATATTTCTTAATTCTTTGAGGGTGTAAGAATGCTTGATTTGTTTTCCGTGAACGAGAAGTTTGTATTTCAATTGACTTAACAATTTGTGGCTGTAGAAATTGATCTCTCCATGTTTTTTTCTAAACATGTTATGCCAGAATAGTAAACAGGCTTGGTAAGTGATAAATGCCACTTGCATGAGTGATAAACAGGCTTGGTAAGTGATAAATGCGACTTGCATGAGTGATACAAAAAATGCTTGTGCAACATACATCTAAAGCGGAAAAACTAATCCAAGAGTCTTGGACTCGTGGGCTAAGCACGCCGATAATTTCCTCAATTCTTTTAGTGCCGGTAGTTAGGAAAATTCAGTTTTCTCTACTTGACATGTAATCTTTCATAGTATAATTTATAATCCCATGTCAAATAGCATACTTTTAGTTTCTCGATAGTGTTTTGCAAGCCAGCTAGGGTGATATCATTTTTCGAATTGAGCAGCATGTATTGGAGCATGGGAAGCCCGAGGAGCGTACTATAATCATTCAGGAATTGGCTGGGAAGATTGTTCAAATGAGCCAGCAAAAATTTGCCTCCAATGTTGTTGAGAAGTGCTTGACTTTTGGTGATCATAGTGAACGCCAGCTACTGATGAATGAGATGCTAGGTTCTACAGATGAGAATGAACCGCTTCAGGTATTTCATATGCAGATGGATTACTGCTGAATAACTAACTCGCAACTTTACACATTATATTTCATTCTCAACTATTTTCTGTTTTTTCACAAACTATGCACTGGAATCTGTCCTCTTTGAGAGCTGGGTTATGTTTGCATGCTCTTAACCTTGTTCTAAATCTCTACAACACTCATTTGGAGAACTGGTCTGCAACTCTACTGCTAATGTTCACCTTACTGGCTTGAACTTTCTCGGGATCGTACCCCTTGGGATCTAATATCATCTTATACTATTTATATGGTTGTCCCCAATAGCTTTACTTTTGTATCAAGTTCTTACATTTGTTTAATGTCATTTAACATGACTTGAAGAAACTTTAATACTTGCAAGATTATGAAATTGAAATCTTATAGCCTCAGTCTCTAACGTGTTGATATAAATCGGTATGTAATTTATTTTTCACCCCATCCACCGCAAGGTAAAAAAGCCAGTCAAATCCTTTCTTATCTGATCATCCATGATAACTGTTCATGCTGTCTTTTTTATGGAAACTGGTGTATGCAGACACCCCCCCCAACAAACACACACATCTATCTCCAATTATTTTAGTATTGTGATTTTGATATCAAATATAACCTGTTTTGTTGATGACAATATTTGTTCTATTTCTCATTTATTTATATTCACAATACCTTTATCTGTATGCAGGCAATGATGAAAGACCAGTTTGCTAATTACGTTGTTCAGAAAGTTCTGGAAACTTGTAGTGACCAGGAACGAGAACTTATCTTATCAAGAATTAAGGTTCATCTGAACGCTCTCAAGAAGTACACATATGGAAAACACATTGTTGCTCGTGTAGAAAAGCTTGTCGCTGCTGGGGGTATGTTTTAATGAACTATCTCTCTTTTTTATCGTGAAGTGGTAGATAGTAGTTTCACTTTGTCTTGAGTCAGTTCGAAAACAGCATCCTTGTTATCACAGGGGCAAGGCACGTACATTCAACCTCCTTTACCCCGCTTAAGCAAGAGCCTCTTTAGAGGCATTGGGTTATGATATTATCATATGTTCCTCTCTTTTCTGTTTTTGTTTTTCAGTGAACAAATATGCAATTGTCATTGAGATTTAGCATTCAATTAAACTGATATCCTAATGGAACCTTGAGAAGGTTGAATCGCCTCTTTAGTATCATCGTTAGACACATTGGGACAAATTATATCTCCGATATTTTACTCATTTCGTTTGTCTGCAGAGAGGAGAATTGCTGCTCAATCCCCAAATCCTGCTTGAAGCCCCTTATTAGAAAGAGGAACTTGTACAGCTAACCGAGGCTAGTTTGAGCTACCTCTCTTCCTTTTATTTCAGTATTTAGTCCATCGGCTCTACTCGCCTTTCCTTCGAAGGTCGATGGAGCCATTTGCAAATAAATTTCTTGCTTGTACTAGAAATTGTACATTGAGTGTAGTATTTGAGGTCTATACATAGAAGGTAGTAAGCTCAGGCGCAGATGTTCAATGTTCCTTGTTGCCAGATGCTATTACATGTTTATGGGTGTAAAAATGACGATTAAGGCGAGGCAGTTCGGTCTGTCAATCGTGACTGTACAAATGCTACGCTGGATAGTCGAATGTTTTAGGCATGGTTCAAAGTTTTGTTTTCGGATATAGTTTCGGAATGATAAAACTAAGAAATGTTTTGGAAACATTATAAAAATATTTAAGAAACGATGTGAAATTTTGGAAACTTAAAATAAGTTATATACATTAAAAGGTATTTGTATAAAAATAGATATTATAATAAAATGTAAATGTTCAAATTCATTAATTAAACTAGGATTAATTTGCAGGATCATCATATAAATTTTAACCTATTCACTGTTTCATCACTAACTTTCAAAATGTCTTATTCCATCACTAAATTTTTAAGTTGATAATCTCGAAATCATGTGACTAGCACACGATATTTTTTAGGGGTATTTGTGTCAAATCGTTGAAACAATTATTGAGAATCTTGGTGACACTGTTGATCACATTTATTGAGACTCTTGCACATCAAAATCAACAATAGTAATTTGGAGTTGTCAAATTCACATATTTATTGAAATAATCATTATTCATTCCCAAATTAGAATCCCTATAACTGAAATAAGTAGCTATAGAATTATTTATATATAGTTAAGAATAAGGTTAGTTGAAACTTTTGCCAAGTTCCGTTTATTAACGGGTTGATTCATGATATTATTTTAAGAATTCATGAGTTTTTATTTTAAAATCAATTGATGATAAGAGTGATCTAATATGTTACTAATTCATTTTTTGAAAGAATTCTTATGGTCCCAATCAGAGATGGTCCCAAATTAGAATTCTTTGATGATAAGAGTTTTTATTCCTATAATTCATTTTTTGAAAGAATTCATTTTTTCACAAAGAATTCTTATGGTGAGTTTTTTGTGAAAAAAATTTATTAACCTTTTCTTCTTCCGTGAACAACTTATAAATGTGATACTCCTATATATTACTAATAATGTTGTACAAGTACTCCGACTAGATGAATAAGAGATTGAACCATAGACAAAAACCAAGATTTGCCTTGAACAAAATGAATACGGGAGTTCAAAAAGAGTGGACATGAAATGTTGATTATCCATTTGAGATTTATTCTTTAGGACAAAGGATGTCCTGGGATTAACCTTTCGCTACAATGAAAAGGGTGAAACCGTTACACTAGCGGTCCCTCGAGATTCCTAACTTGGATTAATTCCTCGTTACAATGAAGACATGTCTGGAGGAATTGGGGACGTATGGTAAGGGATCCAAATTTTTAAAAAAATAAATTTTCATTTAAAATTTAATTTTATCATTTATTTATTCAAAAATTAATTTAATTCGTCCCTCTTAAATTTGTATATTTTTCTTCATTTGTATAATATTAGTTTGTTTTCCCCTCTATATAAATTTTCTGGTTCCGCGCCACTGTGTCCATGCACAACACGAGTTATTCATTTCCGAATAATTTATTTGGGAGTTTTATTTTTAGAAAATATCAAAAAAGATTTTCATTTGTGAAATAAAGAATGGATAATAATATAAAATGAATCTCAAACTAACTTATCTATCAAAGGAGCGACCCTAACCTTTGTTTTATTAGATTTCCCAAATAGGCAAACAACAATACATATAACATGACTTTAATAATCAAGAGATTTCTAGTTTTAGGATCTTGAAAACTAAGAAATATTTCCTGATTTAGATTCTGATAACCTCAATTCAATATCTCTGACAACCTCAATCATTGAATTGTAAGAAGAAGCTCCTTCACTTAATGCATTTTTTCCACTTTCTTGAAGCATTCTAATCTTTTCCCTCATTGTCTTCCCATCCTTTTCCCCCATAACTCTCCTCACCATCATTGCTATCTCCTGTCTGAAAACAAAGGTCCTCCCTGGCAAAACATCTGGGCATATTGCTACTCCCAGCTCTTGAGACAACATGGTAGCATTAAGTGCTTGCTCAGCATACAATGGCCATCCAATTATAGGCACTCCTGCAGCAATACTTTCCAATGTTGAATTCCATCCACAATGGCTCATAAATCCACCCACTGATTTATGGTTCAAGATCTCCACTTGTTGACCCCATATTGGTAGAAGCAACCCCCTTTCTTGAACCCGGGTTGTGTAACCCGGAGGCAAAAACCGAGGACCATCATTACTTGAACCGGTTTCTCCAACGCTAAAAAACGCCCCATCAAAGCTTCCATCAATCGGTGGACGAACAACCCAGATAAACTTTTGATTGCTTAACTCCAACCCCCAAGCGAGCTCGATAATTTGCTCCACCGAGAGGGTCCCACCGCTCCCGAACGAAACATACAAAACCGAGTCAGCCTGTTGCTTATGTAACCATTTTCGGACCTCTTCGTCCTTCAAACCGGACGGTTCAGCCGGTCTAGACAACGGTCCAATAGGATAGACCGGGACTTTGAGTAAACCATGAAGGACTTCATTTTGTCTCAAAGCTCTAATAGAGACCGGTTCAAGTTCCTCCCATGTATTGATCATGACCCCATCAGACAAACTTAACTCCATACCAACCCGGAGATACTCAAAGTATCTCTGATCTTCCCTGTCCCACATAGGGTCAACGACGATCTCCGGTCGGACCGGTTTACACCCTGGAATCTTGAAAGGTTCTTCCTGATCAAGATATTGACCTTGAACTTGTTTGTCAAGAACTTGAACATATACCCATAACGTTGTATTCCATGCATTTGTAGTAATGAACACGTATTTTGGGATATTGAATTCTTTAGCAATAGGGATGGCTTCAGTCCCAAATAAATCTACTATAAGGGCATCAGGACGGTTGTTCATGGCGGCGATGGTGGACTTGACGGCAGGCAAAGCCTCCCTATTGATCATGCAAATTTGCATTTCCTGATTTTCGGCTTCTTTCTCTACTCCTAGAGATTGCAGAAGAGTAGAGGTAGGTGGAGACATGGTGCTAGAAACCACGAGGATTGTCACTTTTATATTGTTGACAAGAGTGGTGAGACGCCGGCCGAGGCAGAGGACGGGGTTGAGGTGCCCCATGCCTGGACTTACTAATATAGCTACATGAAGCTCTCTCGAGTTGCTCATGGCAACAGAGTAAATTGGTGAGGGAAGTGACCATACAAATGTCTTCTTATAATCAATAAGGATTATCTACCTTCTACAAAATTGTAAATCATAATCATCTATAATATCAAATATTAATGATATGTACAATTTTATAAATCAAAAACATATAATGAATTCAATAATTTATCCTAACACATGCATCCAATATACGCTTCTTCAATATCCACATCAAGTGAAGACTTAAACGATTATTTTACCCCTAAGATAATTTCTGGTAACTACTACACTTACAAATAGGGGGGCAAAATATTATTTCCAAAACCAAAACAAGTACCGTTGTGTGTATACGTCACAACACATGCTCACACGTGTCATGAGACTTCGATGATCGGGTCAGATAATATAAAATTACAAAGTGTCTTTGCCAATTTTTTAATTAATTAAAAAATCCACCCATCGCCTCTTACAACGGTAATCGAACTGCACTCTAAGTTATCAAAAGCTCTTAACTACTCAGGCTATCTGATGTTCTCGTGTTCCTTGCCAATTTTGGATTGTTTTTGGTAATCATGTAGTATTCATTCCATACAAATTATACAATAATCAGATTTTTGTTATTATCGAATCAGAAATCAACACCCCAAATGTGTCCGGAGGCTTGAGGATGAGGATAACAAAAGTTGTCTTGGTAAGCGCTAATGTAACTGCTAATTTTATAATATTAGATGAGAAAATATAAAATTTCAAAGAAAGTGAATAATTTAATTTTTGAATAAATAAATAAATAATTTTGTTTTGTAATAATAAAAATTTATTTTTTAAAATTTAGAGAAAACGATTACTTTCCATATCCTCCTAATTCCTCCGTGGTTGGTGAGGCTTTCTAGACCCCAAAAGGCAAAAGCACTCTCGTTGTAGTGGATTGACAGTTGTGTGTCCAGGTAACAATGTACCCTAACATTCATAAATGTTTTGATTGCATATAACAAATTATACATAATGTATAAACATTCTTTAAATATAAATGATTGTATTATATGAGACCAAACCATTTTAATACATAAACTAACATTCTTTAAATATAATTAGACAAATTGCATTTTGGATGACACTAACTTTACACAATGTCACTACTGATCACCATTTTGTGAACTTGTTGACAATTCATTTTCTCGAATATGTCCTAAATGGGTCCCACCGTCGCATTTTCCAATCGGGTCGTTAAAACGGGTCGTCGATTCTTCACGTGACTACTTCAGAAGGGTAATTTAGTACTCAATTTTTGTATTTTTGCAAAAATACAATTGAAAACACTTATTTTTTTCCATCTCCAACCTAATATAAACCCCTAATAAAAACCAATTTGACTACTATCCCACTAGACTCGAAAACTCCAAATTGCTACTGTGGACATCTTAATCGAAAGCAACTGCCCATGATTGCTAAACAATCTTTCCCAAGAATATTATAAGTGAAAGATGCTAAGGTATCGAGGACTTTGGGCGACAATCCGGGCTCTGATCTGGGGCGTACGTCTCAATGGAATGGGTATGACAATTCTGTTTGTTGTTCCCACTATTAATTTGATGTTCTTAATTTGGATTGATTAAAGGAGGCCATGGATGGATGGAAGCTGATTATTCTCCCTCTCTCAAGGAAAACGCCAGACACTGGAGAAGATAAGTGTTGAAGAGAATGTTAGATGAGGTTGAAGATAGGACGTACAATTGATGAAGAAAATAAGAATTGAAGAAAGGTCAAGAATGAAATGTGCCGCCAAACCGCTTTGAAGAAATTCCTCAAAGGCATATTTGTGGGTTTCTTGTACGGGGTTTTTTAGTGTTTATTGTTTTGTAGTGTGTCAAACGGGTGAAAAATGATAATGTAGCTGGGGTCCTCGACTAACAAAAGTTAGCTTTGTTTGCCGGGTATCATGGTGATTGTTTTGAGATTGGTACCGTGCTCACAAACGTTTTGAAGTGTTTTATTTTGGGATTATTGACTGTTAGTAATTGGCACTTGTTTTAATGCAAATTTAACAGGTCCCCTAAACTAACTTTTCATTCATGTCAATATTGTTCCAAAATTAGGTGTGAATATATTCATTGCCATAAGCTGTTCCTTCATGTCACAATCTACAAAGCTTCCTCATGCACAAAGACGAACAAACTCTTAAATGTATGCAAAGACATAGCTATCCCACCAATAACCTACCTAAGAAGACTCAAATGTCGTAAACAACAAAAGATAATTGTTCCGAAAGTATTACATAACAAAAGTGCTCGAGAGTTGTCTAATCCTTTCAAGGGACTTTTTCTTGAATTGTTCGACTCAGGCTTCAAAGCAGAGCACGCTGGCCCTCCTAGTCTTCCTTAAGTAGACATTTGATTAACATCAGGGTCTTGCACAATCTTGAGTATCTCCACATCACTATCCATGTCTTGGTGACTTGACGCTAAAATGTCTAGGAGCTTAAAAACCTCTTTTCCCCAATCTTGTAGCGCCCTCTCTTCCTCTCATAAATGGCTTTCTTCTGAATAGCATCAATGGAACTCTATCTACTCTTTCTTGATAACCTCTTCCTAGTGTCTCGCTTATGTCGATGTCTCACCTTTCTTGAATACAGCCTCAAGTTCTTTCTTGCCCGCTTTTAAATGGGTCAGAAAGAGCAAGTATAGGAAAGTACCTCAAGATACAAAAACCGATCACTAAATGTTAATACATACCTTTGTTGCAAGTCGCCCACCTGGGTTTGGTTGGGGCAACTTAATGTTATGCCCTCGCTTTGTTCAGACCAAATGACAAAGTAATGACATAACCCATTTTTTCACCTCGGCTAATCTTTCCCTTTCTTACTCACGCCATGCTTTCATCCCTTTTTGTCTTTTTCGGGGCCACCAACCAAATTTAACAGCGGGGAGGTCAGTTTCATGCCAACAGCTGTATCCTAATGATTCATGCCTCCAAAGGGTTAAGAACAATGAGAATAGGCTTCATAAAGGTGCTATTCTTGCAAAATACATTCATTTACACACCGCTGTGCCCTCTTCTCATGATATGCATTGCAGGATCGCATTTCTGAGAATTCCGCTAAGTTCCATGCCCCAGCCAACTACATGTTAACTTAGCAAAGATCAATGCTGAATTGGTCACCATGCGTCTTAGCTTCAAAGTCCTCTCTATCATTCCAATTTTATGTTGCATCCAATAGACAATCATTAACATTGCAATCTAAGATCCTCTTAATCTTAACACAAAGGGCCGTATATCCTAGACACGGCACTGGACTGTCCTTAATTTCTCTCCATCACTTGGACGTGAATGGTTCTTAAAGATAATGAAGATAAGCTTATCCTCAAATTTAGTATGAAAGAATTAAATGATTCACTACCATTGTTACATAATGTCACATGTATATTTAAGTGGAAAAAGTCCTCATACCCACAAGTGGGATTACCTGCATGATCTATTATCCATTGGTAAGCAGGTTCACTAAAATCCCTCATCTTTTTCATAGCCCTCCTAAAATCTGCTTTGTTTGTGGACCTTGCAATCTCCCATAATCTATCTCTCAAGTAATCACCTCCTCTGTGTTCCTTGCTCAAGTTCTTATAAATATGTTGCACACAATTCCTTCTAGCAGCCCTTGGTAGTAGATCATGTATTACTTAATTCAACCCCTCGAGCGCTTAAACAATAAAGCAATCGTAACACGTAACATTAAAAGAAAAGAGCACGTCAAATTGGACATGTATCGGCAATCAACACGTATCATTAAAAGAAAAGAGCACGAAACTATTATTGCATTTTCATACCTTTTTGTTTCAAGGTGGATACATAACATATTTTTCTTGTTTCACAATATTCAAATCCTGCATCAATCCTTCTATGAACTACCTCCATGTCTCATAGTTCTCTATAATCGTTTCATGCAACGGCCGTAATCCATGATTGCTATCTAGGCCAACCGCAAATAAAATTCATCATTAGAGAATCCTCGCGCGATAAACCATCAAGCCCTCAGCCACCATTCTACAACCATCATAAAACCCCTCAACTAAAAGACTCTCAAACACACATAAAGCCTCCCTAAACATACAATCTGTGGGTATCGTTCGGTAGTCTACATAGTACAAATCTTATCATCAACTCCCTTACAATAAGCGGCACCAAATTAATCGTTCCAGTGGTTCCATTTATTCAAGCCAATGCTTTCCTTGGTTTCCTTAACTTAATAATTTTGATTTCCTTGAACATTTGGTTAGAATATGTAGGTCGAAAGTCCCAAATTAAAAACAAACAAGTCATATAAAAAGGAAATGCACAAGAATACCTCTGATCAGAATGTTAGACACAAAGACTTAAATTTCTTCCATAGCTCGCCATGAAAGTGCTAGTTGCCAAAGCAGCAACTCACGTATATGCACCGTCAGTGGGACTTAAGTGGACCCTAACGACCAACTGTAAAAGTCCCAACATTCTATCCCTTTCTACTCCAAATCAAACGGGAGAAGCAAGCATGGAAATGCACACTTAACATATATCTTTTGTTACTTCATTATTTGCTAACCATATAGGTTTCATTTTTAGCATGGAGTAC
Source organism: Lithospermum erythrorhizon (assembly GCA_019722365.1). Taxonomy (NCBI): domain Eukaryota; kingdom Viridiplantae; phylum Streptophyta; class Magnoliopsida; order Boraginales; family Boraginaceae; genus Lithospermum; species Lithospermum erythrorhizon. Next base: position 1,832,263 of record JADFUC010000954.1, on the reverse strand, counting down.
CATGTCAATGCATTCTCCTCACTCTTTTTTTACTAGAAAGACTAGTCCTAGAAAACTTAGGATCTTTCATCTCCTTTCTCATTAAAATGAACATCTAATTCCTTATTTCTCTTCTATCTCCAACTTGTTCCTAACATCATGTGCTGAATCTCTCCAAATGCCTTCACTAAATTCCTCACTCTCACTTAAATACAATCACCTACCAGAACTCCATATAGCCTGAAGCCTTTCTTATTTTGAACCCAAATACCATGTCTCAGATAGGTACCTTTTTCTTTCTTTTGGCTCTGAAGATTATCTCTTCTCAAGGCCAGACATTTCTCCACTTTCAACCACCTTCTCATTCTGCCTAGCTATTTCTACTATTTCTTCAGCTTCCTGTTGCTGTTTTGCTAGGCATTCAGCTCTAATCTCTTTGTCTATCTCATCATCAAACTGGCTTCACATTCTAGAAAAAGCAAAGATCGCCAGCCTCCCTCCGGGTCTATTTCCACATCTTGAAACTCCATATCTGTGTCAGCATCACTAGCATTATTACCCTCACCCTCATTTCTATTCCAGCTTTGAAGGTTGTATTCAACATTACTGAGCAATAAGGTATCATTAGCTTCCCTCCTCTAATAGCATCTTGAGGTGTTCAAGAGTTTCATAAAGCCATAATATTCTAATCTAGCCTCACATTTCTCCTTAATTCCCGACAGCCTATCAGAGCAACTTAATAAACTCTTCACTGTGGAACAATCAATGTAATAAATGCATGAAGTTTATTCATCATAACCTTTCGGAATCACTCCATGTCAAGATATTACTACATAGGCTCTAAAAAATCCAAACTCTAACCATCAACGTTGTAATATGCATACAACAACCTACTACCAACTCTTCACATCTACTACAATGTAACATACTCATCTATATCCTCATGTCATAATCTTCAAGATCCATCCAATCGAATTAATTCTTACCACTCAACATACTTAATATCACCTAAACTCGAAGTACCCCCACACGCATTTCATGACCGAGAAGTACTTCATATATCTCTACAAACACAAACACACAAATTAATATACATGCCCTAATTTAAACATTTCTAATTGAAACCTCTAATTAAAAACTCAAATCAAAAACCCAAATCAAAACCCAAATCAAAAACCCCAAATCAAAAACCCAAATTAAAAACCTAAATAAATAAACCTTAAAAAATCCCACTCTTTATAAAGACTTACATACCATAAACTGTAACTAAATCCTTCGATTTAGCCGGAGTCTTTGATTAAATAATCCCCAAGACATACTCTTCTTCATATTACAAGCAAAGATTATACATTTCAATGTAAAAAAAAACAGGAGGTTACGGGAAAGCAAATTGTCAAGTGTTTGCTTCCAAGCTGTTTTGATCGATTAGCTCCTCGATTTTAACATCAAGTTAATTATTAGTTTTTTGCAAAATACAAAAGTGAAATTAATAAATTACTCTACGAAGTAATACGGTCACGTGACCAATTTAGCTAATTGCTTAAAACTGAATGCTGGACCCACTAGACATATTTCAAAAAATGAGTAATCGTTGTAATGCTTTGGAAGACGCTGATCAACTAGCGGACATTGTATAAAAGCTACAGCCGATCATCCATACCATTTTCCCTATAAATTAATTATATGAGACTACAATAAGTTTTCATCTCCTATGAAATCAAATATTTTATGTTATATGATTTTTGGTTATAATGAAATAAATCAAAATGATTCATTATACTATCCATGCTTCTTATATATGTGAACTATTGTTTCTTACTTACGTGATTACACAAATTCATAAGCATCAAACTTACATAGTTACACACACCGTTGGATCATCTATAACTATCATATTTTGATCTCGACGCTCATATAAAAATGTGGGCATCTAAGACATTTCACTTTCTTTTCATTAACTAACAATAATATCAATGCAATGTTTTATGGAGACTAGTTTACATGTTTCTACTTGAATTAAGGTAAAAGTACTGTTTATACTCCTTTGGAAGTGGGATCATGTTACTAAATTGGGCAGAAGCTCCCAAACGTGGACTCAATTGCATACTACCCACTTCTTATATTTAGTGGAGAAGAAAGATATCGGCATACGTTGATGATTTAGACTAGAACGTTTCTAGACACGACATTATTATACTACCTCAAATTCATTTCAATTTATGAAATATTACAATAAAATAATATTATGAAAATATTTTAAAAGACAAATCTAACGATATCAACTTTACATTTATCAGAATAAGGATTCAAAAGTGACTGATGAGCAGCTTGACACAGGAAAAAACAAAAATTATCAATTAAAATAAATTGAAAGGAATATCTCCTAGCAATGCCTCTACATTTCACACGGCCTTTATAGTTGAGGATTTTCCTTTTTCCTTTCTCAGTCTTTAAAGACCGAGGATGAAATAAGGTTGACCATTCAGTAGCACAAAATGATTTTGAGTTGCAAACAGTTAATAATGGCATGTGCTATGAAAGTGTCCCTGATGTTTTTAAGCTTGGGGCAGAGAGACGAACAGTTATCGTCGTACCTCGAGTGAAGACCGCGATAGCATCTATCCATGATCAAGTCTCCCCTTTCTCGTGCTCCAACGGGTATAGCCTAGTGGTAAAGGTACCAGCAGATTAGACCCCAAAGTCTCCCCTTTCTCGTGGACTCAGCTTAACAGCATCGATATTGATTCAAATTGTGTGCAGAAGTAGTTGAACAAACATCAACAGGTCCGTCTTCAGAAGGTTCAGAATGATTTTTACTGGCGGATCCAGGAGTTCTTGTTGAAGAAGCTGTATCAGTTTCGAGGAATGATTTTTACAGAAATGACAATAACTCCAATATGTCTGTTTCTAGCGATGGTTTTGGAAGTGCTAAGACTTGGTGTGGATCGTCCAGCTCCACAAGCGATTCGTTGATGTTGTAACTCATGTTGGTATAAAAATGTTATGCCAAAGATGATTGTGCAGATGATGAATGTAGAAGGGTTGACCAGAGAGAATGTTGCTACCCATTTGCACAAGTACAAATTGTATTTGAAGAAGATGCAATGATTATCTAATGAAAGGCCATCAGCATCGGTTCATTTGTTCAAGTCCACGCCTGTGCCACAGAGCTTGCACGAGTCTAGTGGCAGGAGTGCAGAGTGCTGCAGGCAATGGAAATGGACATCAGGGGAGAGCACTAATATAGTGGAAATTGGCATATGGGATTGCAGAAACTCTTGCCGTACTGCCTCAGATATCGCACATGCCAATGCTTGCAATTTCAGGGCACGGTTATGGTGGTCCTGGATATCATGGCTATGAAGCTTAGCGCCATCGTCATCATCATCAGTATATGATGTGCAGCGTTATTTTAGTTCAGTCCATCAGTATCATCATGTCACTCAAAGGAGCTCCATCTGCGAAGTGAGAGTGGTGAGGATAATGTCTGAATGTAATTTTAACTATGCAGTAAATTCTCAGATTTTTCGAAATCTCACATGATAAATCCTATTATCTCATCAATTTGTACATTTATATTATAACCCAACAAGAAGAGAAAGCATGTATCCACTTATTTCAACGACGAATGCACAAACTGAAATTAAAAATGATGGCTTTTTAAGCAAAACAACAAACGCCCTTAAAGAGTGTTGACTAGAAATATCTTAAGCTTTCCAGAAGAATAACTTACATACAACTGGTCTGAATCTCATGGCACTTCTATCCAGCTAGAACCAGGCAATTTCTTCAATTTTTTCTTCTTCATCAACTTCCTAACCTTTGCAACATTACCCCACCTACTACAGTCGGCATATAAATTGGACATAAGCAAACTGCTGCCTGCACTAACTGGTTCAAGTTTAGCCAACTCCTTAGCTGCTATCTCAGCTAGATCAACGTTACCATGTTGTTTGCACGCACCTATTAATGCTCCCCAAACAAATTGGTCTGGCTTAATTTGCATGGTCTGAATCATATCATAGGCTTCAGCAAGCTTTCCTGCCCTTCCAAGAAGATCTACCATGCATGCATAATGCTCCTGGCGCAGCTGGATTCTATACCTTAGCATCATGTTAAATATATCATGTCCAAGTTGGACCATCCCTCCATGACTACAAGCTGTGAGAGCTGCAGTGAAAGTCAAGTGATCCAGATTTCCTTCAGCCTCCTTTAACATTTGATGAAAAAGCTCGATTGCTTCTTTGCCATATCCATGGTTTGCATACCCAAAAATCATTGAATTCCAAGTAGGTGTATTCCTATCTGACATTTGGCTGAACAACGCCTCCGCTTGACATATCAGTCCGCATTTTGCATACATATCTATAAGTGCACTCCGAACAAAGACCTCACTTTCTATTCCCTTTACCACTGCATAACCATGTATCTCTTTCCCGCGACTCAAATCCCCAACATTTGCACAAGCAGGCAAAAGACAACTTATAGTAAACGTACTCGGGCACAATCTTAAATCCAACATTTTCTTGAAAACCTTGAATGCCTCCTTGTTTCTAAAGTTCTGTACATGTCCAGATATAACAGAAGTCCAAGATACCACATCAGGCTGATCTCCATTATCATGCATTGTACTCAATATTCCATCCACCGCAGACTCATTCTCGGCTTGAGAAAACCCCGCGATCAACGTATTCCAAGTCGTCAAATTAGGCTGTACCCCCTTCACTTTCATCTCCTCAACCAAATTCATCGCTTCATCAACACCCCCCTCTTGAACACACCCTGCAACCAATGCATTTAACGCCACTACATCCTTAACCACCATCCCACCAAACACCCTTTTCGCCTTTCTCAATTCCCCACATCTCGAATACATATCAATCAACGCACTAGTCACAAACGCATCACCCGAAAACTCATACTTCAACCCCACACCATGCAACATCTCACCCGTTCGAATATCCCCCATGTGCCCACATGCTTTCAACACACTAGGCACAACATACTTATCCATCTTTACGCCTTCCTTCTGCATTTCAGAAACTATATTCATAACTTCTTGGTGATGCCCAACACGCGCATATGCCCCCGCGAGAACTATCCAACGACGAGCATTTGAGCTAGGCATTTCATCAAACACTTTCCTTGCAATATGAAATTCTTTACAGTTGAAGTAAAAGAGTATAAGCTTGCATGCAAAATGGGATTTTCTTGATAACCCATTTATGATTAGGTGGGCATGCAATAATCTACCTTGCCATAATGCTCGATTATTTGTATAAGTTTCTATAAGTTTTGTGTATAAATCAGAAAAAGGGTGACATAGAAGTTGGCTATCCATTTTGCTGCTCTTCAGTTACTATATTACACTTCGTTTACTTTCCATTTTGATTGTCATGTAAACTCGTATGAATATAATTGATTGTTTACAAAAAAACAAATAACATATTCGTTTTAATTTAATTGATCATTTAGTAAAAATTTATTATTTTTTTTATAATTAATCGTTTACTTTATCAATACAAATTTTTGTATTGGAGTTAAATAAATTCTTTTTTGTCTCCTACTATTCTTATTTATTGTTCAATGTTTTTTTCTCCCCTTGAAAAATAGTTAAATCGATTATTTTATTAATAAATTATTTTTGAGATGAATGATCAATTAAATAGACGAATGGACTATGGAGTACTTTATTTGGGATATATGTAGATTTTTCATCTTACCCTTTATTAATTAGAGTTAATTATAGTTTAGAATGATAATTGAAAATTCATAACCATAAAAGTGTAAAGTATGAAAAGTACTGCATAAATTTTGTTAAAAAAAATCAATTACTTGGGAGTAATTTGTATCATGCCTCTTGATAAAATTTAAAATGAGCATCATATCTTCCTCTAAATTAAAAGTACAAGACGTTACTTATATACTATTTGAAAATGTTATATTATACCTTCTTGGTGTTAACTTTGTTACTAAAATTAACTTTAGTCATAAAGATAAGTACTCCTAATATTATAATTTTCTTTTAAGCATTATAAAAGCATATACTTCCTTTGAAAGAAAAAAATATGATATATTTGATCAAATTTAACATTATGAAGAACTCATGAGGTAGTGTATTTAAAAGAAAAATATAAAACACTATCACATTACAAAAATATAAAATAATATGTAACTAAAAATATTAATTATTCAAATAATATATAGCCAAATCGATATAATAGAACACACTAAAATAATTATAAACCTTAAAAATAATTCATTAAATAACATATGGACTATTGTTGCCAAAGTTAAAAAATAATTAATAAAAAAAATCTTTTGATTCTCTAAAGTTATATACATCAAATCCATTTCAATTTTACAAGGTGTCGTGGCACGCTTAAGCTTACGCGAAGCGTGATTATGATTTTTTAAGTTTATGAAGCAATATGGTATAAACTTATCGCAGCTCATCTTTAGAGCTTACACATGTATTGTGAAGAGTTAAGCTTTAGATAGCTACACACCATCGTCGATCATCATAACTAAGATATTTGATCGCATAATCTATATAAAATAAGGGCATTTAATAAGATTTCACATTTTTTTCATTAATTAACACATACGTGAATGCTTGGGGAGCGGTTACATGTTTCTACTTGAATTAAGATGAGTACAATTATACCCTTTGTGCTAATCATGCTTACTAAATTCCGTGAACCGCTAAACGTGGGACTAAGAGTTTATGTTGGTGACGACGGCCCCCTTTCCCCCCCGGCGACTCACAACAATCTTTTAAATTAATATTGTAATACTTCAATTCAATCTAAAGTGGATGATATGATTAAGATTTGATTGATACTACTCATATATACTATCAAGACGCATCTTATTTTCGGAATCTCAACTTATAAAAACTCCAAGAATTGATCCGTTAACTATTATGTGTTTATGTGTGATTGATTTTGTGAGTCAATCCACTCCTAAATTTAATAATATAACTTTATTTAGACTCATCACAATCAAGTATTTAAAGTTGGTTTAGCTCTAGGTACCAAATTCAGTTGTGTGCTAATGATATGTTGGCTTGTGTCATATTCTGTTTGCTCTAAGCATTGAATTCATTTTGGAACTTTTCTTTAGAGTAGTACCACATATGGCTGGCGTATCCAGATTTGGCATCTAGTAGTATAATAATTTTGTATTTGCACATCAACTTATATTTTATGTTAATTATTTTTTGCAAGTGAGAAACGCAAATTTGATTGGCAAAATACTAAGAAATCCATTATGGAGATTGGAGAAAGTAGGTTGCTTCTCTTTTTGGTCATTTAGCCAATTCAAAAGATAATCTTAATCAATGAAAGTAATGTTTTATATTTGTTTCTCTTTGAATGAATTAATTGATATTATGTTAAATTGTCAATAAACTCCAAGTTCGACCGAGTTTTCTCACAAATCTAAAGAAACGCTTTAACATGGAAAATATAATATTACAAGCTAAGTCTTCAACTATATTTTAATATGAAAGCGACAATTATTTAGGGAAAATAAACAATAGCAATGGATATTTAGTGTTAAGTCCAATATGGATTATAGCAATATGCAATGAGCGAGGCAACCTTTATTGATGTTTAAGAGTGGTTCAAATGAGAAATGAATTGTTGTAGTTGAAGTAAAATCCTTCATCCCACATGAAAAGACTATAATAAGTTTATTCACTTTATATTGAAGCACACTCTAAAGCGTTGTGTAAATATGTATTCACTGTTATCTCAAAGCTTCTGGGCCAATAACGGTACAAATCTTGAGGAAAATTCGAAGTACGTACGCCCTATTACAATTTTTGAAGTTTATATTGACTGGTGGGTACCCTAAAAGTAGACAACAAATTTATTTTAAACTTTATTGAGCACTGTCGATGGTTCATTTGAGGGAATTTAACAGATTGATCTCGAGGCTAGTTATCAAGCCGTAGACAATTCCTCGAAAGTTGTATTAGTAAAGAAGATGGTCCCCGAAAGTGAAAAATATTGCACATTCACCATATTCTTCGTGTGGACTATAACGCACGCTTCGATTAATTTCTGTGACCATACTGCAAATATTTGCATAGCCTTAAAACTAATCTACTTACAACGTAACTATCCGAAAAGAAAGACAATTTCATCCCCACTTTCTCTGGGACCAAATCGATGATTATTTCTAAGTTAATTATTAGAAAACTAGTTTAGACTTCATTCGGTCCATGTTTCGATTTGAAAATTTCAAATGTAAAGTTTTACGTCTTTCGTTTGTGTTTAATGTAACATCTTCGAAAGTTACAACCGGACAAGAAATTAGGCACACTTTAAACCTCAATGCTCAATCTACCATGCATGTTCCCTCATTAACTTCTTGCCTAATCTCCAAAAGACCAAAACCATATCATTCCACATTCACGTAACTAGCCTATATAAACACACACTATTCCTCAAAACATACCAAAATGGCCATGTTATCCAAGATCAATGCTTCCTTGTTTTTGTTCTTTTGCATGGTGGTTCTACTAGCACCAAATTCTGAAGCCATCTCATGTGGACAAGTCCAGAGTAACCTCATCCCATGTGTTAACTACCTTAGGAATGGAGGTGCAATCCCCCTCAATTGTTGCATTGGCATTAGGACTCTTAACACCGCTGCAAGAACAACCGCTGATCGCCAGACTGTTTGTAGGTGTGCTGTGTCCATTGCTAGAGCCATTCCGGGGATCAACAACTCCAACCTTAGTGGCTTGCCTGGAAAATGTAGGGTGAATCTTCCTTACAAGATTAGCACCTCCATCGATTGCAACAAGTTAGTACCTACTTGTCAGAAAACAAATAATTTTTTATACAATGTTAATCACAATGTTTGTCTTATAGATATGATACAAGTAGGTTAATACAACATATATATGGGCTTCAGCCCAATATAATTATATATACACATAATAAATACTCATAATATATAATATACAACATAATAATACTCATAATAATATTCTAATCTCTCCCTCAAGTTGGAGCATGCAAATCACATAGTGCCCAACTCGAATGGAAGAAACTCTGAATCGCTCTGCTTCCCAAGTGCTTTAGTAAAGATATCCGCCAATTGCTCCTGGTCGGAACCATGTAATGGGAAAATATGACCATAATCGCAGATCCCTATGAAATGACAATCAACCTCAATATGTTTAGTAATGCTCATGAAAAACTGGATTTTGAGCGAGGTGGAGTGTCGAAAGGCTATCACCGATAAATTCATAGAAGCAGTATTTGATCGAATGATGACTCAAGAGCAACCCCTGGCCACTTAATTTCACACACAAGTGTAGCCATAGAACGATAAGCCAATGAAGAACGAGACATTATCACCCCCTGCTTGCTCTTCCATGAAATAGCGACTTCCCTGCTAACACTATCCATCCAGACAAAGATCGTCATGTAAGAGGGCAGCTTGCCCAATCGGAATCACACCACCCTGAAACCTCCAACGAACCATTACTAGGAAGAAGAATGCATTACCCCCGACATCCTTTAAGATAACGAACAACACGCATCGCGAAGATTCCAGTTGATTCAATCATGGAAAAGTCAAGAACTCCGGATAAAAATATGAACAGAGTAAGCCATATCGCAAAGAAAGTGAAAAAGATGTTGTCGTCTGCATTTCTAACGCATTTCTAGGGCGAGCTCATAGATCGAGCCAACTAGTGGTTTTGTTCCATAGGAAGTGCAATCGTTTAGAAACCTCAAAAGATCTTTTAGTAATGATATTTAGTGTATTTTCTTTTAATACACAAATAAATACCTTCCAAACTCCGAGCCACCTCGACTCCCAGAAAATATTTCAAAGCCCCTAAGTCTTTCATATGAAAGAAACTACTCAAATATGCCTTGAATTTGCCCAAAACTATAGTTTGATTGCCCGAGATAATAAGATCATCCACATAAACAAGAACATTAATCCGAATATCACCCTGAGTATATACAAACAGAGAATAGTCAGAATAAGATTGAGTAAAACCATACTGCTTCAAGAAACTGCAGTTTCAAAACCAAAGATTGGGTGCCCGTTTTTAAGGCCATACAAATGACCATGAAGTTTACAAACCAACCTCAAGGTGATTAGGTGAAATTCGGTGGAAACTTCATATAAACTTTCAAGAAAGACGCCGACATCCATCTCGACGCAACTCGCCTCCTTACAACAAATAACTTCTAAGAAAAGTGCATACCGTAGTCATCTTAGCAATGTGAGCAAATGTATATGTATAATCAATACCTCACTTGATGATTGTCAAAGACTAACCGGGGCCTTAAGCCTTCCAAACTTCATCTGAAGTTGTATTTCATCTTATAGACCCATCGACTACCACCGTGACGCTGTTAGGGAGGTAACGCCGACTATCTCCCATGTGCTATTCTCGCTCTAGAGCTCCGGATTTCTACATGCACGATCCTCCAACCTTTATCATTGATTGCCTCCTTATATGATCGAGGCTCAACACTGCCAGACAATGTAAAAAGCTCGATGTCCTGTTAAAAACGATTATAATTCACTTGGAATATGTTATATAAAAGTGAGCCAAGCACTGGAGGCCTTAACCGGCTAGTGAACACGAGGAGGAGACGTGACTCCATAACCTTCTTATCAGACAGGACATAATCCCGCAATTTTGTGGAAGGCACTTTCTCTGCTTTCCTACCACACTCTTCACCAACTCCCCAAAAACACTACACCATCTCTGCCCTATTTCAAGACCAGCCTGCTATCAGGAATAGGGGAATGCAGCACATCGTTGCTCTTGGCTAACACTGACTGGAAAGCCACTGCCAAGGGCCACCTGTTGTGGCACAACCTGTCAATCCAAGGAACTCCCCACTGCACAGTTCCTCTCTGCCCAACTCCATATCCAATAAATCATCATCCCCCATAGGTATAGAATAAGTATGTGGAGGAGAAATAGGCAATATAGTAGGTGAAGTGACCATAAAAGGGAATTCATTCTCAATAAATTTAACATCAAGGGACACAAAATATTCACATCAATCAAGATCATACAATTTCCACTCTTTCTTACTAAGAAGATAACCAACAAAAACACACTTTCGACTTCGACTCATGAACTTATCACCCTTAGATTTATGATTATGTGCATAACATAAAAACCCAAAGACACGCAGTTCATCATGTTTAGGCGGGATATGAAACAATAATTCATACGGTGTCTTATGATTATTCAAGAATGAGGGAGTCCAATTAAGAAGATAAGCAGCACCTAGAACACATTCACCCCAAAACTTAATTGGTAAATTTCCTTGAAAACATAAAGCACGGGCCACATTCAAGATATGACGATGTTTGTGTTCAACTTTTCCATTTTGTTGGGAAGTACCCACACATGAGATTTGAAAAATAATACCATGTTCCAAAAAATAATCTTTTATACAATTAAATTCAGTGCCATTATAGCTCCTTATTATTTTAACACAAGCACCAAATTGTCGTTCAATCATGGAAAAAAATGACTAAAATATTCTAGCAACCTCAAGTTTATCAATCAACAATATAACCCAAACAGCATTAGAAAAATAATCCACAATCGTTAAAAAATAACGAGCACCACAAGAAGCAGGAGTAGTATACGGACCCCAAAAATCACAATGTATCAATTCAAAACAAAATGTAGATTTATGTTCCCTATGAGGAAATTTGTCTCTAGATTGCTTAGCTTGATAACACACACCAAGTAAGCTTTTTATTCAATATAAACTACTGTGAACGACAAAGGAAGAGACTGACCATTTTCTCCGAAGGATGACCTAACCGCTTATGCCACACCTCACCCGATTTGTTCTCCACAAATTCCATACAAGAGACGCACTACACCGCTCATCCGAAGATAGTAGAGTCCGCCTCGTTGTTCACCGACTCCAATCAGAATCCTCAAAGTGCGGTCCTGTATAATGTATAAATGTTTAGTGAATTGAAATACGCAATCTAAATCTTCCACAAGGTGTGATACATAGAGTAAGTTGCAAGTGTAATTGGGAACAAACAGAACATGTTTCAAAACTAATCCACACTTCAAATTAACATCACTAAACTGATTACAAATCTCTTTCGTGCCGTCAGATAGACCAACAGGACAAACAGACATATCAGTGACATTAGATAAAATACAAAGGTTACCGGTAATATGCCCCGAAGTCCCCGTATGAATAATCCATTCGGAATCAAAAAACTTACCCATCAAATGCTCATCATTAGAGGTATTAATAACAACTTTAGAAAACAACCCAATCACCTATTGCCATTGATCGCTTGACATACCCGGTAGAGCAGAATCACCATATACACTGAACCGAAACAACCAACCAGCCACGAGGTCACTCCCTCCCACCCAATCAGGTAACCATATTTTTAGCAAAAACAAGTGGATAACCATGCCCGATTTCGAAAAAGTGCAAGTCAATTTAGATTTATCAGAAGCATCAAAACGACGTGTATCCGGAGGTGTTCGAACTGCCAAAGCTAGAATATCATCACGATCAGTCGGAGTTCGATTAGCCAAACGGAGCGACTCCTCATGAACCATACCTTGACAGGCTCGATCAAGGGTAGGTGGAGGATCTTGAGCCAACAAAAAAGAGTGTAAATGACCGAACAACTCTTCATTAATGCCATACAAAAAATCATGAAAACATTCCTCATCAATGCGGGCTTGAAGAACCTCACGAAGATCACAATCGCATTGCCACAACGACATGCCGGAATAGGATTGTAAGTAGCTAAGGTATCCCACAAAGGTCGAACTTCTGCAAAATAACGTATCATCTTACGAAGAGAGGCATCGATACTATTAAAGTTCCACTGCACGAGCATGGCTTGAACACAATTCCAATCAAGAATACGTGCTCTTAGTAGTAGGTTTCACGATAGAGCCATCAATAAAGCCCCACTTTCGACGTGAAACAAGAGAAATCCGGAGAGATCGCGACCATTCCTCATAATTACCACCAATAAAAATAGTATTGGTGATGATACTACCCGGAGAATCATTAGAATTAAGGTAATATTGTGAAAAAACATCAATGTTTTCAGGAGGATTAATAGGGTGGTGTTTGAGATGGAAAAAAAGTCAGAATTTTCAGAGTCAAACATAGTATAATCGGTTGATGGGAGAAATGGATGACGAGGACAGTAGTATATTTTAGTGATGAAGGTTGAGAATAGAGTTTGGATCGTTATTTCTCTGATTCCATGTCAGAAAACAAATGATTTTCTATACAATATTTGTCTTATACAGTAAAAACTCTTTAAATTAATACTCTATAAATTAATAAACTCTCTAAGATAATAAATTTCTCCGATCCCGACTTGGGCTAGTTAAAAAATTTGTAAAAATCGATAAAATAATAAGATAATAATTTTTTAGGAAAATCCCTTAATAGTATTAGGTCCCATGAAAATCATAAATTAATAGTTCTTAGAAATAAATAAAAAATAAAACAATTTAGTGAAAGTATAATTCTATAGTTGGTTGTTTTCTTTAAAGTTCTAAATCTTGTCAAGCTTCATCTCTTTATTTTTTATTACACAAATAGTTTAGGTGCATCGTATTTTTGAATTATAACATAAAATTTTGAAGAGTTTTATACGTCAAAAGTGATTCATTTCATGAATAAAGTCAGAGGCCACCGACATCTTTCACATTAATCCTCTACATTATTATGAATGATAGTAGGCACAATTTCTTTTAAACTCTCAATATTCTTCATTTCCATCCGATAGTTCATTAGTCGCTAAATATATTGATCGTTATCTCGAGGTTGAATTTTAAGTTTCTTTGTCAATAGTGGATTCATATTGCTCAAAGGAATTTTAATAAACAATTTACTATTTTTTATTTTTGAACTTTTAGCAACAAAGACATTTATCCTTCCAAGACGGTTACCGTTTCAAGAAGCCAATGAATTAATTCTTATGTATATGTTGAATATATAATATTCCGTATATAGTTAAATACATTAAATTCAAAGTTTCAAGAAGTCATTCAATACATTGAATTAAAGTCTTCATATTGTTAAACAAAGTGTCCATGTTGACAAAAAAACTTTAAATTAATAAATTATTAATTTATTTATAATTATCAATTCTAAAATTAATAAAATTCACTGATCCCGACGTTATTAATTTATAGAGTTTTTACTATATATGATACAAGTAAGTTAAGCTAATACAACATATGGGCTTCAGCCCAATATAATTATACAACATAATAATACTCATAATAATATTCTAATACTACTTCTGACTTCATTATCGAACCCAAAATTAAATTAAATTCCTTAAATATAAATATATATACTTTCTTTTTTGTACATTTTTATTTACCAAATTTCCTGGTATAGATTTGCATTGATTTATCCTTTCTTTTTTATCACAGGGTAAGTTGATCGAAATCGTTGAAGAAATACATGCGTGCATGATGAATTAAACTTTAATAATTTGTAATAAGAGACTACTAGAAAAGTGAGTTGACTATGTAACACTCATAAAATAATACTCCGTAATAAAGAGAATAATCCAAATGTTCTGCCTTTTACTCATTTGCATTTCTGTAAAATTACTACGGATGCAAATCATGCAATCATGCAATCTTACTTTATTATCGTAGTTTACGTCAGTGTGAGAAAAGAACAATAATCACTGATAGTTCGATAATTTTAATAAGCTTTTAAATATTTTTATAGATAATTTAATAATATGTGAATCCTCCAAAGAAAAAGATTTAATATCGGATGTGACTTAGTTTGGAACGAGATGCACCGCTCAACTTTCATGCATGGGCTTCGGCAAAGAATCAAAGATAGACTTATTAGATGCATAGATGACAAAAAATTATGGTATACATTTAAGAAGAAGACAAACAATCGAGTATGACTTATGAAGTTAAACAATTATTCAAGTTTTATGCTTAAGGAGGTTAGGTTGGTCATTTTACCATAAATAGTTTCCCAATCATTTATTACATTGATTATAATTGATTGATGACTAGTTTTGGAAATTATTAGAAACTCAAAATAGTTATTTATCAATTGAAAAGAATTGCCCCAAAATCATCCCACCACTTTCTATGACGAGATGCACATGTTGGCACCAACATTATCAGTTGATGCTACTTAATTGGGTTTATATCCTTACTCATTATTTACAGCAACCTCAAGCATTATATCCAACATATGCATTGTTAATATTGGATTTGATTTGTATGGTGATATGTTATTTGGTAGAAATATGAGGTACGATTTGATTATCCTTAATTGACATAAAAATTGGTCATGGAATATAATCTATTTACATAACAGTATTAGTATGTGGTAATTATTGATTTTTAGAGCAATTTATATTAAACATACATGCATATTGTTCAATCAAAATAAGGTTATGAGGTATATCAATATAATTACCTCGATTATGACAGTGTGGGTTATGAGATATTAATATAATTACCTCGAATATACCACTTGTGGGTTATATGAGGTATCAATATAATTACCTCATTAGTAATACTGGTGGGTTACAGAATATCAATACAATTATCACAATAATGATATTAGTGGGTTAAAATATTTCAATATAATTATCATTGCTAATATTTCAATATAATTATAATTATCATTGCTAATGATATTAGTGGGTTAAAATATTTCACTTCATTGATAAAAGTGATGAAGTATCAATAAAATTACTTCGATTATGACTCTGGTGGATTATGGGTATCAATATAATATATCGATTATATCACTTGTGATTATAGGATATCAATATAATTACTTCGATAGTAATATTGGTTATGAAGCATCAATACAATATGATGATAAAAATACTGTACCAATATAATTATCTCGATAGTAACATTGGTGGATTATGAAGAATCAATACAATATCATGATAAGGACACTGATGGGTTATGAAATAAACAAAAATAACACCACAAGAAAAATATTAAAAAATCGCTACAGTATGATCAATTTCATATAAAAATTATGGTGTTTTGACTAACAACTTTGTGTTAGTGCAGTTGTCTCAATCATAATGTAAAATGAGAAAAAGGAACTATAAAATATTCAAAATTAAGAAAAGATTATACAAAAGAAATTGCACAGATTAAATTAAATATTGTGAGCATATAGTTATTTTAAATACATCTTTGCCTTTTCTTGCAAAAATATAAGTAAAAAATCTAACTCCTTTAATCATTTTTATAGTTTGAATACTTAGAGTTCATGGTATAGAGATGGAGAGACATAAGTGATATGATATGATTAGGAAACAAACAAACACTTGGGTATATAGAAAAAGGTATGGTAATATTATGTCATTTCAAATTACAGTAAAATCGGAAAGAAATAATTGTTTCTATAAAGGTCATGTATTTATTTCATAGAATTGGATTATACTGCCCTAATTTAAAATTCACCGTTAGATCAAATTTTCACTAAATTTGTGTGATTGGACGGTTGAAAGTCACTTAAGCATAATACTTAAATCTAATCCTTAAGTTCATAAGCGGGAACCCAAACGACCCCTTACAAAATAACCATAAACTCAATGGAACATCTAATATTTGCTCTAGGAGCAGCAAATTCAACCCTGAGAATGAGGTTGTCATAACCATTGAGTTTGTTGATGGCTCTCTCAGCATTTTTCCTGTTCACAAAGTTTACAAATCTGAATCATCTACTCATGCCAGTGTTCTTATCAATACAAACATAAATCCGGTTAATGTCGCCAACATAGGTTAATTTTTATGTTTTATCTTTTACTTGCCCCATCCCACATCTGGGAAATAGCTCCATCTATTGCTTACAAGAATACTATTATGGAATGCTGAAAACCTTTCAGTTTCTGTTGAACTTATGATATCATTGTTCTGTATTAATGTTACTATATTGCACATAGTGAGAAGAAAAACATGTCGAGTTTCTTATTATCTCATCAGGAGGACTTATGAAATTATTTTGGTACAAAATCAATAAGCAACCAAATTTAGTATAGTACAGTAATGTTTTTTGAATAATTATATTGATGATAATTCATGAAATGGACAAACAATTTATATCAATATATGCTGCCAATTATACACATACACGGCAATTAACTCTTCATTTCCTATTCCTTTCAAAGATAACATGTACATGTTGGGAAAAGTGATGCTCTTGGAAAAATGTGGTTTCCTCAAGAAGCAACAAAACACCTCCTCACTAAGCAACATAATCGGGCAAAAAATAAAGCCCGGTATACTTTCTTCACCAAAATTGATCCTAAAACTCAACAAAAAACTACATCTGTTGGTTTTGTTGAAAAGAAGAATTCATATTCCACTATAGTACTAGAGGAGGAAGGATAGAAGTTATTATTTAAGCAGCTGTGGCCGAGATATGAGCCCGGAAATGATTATTCTCTGATTTTATGGATGGGAAAAGCGCATGGAAAGCACATACTGGTTTATAGATACTGCTTCTAGTCCAGACTGAAAACAATATTGAAAATGATGAATATTACCATATTGATGCTGATGGTTTGGATGCAAAACGGGACATGTTGTTGGTTGCAAATACGAGCGGAATGACTTTGGCATAATAAACCGCATTTTAGTCCAGCTCAGAGTATGTACTGGAATTCAGGAAGCAAGATTGGATGCAATAATGAACCAAGGCTCAAGTTCCAACAGTTGATTTCCATAGATCAGTCCCCCTCATTATCCTGAAACAGTTCAGATAACAGGAATGATGTAGGATATCGGCTTCCACTCCAACACCGAACAATCTTTCTGGCAATAAATGAAAAGCTCCGGAAGAAAGCCCTTGCTTAAGGAAAACAATTATTGAACCACCAGCAAAAAGAAGAAAGATCATCTGGATAAAGCGACTTAGTGATGATTCATTCATAGAGGAGTTGTCGGAACCAGATAAATAAAATACTGCTATATATTTCTTTTCAATTTTAATATTTAGGGTTTAGTTCAAAACCGCTACTGAACTGTGTATGTCATTATCTCTTACTCACTCTAATCTTACGATTTACTAAGGTTTTGGTGATTGTCTCTCAACAACCCCAATATTCTTAATATCCCACTGAATTGCCTAAGATTCGCAAATCCTCGAGCGCCTCAACTACTTAGATCTTTTAACATGTTTTATAAGCCTGATATATATATTTTATCCGAAACTATATGTCGCAGTTAAGGTTAATATTTCTCCTTGCTTCGCTATCCTTTCAGCCAGCAAGTACAAATATCAAAACAAAGAAAGAAGCATAACGACTATTTCGGCCTCTATCTGCAAGGCGGAAAAAGTAGCTGATAAAATGATGCCGCAAGAAAATAACATTTCAATGCTAAAAAACAAGATTTGGGTAAAGGAGATTGGTTCCCCTATTCTTTTCCTTGTACTTAAGATAGGTATCCCAAGTAGGTAAAAGTGGTGAATTATGGTTAGAGTAGCTTCTAATATTACTAATAAAATATTAAGTATTCTACTAAGCATCTATTATTGAAATTATCACTGAATCTCTTATAATAATAATAATAATAATAGAGGTTAAGTGAAATGTAAAGAAAATTATGGGAGGAGAAGATGAATTGTGAATTTATCATTTCGATTTTTAAGAGGAGAAAAAAATGTAAGTAGAGTTTTAACTAAAATTTTCAAGTTAAGAATTTGATAAGATTTAATAAATTAAGTAATTAAAATAATTATTAATAAATAAATTTAATAAATTAAGCATGGAATTATTAAATTTAAGTGTTTAATAAATTTAACAAACACTCCCTTGGGGTCTCCATCCTTACTTTTTGTGCAACTAAGCATAATACTGATCTAGGCCAAAAGCTGAACTATTCTCATGAAGCCACCTTACTTCATCTTTGTAGTTAAGCAGTTTATTAAATCATTTGAGAAGTTGATAGACTCAAAATAATTCAGAACGAACCCTAGATTGGAAAGTACAAAGCAAAGGTCTCCTATAATAGCTAAATCGTGTTGTGGATTTACTACTGTTACAAGGTGAATTACAGCGTCCTCTAATCTACATGTTGATAGAAGATGATATCAAAGCTTTGGTGTCCATATGATAAAATCTTGAGAAAAATCAAATACACTCTACTAGACAATCCTATTTCCGAGGAGTAATTTTACCCCATATAATTACATTAGTACAAATTAGCTTTCCTGAGATAGTGGCACAAATATCAAGTAATACGATTCTCGGCGAATCAAAGAAACGCCGCACATTCAGATATATTTGGGACTTTAAAAAGACGAATGTGTATTATGTGTTTTTTTGTTTAGTGACTAATGCGAAATATTTATACTACTTTAAATTTAATTTGTAATAAGATAATAATAATTATTTGTTCAAAATTATAACACGATCCTCATTCGACCAAATCGAGATTACCTCCGAATTTCAATTGTAGATTTCATTTGTCAAGTTCTCTATTTTTCGACGGTGTTTAATGTTAATTCCTTACCTTTTACCATCATCAAACATTCTTTGAAAGTTACAACCGGACAAGAAATTAGGCACACATTAAACCTCAACGCTCAAATATACCATGTTCCCTCATTAACTTCTTGCCAAATCTCCACATACCATTCCATTCACGAAACTAGCCTATTTAAACACACACTCTTCCCTCAAGACATATCAACCCAAAACACAGCAAAATGGCCATGTTTTCCAAGATCAATGCCTTTGTTTTTGGTTCTCGGTATGGTGGCTCTATACAAAATTCTGAGGCCATTTCATGTGGACAAGTCCAAAGTAATCTCATCTCATGTTTCAACTACCTTAGGAATGGAGGTCCAATCCCCCTCAATTGTTGCATCGGCGTTAGGTCTCTTAACGCTGCTGCAACAACAACCGCTGATCGCCAGACTGTTTGTAGGTGTGCTCTGTCCATTGTTAAAGCGATACCTGGGATCAGCAACGCCAACCTTAGTGCCTTGCCTGGAAATGGTGGCCAATCTTCCACAAGATTTTATATAAGTATACTTCCCTTTTTGTACATTTTTATTTACAAAGTTTCCCGATATTTGTTTTTTATCCTTAATTTTTTATTGCAAGATAAGCTGATCGCAATCAAAGAAGAAATACATGCATGCATGTTGAACTTCAGTATGTAATTTGTAATAAGAACTGGCAATATAATATGTAATAAGGTGACAAGCAGAGTGGAAATGTGTAACACTCGCAAAATAATAAGGAGTATTCTGTAATAAAGAGAATAAATAAAATGTTGTTCCTTTTACTCATTTTCATTTCTGTAAAATTAGGAGGCTATCTTGTTTATTAATGTAGTTTTTGCAGAGCGAGAAAAGAGCCCTTACTGATAATTTAGTACGGTGGCATCCCTTCGAGGACATCCGATAAAATTGGAACGATACAGAGTTTAGTACAGTGGCCGAGGAAAGAGCCATTACAAATTCAATAAGCATCGAAATTTAGTATAGTTGGCTAGAAATCCCTTGAGAACTTGATAAACACCCTACTGTCATAACATCATTTAATCAAGAAGCAACCAGATTGGCATACCAGATGTCGTGTAGCTAAATCGGCCATAAGCATGCAGACGCTAGGGAAAGACCACAAATGAGGTTATTAATAGGGAACAGGAACTCTAACAGTTGAGGGACCAGACTTCATGTCCTCAATGATAAGATTTCGAAGAGCGAGAGCTACAGGACCTTCTTTGCCTACAAAATATAAGAGCACACTTGCATAAGATGATCAAAGACAAGCAAACATATGAATTAAAGCACGCTTGTATAGGCTTCTGTTAAAATCTTACCATCACCAATGATGGTTTCATCCCACTGCACCACAGAACGAACAAGAACTCCGCTGCCTATTAACATCATTTCATCTGAATTTTTCCCTTCTTCAACAGTCACATTTCGTACTTTTATTTGGGAAAGTTTTTTCTCTTTCAGCAAGCTTTCAGCTAGAACCAGAACTCTTTTAGCTGTGCATCCACTTAGTATTTTGTCAAAATGAGGCATTACTAGTTCCTTGTCCTTAGTAACAAAAGCAACATTCATGTTGGGTCCTTCTGCAACCAATCCATCCCCATCCAACCAAATGGCTGCATATGCATCCTTCTCTTCAGCTTCCATCTTTGAGAGTGCATTGGGGAGGTAATTCACACTTTTCATAATGGCAAATTGACGGGGCTTTATTGGGATTGAAGAAGTTACCACTTTGATCCCTTTATAATCTGGTGGTGATATATCTTTGATCACAATGGCATACAGAGATGAATTATAGCAGCCAGATGGAGACAGTTGGAAGTCACCTGGACCTGCTGAAAGCCAATATCTCAAAGCCCCACTTCTGCATGTGGAGGCACTGACAGTTTGTATCAAAATTCTTCTAATGCTTTCTCGGTCAAAGGGAAGTTTGATTTTGGCCATACTTGCTGAGCTTAGGAATCGATCAAGGTGTTGGTCCAATTCATAGAGATATCTGTAATCAATAATAGCAACAATTGTCTATGATATGTCCATATTTTTTGTGCACGATTGAAGCCGTCTGAATTAACACATGCTAATTAGCAAGTGGATGGTGCCAGTTTAAATTGTGCAATGAGAAACGCTAGCAACTAATGGTGAAGATCGGTCAATACTTCCATAAAAGAGCAATAAAAAAAAGAAGAATCTCACTCTTACAAGACGACACTATATCATGTTTATTGTTCTCGAAAAGGAAAATGTATCCTAGCATAAATGTCCCTAAAGGGGATATCAGTGCATTGAGTGCTGCTATATGATTACACATCACAATCCAACAAAAGATAACGAAGCTGGAGATGCTAATAAGACTACTAGATGATAATCGTACTCTAAAATATCAAATGGCTTGTGAATCATTGATAAGAGTAACTAACCCATCTACTATTGCAGCAGTATCAAAAACTCCATGCCCTCGGTGGACTATATGGTCATCCATGGGGATCACCATTGCAGCAGGATCTGTTGTGATTCCTCCAAAAATGCTTGAATACATGGCCAAATATAACTGCTTTCTTGGGTACTTCTCTGGACTAGTTCTTAACTTTTCCATGGCCTTAGTATACATCAACAATAAAAACACTGTTATTAATGGAACAAAGTATTTAATGGTCAACCAAAATACTAAAACTCATCACATGCCAAATAGAGTACAAAATAAATACTATCAGCGGATTCCGTTCATAGCTGCATAGCACCAGGTGACTAACTAACAAGCAGTCAACTGAAATAGGTTTGAGGCTTCTAAATCAAATAAGAACCAAGAAATAAACATTAACCATTAGGACACAAAGATATATACACATAAAAATTAGAATGCATATCGACAGAAAATATAAAATATTTGAAGGAAACCGACACTTTCAAATACGAGGGATCCCCTCAACCCCATAGCTCCATCATTACAATCAAGTATATAACTTGATTTTTAAATCAAGATGTGGATCATGTGACATCCAAACACGGATGCATTGTCGAACAAGCTTACTTGATGAACATCTTCATTTTCAATGTATTTTGGTTTGAGAATGCATACCTCGTAGTATATTAATCATGTCTATACAATGTACAAACTTCCCGATCAATAAATTTGCAGCTCAACTTCTCATTCATTCGAATATACAAAGTAGTAATCCAAAGGCAAACTACATAGAACTATAACTGACTGATAACTCATATTGCCATATCTCAAACTAAAAGCAATCATCAATGCTAATTGTGAAGAAGTGTAACCTAGCTGTATTGATTGAATTATCACAGCTATTTAATAGTAACAGGACCCCATATTGAATATACCTCAGAGCAAGAAAACACAGGGACATCAAAGATTTCTTCTTTTCCTGCTTCTGCGCAGGGAAAAAAAAAAGTTACAATGTTAATTATAATACTACAACAATATCCATAAAAAAATTATGGCTTTAACTGGTATGCATAACTTTGAGTTAAATCGAATTAATTATCATGTTAATAAACATAGTAAAGTATGTTTCCATGTCGCATGGAGTCAAATACTCTGAATTTTGTAGTTTTTGGCTCTTCGATTTAATGAAATAAATCAAAATATCTCATTTCTATTGTGAAGTATACTAGTAGATAGTGTTTACACTTTAATATTGAGTCAATTCGGAAACAGACTCCATATCATGACAAGTAAAGATGTAAGGATGTGTACTATACAACCACTAGCCCATTAGGCGCAAGCATCTTCAGAAGTATTGGTACATGTTAGTCTCTTGTTCCAATATTTAATATATCAAACTTTTCTCTTTTCTTTCTTTTCTTTTTACTTTACTTGATCACATAAGATTTCAATGTAAATTTATTTTAATATTTTCACTTTTATTTTTATAATTAACTAAATTTTTTTTTTGATAAATTATTTTTAAGGTATATTACTACGTAGTTATATTAGTAATATTAATCAATCCCTTAAAGTAATTTTAATTTCTGTGATCGAGTAAATTGGAATAAATTGGAACATAGAGAGAATTTGTTAACAGTAAATTATGTTGACTTTTTTTTGGTAATAAAATAACTTATATTGACAACACTATTTTTCACCAAATATTGGAGTTCAAAATTAAAAAAAAAATGTCAAACAGTAGCCAATCTGTTGAGATGGAGTGGACAATAAAAAGTGAAATGCATTGGAAAATTGATGAAATAGAAGTGAGTTTACCAGAAGAAGAGACAGTTTGCTTAGAATTTGTGACAACATTTGATCGTGTTTTGTGTGTTTGGACATAGCTAATATGAATACAGTTAGACAGAGTTGTTGAAACAAAAACATTGTTTGATGAAACATATGAATTTGATGAGTTGCGGTGTTTCGATGGAATCAATGATGTTCTTGAGATGGGTTTTGTGGGTGATGATGACAAACAACCCATTTCTAGTCAACTGCATCAACTTCCAAACTAGAGAGACTCACATAATTAGTTTTGTCAATATATAATGATAAATTCATTAATCCATTACTATTGGGGTTAAATTTTAAGTGAGTGAAGGATAAATTTAGAACTCATCATGGTTGGGATCCTATAAAATTAAATTAAATTCATCTCATTTTCATCGATCCTTAATTAAGTGTAAAGCAGGGACATCAATATTTTCGTTATATATCATTAACATTTCAACTATTTAATACTAGTTTTCGGGGCCCCCTAGGTTTAAAGTACCATTTTTCTCCCATTCTGCAGTTTCTTCCATTCTTGTCATCTTCCACGAGTCTTTTCTTTTCGCTTAATCGTCACCAGCTTAGTAGATTCTCAGTTAGTTTTCTTTGTTAAACCCCATTGTGGTTAACATGCCAGAACTCAAAGTTTTTTTTTTTCTTCTATTTAGCTTTATTTCTCTTTTCCTGATCGTCTTTTATCTTGCGTTGTTTTTTTCCTTGTTTGTGTGGTCTCTGTTACTTTTATGTGTTTTATTTTTCAAATCCCACTATCTTCTAGAAAGGGCTCGACTTCAAAGTATCATCGCAACCGGCCAGAAAACGGCATCGCCTCCGTTAATCGGTGTTCGCCTGTTTTGAAAGTACCTTACTATCCAGGTCTCAGCTTATTATCACGGAGAATGACTTGTCATAGTCTAGGTCACTCACCGGCATTTAACCGTGGTGAATTTCAGCTCTGATGTTGCTTACTTGCTACGCTGGAGGCTTAAGTATCAATTCAATTTCAGAAAAGTAAGCTTACTGTATGAGGTTTCATGCGCCGTACATTTAAGATACTTATCAAACCTTACGAGGAGCATGCATTCAAGTCTTAGACATGGGCCAAATTGCTCCATTTAATTTTGTGGACGAATGCAAATGATGAGGACTTTATACGAAATTGACCGGCAGATGATAAGAGTCGCCTTTGATACACTACCACATCAAGTGAAAATATGGAACTTACCCATGGTTACTTTGGATCTAGCCGATTGAGCTCACATTGTGGAAGTTATTAAAGCGGATAAGAGGAGTATCGAAAGGTGAGTGGCCTATATCCAGTCAAAGTGTTGGACTTAATATTACCAAGCCCTCAAATACGGGAAGGCGACTCTAAGTGACCAATACAAGTGCATAAGTCAGCTATCACATGAAAAGATTTGCAACTTGTGTCTTTATTGGTGACTTGGCCATGAATTTCATAGTCACAAGACAACAACGATGAAGGGGAAAGTTCACTCAAGGAACAAGATGATAGTCGATTTTAGTTCACGGGAGATTTCGAGCATCAACAGAGACGCTTGACTACCCCAACCAAATCAACCAGACAGCGACTGGCATTGGGAAGGACATCATTATCCTATGAGAGAGACCTGGAGCTCAAAGAGGTCAAGCAGGGATATGGAAGACAACGAGACATCAGGTCACATACGAGTGGTTGATGATCATCACGTAAGATGGGATCAGGCCTTGACTATGGTCGAGACAAATCGAACGGATGGTGCTTTGGAGGACTCTGAGCGGGGCCGGGTCAGACTTGATAGGGGGACGAAATCAACACTACGAAGATAGTAGAAGGGTCTGGAGAATAAAAGCGAGAGAAATGCTCTTTATTAAGACTACAGTGACCTTCCGCTTTTTGGGTGGAGTTAGCCATGGTGTCGGGATTTGATCCAGTGGTCAAAGAATGGTGGATTCAATACCTAACAATAACTACCGGGCGAAAGTGTTATCGGAGTTAAACCAAAAACTCCTGCTTAATTTTACGGGCCGGGGCGATAAGAATCCGCACGGAAGTAGCTCAGATCAAGATGTCGGGGGAGTGAAGAACATGTGAGTCGGGACGCTCTGGAAAGTGTGGATGGGGATTAGTAAATGTCAGCCACTGGTGATCAATATAACTTCATTGGTAACGGAGAACCCATGAGGTGAAAGTGAAGGTGCAAGAATTCGTGAGGGCTTACTCAGAAATAGTGTCTGTGCTTTATTAGAGACTAATATATGTTAGGTTGCCTGCTGAAGGATTTTCCTGTGGGGAAAGAGGAGGAAAGTGTGGGAGAACGGCTGGCTAAACATACAGCGGTGGTGATAAATGTTTGTGAAAATCACTTGTGAGGTCTCCAAAGAGAAGGCGACGGTGTACGGATGATGGGAGTCATGCTCACTGCGGAGGACCGAATGGGTAGTCCTAATTTTATTTCAAAGTGAGGTGACTGGCTAATCAAAGCTCATTGCGGACGCTAAACAAGGATTTTGCATCAATACTATATCAAAGGGTGGAGGTAGCCGGTCCAAACAGGCCCTAGTTTATTAGATAAAGATCGTTGTCTGGGAATCACGTGTGGAATTGAAAACCTGATAGTTCTAAGCACAGTGGATGTCTGTAACTCCCATTCACCTCTGAATGTGAAGAGAAATTTTTAGAAACAAAAAATAAATAAATAAATGAAAAAAATTATTCATGTACTTGGTTTTAATTTTAGTTATATAACTAACCCTCATTGGTATCACATAGAGGAATAATCGGTAATTCGAAGTGAGGAGTCTTTGATATCTATCGAAATACTGAGGATCAAAGGGCGGCCGTGATCCGGTATAGCTGCAAAAAGATTGAGAAGCTGTTGTTTGTTTATGCTAGTCAAGGATGATCACATTCTTCGCAAATCACAACTAGAACTTACTTTTGAGGGTGTTACCCGCAGATAGTTCGTCATGGATCGCCAAGGGGACCTTTTAACGACATACCGAGAAAGGGAGCAGTTAAGGGGGATTGGGAATCAACGAGGGAAGCATGGCGACCTTTAGAGATTTTGTAGCTAATATCAAGCTACCGATAATATTTAAAACCTCGATTTGCTTCTCAATAAATTCTAAGATAATATTTTTATCCTCATTCCGATTCTGTGGATTGTGGTGCTAAATTAATAATGCTGGCCCTTTTTTTCAGATATATATATATTTGTCTAATTATCAACCATATTAGAAACTCGATAAATTAATAGCCGGTTATTTAATAAACTTTCTAAGATAATATTTTATGGTGCTGTTATTGCCCTTTTTTTTTTATTTTTTTCAATTATCAATTACAAGACAAACTATAATATTTTTGGCCGGGTCCCGACTCGGTGATGTGTGCTAAATTAATAATTGTGGTTTTTTTCTCGTCTTTTGGCACTATCCATTCATTGACTGATTATTTAATAAATCCTCTAAGATAATATTTTTGACTGTATTTCAGGCTTTTTTTTCGTTGCCTTTTTCAATTTTTGTTGCAATTATCAACTACGAGAAACTCGACAATTAATACTGACATTTAATAACCCTCTAAGATAATATTTTTTGGCCAGTCCTAACTTGGGGATAAGGTGCTAAATTATTAATACGCTAAAATTATAAGATAATACATTTTTTATAATTCTCAACACTAATGTTTACTGATCGTAAATATTTTGATGACATAATAACGGTTAGTCCCGTATTTTTTTTGTTGGTTTTCTTTTTACTGATCGTAAATATTTTGATGATATAATAACGGTTAGTCCCATAATTTTTTTGCTAGTTTTCTTTTTTCCCTTTTTTTTTATAAAAAAAATCGATAAATTAATACTCTATTATTTAATAAACTCTTTAAGATAATATTTTTGGTCGGTCCCGACTTAGGAATAGGTTGCTAAATTAATAATTCGATAAATTAATACTCAATTGCCCGGGTCATACGCTGCCGAGGTTTTTTTTTTCAATTATCAACTATATTAGAACTCGATAAATTAATACTCAAAGGTTGGTTTTTTTGTCCTTTTAAAAAACTGATAAATTAATATTAGATTATTTAATAAAAACTTCTAAGATAATATTTCGTCGGTTCACTCGTGATAAGGCATAAATTAATAATTCCACGATTCTTTTCGCTCATTTTCATTTTTTCAATTATCAACCATCAGAGAAACTCGATGAATTAATACTCGATTCTTTAATAAATTTTCTAGTTAAGCCCTGACTCTCGACTAATGTAAATTAATACTCGATTATTTAATAAACTCTCTTAGATAATTTTTTGCATGTCCCGACTCAGATGAAAGTTTAATTAATCATTCGATAAATTATACTTGATTCTACGGGTCATAAGCGAAGGCATGGGGGTCATTTTAATTTTTTTCCTTTTTTGCAATTATCAACTACAATATAAACTCTCTATAAATTAATATTCAATTATTTTAATAATATTTCCCAAGATAATATTTTTATGTGTCCGTTGTAGATAACTTATTCGCTTGAAACTCCGTGATTTTAGATAATTTAATCACTTTTTGAAACTTTCATGATGTAATCAAATCGCCATTTATTGTGATGATGATATTTTTAGCATTGTGAAAGCAACTACAACCATTACTGAGAAACCGAAAAGTTTTTAAAATTCTGATATCACTCTTTAATCATTTTGACTGCATCAAAAAAGACTCACATATTTGCCTCTATTAATCGACGCTGGCTAATTTTAATTAACAAATGACAGTATCCATCATACCCCATCAGAATTGATACTTCGTGCCGAAGCAATGGACCTAAAGACAAACCGAGCATAAGATTTCCCAAAATAGAATATTAGTCAACTATAGTCAATTGAATATGTGGACTCAAAATCTAAGAAAACTAAGCACCATTTCCCAAAATTCCCCACAAAATACTATATAAATTCCATATTCAAGTATAAAAAATAGAGGTCTATAATTGAAATAATTTCCCAATTATTATACACAAAATATAGTTTAAATTAATACTCCATAAATAATATTTGAATTAGGGTTTTGGTAATTATGGTGAACCCGATGGTGGAACGGGCCACGAGTGATATGTTAATCGGGCCGGATTGGGCCATGAATATCGAGATCTGCGATATTTGTAATCACGATCCTGCGTATGCTCCTAATTTTTCGGGTTTTTATTACTTATTTTATGTTTTTTTTTGTTGAATTTTTATATGAAGTGAGAAAAAATTGTTACTGAATTTGTCCCAAAATGATTGTCCAGTTTTGAATTTAGAATTTTAATTTTGAGTTGAGTGTTTTTTTTAATTAATTGCATAGTATTTGATGGAAATATAGTTAATTTTAGTACTGAATTTAGATTTTTAATTTTGAGCTGAGTATTTTTTATGTTAATTGTATAGTATTTGATGAAAATATAGTTAATTTTAGTGTTAGTAATATCTATTCTATGTTGTGTTTGTTGATTGTTTATGAGAAGTTGTTGCTACCTTGAATTGTTACTGACTTTGTCCCAAAATTATTGTCCAGTTTTGAATTTTGAATTTTGATGGTTGTCTTTTTAATTTTGAGCTGAGTATTTTTTTAATTGTATAATATTTGTTGAAAATATAGCAATTTTTAGTGTTGGTAATATATATTCTATGTTGTGTTTGTTGATTTTTTCATGAGAAGTTGTTGGTAGCTTAAGTTGTTAAACCTATGTCCCAAAACGATTGTCTTGTTTTGAATTTTGATGGATTGATTATTTCATTTTGAGCTCAAGTAGTTTTTACTTAAATTGTATATATTTGATGAAAATATAGCAAACTTTCGTGTTAGCAATATATAGTATATGTTGATTTTTCATGTGAAGTTGTTGATAGCTTAAATGGTTACTGGCTCTATCCCAAAGTTATTGTACAGTTTTGAATTTTTATGTTTGACTTTCTAATTTTGAGCTCGAGTATCTTTTTATTATATATAAATTGTATTCTAATGAAGATTGTCTAGTTTTGAATTTTGATGGTTGACTTGCTTGAGTATTTTTTCATTAGGTATGAAATTGTCCGGTTTTGAATTTTGATGGTCGAATTTTTTATTTTGAGATCGAGTATTATTTTTATATAGATCGTATTCACCCCATCCCGTGAAGATTGTTCAGTTTTGAATTTTGATGGTTGACTTTTTAATTTTGAGCTTGAGTAGTTTTTTTTATATAAATTGATTCACCCATTGCTTTGTGCCTTCTGGATCACCTATTGGAGACACATCTCGGCTATGTGTTTCATTCTTTTTATAATGGTTTACTTAGTATGTTGGTGATTTAGTATTAATATATTCAACTTTCTTTGAAGTATTTACTTGCCTTTTGAATTTCGTTGCATCCTCAGGATTGTACCACACTCCTGATTCCTGTCTGAGGAGAGCAGAAAGGTCTTAGCCTTAGTTTGCAAGAAATTGAGAACTGAAAAAAAATCCACATAATTAGAATCCTTGTTTAATCTTGCATGTCTCAACTCTCTACTGTCTATAGTTTCCTGAAAGTTCTCTTTGGTAACTAAGAAGTATCAACAAAAATAAGAGCCAATTCAGTGTTAAGTGTTAACTTCGCTTCTTTAATTGTGTGATTTATTATTTAGACTGTTCCTCATTTGTCTTAATAGCCATCGTTTTCATATTATTGTATAGCTACTGAACATGCCTGTCAGCTTTGATCTCCTCTGACATGAGTTAATGCTGGCAGCTCTTAAACTTTCATCTGTAAATGAGATACTTTGTTAATGATTTATTTACACTTCATACATATGGTATATTTGGGTTTATGCTATTAGATTAGTGTGGGGTATTCTTAAGATTGTTTCTTGTGATTATGGTTTCAATGACCAGGCAAGCTAAGGATGTTGTGAAAGGCATCAAAAAACGCATTGGTAGCAGAAATGCAAAAGTACAACTACTTGCCTTGACTGTAAGTTGGAATTCTTTCACCACTTTACTAATTTACCTTTATATGGCCACTTAACGAATACCTAGTCCAGGAAAAAGAGGACCTGCCGCCTTTGCATTCCGAACAATGTAGTAATGATTTGTCTTAACCTTCCTCCACCCACAAAAGAATGTTATTTATCTATCCTTAGCTTTCCCTCCCTTCAGACAATGTTAACAACTTCTTTTTACATTCCTCTGTCTGTTCATTGATACAATTACTCCCCTTCGGAATTTGGAACAATGTTGACTCATATGGAGGCTGTTCTCTCGGATTGAACAAGGTTCTGGAATATGTTTGTGAACCTTTTCTCTGAGTTATTAATCTATTAAGAAATTATTGATTTACTAATTGTCTAATTTTTAGACCCTATTTAAGATGGGAAGTTGGATTTTGAGGATGGTTATATGATGTTTTGGATTAACACATAGAAGATTATTGTTTGGATGAGATGAATAAGGTCTCTCCAAATCTTTTTGGTTTATTTCATGATATATTTATATGTGACAAAACTCTTGTGAGCATTGCTTCCATATACCTGTAATATAGCATAGTCATAATGATAACCACATGCGTAATTGTTTTATTTAGACAATCTTTAATTATGTCACTTGATAGCGTTATGGAATTCTGCAGTAGTTTAATTGGAAGAAAAAGTACATTTATGCATCATTTTCTCTATGTTCCCAGTTATTGGAGACGTTAGTGAAGAATTGTGGAGACGTTGTCCACATGCATGTTGTTGAGAGAGACGTGCTCCACGAGATGGTGAAAATTGTTAAAAAGAAAGTAAGTTGCAGACAGATTTCCACTATTTTATTACCTCTGTCTAGAACCAAGTCTGTTTTCTTGAATATTAGGGATTTTGATTTTGAAATCTCATTTCGTCTAATAGAACTTGAATATATGAAGTCCATTTTGCCTTAATTTTCCTTTACATATATCTTATGAGGGAGGGAGGATTCAACTATACTAGCTTCAAATTTTGCCACATCTCTTATCTTGCTTCTGGTTTTACCAAGCATCATAGTTAAAGTCTATTACTCGCAGCAGGGATTATTTATCTTTTCATGTTTATCCTTCACTAACATGATTTTACGTTCTAGCCTGACTTTCACGTGAAAGAGAAAATCTTGATTCTAGTAGACACCTGGCAAGAAGCTTTTGGAGGACCACGGGCAAGATATCCACAGTATTATGCAGCATACCAGGAATTATTGGTAGCCTCAGAATACGTCTATTTTTTATTTTTATTTTTGGTGGAAAACACTGAATATTTCTTTTACTTTTTTTATTATCTTCTGAATGATCAGCGTGTTGGCGCGGTATTTCCTCAACGATCAGAGAGCTCAGCACCTGTATTTACACCTCCCCAAACTCACCCATTGTCATCATATCCACAAAATCTCCGTAACACAGAATCTGGACCAGAAGGTGTAGAGTCTTCTGCAGAGGCCGAGTTTCCTACTTTGAGGTATCCTTTTAGTTCATTTAATTTGAGTGACAAGCCCTGAAATTTTTGTCAGTATGCTAATGTGAATGCATCGTTGTAAGTTGTAATTCTCATTTGCTATTGCGAATTACATTCTGTTTACTTCGATACTAATAAAATTTGGCTAATGCTAGGATTCTGTGATAAGATAAGATATAGCAGTGAAACCGAGCTAACTTATAAGCTGTAAGGAAAAATTTGTATCCAAGTTCCCTTTTAGTCTTATTCTTTGGCAGTGCCCATTAATTGTTAGAAAATGAGGTGATAGTGTCCGTAGGCCATAGCCATTCCTACTCCATGTATTATTCTGATTAATAGATATTCAGGATGTGAAATAGTGTTGAGAACTTATGATCCATATCATTTCAGTTATGTTTTTGGAAATCTAATACTGGTTTTCTATATCACATGAAACACTTTATCCTTTCCTGAAGTTGCTTCATTTTCATTTGTATTTCTTGTGCCTTTAAGTCAGATTTTTTAGAATGAACCTATTTTACTCTGTAAAATATCTGGTGATGCTATCATTATATTCTTCTGTGGTGTCTTTGCGATGATCTGTATTCTATGATTTTTGTTATGCAGTTCAACTGAGATTCAAAATGCACGTGGCATTATGGATGTACTTGCAGAAATGTTGAATGCTGTAGATCCCAGAAATAAAGAGGTATCTTTCAACAGTTCCAAGAATGCCATTTTTTGTTGCCGTCATTTCCGATGTGTTTGACTTGGTTGCATGGGTCATATTATTCAGTTACTGACAGTTTATATGAATCTGCGGCAGGAGGTCAAACAGGAGGTGATAGTTGATTTGGTGGAACAGTGCCGTACATTTAAGCAGCGATTGGTACACCTTGTCAATTCAACTTCGTAAGGATTCGTTCAGTATTTGTATCCTTTGGAGTTTGGACTTAGATTCATGCAATTATTTTCTTTTTCGTCGCATCCCTTTTCTTCTCATTAGCTTGTATTTTGAAAGATTGGATGCAATGATTCAGCCAACATCCAATGCTATCACACATGTATATTGTTTTTAACTTCATTATTGCCATTGAAGAAATCACTTTTACAAGATTGATTGCATCGGACTTATGGGATTGCGGTGGTGGTTGGAAATTTCATATAAAACTATGATTAGAGGTTGTCCATTTGTTGAATGAGGCAGACTGTTAGTTGAACAAAGGATTAATGTATGGAAAATAAAAGTTGAATGAGTGATTGAGGTTGTTGACATGAGTTCCTTACTTCCTTTACAATAGTTTGTTTTCTGTTCCATTTGTGTTTGGATTTAAACATTTCTTCTTTATCATGATAGAGAAAAAATTATAGGATGAGTAACTAATCCCTCCAGCAAGCTGTGTTTTCATGTATAAATGTTACTGAATATTGTCTATTGTCAGAGCATTACTCGACTTCGTCAAATAATTTGTTTTGTGATAGACCTCAATTTTTGTATTCACTCAAAAGAAACTTTATGGACTGCTCTATTCATGGTTAATGTGAATATGCAGCGATGAATTATTATTAGGTCAAGGACTAGCTCTAAATGATGATATGCAGAAGGTATTGGCCAAACACGAGGCTATTTCTTCAGGAATTTCTATTTCTGAGGAGAAAGCAAAACCTGAATCTGCAAGAGTGTTGGTTGATGATGCTCCTCTTATAGATACAGGAGAAGGCAAAGTGCAAGCGTAAGTGTGTCTTCTTTTTGTGTTCATTTGTATATTATTTATTTGTTTTGTCATTAGATTATCTTCTTTTATGCAAATAATTCATGAATCACATTCGAGTAGTTTTAATGTTCTTTTACTGTACACGTTTCAATTAACAATTTGTTTCTATTGAAGGAATGCTTTCATTTTAAAATAGCTGTTTGGTTCTTTGCTGACTAGAAAATGACTAACCACTAGGTTAGTCTAGTGGCCACGGGATATTACTCATAATGATGAGGTCCCGGGATCGAGTCCTTGTAAAGACAAGGGCCGATTTTAAATAAAATAAAATAAAAAAATAAGGACTGAAATCTCACTGAGCAGTTTGCTTCATATAGTTCTTGCTGACTGCATCCATAATATTTATATTTATGGTTGATGATGATGGGTCTGTTATTGCAACTTGTTATATTCACAGTTATCTTCAGTTCCATTCTTGAATGATAGTGGATTAGTGTTGACTGGTAAGACCGTAAGAGGGTGAAGCATGATGTAATTTCTTTTACAGATCATCCTCGAGCTCCGGCCTGGGAGCATTGTTAGCACTTCCAGCTCCTTCGACAAGTAAGCCATCCTCAACCCCAATGAAGTCTGACCCCAAGATGGACCTTTTGAGTGGAGATGATTTCAGCTCACCAAAGGCTGAAGATGTGCTAGCTCTTGTTCCTGTTGGGGAAACTCAGCCTGGGGGTCCTGCACCATCTCAACAAAATGCTCTAGCACTGGTTGATATGTTCACTCAAGGTGGTAATACTCAAGCAACGTATTCAGTAGGTCAATCACATCCTTCCTCACTTCCCTTTCAGCAACAACAAAATTTGCAATCTCCACAACAGTCTTTATACCCAAATGGAGGCGCTCCTGGTGCAACATTTACACAAAATGAGCAGGCTGTATATACGCAAGGCCCTGCTACTGCTTGGAACGGGCAGATATTGCATCAGCAACAGCAGCAGCAGCAACAGCAGCAGGCCCCTTCACCTGTTTATGGTATGTTACAAATTTTAATTCTTTGCTCATCCTTTGCAGAAGTTTGTTTGTCACCGACAAAAAACAAAATAATGAACTCTCTGTTATCTGAGTCATCAGGTCCTAGTTTTTTCTGTGGAATGTATGGGTATGATCGTATACTGAGAGAAGTTAAAGTTCATCTCTTCAGATGTATTTGACATTCATTTAGTTAGGAATGCATTAATAATGACGAGATACAATTGAGCACCAATTCAACTAAATTGGTGTATTTCATGAAGGTGGTAGAGTGCAGTGAATTCATAATTTATCTGGTTTCAGGTGCCGACAATAATGGATCTCTTCCACCTCCACCCTGGGAAGTTCAATCTGATGAACCAATTCAGTCAATACAAGTTGGCCAGGCTGTTTCACAGCCCCAACCGTCGCCTGCTCTCGATCAATATACTTATGGGTCACAACATTTGGTGAATAACCAGGCTGGTGGTATGCATATGCAGCCAGTTTCGGGGAATATGCCGGGAAATCAGTTTGTAGGCATGCATTCTCAAGGAATGATGCAAGGTGGTCAGTACGGAGGAATGTATCCTCAAATGCAATCCAACCAGATGGCTTATATGTATCCACAACAAATGTATGGCAACCAAATGATGGGCTATGGTGGATATGGATATGGTCAGCAGCCAAATGCACAATTTCTTGACCAACAGATGTCCGGACTATCGGTGAGGGATGATAGTGGCATGGGAAGTTCATCTTATGCAGTTCCGACACCCTCCAATGTGCCATCTGGAAAACCTAACAAACCAGAAGACAAGTTGTTTGGTGACTTGGTTGACATTTCCAAATTCAAATCCAAAACAACTCCTGGCAGAGCTGGAAGCATGTGACAATGGTGGTTTTTACCTTCTCCGATCCTCGCTTTTCAGCATACTTCTTGTCCATTTTTTCTTTTCAACCCCTAGCAAGTGTTGTCAATCATCTATATATTTAGTCATTACTTGTGATGCTTGTTTGCCTTGGTGTACATTCATTTGTAGAAAGAAACAGATTGGTAGGATGAATAACTGAATATATAATCTAGGTCATAGATTTGAATGTTCACATGGATTCTTCTCATTTTGGCACTTGTTTAAGATTTAATATTTCAGTTAAAGAGCTTTCTGATGTTTCAATGATCTTTCAAAAAATACCCTTAACAGGATTGTTTACTTATGATTTTAGTGTTTCAGATATATCTTTCTGCTGTGCAGTTATATATATATATATATATATATATATATATATATATATTTGATAATTACAATAATTCTCAATCGAATCCTCGACTTAGAGGATTAAGAATTAAGCTCAATCGTTAGATAGATTTGATTGTATCTCGTAGGGTATGTTTATAGTATTATACGGAGTATATTTTATAATGCCATTATAATGATTTTAATTTGTATTGTGATTATCGTGTTCAATATATTAAGTATACGAATTAGTAATTATATTTTACACCATATTAGTTTAAGAGTGATAAAACTCAAATTTTGATAAAACTCGAATTTTTTTTTTTCCAATGTAAACATGTGGTAGTGGTACAAGTAAAAAGCACCATGAACTTACCAACATTAAAAAGTAGAAACTATTCGATCCAAATGAAAACACAACAAAGGATGCACATTTGTTGAATTCAAAATAGTTACATTGTTGTGGATTAGTTTTCGAAAATTTGTTTAATTCAAAATAATTATATTGTTGCAGATTAGTTTTTGAAAATTATACGAATGTTGTACTTTTGTTCCTCAATATTCGCTTATATTTTTAGTTCCAAAAAGGCAACTTTGGAGATGATATTGTAATATTTATATCATTTTTATTAACTAATGTACAACAATATAACTATCAAAACTAAACCATGCTTAAATGCGACTAATTGAATCAAATCGCAATTGGCTCATAGGAGTAATTGATTCTACTAATTGAATTAAATGACAATTAGCTCATAAGTCATATTTATTTATGATAATTAGATGTCACCGGGCGTAGTTATTATTAAAGAGTGAAGTGTTAAATATCGGTATCTTGGAGCTTCTTCATGCGATATGAGTTAAATTCGCCTTGATTGGCAAATCTTGTATTGAAGTGGTTTAAATGGCTACCGTCTACGGCCAGGATTGAGGCCTTAACCGTCGGTTACTCAGAATCTCGAGAGGCGAGGACGCTAGAGGACGGAGTTCGGTCGCTATGATTGACAAAATTTATTATTGAAGTGGTTTAAATGAGAGAACTTTTGTTCATAAATCAAATAAATCTTGCGATTAATTTCTTCTAGTAGAGAATCGATTAGGGACACTAGTGTTACGGTTTCATAATTTTTCGATAATTGATGATACTAGAATTATGAGAAAATGAATGGGGCTAGTCTAAAGGAAAAGTCAAAGTAGTTATTCTTCTTGCGACCATCACCTCCTCTCCTTGGTAAACAATCATACGAGGTACCATATTTATTTATTTTAATATATTTTTAATTTTTTTTATTGTTAAATTATTTATTTCAGTTTGTCTTTAGGGTTTTAATTGAGCTACTTCATCTCTATTGAGCGAACAATATGCAGGTAAATTTATATGTTGAATTTCAGTTTTCTTTTAACTTAGCTGTAATATATTGATGGTTGAATTTTTAAATTCGGGTGAAAATATATCGAATGCTAGTATTTTTTTTAATGTACTTTACTATGAATATGATAGTTTTTGTGGAAAAGATGTCTACCTCCTCTTCAAAACTCTTTCGGTGTCTCCCTACTTTATAATATATGATAGTTTTTTTTTTTAATTCGAGAAGAACCTTACCAGGGCTTGACATGCCGCGAATTGTACCCATGGATTGTGGATATCATATGTATGTACAATAATATAGAGTAGGAGGCACCAAAGGAGGTTGACGATCTTCTCTCCGATAATCTTGATTCAATTCAAAGAATGGGAGTCAATTCAGCTTACACAGTTTTGTTACTTTTGAACATTGAAAATCAAACTGGACAATCGTTTCTGGACAGAAGGAGTATTTTATTGTATAATTTTGTAGTTATGGCAGTAGTTTTAGTATGTCGATTTCAGTTAATTTTCTAGATACAGATTTCCTCGGATAAGTGTGTTATAATTAGTCGATGATTTTCCATCAATTGGCAGAGAATCCTAACTGGGTTTTTTTAATATGAAATGTAAATGACTTGTAATTAGTTGACGTTGTAATCATAAATTAGGAAAGGGTTTAATTTTAAAGGTTTCACTGTGCAGTGATACATTTGTATCGTTTCAGGAAATAAACATAATGTTCAGCAGCTTGTTTACTTATTTATTGCTTTGCTTTCCCCTTTGTGGTGATCTAGATATCAGCGTCTTGTAATTAATTGATAACAGTCTTTTATTTTGATATTTTGTATAGTTTGCGGTGTACCTATTTTAATGACTGAATCATGATAGTGGTTTCGTATTGTTGTCCACGAATCTCTGTCTAGATTTACTTATTTTGTTGGTTGTTTATACGGTTTTTGCAAGTATGGTAACCTTGTTGTAATTGTGGATGCTTAATAAAACATGTTAAAAATAGGCATCAAGGGCAAGGCTATTTAAAGAGTACAAAGAAGTGCAAAGAGAGAAAACTGCTGATCCAGATATTCAGCTTGTTTGTGATGATACCAACATATTCAAATGGACTGCCCTTATTAAAGTAAGTACATATTTATAAATTTCGAATGACGTTGGATTATTTTGTTGATGTTCTTAGTTGTAATTGGTCAGGCTGGTTGGTTGTTTTTCTTTATATGGTTTGATGTATATATCAATAGGGGCCATCAGAAACTCCTTATGAGGGTGGAGTTTTCCAGCTTGCTTTTGCAGTGCCAGAGCAGTACCCTTTGCAGCCTCCTCAAGTGCGGTTCCTGACCAAAATATTCCATCCAAATGTACACTTTAAGGTAATGTAGTGGTATTTTGTAGCTCTCTATCTGGGTTCTTTATAATGTCGTAAAAGAATGATGAAGCTCCAATTTTCCAAACATGTCTAATGTTTGGGTTTCGATAATGTCGCGTTGTTACTTTGAAGTACATAAGATGTTATATTTTTGAAGTGGTAAGGGTTATAGACTAAGTTGGTCACTTATCATTTAGGAATGCTCAATTCGATCACTTGTCTTTATTACTTACAGAGTGGAGTATCAATGTTTTTAATTACCAACTCCTTTCTTTCCTTGTTGAATCTGTTGCCTTCCACCAAAATCTACTCCGAGAAGTGGAATTGAGTTAGGTTTCTCGATATAGTATGTCGAATGCAAAAATGCAATGTTATTCTTCGATTGAAATCCCTTTAGTGCCATTCTTTAGTTAAACTCTCTTAAAAGTCATTAAATTGACTCCATGATGCTTCTCACTAACTTCTACTGTAACTAACTCTGCCAATGCATACATTTTTCCATTTCGCTGAATTCATTTACAAGCCCTCGATATCCAGATCTGCACCCCCATTGTGTTTTGTGAAATAATGTGAACCATGTTCTTGGCATATTATTTACACAAAAGAACTCTAGGGTGAATGAGCTCCTCTTTACACTTAAATATATCTAAATATGGGACCAGAGAAAATGCCGGAAAAAAATTCTGAATGTTTCTGAGGACTTTGGTAACTGAATCCTATATGCACTAGCAGAACCGTTGTGTAATTAGATTAGTTAAGGAGGTGCAGAGCCGAAAACCATTTAGTGTCATTCAATTGATTCAACCTTAATTAAGGGGCCAGGGACTATTATTTGAAGTGTCTGGAGAATCATTATAGACCAATGCGTTGATTGGAGTTGTATATTTGTCTTTAGAAGTGACCGAAATGTTTCTTATTCAACAATACTGCTCGGATACTTCTGTAGTTCTATTGTCTACTCCTTGTTAATTATTTTGTTGTTGTCACTGCAGACTGGAGAAATATGCCTTGATATTTTGAAGAATGCTTGGAGCCCAGCTTGGACTCTCCAATCTGTTTGCAGGGCAATAATAGCTTTGATGGCTCACCCAGAACCTGACAGCCCATTGAATTGTGACTCAGGTATTGCTCGATATCATACTCGTGCATCTTATAACCAAGATCATTTTTGTTCCCAGCCTTTTGGTAATTGCAAGCGCACATCATGTTAGCAACTATGATCTACTGTCATCGAGTGATTCTGGTCATCTTTCACTGTTTATTGGGATCTTCAGTTTTTAAAATGCATAGCTTCTCATATTGAACTTTACTGGCAACCTAGGCTGCATTGATGTTTGTGAAATGTGTGTGATTCCTGCATATATTTTGCACAATAGTTACACTTTTTTGCGCATGCCATAACATAGATACTGATGTCATCTTTGCGACAGATGGCTAGTTTTTTGTTCTCTTAACATCCTTGGTAATGCCCCCACATAGTTAGGATTATTTTCTTTAGTAGTTGGCTAGATGCAACTATGTTTTTATTTTGTTATGGCCCCACACAGTCAGAGTTATATTCCTTCTCCTTTTCATGTAGATGTCGTTGGTAAAATGTTAGGCTGTGATTAATTGTTTGCTCGTCCATAGGTAATCTTCTTCGATCTGGTGACATTAGAGGGTTTCAGTCAATGGCAAAGATGTATACTAGGCTAGCAGCTATGCCAAAGAAGAGGTGACACTATATTTAATGGCCTCATATATGACCCCTTGGAAGAAGCAGCTTTTTTTCTTTAATTTATCAATTATTCTATATATGATGTATGTGCTTCAAAACATAGAAGAACCTTTCAATATGTACCATCCTTTCTGTGTCAATAAGTGATTCGAAGTCTTAGATGTCTGTTTCTGGAATTTTGTTGTTTCGTCGCTTTTGTGCTAGTGTAGCATCAATTGTGGTCAATTGTCATAGTATTGATCTGTGAGTGTTGTACAATTCTAACAAGACATCAATTATCAGAATGAACTGTGAGATAAGTAATTGTGTTCTTGCTGCTATCTATAATCTTTCCCTTGAAAGGTTCCTAGAATGTCATAGAATACACAAAAAGACCATAACTATAACATGGCACATTGCCTCTAAATAGCCTTCGTCTAAGCAGGGTAAGTAGGGGTTGGATTGCACAAAGTCTTGCCCTTGTGATAACATGGAGGCTGTTTTCGTGTTGATCTAACATGAATTGCAAAGACTATCTACTACTTCACAATAGATAAGAAGTAAGGCAATGCCATGTAAATTCAAATACATTTGGCCTTTGCCTCCTTGCTGCCATGGATGATTCAAGAATCAAGCTCATGGTCTCACAATCATTATTTACGAAACTTATTGAATTTGTATAAGCAAGAACTATATCAATCAAAAGTAAGAAATTATGCTGTCAAATTGCTCAATGAAGTACTGTATTGCTTTGATGACAAAAAGTAGAAGTTAAAACAGTGTATGGTAAATTATTGAAAAGAAAGAGAACTCTCCCAATAGTTGAATGAATACTTTAATACCTCATTTCCCAGATTTCTTTCAATACCAAAATAAACAAAGTCATTATTGCTCTAAAGGAAATTCAAAGAATGATCAATATAATCCTTTTGCCTTTAGTCTATCTTAACTGAAGAAAATAGACGATGGACGAAGAAAAATGAAGCAAGGAATCCAATAGCACCAGTTGCCAGCATTATTGCAAACACCATCAGTAAAGAGTACCCCAAGTATAGCATTGCAGATACTGTACCGCTGAGGTTCTTGAGGTCGAAAACGAGATAGTTGATGGAGTAAAAGAAGATGTATAGCGCGACTGAACCAGACGCGGCAAATGATTTCCACCACCATCTCCAATCCTCCACACAGAGATGCATGTAAGTTAGGACTACTGAGACTTCAACACACACCACCATTAGTAGTAACAATACTATGAGGAGGAAGCCAAAGACATAGTAGACGCGCCCCAGCCAAATGCTGGACATGATGAAGAAGAGCTCGATGAAGAGAGTTCCAAAGGGGAGGGTTCCTGCTCCAAGAACAAGCATCCAGGAAGGGAATCGAGATGTTGGGATTTCGCGGGGAATCTGATTGGTTCGAATGGGGTATTCGAGATGTGGTGCTCTTGTCCCGAGGAATCCACCGATCAAGGTAAGTGGAACAGAAATGAAGAACCATAAGAGTATCAGGACTATATATGTGGTCACAGGAATGGCTCCGGTGCTACCACTTCCCCATAAGAGGAAATTCAGGACTGTTAGTATCAAGAAAGCTATTCCAGGAAAGAAACATGCAACCTTCCAGGATACAGCAGACCAACCTGTGGAATTTCCACAGTTTAATGTTTTGTAGAGCCAAACAGCTACAAAACCAGCTAGAATTCCCAAGAACATATAGAACATAAGCATTCCTGTAATGAGGGCTCCCCTGGAGGCCGGGGACATGAAACCTAGAGCCGCGAAGAAGATTGTAACAAATGCCATGCCTAGAATCCGGCATCCATCAGCAACCATTACACATAGAAGTCCATGATGAATTGGAGCTCTGAATACATCACCTACCACAAGTTTCCATCCTGATAACTCTTCATTGATTTCGGACTGTGCCTCCTTGTCAAGTTCCTCATACCGAGCTAGATCTCGTCTGATTGTCCTCAAGAATATGATTAGAACTATCCCTGCCAGGAAAGTAATCACCATCAAGGAGTTCAAAATCGAATACCAGTGGACTTTCGAGCCTTCCATCTTCAAATACGCGTCCCATCTCGATGGCCACTTGATATCACTCTCCACAAAAGCTACCTCATAGCTAAATGCCACAGTAGCCCCCTCCTTTATAGGCATCCCTACTGCAACAGGATCACACTTTATCTGAGAAGGGTACTTTGCATATGTCGATAAGCTCTTTATCATGTCCTGTTTATGTTGAAAGCTACAAGGAACAACCTCAAATCCAACCACCATGTAACCAGGAACATCATTGTCCCACCTGTAGTGATCAATTCAGCACC
The DNA here is from genome assembly GCA_019722365.1 of Lithospermum erythrorhizon. Classification (NCBI taxonomy): domain Eukaryota; kingdom Viridiplantae; phylum Streptophyta; class Magnoliopsida; order Boraginales; family Boraginaceae; genus Lithospermum; species Lithospermum erythrorhizon. The sequence goes on along the minus strand of JADFUC010000954.1, from coordinate 1,789,378 downwards.
ATCTCCAGAACCAATCACTCCAGCCATATTAGCCTGCTCATACTTATGAACCAAAACAGTAAACTTCAAATGATTAAACACATATGAAACATTCTGAACCTTAATTCCAACAGGGAAACCTGTGAATCTAACAAAATAACCATCCTTATTCATATATCGAATCGCGGGAAGATTATCAAGATTCAAATTAACCTGATACATTTCACCAATCCTTTCACTTAGAAGATTAAATTCGACTACGGATAATGGCTTTGTTTTACAGAGGAAGATCTCTGACTCGTTCTGATACATCTTGAATCTATAAGGTGAATTCTCAATTCTATCTCCCATGAGAAGCTCACCAAGATTTTCAGCACTATCTTTAACACCTTCCAAAGGCTTACAAAAGGGTAAGCTGTAATATCCATAAGGCAATTCTGTATCAATTGATGTTAAAGAATTGACTTTCACAGAAAGCTGATCTCCCACTGCATATTTGTGAGGGAAGCTTCCAGGCAAATAAAATCCATTGATACACTGGAAAAATACAAGAAAAATGAAGGAAATTTTCTTGGACTTTTCAGAAAATGTCATTTCTTGATTTATGGTTTTCACAAAATGTCAATATTCACTAAATAGGATCATGCATGAATATTATGATAATGGTAAATCTATATTAAAATTACATGCACATTCATGATACATATCAATGTAGTGGTTTTTTTTATTGTCGTTGATCAACGCTGCTGCAACGAGTACCTTCCTAACAATCAAAGTGGTGTCTTACAAAAAAAACAAGGGGGGGTTAACCTTGAAGAAAGAGTGTAAGATTGCATGAGAGAAACGTTGTTGAGGTAGTTCAAGAAATCCTTAAACTGTGGATCAATGTGTAGAATTTAGAATGAGGAAAAGGCAAAGGAACCAATTAGTCCGAAAAATAAGTGGTAGGTAGTATAACATGCATCCACCTACATGACTTATTACTCTCATTTTCATTGATTAGTTCTTCTAATTTTGACTGCCACCATGCCAAAAAAAAAATGATCAACTTTTAAATTTGGATTGATGACTTCTTAACTATTTTATATATGTTGTACACTTATACCCTTCGTCTCTTGAAAATTGTCTAAATTAAAATTTTAATTTTAAATTATTCTTATATTTGACGAATACTATTTGAGGAAAAATATATCTGATGGTAGCATATTTAACGTACTTTAATAATAACTTGATAAGCTTGATTTGACTCAAATTTTTTGTTAATTTTGTACATTAAAAATCAAAGTAGACAATATTCATGGGATGCAAGGAGCTAGTGAATAGGATATTTGGTAAAAAAAATATATCAATATTTGTTGTATAGTTTACTACTAACATTATACTTTTGGATATGCACTTGTATACTTTCATTAGTGTAATGCACACATTTACTCATGCTTAAGTCTTGAGGTATCCTGTGTGAACAGAATTGAAGTTCAATAATATTATTTAGAGTATTTAGCATATACTTGAATTCATTGATCAATTAAAGTAGCTTTAGTTCTTCAAACATAAGCTTAATAAAGGCGACGAAGCAAGTATTCTACTTGAACATGTTTAGTTAATGGCATAATCCAATCTGCATAGAGCTTAGATACTGCACAAGGATCAATCTTGGTCTTTTCTTTGTTACTATCATTATGAATGCTCACATCTTGTGCAAACAACATGGTCTTCTTCTCCACTCTCTTCTTTACCATTTCCTCTACACTTTCAAATGTCAACAACTTCATGAGAGCATCTCTGTCCTGCATATTCAAAGCAAATGAAGTTTTCTTTATCCACAATTGAAAAGCTCATGATTGAGATAATTGCACAAACAGTCATTGAAAAAAGGCGAGACTTAGTCCCCGATGTTCGCTGTGGTGCACATTAGTCCTTCGAGTTACATAATTGTTGCATGTATAGTCTGTCTTTATGTTACTTCAAGTACGCTCTCTGCAACTTTTATGTGCCTCTAAGGACTAAATGTGCATCAATGCAAATTTGGGGGACCAAGTATCGACTTTCGCAAGGACTGCTTCTGCAGTTATCTCGCCTGTAAATGATCTCAAACAAAGTTCAGCTGCATGCATTCAATCATTCATTTATCAGCATATTTTCACACTACAATGTATCTTGTTTGGCAATACCTGGGCATGAATTGCAGGCGAATAATCTTGTGGTGCATCGATAAATTTGACCTCAGCTACGAACATACCATAGTGGATTCTTCTCGAAAGCGCCTAAAAGACTTAAAATTAATTATCCAGGAATCTTATCACAAAAAGGGTACTTCAATTCCTTTGTTTTTACCTCCGTTTTAATTTGAACGACCTATCTTGGTATTTTGCAGAAGTTAAGAAAGTGTGACTTATTAGTGTAAATATGTTGATGCCATTATCCATTTTTCTTAAAGTTAAACAATAAGAGTATTAGAGAAAGCATATAGGTTAACGAATGGGGCCAATTGCTATATTTTGTCTAAAATTACTTATATTTGAATAACAAACTCTTAAATTTTCAAAATTCAAGGGGAACCATTGCCCCTCTTGGTCTCTTCTAAACTTCGCCACTGATAAAAGGGTAAGGGTGAAAAATGTTGTTAATAATCAAATATGTCATTATTATTGAACAGATTATTTTAGGAAGTAGTTCAAACATATATGACAACGTGTAAGTTGCTTATGTGGTTAGTAATTAGTCTTGCAAAGGAGCCAAAACAAAACAAGTCATGTTGGCACATTGAAAAGGATCAGTTCAAGTTCAAGTTTTCTTGATTTTCAGTAACTATCAAGCATCGTATCATATTAGTGTTTGTTTTACTTAGCTACATTAACACTAACATGCCTCAATGCCTTTGAATGAACCTTTCACATAAGCGAGATAAAGGGGGTCGGAATATCGGATAGTAGAAAACCTTACCCCAGTGATAACAAGGTTGTTTCTGAACTTGCTTCACTTAGCTATGTAACCAAAGAAGTAATAAATTTCAGATCTTTAAACATTGTTTCTTACCTGCAAGCATTGTAGATCACATGTTGCAGTGGTAGCATAGTTTCCATCATCCCCCTCAGCAGAAAACTGAGGAAGTAATTTGTTTATGTACACATCCCATATGTCCTTGTTAATATTAATTGATTTTGCTGCAGGATGCAGAACCTGTAGTAGAATTAGTGATAATATATTATGGGAACCTGTAGTAGAATTGTAAATTTCATATGCTTTTCTTTGATAAAATACTTACTGATGGATGGTAGCAAGGAGGAAAAACAGGCTTTGAAATGTTTTCTGGGAAGAAGGGATGCTCTTCTGGGGATTCATATCTACCAACCTGTAACATGTTATACACTCTCAGTTTATGAATTCAAAATTATGGAGTGTGTAATTATTAGGATTTAAAGAGTATACAATCTGCCGAGTTTAATGATCGATAAGAGCAGCCGAAATTTAAATACGGGAAATAAATAGACCACTTAAATTTATACGGTTCCCCCCTGATATAGAGAAGTTACGTCTTTATTCTTTATTCTTGAAATCGGCTAACAATGAGAGAAGATGGTGCAATGCAGCTGGTTATAATTTATGTTGATAATTTTACTAACTTTATCTGTAGAAAATCGGCCGCTTAAAAGCTATCGGGAGCAAGATAAACTCTACAAGTTTTTCAAAAAATAAAAGCCCCATGTTAACTGATAATATTAAAGGCGTAATATTATTACAGGATGAATTACAATATTTTGTGTGATAGAAATAAATTTATAGAAGCGTCACATGTTTATAGGTAATAAAAATCTATCTATGTTTATGGGTAATAAAATCTACCAAAGGCTAGATTAACTGGCGGGAACTGAGATGTCAGTGCCAAAAACAAGAGTTTTCCCTTTGACCAGCGTGTCCGGAGGCAGTCGGAGCGTAGGTGCACTATTTTTCAAAAAAAAAATTAGCAGTGTGATTCAGCGATCTCGAAACCGAGACAAATTTAGGATCCGTCTTCCAAGCGCGTTACTCATGGCTTTTCAGGAGTTCATGATCCGCGAACTCCCAGCTGGTGATCCACCGGCTTACGTTATCTTCTTTAAATCCGAACGTATGAATGGCCAACCAAACATTATCGAAGAGAATCTAGAATAGCCATTTACACCGGGTGGGCTTTTCCGCTATTGAACCCGATCGCGTATTGCGCTGTCTTAAATGCCGTGATCTTGACGGGCACGCTTGGAAAACCTCACGGCTTCGATTGGTCGTGATGAATTCTGCCAACCCCCTGGCCCCGTTCCGTCGGCGGCGACTTCGCTTTGTCCCGAATGCGTTGGCCGCCGGTGTTTGTCGAAGCATGCGCCCCAGCCAGTTAGCGAATAATCGGGGAGGTTGGGGAATCGCCGCGCGACTTTGAAGCAGCGCTGATAACACGGATGATTAAATGCGGCCGCCCGAGAGCCGGGTTCATCTTCCTCGAGTTCGCGGAGGGCTTAAACTAAATGCAAATGAAGTATTACGTTTCTGGCAGGTTGGGGTACGCTTTTACAGAAATGCGGTTTAATTTCTGGCGGCTCACCAGAATCTCGAGGAACCTCTCGGTAGCGTCGGAGCAGGGAATTTCGTAGCGAGAATGCGTTTGTATCTTCATTGAGAAACTCGTGTCGAATCTGCTGCTTTTCTCTGCTTGGATCCTACTCGTATTCTTTTTGAAGCGTAGGTCGAGTAAAAGCGTGCAGCTTGCCCCAGCTTTCTTATTACCGTTCTTTACGAAACGACCTTCGATTCTGCGTCTTGTGAATTCGATAACCGTCGTAATCAGTGACCATGAAATTAAACTTCTTCGCAATTTGAACAGCTTCACTTTTGTAGAGTTTCCATGAGAGCAATTCGACAGTTCCAGTCGGCATCTCACATCACTGCTAAAGCCCCATTCGCTGGTCAGCCAGATGAGCAGTTCCATGGTTTGATATAATTCACCGTTCATGCTGTCGTGCAGGTATGAAAAGATGCTTTACTTATTCGGGAATCAGCGGGCGTTCGCAGATAAAACCAAAGCGTTAAAATCGCTCGGCGTAACGAAGCGCGTTAACTGCGGTGCTGCTTTATGTGACCGCGATGCTGCCCATGACCAGCGCGGATCGAATTATACTACGCCTGCTACGTGATCTCATTTGTTTCCAAATCTGCATCTCTTTCTTCCTAACCCCACTACGCTTAATGCGTCGCGCCGCGCTTGACACACGTACGGAAGCTTACGTACCCTCGCCGAACCGAATCACATTTCTAATGGCGCTTAAGTTGGCCTTTGTTGATACATCTGAGTGCAACCTCATACTCGTTGAACCAGCTTCGGTAACAAAGCGCGACAAAATCGGGGCCTTGCGTCTAAATAAATTGATATTAACATCTACTGGTCGACGGGTTGATTAATGCTAGTAAAGAATCATTAAAGTGTCTGTATGGAGTGTCTTTCATTGTCTTGGGTAAACAGGTTTTTCGCGAAATGCGGCATTATTTGCGTAAGGTTCTAAATACAGTCGCGTAAAGCACTTGTCGACCCTTTGTGGTGGTCTCGCCAGCAGCATTAACAACGGCGTTTCTCGACAAACAAGGTCGTCGTACGAAGACACATGCGTCGATTCGATCCGATTCGTCGTTTCATCTTACCGAACGCTCGCAGTGGTTTGTTCGACTTAACTGCGATGCGGATAATTCTCATGCAACGCGTCTTGCGTGTGGAAATCAATTTCATCGGTTACGGGCGTGTGGCTTCGTAATTCTTGCTTCCATTATTGATTATTTAAACTACTTCTGAGCCAGAGCTACGTCACCGATTGTTAGGATTTAAGACCACAAATCCATAGGAGTTTGGCTTGATGATAAGAATGGCCAGAGGGGTAAATGCGGAAATAAGCAGAACCTGGGGTATACGGGTTCCCCCACCGATGTGAAAATTCACGTCCCGCATTCTTCAGCTGCGAGAATCCCTTTAACAGCCCAGAAGATCGTTACAAACTTCTACCCATTTACATAATACATGTTGATAATTTTTCTTTATACTGAAAATGCAATATAGCTATCGAAGCCCAAAATAAACTCTCTAATTCTTGAAGAGAACAAAAAGCTATGTTAACTGATAATATTAAAAGGCACAATATTATTAGGATGAATTCTAGTATTTTGTGTGATAAATAAAATTAATAAAAGCATCACATATTTATAGGTAATAAAACCTACCAAGGCTAGGTTTTTCTTGGGCTTAGATGTCCAAATTGCCAAAAACAAAGTCTTCCTTGACCAGCGTCGGAGCAGTCGGGACATAAGTGGCTCCCGACCTGCATTTTAAAAAAAAAAAAAATTGATGTGGTCCAAGCGGTACTTAGGGATTCAAGGTTTTATTTTATCTAGACGATGTTGGTTTAGTGTTTGAAATTCACGTTTTGATCAATTCGAAAAAAGCTTCCCATTATTACGGGGAGGAAAGGTTAGTTAGCCGACATCGCTTTATCGTTTAGGTGGAAAGCATAACTTGGAAATCGTTGAGGCGTCACCCAATGTATTTTACTAAGAACAGGGTTGGAATCATCCAATAACCTAATTTTCTTTGAAATGGTATTTTATCAAAACAAAATGCGAAAGAATGTCTAGTTGTTGACTTACGGATCCAAGTTTTGTTATGAGGGTCTACAATAATATACACACACTTTACTGGAATTGATGAAATTTCTTTTCTAATTATGTTTTTGATAACAATAGTAAAAAATGTTCAGAAAAAAAAAAAGAATTTTCAGGAGCTTATAATAGCTGGAATCCCAATGTAGGAAATTACATTCTTGTTTTGTTTGTTTTTAGGATAGGAAAATACATTCAAATTAGGTACATATATCAAAAGAATCAAATTATAGCAAAACAAGCAAAAGGGCACTAGCAAAATGAGCAAACTTAAAGAATGTCTTTGTTAAACTTACCTTGGACTGAATTGTTTCAGTTTCTTTGACAAAATATTCAAACACAGTGCCTGAAAAACCAGGAATTACATTCCAGCTTGGATTATATAATCTAGAGTTCAAAGGGTGTTTGGCCCTCTCAATGAGGCTAAAAATGATGGTATCTTCTTGAGTGATCAAACTCTTCCTCACTGATTCAAGAGTCAACCTTTCAGGGACTTTGGAATTGGACATACTTCTTTGCTGTCTATTTTTGTGAGTGTGAATGAAGGAAAAGAGAGACAATGAGAGGGAAGGGAAAGTGTGGAGGTTTAATGGGAACCACAATTCTTCAAATGGAGAAAAGTGAAGGAAGAGGAATATGTACAACTGAATTTTATAATGCATGTTTGTCGTAACAGAATCAATAATTTTTTATAGTGATGACCAAGGAATTTATATGAGAAAAAAAATTATAAACAATTTAGAGGAAACCAAATATTTTTTTGAAAAATGCGTGATAAAATTTTATTTTTTAATAATAAATATATATTTTTTTAAAAATTATTAGAGACAATTATCCATATACCTCAACTAATTCTAGCACTTTTTATTCTTTACTTGATGGCCACTGGAATGAGAAGTGAATGATAGGAAAAGATGGATGGTCAGAATGTGAAGGTTTACTTTGGTCAGTAAACAAATACAGTAGTATAATCTTTCACTGTGCATCATGTGCTACAATATGATACAGTAGTATTTTCAATCTTGGTGCTCCTTTTAAGTATTATGCTTTAAATCTTCTAACTTTATGTTTGTTCATTTGTATTATGAATGTTTTGAAGAATATTAGATAGTAAAGAAGAAGAAGAATGAAAAGAAATGTTAGAAATAATGGCTTAAAGGTTACAGTTTATCCCATTGTTCCTCAAGTAACAACCACCAATAACAATAAAGAGAGCAATGGATATTACTAGCACTTAATTTAGTGTAGTACTACCAGTTCCACATCAAAAAATAACTTCGATACAAACTAACTAATAATAAGATCTCGAGTCACTCCTTCTATTATCAATTAATTTAAGAACAAAAGCTTAAGCCAGACTGCTTAGCATTGATATCAAGATAATATGTTAATAAACAACATTTGATATGGTTGGCGTAAGCGTGAAGATTACAAAGTGATCACGAGAAAAAATCGGATTTCATTATGCGGGAGGATGTTTGAAAAGACAAAAACATCCCATCAAAAATTAATATTACAAATTAATTAATAAGTTCCTGGATCACTCCTCCGATGAACCTTCAAGACTGATATATGAACGAAAATTCTTGGCATTCTGAAATATGAAAATATTCATCTTACAATATTTATTTACAATTTCTAGGTATTGTTTGAGTAGGTCCAGAACCAGAGGCCCCAAGTGAACTTGTTCTTTGACTGCTCTGTTAATCTTGAGGAGTATCGGCAATTTCGAATACTATGGAGGGCATGTCATAAATTGCTTTCAAGTCAATGTCTTCCATAATGATATAACCTTGAAATTATAGATAAGTATTCTTGTTCATTTATTGTTGGTATCACAATGTATTGATAATATCATTTCAACTCTTATTTGATCTTCCTCGTGCTCATAGTATCTTAATAAGTTAATTTGAAAATAAATGAAGAATTATATTAAAAAATATAATTAATAATACCAAAATGTGGCATAATTCATTTATGATTTCTTTTCTTTTTTTCAAATTACGATGAACGTGGTTCCTCATTTGTAATTTCTATGTTTTGGGATAACTGAAATGAAGGTTAAATTTAAAACGAGTCTATGTAAAGATAATCAAAGTGAATTAAAATTAATATTTTGAAATATCATTATGATAGTTTTACCTGGACGATATAAAAGTAAAAAAATGAATTTATACTTTCGAATGAAGTGACTCGAACTGAATCAAGATAAACATAATAAAAAGTTACATTAACCTTCATTACAACCCTGCTTTGAGGTACATGATAAAAATGGATGAGTGAGATTTAATGAAGTGACTCGAAAAAATCATTTTTATATTCATTCATTGAATCGACCTTCATGAAAGAATCCTATCAAATCCAAAATTAAATTGCTATAACATATTAAATCAAAATTTTCAAATCAAACATTTTCAACTGAATTTAATCTTTCATGTCTTTTACATGCCCCTATTATTAGAGGGGTAGTTGACGTAGTTGTTGCACAAAATTATGTAATCCATTTTCTTTTCCTACCAGTCCACAACCACCCACCACAACCAAGCTTAATATTAATAAAAATTATATTATCATTAATGAATCGTAATTGCTCTCATAATTAACTAGTTGTTTCAAGCTTTATATTAATGAAAATTATGAGCAAATATTATTAATAGTATACTTAAGCTACCATGATTGACTAATCGTTTAAAGCTCCAAATTAATGAAAATTATGAATCATTATAATTAATGAACTGTAGCCACTCTCTTAATTTAAGAGTCTTTAGCACAAAATTATATGTAATCCATTTTCCACCCGCCAGTCCACAACCACCCAGCCACCCACCCAGCCACCCCACCCCACCCCAATCCACCACCACCACCCCCAACCCCCACCCAAACCCAAGAAATGGGGTGTGGGAATTTATTTTTCATGGTGGTAATATCATTCTCAGCAGCACTCATAACATACAACCTCTTAATCTCAGCCAATGCATCTTTCAAACAAGATCTTCCAGGTCCCTTAAACCCCATTTCTTCATCAAGAAAATTCATTGACCCAGTAATCAAAATGCCCTTTGATAAATCTTTGGCTAATAAAAACAAGCAAAAGAGGCTGTTTCATACTGCTGTTACAGCTTCTGACTCAGTTTACAATACTTGGCAAACTAGGATTATGTATTATTGGTTCAAGAAAATGAAAAATGGCGAAAATTCTGAGATGGGGGGGTTTACTAGGATATTGCATTCAGGAAAAGAGGATGCTTTTATGGATGAGATTCCTACTTTTGTTGCTCAGCTTCTTCCTCCTGGAGTGGACCAGGTTTTTCCATTTTATTGTACTCGCTCGATATCAATATAAGTGATCATTTAGACGACAAATATTGTACCTTTTTATTGCATTTTATTCGTCTACTACTCGTTAAGTATTGATATAAGTGATTGTTTAGACGACTCGTTAAGTATTGATATAAGTGATTGTTTAGACGACTCGTTAAGTATTGATATAAGTGATTGTTTAGCCTAAAAAGATTGTATCTTTTTTATTGTTTTTGTACTTTGTTTCTATAAAGTTTCAACTCTCCTACTAATGATTAGTTCTAATGAATGAAGGACGAAAGAGAAAATTTGCATATATCATTAATAGCGTATGTTTTGTACTTTTGTCTAAACGATCAATTATATTGATATTGAGTAGTATTTCACTATTTTCCCACTGTTGTTGTATAAAGCTTTTTGCTTGAATTTTAATAAAATGCATATTTTTGTATCATTGTGTGTTAGTTTCTTTCTGCTGAATGTGTTAGTTTTCTGTGTTTAAAGTTTGATGATGGATGAATAATTGCAGTTTCTATGGTATTTGTTTGTGAGAGAGTAAATATTTTTAGTTCATACTAGCCATTTGAAAATCAGCGACAAGTGTGAGGCTTGGACCACATTACAATGATTACATTTGAGCATTTGTTTTGTACTCCGTATTACTTAAAGTGAGTGCAGTATGTTAGGAGCTAATCGCACATTTGTAGCAATCAAGAGTAAAACATAGACTTCTGATTGAAATGTATTACCTTGACTTTGATCCAGTATTCACTTGAACTGTTGTTTTAGTCATGTCAGTTTATTTGATCTGGACTCTTGAACATGAGAATGTTTGAACTTTTCAGTTCTTTAGATTGGTTGGTAGTCCATTTGGAAAGTAGCTGATTTTGTAGTTTGCAGCATCAAGACGCTGACCTTCTGTTTCGTAGTTCTGATAGAAGTATATCCACTCAGGAAGTCATCCTGTTTGTCGATAAAACAAGCAAGAGAGATTGACACCTCACAAGAATGATAATCATTTCTTTGAATCCCTTTGGAAAAGTTCTTTATGTTAGTAGTAAGTACGTAATATCATCAGGTGGATTGATCAAGTAATTTCTTCACTCTGCTTACTGTTGTCTGAGTGCATTACGATTGTACTGATTTGTTTCATTTAGTGGGAATATTTTACCAGTCATGTGGGCATAGGTTAGTTGTGCTCACCTTTTTTTTATCATAACAATCCTATTTCAGGGATACATAGTGCTTAATAGACCATGGGCGTTTGTACAGTGGCTTCAACAAGCTAACATCGAGGAAGAGTATGATACTCTAAGTTGTTCCTAATTTGTTGATTTTCCAAGTAAACATCTTTTTAGCTTGTGTTTTTTTAAATGTTGGGCAGCTACATATTGATGGCAGAACCAGATCATGTTATTGTCAAACCTATTCCAAACTTATCGATAGATGGACTAGGAGCTGCATTTCCTTTCTTTTACATCGAACCTAAAAAGTATGAAACCATTTTGCGGAGGTTCTTCCCCGTTCAAAAGGGTCCAATAGCTCACATTGATCCAATTGGAAATTCGCCTGTCATTGTAGGGAAGGTATGTACCTTGTTCTCTGCATAGATTCAGATTGGAAAGTTACATTCTAATTTTATGCCGAATGATTCAGGAAGAACTGAAAAAAATAGCTCCAACATGGATGAATGTATCTTTAGCAATGAAAAAGGATCCTGAGGCAGATAAAGCATTTGGTTGGGTTCTTGAAATGTAAACATCTATACAGTGTTAACTCAATTTTAGTCGTCCATTCTTTCCATTTATTCGCTTCGATATGCAGGTATGGTTATGCTGTCGCATCTGCACTGCATGGAGTTGGAAACATATTATACAAAGAATTCATGATTCAGGTCTGGAGAGTTTAGCCTTTCGCAATATCGCTTTGGCTTTTTAAGTTTATCAGTATGACTGAAGTTTCAGATCAAAAGCCATGCTATTCTCCGAGTAATCAGGGGAAACACTTTTCACCATTTAGATTAACTGACCTGTAGCATCTTATTGTGAAAGAGTACAAACAAAAACTGCAGTTTCAGCTTATATTGGTTATAAAGGCATTTTTGCCTTTAGTGTATTTCTCTATAAGCATTCATCAATGAACAGTCTCATATCAGTGGACAACACTTTCCAATGTAGTTTCTTTACTCGTCTTGTTCTTCAATTCAAGAGTACTTATATATGCATTGAGGGATGTTGATAGAAACCTCAATTGGCTATCCACGGAAGTTGTTACTGATAAATCTATTTTTTTATTCTACTTTGACAGTTGTTTCCTTGTTTCATCGGCTATTTTAGTTGTTGTTTTAAACAATAGGCAAGGAAGGAATATATCAGATCCTAGCTGGGTCTTATTGTTGCTTTCTTTTTACATCATAAATAATCTCCGGTATACCAATATCAACATGTTTCACGGCTGTGTGATGATCAGAAGCTTAAGCCTTTTTTGTCTTGTAAATGCATCGCAGCCCCCATTTGACAGGAGCATTGGCAAATCTTTCATAATTCATTATACCTATGGTTGTGACTATGACATGAAGGTAACACCTCTGAAGCCTAAAACCCAAAATTTAACTACCTACAATCAGTTTAATAAATGTGTTTTGTATTTTTACTATTTCTTATCAGGGTAAGTTAACCTATGGAAAGATTGGAGAATGGAGATTTGACAAAAGATCTTTTGACAATTCCTATCCTCCGAAGAACCTTCCATTGCCGCCTCCTGGAGTTCCAGAAAGTGTGGTAAGTCTTTCCACCCGCACCTTTAGAAAATGCATATTGTAGAATCATGTAACAAAGCGTAAACTATGGAGATTTTCTCAACTGAAATGTAAGTACATTCTTAACTTCGCAGGTTACTCTGGTAAAAATGGTGAATGAAGCCACTGCTAATATTCCTAACTGGGGCTTGTAAATGCTATAGCGAGAGCTGATTCATCTGCAGGTTATTGTATAATGAAAAATCGAAGGCATTCACATGTAATGCTCGAATAAAGGAGATCATAAAGTAGTCTTGTTCAAAGTTTTCTGTTCTTTCCACTTGTTAGCTCACAAGTTAAATCAAATGCATACTTGGTCTGGTCGAAATTATTCCCTAGAAATAGTTCATATGGCTTTGGTTCAAAAGATCATATTTTTTTATCCGAAAGAGAAGTAATCATATCATGTTTGTAATACAAAGTCTGGTGGATCCAACTCCACCTCGATCGAATTCAACAGACATTACTACTCCTGGAGGAGGAGTCGGTTCAAAAGATCATTGGGTCTGGTATTCTTGCCCTATTTTGGGAAACTTTTCATTTGGATTTCCACTTGATGTCTGCTCCTATATGTTTCTTGATTTTTATTGGATTAGTCTTTGATAGGGCTGTTAACGAACTGAATCGAACCGGTTTTGAGCCAAACCGGTTTGGATCGTTAAGCAAGCTGTCGATTCGAAAATCGGTTCGTTAGTCCAACCAAATTGGTTGTTCAATTAAATGTCAGTTCGAAATAAAATAGTATAAAACGGTTAGATTAATCGAACCGTATCCAAATATCATAAAACCGGTTCGTTAATGGGATCGCGAATCATAATTCGCAAATAAATAATTCGGTTCGTTAATCGGATCATTCTATTACAAGCATTAAAAACACTCACAAATAACTTAATTCAAGCAACTAACAGCTTGCTCCAGAGCTTATCATTTCTACCAAAGAAGAGTATCCAAAGTATTTGAAACACAAACATATTATCATATTTCCTAGTAAAAGAAATTATCAAGTTAACAAAAGACAATAAATTCTTCAAGGTTGAAGCTTGATCAACATCATGTCCCGATAAGTCAAGTAATTTGAAGTAAGCTCAGTATTTGAAGTAGCTCCAGATTCCCCCTACAAATAAATGTGAAAAGTTAAGTTTAGTATAACAAATTCACACTAAACAAAATATCCCTAAAATTAGAGCTTATAACAATGTTAATTTTGAGAAATCATACTCCAACTTCTCTTCTCCTACTTTCAGCTACTAATTCACAAGTTCAAAAATGTTTAGAAAGAACAAAAACATATGTATGTGACATTAGAAATTAAGAAATAAAAAGAAAGGATAAAGAAAATAAATGAGCATTACAACGTTTGTTTCCTTTTCCACTTGCCCAGCGATTCCGTATCTATTTTTATTTCAATCGTTTAAAAGCGAAATGCTTGTCTGACATTAGAAACTTGAATTTGGCCTATAGCGGATCGATAATCCTCCTCCTGCGTTAAAAGTTGATTATGAAGCTACGGTTGTCCACCAGGGAATCGAATGAACATCCCTTCGCCCAACTTACTAAGGATGAGATACTTTGGTTCATTAACCATCCACCACTGCAACACATCAAACTTTATATTCGGTGGCACTTTAAAGACACTCTCATCAATATAATAATCCAAATCAGACTTGAAATTATCATATACATTGACAGTGTCGAGGTATATCTCATAGTTGTTGACTTGAGAGTCATTAATCCTTATTTTGATAATAACAAATTACATTTAAGCGCTAACTATTCTTTAAGTGACTTCTACAGTGCGCCATTAGTTGGCACGATTGGCACAAGATTCAAGTCAAGTCAAACGTCGAGCTTTCTTCATGGTTTGTTATGTCCTAAGACGTTTGTAAGGAAATCTCCAATATTTAGATTGCTTTGTATTTGAGAAAGTTGTTTTTAAAATGGTTAATCTTTAAATCGATGTTTTGTTTAAAACGAATCTTTTGGGTATAAACTTATTCTTGATTGATCCGCGTTTGAATTACTTTGAAATCAAGTTAAAATGACTTTGTGTCATTTGTACTTGAATTTGAATTAAGTCAAATTTAGGGGCTCAAACTATAATAAATAAAACTATTTTGAAAGCCATCAAATTGCTCTGTCCGGGGCTTCCGTCCCGATGAATCCCCGATATTACAATATGATTACTTAGGAGGAACTTTTCGGGTCTTATCGAACCTTATTGGTAAGCCTCGATAGGTTTCGGATCTATCGGATTAAAATGTATCGGGACTTATCGGGCATCTTACACCCGATCTGAAGCCCCGATATAAGGCGATTTCAAGCTATTTTTTACCATCTATAAAGCTTTAAATCGTTTCATCTACTACCTTTTTGCATTCATACAACATTAAATCTTCAATTGTCAAAAGCAAAAAGTCAACTCTCTCATAAATACATTGCATATTGATTTGTTGTGAGATTTTCATAGAGCTTATATTGTACCACTCTTCATTCATCCATTCAAGGGATATATTAATTCAAGTGTGTTATTTCTTAAATAAAGGTCAACACATCATAATTCACTAGTAAGTTGTTGTCTTACTTGGAAGTGATTGTGAGTGTGTATATTCTGACTTGTTAGTTAGGCGAGTGATTGTGAGTGTGTATATTTCCTAGCTTGTTAGTTGAGCCAGTGATTGTGAGTGTGTATATTCCTAGCTTGTTAGCTAGACGGTTAGGTGGTTTTCCTAACGGTGCTTGAGAGATTCTCAAGTGGTTGCCTAGAGGCGTATCTAGGTGTTCTAGTGGTGATTGCTAGAAGGTGTGTATTGAGTTGATTGCTTGTACGCCACAAGTGGTAAACTCCGGAAAATATATACGAGGTTATCTTTCCAAATTCGAAGGTTAGGCAGAGATTGGCCATTAGGTTCTAGAATCTCGTTAAATCATTGCGTATCATTCTCTTACTCTTATCCTTTACATATTGCTTTACTTTAATTATTACTTGTATTAGTAATTGTTAAATGTTTATGTAAATTGTTAATTGGTTGAATTGAGTAAGGTTGAAGTTGAATTGAGAATAGTCTATTAACCTCTCATTAATTATCATTAATCTCGCTATAACTATTCACAAGTTTAAAAATCGAAAAAAGTTTTAACTTTACACCTTATCCTAATTGAGCCCCCTCTTAAGAATGCATATAGTCTAACAATAGCTTCTTTTTCCCTTTCCCTTTCCCTTTCCAAATTCAGAATTATGCCGACAGTTCTATCAATATTTTGCACCCCAATGTCTGGTTTCTTGTATATTTTATTCATACTTCTTAAACAAACACAATATCTTATTTAAGAGCATATCCTTATTGCATAGCATATTAGCCGTACATGAAAGGATAAGCCGTTTGATGAAAACCATTTACGAGTGATTTACGAATAGACCAGTTCGTTAACAACTATAGTCTTTGATTTAAACTAGGAATATCAGATACTAAAATAAAATAAAAAATTCATCACTTGGGAACTTCACCAGTACTTTTTTATGAGAGAAAAAAGAATATCTTGTTAAAATTATACCAAAGGCATCTATTTAATAGTATGTACTGGACCTTTTCTATAAGAGATTATAGGTTACAAAATTTTTTTAAAGGATAAAAATTATACTAAAGGCGTCTAGTCCCGTAATTTATGTGCGAGCATACAGAAGAGAAATCATTTGAGAGGATTATATACTGCTCAATTTGCAGGCATGGTTTCACTAAAAAAATTCATCGTTAATTAACAAAAAAAATTATTGCCTCGGATTTCTATACCAATTATTGAGTGGAAAATACACCACAAACTTATTTTAAAATCAATCTTCCATTTAAACTCCTAAAAAATTATGTTGTATGACTTTTTGTCAATAAGTGTTAAAATTTCGTTTATGTAAAAATTGATCCGACAACCATTTAAATAAAGATGCTCTCTAATTAGTTTAAGTATATATCACAAATAAATTATTTTATTTTACTCCACAAGCAGCTGTGGTACTGGTATATGAACCACAACTAATTTAATTTAATAATAGTATATGAGTATATGTCATCTCCAACCAAATAGACTATACTCATTATTATTATTACATTTCGACTCAACCACAAGACACAACAAATTGCACAACTTCTATTCAGACATATTTCAGGTACTACAACCTTGTCCCAACTTCAATCTCTTTTAATATTTCATACCTCGTTTTTTATAAAATTATACCCTCTATTTAATATGGAGTAATATATATTGGACATCATAGGAATTAATATGTAAGTAATAATCTTTCAATACATTATGTATAATTTTATAGAACACGAGATTTAGAAATATGCACGTAGAGGAGGTAGAGGATCATACTTTAACGGTTGAAGATAATATTTTTATTTAATTAATTATTGGCCTCATTTGTTTCTAATTCAGACCTGATTTTATTAATATGTAGCTTAAATAATTTTCGAGCTCTAATTTCCCCTAATTTATGCTAACCCTAATTTTGATTAATTGGGCATTTGTATCTTTTTTTAGCTAATTACTAATTTGGGTTTTATGAAACTGACCTGATGCTTATCAATTTGTAGATGAAATTTGCAATTTATTAATTTCTGAAATTTGTAGGTGTAATTTGAGATTTGTTATGAGCTTAGAATGACTTTATTTATTGAATGTTATAGGTTATCGGCTGAAGGTATGAGATTTATTGATTCAGATTTCATGCTAATTCTCTAATATGATTATTGGGCATTGATACTTTCAACTTAGATTTTGAACGAGGTTATCGGCTGAAGATTTTTTAGTTCGATTGGTATGTGTTCGTCGGTAGTTGTTATAATTAAACACATCGGTTTATGTTAATATAAGACAACTATATGAACTGTTATGGTAAATATTAAAATAGATATTGTTTGTGTTAATAGTTAAGTGTGCTTGAATTAGTCTCTGTTGTTTGTGTTAGTTGATGTTAATTGCTATTGTTTCTTTCGATTCAACTTGTTACCTTATAATTAAAGAGGTTGCGTTTACTGCAGAGTGTAGATACCGTTGACCAAAGTTTACAACAACAGCAGAAATGTCTTCTCTTCTTGTCAATGGAATTCCCCAATTCCGTCCACAACCCATATCAGAAATCGTGAAAGGGTCTCCCGTTCACCCAAAACTTAGCCCGAATTGTATCAAATCAAGACCTTCACCTTTCAAGGTTAGGGCAGAGGTTAGCACCAGCAGTGTTGAGCCCCCGATAACAAGAAAGAGTTCTGATGATGACCAACTTCAGAAGTTCCTGAAAAGGGATTATAAGTGGGGATTTAATCAAGAAATAGACTCCTTTTCATTACCGAAAGGCCTATCCGAGGAAACTGTTAGGTTAATATCTGCAAGAAAAAATGAGCCTGATTGGATGCTTGAGTTTAGACTAAAAGCATATGAGAAGTTTTTGAAGATGAAAGAGCCTAACTGGTCTGACAATAGATACCCAAAAATTAATTTTCAGGATCTCTGTTATTACTCCGAGCCTAAAAAGAAACCTACTCTGAATAGTCTTGATGAGGCTGACCCTGAGTTGCTTATGTACTTTGATAAACTAGGTGTTCCTCTTAATGAAAGGAATAGGTTAGCAAATGTAGCAGTAGATGCTGTCCTTGATAGTGTTTCGATTGCAACGACGCATAGGAAAACTTTGGAAAAGTCTGGCGTGATATTCTGTTCTATATCTGAAGCTGTAAGGGAATATCCAGATTTGGTTAAGAAGTATTTGGGAAAGGTTGTCCCTTCTGATGATAACTTCTATGCAGCCTTGAATTCGGCTGTGTTTAGTGATGGGTCGTTTGTATATATTCCCAAGAATGTGAAGTGTCCAATGCAGATATCAACATATTTTAGGATTAATGCAATGGAGACGGGTCAGTTTGAAAGGACATTGATTGTCGCAGAAGAGAGTAGTTTTGTGGAGTACTTAGAAGGGTGTACTGCACCCTCCTACGATACTAATCAGTTACACGCGGCAGTGGTTGAATTATATTGTCATGAAGGAGCACAGATTAAGTATTCAACTGTGCAGAATTGGTATGCTGGTGACGAGGAAGGGAAAGGTGGGATATATAACTTTGTCACCAAGAGGGGACTCTGTGCTGGGGCCAGATCAAAGATATCTTGGACACAGGTGGAAACAGGGTCAGCAATTACATGGAAGTATCCAAGTGTTATTCTAGAGGGTGATGAATCAGTAGGGGAGTTTTATTCTGTAGCATTGACTAATAATTATCAGCAGGCAGACACGGGGACAAAGATGATACACAAGGGAAAGAATACCAGGAGTAGAATCATATCTAAAGGTATTTCCGCTGGGCATTCCAGAAATTGTTATAGAGGACTTGTGCAGGTAATGTCAGGTGCAGACAGAGCTAAAAGCTCCTCACAGTGTGATTCGATGCTCATAGGAGACACTGCAGCTGCAAATACGTACCCGTACATTCAGGTAGTTGCTTTTTTAAATTTCTATTGATTATTTGTTTACATCCTTTTGCTGCTTATGTCTGTGCCTGGATTCATGGGTTTCCACTTGAGTTTTTTGCTTGGTTGTTCTTGTTTTGTTGATTACATTTGGTGAGATGTTGTCAAGTTGATCTCTTACCTGAATTTGCACTTGAGTTTTTTCCTTGGTTGTTCTTGTTTTGTTGATTACATTTGGTGAGGTGTTGTCAAGTTGATCTCTTACCTGAATTTGCAAATGAACTGATGTTTAAAACAAATATTATTGGTCTATGGAGCTCATATAGGTTCTAGTACTGCTTTCGTAAAAAATCAAATACTTGTTGAGCAAAAATCGATGAATGAACATAAGGAGTGACAACAATGGCTTGTAAAACTGCTCACTATGGTCAAATTCTGAAAGGTCCACTTAACAAAAGATCTCAGTCTTCTATGTGAAGGGTAACTGAGATAGGGAAATATCTCGAGGCTTTCAGGTGTCTCTGCGTTACCTGATTACCATCTTCTCTTTGTTAGGGCCCATTAGAAATCAGAGTGCTTAAGTGCAGCCCCTCGGGATGCAAGTGCAAAGAAAGAGTCTGAGGTCTATTAAACATATTTCTCTCATTGAATTTGAAATTGACGTTGGACAATCCTTTATCTTTACTTTTCTTGGAAGTCTTATGTTTTCGGGTTTGGCTTTGTAGCCCTGTAGCTTGCATTAATTAGTCACGTGCTCACGCTTCTATTTTCTGTTAGTTGCATCTTTAATGATGAATTTTGTGCATTTGTCCATTGATCTTTGTATATTTAATCATTTATGTTCTGCACATATTTTTGGTTTGAAATTTTTGGAATGGCTGGTTAGGAATGGCTGGTTAGTGGTGCTACAGAAAAATGGTATCCAGGATTTTGATTGTTGTGTCAACAGTGAACTGCCGTGACCATACAGTTGCATTATTGAATAATACTACCTTTGTTGTTAGACTTTTCCTTACTTGAAATTGAATGCCTTGCTTGCGTTAATTCTTTACAGACTAAAAATCCTTCTGCTCGGATTGAACATGAAGCTACAACATCAAAAATCGGTGAAGATCAGTTGTTTTACTTTCAACAAAGAGGAATCGACTATGAGAAAGCCATGGCAGCCATGATATCTGGATTTTGTAGAGATGTATTCAATGAACTTCCTGATGAATTTGGTGCTGAAGTAAACCAGCTCATGAGCTTGAAACTTGAAGGATCTGTTGGTTAGATTGCACAATCACTGGTGCTTTCGTTGCTGAAGATGTTACAGACTTTTTGTACATGATGATGTATATGTAAACATGAATGTAGTTCATTAGGTCTGTATTGGGACTGCTGTGTAGCTGTCTGATTTATGTATGGAAAATAAAATGGATTGTGAATTTGAGATACATATCATATTAGCTAAAGAAATATAGACTGTACTGAACAAGTTTTGATCAGATTTCACTATTTTTAGGTTTTTCATATGGTATTTTTATCTAATTCATCCTCCAAAATATTATTCTCTTAATTAAAGTGGTTTGTATTATTGTCCAAATCTCTCCTCTTTCTTAAAAATGTGAAAGCCGTCCTTGTGAATTTCAAGGCTATCTCGAGTTTTCTGAAGTTAATAGCGAATAATAATGTGATTGATCATAAATTAAATTTTGCTGCTTAATTTCAATTTCAAAACCGTCACAAGTCCACAACCATTCTCTCCTACACCCACCAATCATGTTAATTGTCTTATAACATGTTACAAGAAATACAAGGGTAAAAAAAACTATTTTAATTTGCATTTTCCTTATGTTTCTTTTACACTGTTTCTATTCCGTTTCATTAAATTTTCAAAACGTTTTTGTTTTTTCATCATCCGAAATATATGTTTGAAGAGAAACTTTAAAAGCGTTACTCATCGTTTAATCATGCATTTCCAGTAAATGGCGAGAGTGTTAAATAATGGCTTGTCATGCTCTTAAATCTGCGATTAATTCCAGAGTCACACAAGTGACATAATTTAAATGAAGTGAGTGCAAGGAAGGCTGGATTCTACAGCAGGTTGAGGCAAGCGAGGCCGTAGTGTGGCCAGGTTTGACACATTTTTACAAAGCAGCCATGATGACATATTCAAATAAAATATACAAACCACATAATTACCAAAAATAAAAATATTAAATTTGAGTATTTGATGTACAAGATTAGTCAAATATAATCCAAAATTCAATTTATAAATTTAATTTCTTTTTTAGTCACTATCTTGTGCGTTAACTACGGTTGGTCTACTATCTTATCTGCGTTCTTTTCGGTAGTCGCAGTCCCTATATTATCGGTTTTACGTACAAAATGACTATTTTGCCCGACACTAAAACTAAAGGTTTGAAATTTTATTTTACGTAATTAAAATAGAGCTGTGATTTTTTTAACTAACGTCTTTCATTTATACAGGCTTATTGACAATACCTCAATCCTTTACCCCAGCTACTTGTTTTATCTCTTCCTTTTCCTCTTCCTTCTTCTTTCCTTCTCCTCGACCATGCTTCCTTTTTAAACCACTCACCCGGAATCGCCATAATGATACTTATAATAATTTTGAAACAAAATTTCAAAAATCAGGTAGTATATACCTTGAAGACAATGCAATTCTCCACCTCCTTTCTAACAAAATCGGAAGCATAAGACAATCAGTAGAAATACTCGTAAAGTTTTTCATTTCTTTTTGAGTTTTAAGCCCCAGACCACAAATACTAAATTTGTGATCGGCCTATATTAAAAAACTATTTTGTGTTACGGTGAATTCGCCACCAAAGTTCTGATCTTTGACCAATCTAAAAATAAATTTTTGGTATGAATTTAACGCCGAGTTTCTGAGAATAAAAAGAGGCGGAAGGCTTTAGAGAGTTTTTTGCCATACATAGTTCGATCTTCACTTTGTTTTCTTTTTGTAGGATCTCTTCCTTAACTTGTAGTATTACGCTTGTAGACCCCCGCCCGATAAATTTCAATACCTCGTCGATTAGAATGAGCGGGAAGGCAACGGGTACAACCGAAAGAAATGGACATGGCCAAAAAGCAACCAAGGAATGCATGGTAGGTTGCGGGGGGATATGGGGGGTGGGGAGGGGTTGTGGTGGGTGGGGAAGGAGGGTTTGTAGTGGGTTGGGAGGGGGGTCCTTGGTGCAGCTGGTGGAATTGGCGGAGGGTGAGGAGGAGGAAGAAGGAAGAGAGGAAGGGGAGTAGTGGTGGGGTAGGTGGAGGTATAGGTTGAGTAGTTTAGGGGGAAAGAGAGGGAAATGGGAGATTATTCTTATTTTAATTATGTAAAATATACCATGAAAGCTTTAGTTTTGTGTTGAGGCAAAATAAATCGTTTGTATCGAAATGTGTTTTTAATGTTAAAAAATATTAATAGGGACCGTCGAAAAAGATAAAAGGCAGGATCGGCGCAGAAAAGAATCGCGTAATATATGAGCCATTAAAAAATCACGATAATATAAATACCAAAAAAACAAATTAGCCTTATTTATACAACTCCAAACAAGTGGAACCATAATATTCAACCATTCATTTCAAACAAACAAACCATAAAATTGCAAAAAGCACAAAGGTATTGAAAAAGTGTAAACAAAAGAGGGCCATATAAAAGAAAAAGACATAAACAGTGTCGGGATCCTTTCACTCTAATCGAGGAACACCTTTTCTAATCCGCTGTCCAAACAATAGCATTTTCTCATTTGCCCAAACCCCGACCCTCTATTACACACTTTTATGATATTTGATTAAAATCTTAAAAAATATTTAACTTTTATTTTTAAATTATCTTCTTAACAATCAATACATTTATCATGATCTTAATAACATATCACACACATAAAACATAAAAAATATATCCGTAATATATAATCTTTTTCCAAACTTTGTTTCACTCACTGCATTAATTCTTGAATTTTAAATCGCAAGTGTGAATCGTCTTTACACTTTTATGTAATGCTCCATTAATATCATCAAAAATGTTTATTTGTTATTTTTATACTACCTTTCAAAAACAATAAATACACACATCATAATCTATAGAAAACAAAATATAAAAATGTAATAAATGATCTTTTTCCAAACCCTTTCACTCCCTCCAATAATTCTTACATTTCTATAACACAACAACAACATTGGACAACACCCCCCACACACACACACCCCACCCCCAAAATGGAGTGTTCTTCTTCTTCTCCTCTTCATCTTGTCGAACGTTACCGTGAAGATCGTCGGAAGCTTCTGGAATATCTGTTATCGTCCTCCCAAATTTCCTCCGTTTCAGACCTTAATCTCGATGCCCTTAGTACTGATTACATTATTCAAACTATTCAATCTGGTATTCACTTTTTTTGCTATTTTTTTGTTAAAATTGAATTTATTGTAGTTTTAATTGATTGTAATTAAGTATTTACGTTTTTTTAGTGGTTGTAAGCTTGTTTTGAGCTTAGGTAGAGTGATTATTATGTTTGTTTATAATGAAAGTTAATTGTAAGCTTGTGTATTTTAAAATGAAGTAATAGTAGTTATGTACTTTAGATTGAATTATTTGGAATTTAGATGATTGTAGTTATGTACTTTTAGTACTTGTAATATTTTGTGACGGGGGACCATAGCTGCTACTCGTGGAGTGGGCACTAGTAGACCTTGGCCTGACGTAATAGTATGCAAACTACGTCAACCGGTAAATCACACTAGATAAGGCTACATGTGAGTTACTCGACCAGTATTGATAGGGGTGAACTTCGTGTCCAAAGTTCTATACTACATTGATTTGGCGGCGCTACTTGAGAACTTTTAGTGCTTGTAATTTTGTTTTTAGCTTAGGTGGAGTGAGTGATGTTAGTTTAAAATGGATTAATTGTAAGCTTGTGTATATTAAAATGAATCATAGTGGTTTTAGATGATTGTGATTATGTAGTTTTAGTGCTTGTAAGCTTTTTTTTTTAAGCTTAGATGGAGTGAGTGATGTTTGTTTATAATGAATTAATTGTAAGATTATGTACTTTAGAATGTATTAATTGCAGTTTTAATGCTTCTAAGCTTGTTTTAAACTTAGGTGGAGTTATCGATGTTTCTTTAAAATGAAGTAGTTGTAGTTTTGGATGATTGGAGTTATGTATCTTTAGTTTTTGTAAGCTAGGGTGGACTGATTGTTATGTTTGTGTAGAATAAATTAAGTGTAAGCTTGTGTATTTTACAATGAGTTAATTGTAGTTTTAGATGATTGCAATTATGTACTCTTAAGTTCTAAGTTTGTGTTAAGGCTTAGGTGGAGTGATTAATATTCGTTTAAAATGTATCATTTGTAAGATTATGTGCTTTAAATGAATTAATAGTAGTTTTAGATGGTTGAAGTGATTCGAGTTTGTTTTTTGGTTAGGAGGAGTGATTGATGTTTCGGAAGCTACCAAGCAGTATACTGATGAAGCAGCACGGCCTGTTATGATGAGAAAATATTTGTGGTGTTCTTTGGTATCTACATATATATTTGCAGTAATTTATTTATTTATTTTTATTGATTTTTGTATTTCATACCATGTTCAAGCAACAGATACCCATTAAGATTTGAGAAAATACGAATTAGAATTCATTAGTTACTATGTTTTAGCCGTGTTAGTGAAGTTGTAGGTGAAGGTGTCGCAAGTAAGAGAACAGGAATTATATGGTTCTGATTTGAAGTGTTTTAGTGGATTGTACTCTGTTGCCTGAAATTTATTTGAGAGGCCTGTTAAAATGTTTAACTACTATTATGTTCTCTGAGCTCCTAAGTAGATTTGAACCCTCTAGTTAAAAATGGCATACTTAGTTAAAATGTTTTACTTCTATTACTATATTTTATACCTTGCCCACCTACAATATTGTTGATACACACGTTAGAAGATTAACAGATAAGCATATATTTTAGGTTATAAGGATAATCCTGCTGAAGGATACAGTTTATTTCTCGTTTTCCCCCCTTGTTATTTATCTCGATATGGAAAGAAAAGAATCATCTCTGATGTTGTCTTGACTATGGTGATCTGTTTTTTTTTGTTAGCTGGCATGAGATATTGTTCAACATTGGTTTTACTTATATAAAACAGATGACCAGATCTTAATATCATATTAGATATCCAGTAATGCTTGTTTGTTTTGGGTTTATTGGTGGGAACCCAGGGAGGTGTACATGTTAAGGAAACCATTATTGCTCCTACGTTATTGAATCATTTATATTCCAAAGTGGCCGAGGTCTCTTTAAGGTGATTGTAGATTTCTTATGTTCTTCTTGTTTCTTTCCTTAGATGAACTTGCACTCGAGGGACATCTACTTTCTTCATACAGATACTGAATCACCTGGATCTCCTCCTCGGCGTGTTCCTCCTCCTGTCATGGCTAGACACAATGGTGAGAATCAATTCCAGAATAATGTGGCTGGTCCAAGAGCATCTGTATCTGCTGTAAATTTTGATGTGAAAGATGCTTCTATGAGGTCTGATGCACTTGACTTTGAGAATGATTTCAATAGCCTTTCACTGGGACTTCCTATGTTGAGAACAGGTACATGTTTTTGTCGTATTTCATTCTCATCTGGAACCATTTGCAATATTAAGCATATCTTTTGGAGTCATAGGTTCTCACCTTTTGAGGAAACTGATACAATTTTTCTAGTATCTCTAAAGGATTATCCAATACATGTTTTGGTTGTATTGCATGCTCATCAGCCACTTGCAATATTAAGCAAATCTTTTGGAGTCATAGGCTGCCACCTTTTGAGAAAACTGATACATTTTTTTCAGGAATTCTAAAGGATTATCAGACGATGACCTGGTGGAGTCTGCTTTTGAAGTTTTGCTAGTATGCATGGTGTCGTCGGGGTAAACTCTGTCATTCTTTCTGTCACAAATATCTACACGAACACTTATAATTCTGCCACCATATCTGTGATTACCCCTGTCTCCTTGTGCATCCTTTCTCTGTCCTTCGGTCTCTCCAGAGTTTTATGTTCTTTATATAAATTTGGTACCTTACATGCTCAGAGCCTTTTTAAAAAAATCTTTTCATTACCAGAGTTGAGATCCAGTCTACCGAGAGTAGGAAAAAAGAGAAAAGTTCTAAACTTTTAGATGTTTTGAAGAATAAAAAGGACAAAAGGCACTTGTCATCTCAGTCTTTTGGAAGACGGCAGGATTTCTCTGATACATTTCGCGTACAATTGCAGGCAAGCCTTATAGAATACATTCTTTTTCCTGTATTCATATTACTATTCTCATTCTTATTCCACTCATTATTTAACCTGCACCCCCTTAAGAAACAATAATTATGCATGCTATATGTCATTTGAATGTAATATATCTAAAAGAAGTAATTCCCAGTCTCACACACAACTCTATATGTTAACCCCTTTTTTAAATTAGATTTCAGAATCAAAGGGTGCAGTCTTTAGACGTCTAGTTGTTCGATCTTCATCTGTTCAAGGCTGGGAACATGCTGATCTTCCACACATCTCCTTGGGGTTCTTAAATGGTGGATATAGATCTGATTTCCCCAATGAAAAGTTATTTTTACAATGGAAGAATAGACATGTATGGAACTTATTGCTTCATTTTTGTTTCTGTTATATTCCCATCTCTTGGATATAATGGAATAAATCAAAGTGACTCATTACATTACCTACGCTTCTTATCTATTGTAAAGTATCGATAGTCTTTCAGTTCATTTTATGCCAATTGGGAAATAACATTCCTATTATTACAGGGGTAAGGTTGTGTACAACCCCCCTCCTCCTCTCCCCCAACCCCTCTTAGGGAGGAGCCTCTTTAGAGGCATTGGGGCATGTTGTTGTTTTTTAGTTTTGGCTATGGACTTATGGTATTTGGTTTTGTACAGGTTCGATTTATTCTTTTACTAGAGCTCTCTGTATTTCTCTGAAGACCTTATGACTCTTCTGTCTTTTTTCGTAACTGTTAAGTAAATCTTTTAGGTTGAATTCATTTATAAAATGTTTGTTTCATTAGCTTGGCACTTCATTCCTATTTCAGTAAAAATAATCTTTGACATTGCGATTGTTGTCTATATATCATGTAAACTTAAGTCCCTGAACAATGTCTGGACTACAATGACTTGCCTAGTTAACCGGTAATTATGTTGAGGCTTGTATCATGTTTCTCTGTTACAAGATTTTTTACTGAGGGTGAATGTTTCTAATTTAGGTAAATATTCTTGAAGAACTGTTGTCTTCTGCTGGCAGTATGGTAAAAGAGAACAAATCCACTGACATTCTATTATCAAAGATTAGAAGCTCTGAGGTCATTTCCTTGCTTGTTTACTCGCTGATTCAGCTTTATATCTATCTACTACGAAGATTAAATTAGTTCTGCCTTCTTGTAGGAAGGAGAAGTTAAGATGTCTTACTCTGAACGTAATGAGGTCCTTTCAGCTCTGAAAAGATTTATGTCCAAATTTTCATCTATACCTGCACGGTTTGGTATACAAGGGGAAACATATTATTGGACTTCTGGTTATCCTTTAAATGTAAGGATCTATGAGAAATTGCTATTGAGTGTATTTGATACGCTGGAAGATGGTCAACTCATAGAGGTAATTGATACTTGGATTTATAAGCAGCCACGGTTTCACTATTTACTGAGATCTTCTATTGATAATCGTGTCTTCTTCCCACAGGAAGCTGATGATTTATTGAATACCATCAAGTTGACTTGGCCTGTTCTTGGCATCATTCATAAATTGCATGATGCATTGTATGCATGGGTGCTTTTTAAACAGGTGTGCAACATTAAATGGCTATATAGTTTATATCCTCTGTATCTTCTGTTTATGAGTAAGTCTTATCATTCTCTTACATTTTACATATCCGAAGCTGGGGTAGCTCCTCTCTAATTTTCAGTTTTAATGTTATGGGAATATGGCTCTTGCATTCCAATTATATAAAGAATTTGGTATTCATTTGATCATTGACATGCACTTCGTTCTCATATTTGTGTAAGCTATACAATATTTTTAATGCTATATTTTGTTCTGGAAGTTTGTAGTAACTCAGGAGGCAGAATTGTTGCATTGTGCGATTGTTGAAGTACAGAGGGTCTTGCAACCTGGAGAATCCAATGAGAACGGAAAGGAATATTTGGGTAACCTATTCTGTCTTACTGTCTTTAATGGGTCTGAACGACAATTAACTGTTGTTCAGTCGATTTTTTTATCAATGGGCCAATGGTGTGACAAAAAGTTGCAAGACTATCATCTGCACTTTGATCAGGTGAGTTTTATATAGAGGAGTATTTTAAAGGGTCACATTTCATTTGGCTGAGGTGTCTTCAGCTTGAACTCGTTCTTACTAAATCACTTCATTTTTTCTAGAAAGCTTCTCTGTTCAAAAAGGTTATTAAAATGGCGT
This sequence comes from Lithospermum erythrorhizon, assembly GCA_019722365.1. Classification (NCBI taxonomy): domain Eukaryota; kingdom Viridiplantae; phylum Streptophyta; class Magnoliopsida; order Boraginales; family Boraginaceae; genus Lithospermum; species Lithospermum erythrorhizon. The sequence goes on along the minus strand of JADFUC010000954.1, from coordinate 1,760,729 downwards.
CAACTCTGGGTTCTTCCAATTTTGATAAACATGGCAAAATGGAGGTAGTCTCAAGTTGTACAATTCCATTTCTTGATTTATCAATATTCTACATTCTCTGGATATAATTGCACAACGTTGACTGTCTATTCTGTTTATGGGCTGAACGTTTTTTTGGTTTCTAAATTCTGTTCGTTTTCTTTCCTCTCATAGTATTCTAAGTTTTCCGGAGGGTGGATGAACTCTGTTCTCTTCTTCTAGATTTTTGTAGATATTGGTAAAATATAATGTACAGCAAAACCACTTCCTCTGTTATATGTCAGGTTAACTACCTATCTAGAGTTTACACAAAAGATTTAGGAAAATGGTTTACTTAGTGCATATGTGCTATTATTATTTTTATCCGTTTAATACACGGGTAACAAATTGAAAGTGGCGAATTTCTAATCTTAGACTTGTATAGATGGGTTTATTGGGAAGATGTTGTTAAAGGTGGGATAGGTCACTATTATTGCACAATTGTTTTTAGAAAGTAGGTCATTCATATAAAAACTGGAGGAAGGACCATTTTTTCTGTGGGAAAGGGAAGATAGTTTCTGAACCTGTACTTGTCATTATTCAAGCACATAATGATCTTGAAATTTCTGTGCCCAAGCTTTTCGTATCTTTTTTTTTTTTTGTATTATGGCGATTTATGGTTTCCTTTTCCATATGCATGTAGTAGGACCAATCATGAATTTGCCAGTCTGTCTAAAGCCAGGCTTTTTTCTGCTTTCAGTTGAGAGAGTCTGATATTTCATCCAATACATTTTCGAGAAAGGTGAAGGTTTATGTTTTGCAATCTTTGGAAGCTGCATGCAACAGGGTAACTAATCTTTCTAACTGCAGCAGTGCATGTTGGTGACTCACCTAGTAACATGAAGTAAAATATTTTTTGTTTTTTATCTCAGCTGTCTGAGAAAGTATCTCTGAGATCTGACATGGGAAGAAAGCATCCTTTGGCTCTGCTTGCAAATGAACTGAAATCGGTAGTCGATGAGGAGCTTTCAACTTACTATCCCGTTCTCTGCTACTGGTATCCTGAAGCCGGGGAGGTCATAGCCATGAAGTTACATAATTTCTATGGTGAAATGCTGGTAATGTGTCTGCTTTTCGATACATCGGTGTAGTCTTTGTTAGTGGACGGATGTCAAGGGAACAACACCGAGACCCGGTCGAAAAACCGGACAGTATCCATCCGATAACAAATCGGTCGGTTACAGTCGAGAACGAGCGGATCCGGTAATTACGTGATAAGGGGTATAAAAGGGACCCCCCATCTCCCGCTCCCTGGTCAAAGTCACACAACCCCACCTCCCTACTCACCCCCATAACCACCAAGCTTCACGTATGTTGTTACCATCCCTCAACCCAACGACCTCCAACTGTTAGCAGCCGTGTTAGCCTAGGATGTCAGACACATCCAGGCTGTTTGGTTTTGTATCTATCTAGATGAAATTGATAGTTCTTCATAATTCTTTTAGATGCATGACAGTGTATGGATAATTCTAGAGGCTAGTAGTTCAATTGTATCACATCTCAAACTCTTGTATTGTATAGCTAATTCTAGAGGTTAATTTATGTTTTCATTTTCAATTTATTTATCAATTATTCTCCCCTTTTCATTCTTTTTTGAAAATTTTGATTTTTAAGATTTTTTCTGATTTTGACCGGATCGGATTGGGTATCCGCCCTATAACTTCCGGTTTCGGATCAAAATTTTTGGTCGAAGCGATTACGGTCAGTCGGATATAAGCGATACCACTATGGGATGGATGCGGGATGGATTTAATATCGGACCGATCGGACGATCCGGACACATGCTCGAGAAGCGCTCCCATTAGTGTATTCTCCTATTATATTCCAGAGCAGGCAGTTCGCATAATTTCTTTTATATATAAAATCCACAGAGGCCGTTTTTGAACAATGTATCGTGCCTTTCTGGGGATGTTAGGGTAGTTCTTCCTGCAGCTCATAAGTTGGAGCGTCACTTGTCAGAACTTTATTCTTCTCCCAAAGAGAATGCACGGAGTGACCTGAAGAACGTCCTTTAAAGAGTATTTTTTGCATTGAAACTAGAATACTATGACTATGTTTCTGAATGTGTTTATATTTTTTATTTGCCAAGTGACATGGACGGCCTCATATTGTCACCCGAAATTTTATAGATTTAAGTCTTCTATAGTTCAAGTATTTCTTTATTATTGGTAGGTTTAGATAGTTTTCAGTCTTCTTTTTGGTTGAGGAGAGGAGAGATTGGCTGTAGTAATCTTTTGTCCCAAAACTATTAGTGGATTTTTTCCTGAGGTCAATTTGTAAGCTGCCAACTATCTAGACATCGGAAGTTTTATGGTCAAAGGGGTAGCATATTGAATAATTGGTGTGCCCATCTGTATAAGTCATAAAAAGAAATGATGCAATTATTTTGAATGAGTTTTGTGTTGCCATATCTATTAAGTGTCGATGTGGTAGAGACAAGAATTATGAAGGTAATTGGAAGAACACATGAATTCATGTAGTAGAAAAATGTTTATTCCATCTTCTTATGTTTCTTTTTTTGGTAGATTGGAGAAATATCGCAGCCAATTATTCTTGATTGGGTAATTGCTCAGCATGAGCGGATTTTGGAATGGACTGGACGAGTTTTTGGTCTTGAGGTTTTGTTCTTAAAGCATTCAACTCTCTAATATTTTCCTTCTGGAGGTTATCTATAGATATCTTGCTTCTTATTGCCTTTTTTATCTGCATGCAAACATATCCTAGTGATTTTTTTGTTAATGTCTTAGTTGACTTCATAAACTTATTCTTGATTTCTCTAATGCTTCAGGAATGGGAGCCGTTGTCATCTCAGCAAAAGCAAGCATCCTCGGCTGTTGAAGTTTTTAGGATTCTGGAGGAGGTATTTCTTCTTTTTGAATACGTTGCAAGTCAATGTCAAATTATACCTCATAATCATGATTGCTGCTGCACTGAGCTGTCCACACACTTCTTTCCTCTCTTAAGCCAGCTCTGTGTTGTCATGTGTTTGCCTTTCTCATTCACATGTATTAGCTTGGCAACTTCTTTGCCACTTATGATGCTCCACAACTTTCTCCTCCCCCACCCCTCCATGTTTTAGCTTTGCAAACCACTTGTTTATATTATTGGCTAGGTCAGAACATGATGTGCTCATGTTACCCTTGCAGCTCTTTTCGGTGTGATTTATTTAGGTTACCTGGTTTTCTCTGCACATTTTACAGATATGGTTATTTCTTGCTTATCTCTTTAAGTAAAATTTATAACCCATTAATTCTTTTAATGTTATCCGGCTTGGTTATTTTGTGCTTATATCCTGTTCTGTTTGCAGACTGTGGCTCAGTTATTTGAACTGGATCTTCCAATGGACATCACTCACTTACAGGCTCTGCTTTCCATTATCTTTCACACCTTGGATGCCTATTTACAGAAAATAAGCAGCCAATTCGGTAATTTCTTTTTGCTTATTCAGTATATGAAGTTGTCCATCAATTATTTTCCTTCATTGGAAGCTTGCCTCATATTTTATCTTAATACTTCAAAAAATTGTCATTGTCTCTCCAAAAAATGAGGTTCACACTCATTATTTTATCACTCCGAAAATTGATGTTGAGACAATTTTGCCTCACTTCATTTGTGCATTTGTTTTGTATGCTAATTTCTTATGTGAAAGAATTAAGGATGTTAAAATCCAGTAGCAGTTTTTGGAGAGGAGATATCTAATTTGATTATCAATATCACTTCCTATTGATCAGCATGTGTTGAGCTCGTGCATTTTTCTTATTGTTTGAGTAACTAGCTTGGTATAGTTCTACAATTTAGTTGGGTGTATGTGTTGAATTCAGATTGTCTTTTTCCCCCATATTTCTTGGTCCCTCCTTGTGTATGCAGTCATGGGAAGGTCTAAACCTATTTCAATTTCATAGTAATTTATTTCTAATTTGTTCACCAACCATCACATGGTCCCTCCTATCAGCTTCCCTGTTATTTAATCCTTCTTATCTGTTTTTATATTATCATGCAGTTGACCAGCATAATCTCTATCCTCCACCTCCTCCTTTGACACGTCACATGGAGGCATCGTTTCCTTTTATTAAGAAAAAACTGGTTCATTGCATTGTTATGGAAGACGAAGTTCATGAAAAACTGAGCAGACTCACTGCATCTAAGCTTTGTGTCAGACTGAACACACTTCAAGTATTCTGACTTTCTTTACTAGCAATTATAGTTTCCTCATTTATGAATGCAAATTGTTATTGTTTAATCTACATGTTAACACTGGAGTTTATTTTGTAAAATCCACTGAAAAACCTTAATGCCTTGAGTTTTCCAGAATGTTTGCAATCCCAGATCTGTCCAGATCTGAATCTATTGAGATTTTTCTGCTCTTATAAAATATCTTCTTGGCTTAAAATCTACTGACAAACCCAAATTACTTGGACCCTCTAGAGTGTTTGTAACCCCATTTTATCCATACCGGAATCTATTGAGATTTTTCTGCTCTTATGAAATAAATATCTTCTATGTGTAGTACATTCAAGTACAAATTTCAGAACTTGAAGACAGTATTAGGAGCTCATGGGCCTCTGTCTCCCGATGTCATTCATCTAGTAAGTTCGAATTTATAGTTGGAATTGGTTAATTGCAACTCCAGTAACCATTTGTCATCTGTCATCCAGCTAATGGTGACACTGATGGAGCTGTAAACTTGCACGAAGAGTCAGTTGATGAGCTATTTGTTGCCACCTTTGATTGCTTAAGAGATGCTGCTGTTGACGCAACCAAGAAAATCTGTGACTTTATTGGTGAGTTGAAGTTGATATGGTGTGCTTCTCTCTGGTTATTTTGTGGAGATCTCATGAAAAGAGATTAATAGTTGAAACTGTATATATTCTCGTTTATGCACAGTTTTTAACTAGATGGTACTTGCTTGAAGTTGGTATGAGTTTGTTACTGAACTGCAATTTCATCATATAATTTTCATGTTCATAGTACTTGTACCCGGTTAACTACAGCAGAATATTGCATATTGGTTCATCTTTAACTGATAAATCCACTTATGCTTCATATAAAAGGGGTATTAATTCACCTAAATTTTTAGTAGAAGATGAAAAAAATAGTGCTGCTTAGTACATTATAGCTTAATCTTTTTCATTTCATTTTTACCCCAAAACGTCAAATCTTTCTAACTTTGTTTATATCTATCCTTGCTTATATCTAATGTCTTTAGTCTTCCTTGTAGTCTGTATGGTGCAATAAGTTATGGTCTTGGTTGGATAACATAATTGTCAACTCATCAACCGATTAAAAATTGATTTTTTTACAACACCAATTTTTGTCTTTATAGTGTTTATCTGTTTGTTAGTAGTATCTTTCAGTGCCTCAAAATATATGATCAACTAAACTGTTGGCTGTAGTTGGTTACCCTGATTCTTGTCCTAACAATCACTTCAAAAAGATGAGATGCCAAACCCTGTTATGTTTTTTCCAGGGGTCAGAGTTGTGTTTTGGGACTTGAGAGATCAGTTTCTCCATCATCTTTATCATGGAGGTGTACAATCTGCTCGATTAGATAGTATACTTCCTCATTTTGATAGGGTAAGTTTTCTATTTAGCGTTATAAGAACCATCAAAACTGTCATTTGACAAATTTTGTAGTTAATTTTTCATTTTCTATCAGTACAGATCCTTAATCATGTTTGTAGCTTGATGGATGATAGACTGAGAGACATTGTAGTGACCAGCATTTTTAAGGCAGCATTGGTACTTCATTTTCTCGAATGCTTTATGAATATTTGTTTGTGGATAATCTGTTTTCATGTGGTTCTTATTATGAGAGATTCTTCTTAGGAAGGGTATGTTTGGGTTCTACTTGATGGAGGTCCAGCTTGTGCATTTTCTGACTCTGATATCCCTATGATGGCAGAAGACCTTAATATGTTAAAAGTAAGAAACCATTACTTCATTCAAGAGTGGCACCATTTCCATTCAATATAGTGATACAGCTGCTCCTTTTCCTAAACAATGATCTGATATTCTTTGTTATTGCATCTGAAGGGTACACATGAATGCCTACACATATTTGGCATTTTCAGTCTATGCGGTTTAGGCAATATATTGCTACTAGTTATTGCCTGTATCTGCAAATGTTAAAATATCCCTTTGGTGTAATTGGATTTTAAGAATATTTGATTGCTACTAGTTGTTGTTGCTGGTCCCCACTGGTCATGTCACTATTTCATGAAAATGTGCTACATTCCCCCTTAATAGTGAAAATTGCCACCTGAAAGTTTAAGTGATGCTGCAGTTAATAATGCGACACTATCTATTCGTATTATTTTTTGAAAAATTCAACTTGAAATGACCATTTGGTTAGTATTTGTTGTCAGTTATGCTGGTATTTGTTGCAATTTCCCAATAGCTTTTGTCTCTCAATTTGGTATTATTTGGTTGCCTTATGCAAAATTATGTTCTACTTTCTAGGATCTGTTTGTAGCAGATGGAGAAGGCCTCCCTCGTTCCTTGGTCGAGAAGGAAGCAAAATTTGCTCATCAAGTACTTGATTTGTTTTCTCTTCAGGTTCTACCACCTTACTACTGTTTTTAATCATTTACGTTCAACTTAGTTTTATTTTCTGATTCCCATGTCTTCGTATTTTGGCTGTTTGAGCAGACTGAATCTGTCATCCAAATGTTGAGAAGTTCCAGTGAGAATATCACAGTTGGTCTGGATGTACGCAAAGGGAGGCAAAGAACCTTGTATGATGCCCATACCTTAATACGTGTGTTGTGTCATAAGAAAGATAAAGAGTCCTCAAAGTTCTTAAAACTACATTATCAGCTTCCTGCATCTTCAGGTAACTTTCCTTATGAGCTCCCAAAGAATTTCTAAACCTGATGAGATATGTGTATATTTTTATATCTTCAAGTTTTACTACGTTCTCAAGTCTCAACACTGAATGCTCCTCCTGCTCCCTTTTACTTGCCTTTCTACGCTAATATTTTTGTTTCAAATTATTTGTCTTTCTAGTATGTAAAATCGTAATTTACATTTTCAATGCATTCTTTGCCTACTTTTTCTTATTAAATTATCAAATTACCCAACGATATAGTTTTAATTATTTGTAATTCTACATTTTCAATGTATTTTTTGGACTAATTTTTCATTTTCTTAATCTACGCAGAACGATTGCGAAGACAACTAAAGCGAAACTATGAAAGAGTATTTAAATTTGCATTACATCATGCTTATGAACTCGATCTTACTCCCTCTTTTGCTCCTATTACTTACATACACCCTCCCTATCCGCATTCTCACTGATTAAGCCATAAAGGACCTTTTATATTGTGGCCATGCATGTATACATATGGAATGGACGATATACTCAGATGAAGTGGGTCAGAAACGAGCCAAACGAACTCAATATCGAGGGTTCGAGCTCGGGTCGGCTCGCGAAGCCAACCTCAAAGTTCGATTCTCGCTCAAATCGCCAAATATCAAAAACAAAAGGCTCTGCCGAGTTCAAGCCCAATTTCTAAGGGCATGCTCATTCTCGGCCTCGAAATCGCCGAACTACCGAAAATCTCAATTGAATGCCAAAATCAACAAAACAAACCAAAAGACAACAAATCAAACAATTAAATAAAAAAATCAAATTAAAATCCCAAAATTAAAACAAAATATAAATCATAACTCAAATCCTAAAATAAAAAACTAATTAAACCAAAAATCATCAAATTGAACAAAAACAAATCAAATTTGAATTTAAATTTTATAAACATACATTTATTTTCAAACAAATTTCAGAATCCATGATTGTTAATTCTCCGAAAGAATATAAAAAGAGGGGAGGGGATCGTGGATTTTCTTCGGAAAGAATATAAAAGTGGGGGAAATGGGTATGATTTCCTTTTGACTTAATGGCTGAAAACGTAAACGGACTAAAGGGGGTGGGTTATTAATGGACCTTTGGTCCATATATTTAATAACCAAAACAGCTGAACCGAGCCGAATAATTTTGAACCGCTCGCCTCGGTTCGCGACAATGAAATAAAGGTTCGGCTCTACTGCCAGTCCTCCGGTTCTGTTCTCGGTTCTAATTCGAATCGAATCGAAGCCGCGCTCCTTTTACGTACTCTATACGTGAGTTTGTTGTGTTAGCATACATTGTTCCAAATCTTGATTTTGCAAACAGTTTGATCCACAAAGGTTCCTACTTCGTCAAGTATGCCAATGAAATTAGTTTGGTCTAAAGTTTGGGTATTTCTGAATCTAAGCTAGGTGGAAGCTTGGGAAAATTCGTGCAACTCTTTAGATGTTTTCAGTATCTTATGCATGTCAAGTGTTGAGTATCTTATGCTTCGCCTTTAGTAATCTTGAGTATCATGGTGCAGAGTATGCTGAGGGTGCATCTGATGACTCTGGGTCTATATCCCCACTACTTGTAGCAGATTTTCTGAAGCGAAGTAAGTCCTTTAACTGGACGCCTACAGGTAATAGTAGCTTTGGATCTTTCAGAAAGAAATTTCAAGAAGTCACATCCGACTTCAGGAAAATGTAGCTTGGTAGAATTGTATATGATTGATGGGTTTCGAAGATTTTATTAGTTACGATGAACATTGTCATCGAAGATGATTCTGGAGGGGCATAAGCAGATGCCGATTTGCCTTCAGATTGATGGGGATTACAGAAGTCCCGATTCTCAACACGTAACAGGTGAAGATGTGGACTAAGAGGGAGGTACAAGAAAATAGATTATCTCACTGCAGCTACCTTCGAAAAGGGTCGGTCAAGGTAGTTTTATTTCAGCAATAGCTTATTTTATAGGGAGATGGATTCAACATGTTTAGTTGTTCTGTGTGTGTATATGTATCTAACAAACATGTTCTGCTGAGATTCTTGTTCATTTACTGTTATTACTAGGGTGTTGTAATTGCTTACTATTTAGTCTCTTTATGACCTTATAAGTAATATACTTTTTGAGTAAAGCTCCAAATTCAAGTTATTTTTGCACCAAGGTTGCTTATCCTGCCTTTCTTTTAAATATTCTTTCCAAATATCCTCTAAGTTCGATAGGCCACCAGGACCCAATGTTAATCCCTTGTATCGGTATATGTTCATTCAACTTCATTTTATTTCTTTAATAATCTCTACAATTTTTTATCTTTGATTGAAATATTGTGCTAGATAGTTTAATAAATAGATAAAACTGTTTTACTTGGACCAATGATAGAGGCTCACCGCTCATGGAAAGGGCACAATCTTGACATTAGCAAGCTCTTAAGGAAGATTTGATGGTTTTAAGTCGATGGAGTCAAAAGCCTTAAAAATGAACTCTTCACATTATTCAAAGTAGGGGTGCACAAAATCCGAAATCGACCCGAAACAATTGATTTTTTTTGGAACCGAGCCGATTTTGGTTGCCTTTAAAGATGAACTTTTCAAGTTATTCAAAGGATTGAGAAATGTTTAGCTAAGAGCCTATGAGACATTGCTTTTGGAATCCCCCTCTCTTCGGTTCACTTGTCAGCAGTTTCCAACACTTACGGAATACAGACATTGGTTAGCCGATTGTTCCAAAGAAATCACATTTCTTGCTTATGCAGGAGTTGATTGGAGAAATTTGTTCACCTAAGCAATGACCTCAACGGCTCAACCAGTCTCTAGTTAAATACTCCGTACAATAAAGGTGGGAAACGAGTTCCCGAGTCCATATTTTTTTGTTATACTTTATACGATATTCTCCGTTAAGATTATGAACATAATTTTTTTCTTACAAAATTAACTTTTAAAAACAAACAAGACATATGGTCACGGTCTTAATGGGATGTAACAAAGAGTAGGACTTGTAGGTGTCTTGATAATACTAAAATAAACATCAACCATAAGCGTCTGTAGTCCAACGGTTAGGATAATTGCCTTCCAAGCAATAGACCCGGGTTCGACTCCCGGCAGACGCATTACCTTTTGGTTTTTGGCTTTTAGTTTTGATGTGGAACATCTACAATTTACTCTGCATAATACGACATTTTTAATTAAAGGCCGTGAAGCTTCACCAAGACCCTCTTCAATTATTATCACTTCAATTCTCTTAAGCTCAATAGAAAATGAAGAAATTTGATATATTACAAAGAAACCATTTTCCAAATTAATGATTGTGATTGAGATTTCAACGATTGAGATTAGAACTGCAGAAAATTAGAGGGATAATAATTGGAAACGAGCTAAGTCCAGTCACTGGAAGGTGAAGAAATGATCAATTATCAGTACTTGCCCTTACATGGTGCAGTTCATTGTAGTATCCCAAATGACTTGGCTTGTAGTCATCCTCCATAATGGCTGAATATGATCCAATATTGCCATATTGGCACATATGAGATCAAATCATAAGCCCCTTCAGACCCTTAGTCAAATAATGAACCCCTTCGTTGTCTCTTATAGTTACGAACCATGTACTTCTAAGGCTATAGTTTGTATGCTTGGCATTGGCAACTAGAGGTGGTTTCTTAATTGTACTTTTCTAGTGGTTAATCAATGGAGTATGGCTAACGTTTTGTGCACCTCTTGAAGCACGGAAGGAGCACCGGTTCAGGGGATGAAGACAGTTCTTAGATTCGAGGATTGATACCATCTTCATCCCCACATCATTACACTCGATCATCCAATGCCCTCCCGCGTCTTCATTAAACACCCTATCATACTGGGAATGCCATATCACCTTAGCCACTGGTTCTCTCAGCTTTGCAGTTAACACACGTACATTAAGATCTGGAGGATACTGATCGACGAACAAGTATAGGTGGTCGTTTTCCAGTACACGGACCAAAACTGAAAGAAGATGGAACTTTCCCTGATGCACTAGCTACTGCAAAGTATGAAATTTCACTCATTGTTACTTGCTCCAACATAGAAACCCCTTTACACAAATCAAGGACTTGCCTCTATAACCAACAATGTGGCTAACCGAAAAAACAAACCCCTTTTATCTGAGTACAAATGATCATTTGAAGACCACTTGAGACAGTTTAAGTGGCCAATTTTTCTTAGTAAACACAACAGCATAATGCAACAGAGTCCCTTTTTTTTTTTCAAACAGAGCCCCTTTTTTTTCGAAGTACAATATTCGAGATAATTGCACATACAATTCTTGGAATTCATATTAGTACATATTTAGTCATTGGAGTTACATCAAAGTTGTAATATGGTACTTGAAGTTACATAAATTGCACACATGATCCTCATTAGTATGTACATTTTATTAAAGATAAGTACTCTACATGCAATATTTATGAACTCTAAGTACAAAATATGCACCAACCCAAACTCCGATACCTGCTAAATTTCAAGGACAGTTTGTTCAATCATCTCTACAAATTCTACAAAAGTATTCCGTTTTCTCAATCAATATGCATAAATAGTAATCAAAATAATAGTTTGAGAAAATAGACAAAACAGTAATATTCAAATTCAGGGCTTTCTATTACAGAGAAGTGAAGTAGTGATACAAAACATCAAACACATTCTGGGCACTAAACAATCACCAAAACCAAAACCAAAACATATGTAAATCAATCACTAGATACACTAGCATTAGCAACTCTCCCAACAGAGCTCCAAATCTGCAAAACCCCACTCACGACACGTGGCAAAACATTATTGGCTCTCTGCAGAAGAGCTCCAGCAGCAACACCAATAGCAAGAGTTTGCGGGTACCCAGGTTTGGTATCCACCTTCATATCAAGACTCAATAACCTAGAATTAATTATTTCCAGCTTTCTTGATGTTTCATCACCACCACTGTTCTTGTTTTTAGAAGTTGTAGTGACCATCCTAAAGAGAACCTTTTGGAGGTCTTCAATTACCTTGAAAAATGACGAAACCAGAATTTTTATGTAAGTGTAACAAATAATCGTTGTAATAAAAATAGGGAAAACTATGAAATTTACGGGACGAATTATATAATATTTTGGAAAACGTATAGTAAAATTTTATTTTTCGAAAAATTAGGAGGGAGTGATCGCGTACGCCCCCTAGTTCCACCACAGACCTTGAGAGAGGCTTGTTGATTGTCCATGCCTTGGGATTCATAATGGGCAACTAGCTCTTGGGGACTTGGTAATTTTTTCTTGCGTTGGGGGGGGGGAGGGGAGGGGAAGAGGTTTGGTTGTTCCTTTGAGCTTGTTTCAACAATGGTTGTTCCATTTTTGTTGTCTTGTTTGGACCAAAACCCTTTAGGTGGGTTTTAGTTATTGCGATAAGATAGGTAACGATATCATAACGAGGGAGTATGTATGTATATATTCAAAATGTTGTAAATGAGCGTTAACTTTATTAAATATCGATTGCTCGACGTACTTTGGCCGGGCTGACGTGCTATCATCGAATCGAACGTAATAAATGCATTTTATACATTCATACAAATATACAAATTTCTACTCATAACGTAAGCTCAATTATATTTAGATATTTATACAAATATATACACAATTTTTAATATTAGAGTATATTTGTATTCATTTTTTTTATAAATGTATTTTTAGAATACATTTATATGTAATGATAAAAAAAATTAAAGAAATTAAAAATTATTAATGAAAATTTTAATTTTAAGACTTCAAACTATATTTTTAAGTTTAATCATATTGTTGGGTTTTATTAAAGGGTTCTCTAATTTGAATTTTAAAGACACATGTTACTTTATTAATACTCATTAAATTTTTAATTGATTTACTTAAGTTTTAATTTGAATGAATCGGGCAACTAATTAATTAGTACATTTTTCTTTTTTCTCAACCAGGAAGATAACCTTATCTAAACTGAGTACGTTTTAGAGGACAAATTGAAAATACATGAATGGTTTGGAGGACTAGACGAAATTAAGCCTTGAATAAAAAGTTCGAGAGCTTTATATAATTCGAGAATTAGTTTGTAGAATTTGCGTTTGCATAAAGTTTAAGCCTTAAATTTTTAAATATGTACTCCCTCTATTTCATAAAAAGATCGCTCACTTCGACTTTTTATTATACTTTTGAATTTATCAGATATTTATTTGTATTGTAGAATATTTGATGAAAACCATATCAATGAAAAAATACATTTCAAATCAAGCTTCCTATCATATATTTTTTATAAAATATTATACAATACAATAAATATATTTAAGCCAAATTTAAAGTTATAACTATAAAAACGAATAATTTTAAAGACCAGGAGATGTATCTTCTAGCTCCTTCCTTGATTCATCTTTCTTGTCCTTGCTTTCTTTGTAATGTTTAACGTTAATATATGTTCTTTCTCATTTCTTTCTCTATTTTAAATGGAGTATCCACTACAAATTAAATTAGTTGAACATATATGATGCATCATGCATATCATTCAAAGTATTATTTAATTACCCCGCAAGTGACGGCCTAAGTAATGCATAAGTGCGAGTTTTAAGTGACATGAAATTAAGGAAATACTTCCATACTAACACTTTATCGGGTCGAACACACGCGACTCTCATTTAACGTGGTTTATCTAGCTATCAAGGCCAACTCGAAGCTTTACTCCAATACGCACTCACACACAACGATCATGCCTCATTAAAAAAATATATATAATTTCATGATGTAATGTTAAGCAAATTAAATTACTTTCCATATAATAGAATAAAAGTATCAAATAAATATAATTTTATTAATATATGTCATATTACAATTATTTAAGTTGGATATGCCTTGTGTTCAAATTACATAATAGCTTGTATGTAATGATACATTGCAAGTATGGAATACATAAGTTCTATTACAAGTTAATCAAGACAACTAGATAAACTATACTCCGTAATTAAGAAACAACGTAACTATGGTAATAATACTAGGAAAATAAAATAAAAATTGTAATAATGCTATTAATTTTTCTTTCACTTTGAAAAAATATAATCTCCAAATGAGTATTTAATTTATATCTAATTTATAATTATGCCTCTTTCAAACTTTTTATTATAGCAAAAAATGCACCAATGGCAGCCATCACTGCACCAGAAATTATCAATCCTGACTTGAGATCTTGTGTCCCATCTTTGTCTTCATCATCATTTTCTGGATTGTTTTCTTTCTTCTGGAAATGTAAAAAAAAAAAATTAATTAGTTTCTCTTAAAGTTTAAGTGTGTAAACCACAAGATTGGTTGTTTCACTAAAATCAAATCATCAATATGTGAATCATTGTTCCGGTCAAGATATATGTGTGAAATAACATTATAACTAATAATCTTTGATATCATCAGATAACTATATTATACATTAGATGATAGTATAATGAAAAACATAAAAACAAGTTGTCCAATACATTATATATTAACTACAATTAATAAAAAGTTTACATATGCATAGTTGTCAATAGAACCACAAGTATATATTTTATAATGTCTTTTTAGTCTCACCATTTATTAGTTTGTAACTTCTAAAAGATAAAAAATGATTGATTTAAATATTTCATTCCTTTCTCATTCTTAGTTTCCTCAATATTGTTAATATCCAAAACAAGAATGTAAATAACAAAAAAGAAATGTCATTTATACCTTTCTTTCTTTACGAGAAGTAATTCCAAGGGAATTTTTGGGTTTTAAGTTACTTGGTTGACCATGTTGTCGTTTTCGTTGTTGTTGTAGTGGTGGTGGTGGTATTGGTCGATGGTGTTGTTGTTGTGGATTTGCATTATCTCGTTCAAGAAGTGCATCTTTGTATGACATGTTACTAGCAGTTCCAAATGCATCATTTTCAGCGATATAACCTGCCATCTTTCTTAATTTTCTCTATTTAGTTTTTTATGTTACAATCTAAAAATTCCAATTATAAGTTATCATAAGACATAAAAAGTTATAGGGAGGAAAACTAATAGATTCAAGCTTACCCTAGAATGGAGAAAAAGTAGATAAAATGTGTTTAAATGATACATAAAAGTAGCTCTTGTGAACATGTGGAGTATTATGCATTGTTCGATTCTTATTTAGTTATTTATAGCGTTATCTTTGCACAACCATCCATATATGTACACAAAATGATATTTTTTTCTAATCATTTTAAGATTTTGTCAAGCTTCCAAGATATATAATGAAAATTAGGCAAAAAATAAGTGAGGGTTGTAATGAATGATTTGTGTTTATCATTCAATCTCAACTATCTTTTTATTATTTTTTAAATCAACAAAAATTTACTCCAAACATATATATAAGGTGTTGAACATTTCGACCGCTACGTGTGGTGATTTTTCTTCCCAATGAAGCCTAATATTTTGGATCAAATAATATTTAAATTATTTTATAATTATTGGTTAAACGTAGTGTCTTGACAAATGAATTTTAAGCTAAAGAAAACATAATGCATAAGAAATCACGAATAACTTATAAGTTAATTGCCTTTATATTTCATGAACAACTAAATCTTGATATATTACAAGTATTCCACACATTTTTATTTGATAAATAAACGAGCTATAGTATAAAATGGCAACATTCTTTGCAAAATGAGAAATAAAATGAAGAGAAATTCAATATACAGTACAAAAGTAACATCTTAGGAATATGAGTAACTTTTTTTTTTGGTAAAAAATTAACAATATTGATACTCTAAAAATTACTGAGCACTTAGATCGATTATAAGAGCATTGGTGCTTTTCATAACAAGCATAAGACAATTAAATTACACATAATGTGATTGTTGCCATGCTGAGTCTCGATTAATTCCTTCCCTATGCGATTTGAAGCTACTAATGGCACCTGAATACAGGAAGGTGATGTTGTGGAAATTCAGATAATTTAAGTCCATTTATGATCGACTTACCAAATTAGCCCCAGCATGCCCTTTGCATCTAAGCTCCTAATGATCTCTAGAGTCAAGTCCTTGATCTTGAGGCGAAGTAAAAACAGAAGGCACAAACTATAAGCATGCCCACCATCTCTAGAGTCATTATTACTTTTTTTTTCAAAAATTATTTGTTGCATTCCCAATTTTATTATATTTTCATCATGGTGAGTGGGTTATTTGTGAGATATTCTGTGGACAGTTTGATCAGATGACAGAGATTTGCAAAAATACAATATTCCGCTTCTGAGTGGTTTACCGAACCCCAATTATTTTCTCTTTTTCTAATCTTTTACCTATAATTAGAGGAATAACTAATACCTAATTTTTCGAAAAATTTAATTTTATTAAGTGTTTTTTTAAAAACTATAGTTAATATTTTAAAAATTATGTTGTTCGTCCCCCTAAAATTTTATATTTTGTCAGACAGACAAGTATCAAGAATCTCCCTTTACATAAAATCCCTTGGTCACAATTACCTATAACAGCCAGATTTACATTCTATAGTTTTTTTTATATAAATAATATTCAAAATTACTGACAAAACCATAAAAGTAGGAAGGGATCCAACACACGAAGACTCTTTATAAAACATAAGGAGTATTAAACATGACCTAAAATAAAGATAGTCTATTACAACATTTGAGATTAGAGACTTCTGGAGCTGAAACCGCTTCAAATACTATAAAGTCCTTGGAACCTTGTAACTCCAAATAGAACTGACAAAAAATATTAACTCATGGTTAATATGAGCTTGTGGCCAAGTAATTGATAAATGCATAAGAAACTCAAGGTGGTAGTTGAAATAAACGGGAAGAAACGAAATGTGTAACTGTTTTTGACATGAGCAAATGAGATGTGCAATGTTCTCATGACCAGTGTCACTGAAAATCCCAGAATTTTTAATATTATCGAGAACGACACCTACCATGTATGTGCTCGAGTTCGAGGGACATTTGAAGATAATCAAAATTTATTAATACTCCATATAAATTAATAAAATCCAATTTACATGGATCAATTAATTTAATTAATTCATAATCGATCACATATTTACATGTGTTGATTTGCGTTTCGACCGAGCCTCCGATTAAAGGAGGTAGAATATCCTCGCTACAAATAATCACCTAACTTCGAAGTGGACATTATTCGGGAAAAAAATCTTCTACCTCCTATTCGTACCTATTTTCGGTGTCTCCACCTTTATAAATGCTAATGAAAGAGAGTTAACAAAAACTTAATTAAGTGATTTGATTTCATATTTAAATCACTTAATTATATAGTTGGCATTTATATTGAAAGAGAGTTAACAAAAACTTCTTTCTACCTCTGTTTGAGTCAGTGGAATTTAACAAGGTTCCGAACTCGATGTTCCGGAACTCACATCTTATCCATAAAATCGAGGCATCTTATGTGGAGATGAGAATATTCCAGAACCTTCCCTCCTCATCCTATTTTAGTCGATTGTGGAGTGTATTCCAACTATTGAATACCAATATTCTGAGTACGCTATATTTTAAACCCCTAAGCTATAATTAAATTATTGCTCGATTGCGAGTTACAGATGCATTTTTCAGCCGATCGACACAAGAATATATTAATTTATGTTAACCTAACATCATATTAATACATGACATGAGCGACTCTAGTAAGCCATCATAACACCTAACGCTAATCGAAGCATTTCCATATTAATTGTCCAACAATTAACATATATCTGAACTTATTATTATTTAAATGTTATAATTGGTTGTACAATCTAATTATTCAACGGACATATATTTATGAGATATAATATCTCATATTTCCAACATAGTCGTGTCAAATCCTTGTTGGGTTTCACTCGATATTGACTTAATTTGAACATTTTCCTTGGCAAAATTCAAATTTTCATGTCTTAATGCATATTACTAATTTAATATTTATGTATTTATATAAGGAGCGTTCAAACATATTATTAATACACATTATTATTTTAATAGTTATACATAATATTCGTCCACTCGAGTCTATGTATTAAAATCGAACGAGCTTAACAATGTTTTAGTTTGGGTTGAACCACAGAGTCATGCTTTCAACTCGAATCCTATATATCAAGCCTATGATTCAATTCAAGTTCGGTAAAAGGCTTAACCTTATTTATTCACTGTATTATGAATATCATGCGTATTTATATTATATTTTCCTACTACATCATGATGAACAATATTACAAACTTAAGTTCTCGAACGAGTCTCATAAAAGATGTAGACTATCTTCATCGGACATAATTATATCCAAAATTGTCAAAAGAATAATTCACTATTTGGGGTGTGCAAATAGCAATCCAATCACCACATCAAACTAATGCTGGCAGCCCCGATAACCCATTACTTGACTAATTAATCCACTCGTTAGTTAACGAATAGGGTTCAAGCACAAATTAATACTAGTTATCTTAACGACTAGGGTACTGCCGGATTCGTTATATTAACGAGTCTGAGTCCAATCGAATACTCCAATACCCGAATCCATTCGACTGCTTACTCGACGTATCGTCAGCCCATCAACCCAACCACCACATTGAAACTAGTGTCGACAAAGAAGTCGGCATCCCTCTAACACCTATCTCGATTACTCGACTCGATAGACACCATTCCGTTAGTTAGCCAATTACAATACAATACGGGTCAGCGCCGTTATATCACTACCAACTCATTATCTTCACTACCCTGGCCAAGTCGAAGAATCCGATACCCGATCCGACTCCTATCAAACTACCCGAGTATATTGCGCACTCATTAGTCAACTCTGTCAAGTTAACGAATGTGGTCGGACATCTTAACGAGTGTGGTCTCATTTAATACATTATACACGAAGTCAAGTCCAATCACTATTCCCAATACCTGACCGGACTCTACTTCATTTACTCTCGATTCGATCACCAAGCCATCTTAATAACAACCCAACCACCATATCAACCAATACGGTGCGAGTCGTGGATAATCCCCGCCGGGGCGGACTCGACGATAAATCGCTCGCTAGTTAACGACAGAATACAAAACACAAAAGTTACGCCTATTATCTTTAGGGTTTAATTTCATCTAAAAGACCGACCTTTCACGAACCTTTCAAACAAAGACTTAACTATTCAAATCTTTCAAGAAAGACCTGTGCACAGATTGACGACCTAACTTTTCAACAAAGATCAACTCTTCAAAAATCACGATACCAGAGTTTTGGGAGAGGAATCAGATATAAGGATAATTTAAATAATATTGTCAAAATAACTGATTATTCCTATATCTAATTCAACCACATCAAACATTTTCGGGCGGCGCGACAATATGGTTCTTAATTAGGAATTATTTTTGATGCCACGGAAGCTAGACATGTGGATGGACGAAGTTATTTTGATGTTATTTGACTAAATTATCCTTATAATTTGATTTTTATTTTTCGAAAATTACCACCATTATAATTTTCAAAAGTTTGTATATAAAAATGCACTCCAGCTAATTACTTGAAAGGTTACTAATAGTATACACACCAAAATAGTGTAGTAGTTGGGGTGAAATGACTATTTTGCCTCCTATTTCAGGTGTCATAGTAATCGGCGAAGCTTTTGGCTGGGCGATAAAATCAAGTTATTTCACTAACAAAAAATACTATTTCTGCGCGTGTATAGTGTCAGCCTGCTGTATCGCTTGATGATTATTTGAAACGGAGTCGCCTTAGATGAAATTAAGTGTTATTTTACGATATTGCCCAACTCATTATCTTTCATCGAGTTTGTCCAATACCTCATCAAACAATCGCGCCCCCCTCCCCCCCATTTCACTACATCAGTTGAAAAAATCTTGTAGATGGCGATATTATACGCGGTGGTAGCGCGGCGTACGACGGTGCTAGCCGAATTCAGCGCCGTCTCCGGCAACTCCGGCGCGGTGGTCCGCCGCCTTCTTGAAAAAATTCCGGCGGACTCCGATTCACGCCTCTGTTTCAGTCAAGACAGATATATATTCCACATCCTCAGATCTGATGGACTTACTTTCCTCTGTATGGCAAATGATACCTTCGGAAGTATGTATATACTAAATCTTTTTTTATGTTTAATAATGCTTCGTTCGTTTTTTTTTATTTGTCGTTTTTAGCATAGAAGATTGTACTTCTACATCGAGACTTTTTTGAAGCTTATGGAATTATCAACGAGCGAATGGTATACCGAGTAGTTTTTTTTGTTAGAAATTAATCGTATTAAAAATAACTAAACAGTTAGAGTAAGTTATACAAAGAAAATATAATATGTTTCCAACTAAAGTAGAACCCGAACCCGAACCCGAGTCCTCCTTATGAAGCTTGGTTCAGATGAGACAGACTACTGTTGAAGCCATGGGTGGTATAGTTTCTAATAATTGTTGTCATTTTACATTTTGAATTTACTTTTTGATTATTTTTTATTTTCATTAATCTATGTGGAAATGGCTAGAACTAGGAATACAAATAAAAAACATGGAGAGAGAATTTATTACATGTATCCCAAAAAGTTGTCCAGTTTTGGATTTTGATGGTTGGAATTAAGAAAATTTGTTTGATTAATTGTTACATGTAAGTTTGAACTAAAAGTCATCACAAGTATTATTAAAATATTTTGAAGATGGCATTTTTGATATATATATATATATATATATATTTATTACCTGTGTCCCAAAAAGTTGTCCAGTTTTGAATTTTGATGGTTGAAATTAAGAAAAATTGGTGTGGTAATTGTTACATGTGACTATGTACTCCAGATATTCATGTTAGTTGTAAAATAGATTAATTTCACCAGCTTTTTGTATGTTTAATATTACCCATGTCCTAAAATGATCGTCCAGTTTTGAATGTTAATACCTTTGGAAGTATGTATAGACTACATATATTTCTATGTTGGATATTACCAGTGTTCCAAAATGATCGTCCAGTTGTGAATTTTGATACCTTTGGAAGTATGTATAGACTACATATATCAATGTTGATCCAATTGTGAAATTTTTGATAATTTTGGAAGTATGGGAAGTAGACTATATTTATTTCAATGTTGGATATTACTAGTGTTCCAAAATGATCGTCCAATTGTGAATTTTGATACCTTTGGAAGTATGTATAGACTACATTTATTTATATGTTGGATATTACTAGTGTTCCAAAATGATCGTCCAATTGTGAATTTTGATACCTTTGGAAGTATGTATATACTACCTATTGACCTATGTTTAATACTGCCTATGTCCCAAAAAGTTGTCCAGTTTTGGATTTTGATGGTTGAAATTAATAAACTCTGTTGTGTTAATTTTTACATTAATTTTGACTTGAATCAAGCTATTTATGTTAATATTAAATAGTTTTTACATAAGTAGAATCAAATGAGCCCTCCCCGAGCCTCTTATGTGTCTCTTAACCGCTAAGCCAATTCGATGTTCATGTTAATATTAAAATATGTTGAAAATGGTATTTTTGATATATTTCTCAACAAATATTGTTGTCCTTTTACTACGTTAATTTTGAGTTGTATTATTGAATTGAGAATCTTTTTACTGAATTCTTAGTTAATAGATTGAAAGTTTGGATCTTTTTTGAGTCTTAATAAATAATCTCGAAATGGATCAGTTGACCAGTTGTATATTTTTCTATAATGTTTAGTTGAAGCATTTAATTCGAATAGTTATAATGTTGATTATAGTGAAGTAACGAGAGTTTAGTGAATATGAGTTAATATGAGTTTGACATATGAAAGCCAGAGTTGTTGCCTTATCAGAGTCAACCATGGGAAAATTAGTGAATATTGTTTTTTAAGGATCAAATGACGTATTTTGAGGTAATGTGCATCTATCCCTCAAAATTGTATCAGGGAATTTATTTATGTGAAATATTATAGTCTAGACCATGAGGTTTATCTACAAAAGTATGATATACGAATGGATGCACATGATTATAAGTAGATGGTGGCCTACTTTCCCTATGAACCTAAAGTTATGAATGGTTGAATGAAAAGGTTATATTTGAGGTTGGAGAAGGAGGACCATCTTATCCTCTGTTACAGGTCTTTTTAATCTATTTTATTTGAACTACTGAGGATAATATCTGTATTATTTGTATTTTTAACTGTGTCCTGCATTGGCAGGGAGAATTCCATTTTCCTATTTGGAGGATATTCACATGAGATTTATGAAGAAACTATGGGCGTGGTTGCTTGTTCAAGCTACGCTATGAATGATGAATTTTCAAGGGTCCTGCATCAGCAAATGGAATTCTTTTCAAGTAATCCGAGTGCCGATACTCTGACCCGTATGAGAGGTGAAGTTGGTGAGGTAAGTGCTCTTCACTACATCATGCTAGCTTCTTCAAGACTTCAACTTATCTTTGTTTTGATTGCTAAATTTGATGGCCGTTGTACTATTTCCATAAGCCTTTTCACTATGACTAATGGATGCGGTTGAAGGAAGAGACCTGGGGGATGGGTGGGAAGTTTGGTCTAGTGAAAGAAGAAAATTTTTGTGGGACTGGTCAATTACGGTTTCCAGTCAACCGGTCTTATGGCTTTAATTCTGTCTCACTACAACTCCGGTTATCGGTTACCGAGAATTTTATAGGGTGGTCGAGCGAGGCTTGCTAGGATTACATAACTGGAGTACAGAGTGCTAAATATTTCTTTAATGTGTTAACTGGAGTACAGAGTGCTAAATATTTCTTTAATGTGTTATCACAGAGGTAATGCTGTGTACAATCTGACACCCCTATTTAGCGGCATTGGGTCATGTTGTTGGTTTGTTATGTTTTATTACAGAAGTCCTTGCTTAATGTATCTAAAGGTGTCTAGACTATAAGCCGTCTTCATATAAAATCAGCTTTAGATGGCCTGGGAGTTTAATGGTCACAATTGTTTGTTTTCCCCAGACCATGCTACCAACTACGAATAAACCTGTGGAATGCAAGATTTCAGTATTTCCAAAATATTTTGATTATCATGCTCTTATTCATATTAGTTCATTGCTGCTTAGTTCATCTTTAGTGGTAATTTTTATATGATATGTTTTTGTATCTACGATATCAACTCCTCTGGTTTGGTATTCAGTTGCGAACCATCATGGTGGATAATATTGAGAAGGTATTAGAAAGAGGTGACAGGATTGAGCTTCTTGTTGATAAAACAGCAACGATGCAAGACAGTACTTTTCACTTCAGAAAGCAGTCAAAGCGGTTGCGAAGAGCTCTTTGGATGAAAAATGCCAAGCTCTTGTAAGTCATATAACTTCATAGTTACCATAAAGTGATTTGTTACAGTAGAGTATTCATGCAAGTAATTCAAAAGCAATATGAAGATAATACTGAAGTTGGCAGATACCTTAATAACGTGATTGCATTGCATGCATCTGTTTTAATTGTTCTTCTTTTAGTGAAATCAGAAACGTCATTTAGGCTCCTCCCCACCCTTTTTTGGGTGGAAAATGTCAAGCTCATGTGAGTGATATAATTGCATAGTCCTCTTGAAGTGTTTTGTTACAGTAGAGTATTCATGCAAGTGATTCTAAAGAATTATGTGAATAAGCCAAAGTTGTCAGGTACCTTAATAACGGGGTTGCATTGTCTACATCTGTTCTAATTGTGTTCTTTTGGTGAACTCAGAATTGGCCTTTAGACACCTTCCCTACCATCATTTGTTTGTGGCGCAACAGAATCTAAAGCCATATTTTTTCTATGCGAAAGCGATCACCTCGTCCATTGAAACCAGATAATAGTCTTCCTTATCCTCTGACCCAGGAGTCAGCAGTAGATTTTAAGAATCAGGAAAGAGTAAAGACAAAAGAAAGAATCTTGATAGACTGGCAGTTGCGGCTCTGACCCTCTTTGTACTTGTGTATTACTGTTGTTTTGCTAATTGTGTGCACCAGGTTTGGGGGGGGTTGTAATTTGCCTTTGGGGCCTCTGGGTTGGTGGTCTAGATTCATTTAGGCAGTTGAGAACTATTCTTTATAGATGAAATTGCAGTTCCTGCCAAAACTTCTTTCTATGGCTATAACCCTCCACACCCCTTTCATTGGTGATATTCACATCTAACACCCTTGGGTCCCAGGGAAGAACTGTAACTACTTGGGCAATTTGTTGTTCTAAGTGGGTCTTCATTAACTTTTATTCAATTATTTCTTGATTTTTATTTGAGGAAATAAAGCAGAGAAAAGGGAAACATCACAACAAGCAGCAGCAAGTTAATTAAATTCTAATATCTGAAGTTTTAGTATGTTCTTACCCTATCATATTTTTGTTCTTGACAGGGTCGTGTTAACATGCTTGATAGTTCTTCTATTGTACATTATAATTGCTGCTGCATGTGGTGGCATGTCACTACCATCCTGTAGAAAATGAAAACCTTATGAAGGCTTGCTATAGGCTATTTTCCAATTGTTATGTTGGGGGCAGTCTCACATACGTCTTGGTTCAAGCGTTGCAGAATTTCCGGCAATATACTGTGAAGGTGTGAACGATCTCAAGTATCTTAATAAATCAGTCAGGAGCTGTTTACTTAGTGTATGAATAGGCATGAGAATCCCCTATTGAAGCCTCTTTCCCCCCCTCCCATTTTTAATCTTATTCCCTCTCGTTTCTGTAAATGTTAGTTCTGTGTGATATTTCTAGTTACTGTTTTTTTAACTGAGAATCTTGTAGCATTTATTAATATTGTAGTTGGATTTGGTTATTGTCATGTAAAGAGGCTCCTACCTGGGCAATGGTTGAACAGATTCTTGTTCCTACAATTCAAGATTATCTTTTTTTTTTTCTATGCATAAGTTGTTTATTGATTTAATTATTTAAGTACTAGTTTGACTAATGATACCAACAGTCACCAGTTATATATGAAGCAGTGGTTGCTTCACGAGGCATTGAATTTTCCTCCATAATTGACATCCAGAAGATGTAAGAATAGAAAAATAGAGGAGAGAAGGGGGAGTTAAATGACTACGGAAAATATGTAACAGGGTATGGAGCTATGGCAGTAGAAGTTGATAGCTAGAATGACCAGTTTTACAAGTAGTCTTTAGATTATACAACTCAATGAGGCTTTTGGTTTTGATTCGTCTTAGCTTTAGGCTTCCTTATTGTCATTTGGAGACAAAGGAAGAAATCCATATTCTGCAGCTTCAGGACCAGGAGGTGGCGGCTTTGATATCTGATGGTTCCAGCCTGGTAAAATGGAACGATGAGGGGTGTTATCCAATTGTAGTATAGGTTTTGTCTCGATTGATGGATGGTAAATCGTGGCAGATAGTGTTTTATCAGCCATTAGAGCAAGTGAGGGAGGTTTCTGTATCTGGTGATAATTAGTGTAAGCTGCTTTGGGGATGATTGGGCATTTTGTAGGAGGATTGGCTGGGGTAGAGGCAATTGGGGGATGTTTAGCTATTTTTGGTGGAGGATTATATGTTGGGGTACTTGGTTTTGGGAAATTTTTTGGTATATTTGGTGGAGGATTGGCAGCGGGTGCGCAGGATTTTGGAGGGTGTTTAGGTATTATTGGTGGGATGACGGTATCGGTGTACAGGCTGGGGATGCTTTAGGTATTTTGGGGAGGATCAAGGTTGTGCCGTAATTTTGGTGGATTTTCAAGACCGGTTTCACGGGGGTTAGTAATTAGTGGTGGTGTTATGGTTGGAGGTGGTGGAAACAAAAGTAATGTAAGGTGATTTAGAGTAACCGTGGAGATGGCGGAGGTGATACAACTAGAGACTTCGTGGTGGTGGATATATGGAATCGGGAGAGCACTGTAGACAAAAGCTTAGATGGTTTAGGGCTTTTGGGAGCCGCAATGTGGGAGATGGGCGGAGGTGATACAACCGACAATGGACGCAGCATGGCTGAGTCGCATGGGCGCGCTGTAAACAGCATGGATGGTGAAGCGTGGTTTAGAGCCACAAACATGCGTAAATGGTGGTGCGATGCAACCGTGAGGTGACGAACCGACTTGGCGCCAAGTGTTATTTTCGAAATAATGAAAGGCGTCAGAACAGCATGATGGCGGCGTGGTTTAGGATCCGCAATGTGCGAGACGGCGTGGAGGCGATAATTGGATCATGGTGGTGTTATTTTTGGAGTCGGGAACCTGTGCGCGTGTGGGATGGTGATGGTGGTTTAGTAAAGAACCGGTGTAGATGGGCGGAGGCGATGATTCGATCAGCGGTGGTGATGCTGGTTGAGTTAAGGATAACTACAGAAAGAGTCAAGGTGGCTTATGAAATGTGAATAGTGAGATTTATGAGCGATACAACCGACACGCGGTGTTACGGTCGGAGTTGGGGCGGAGCATGCCAGAACAAAGCGTAGACGGGTGAAGGTGGTTTAGGAGCCGTAACAGGAAGAGATTGTGGAGGTGATGCAATTGGACTTGGCAATGGTGTTATTTTTGGAGTTGGTGGAGTGGCCTTGTAAACAGGAGTAGGTTGTGAAGGTGGTTTAGGAGCCGCAACAGGCGGAGATGGTGGAGGTGATGCAACTGGACTTGCGGTGGTGTTATTTTTGGAGTTGATGGAGTAGCCTTGTAAACAAAGCGATGTGGTTTGTGAGCAAGAATGCGGAGACGGTTGAGAGACGAATCGATTCTCATGGAGCACCAGAAATGGGGGTGGGGATTTGTGAAGACTGCTGGCCAGAGCAACAGGCGGAGATGTTACAACTGGACTTGATGGAGTAGTAAAACCAGGCGTAGATGGTGAAGGTGGTTTAGGAATAGTACCAGGCGGAGGTAGTAGAGGTGATACGGTTGGACTTGGCGGAGTAGTAAAAGCTGGTGGTGATTTTGATATTGGCGGATGAGGATGATGCCATGGCCAATCTTTCCCCCAGTGAGAGGGATGGCACAGAAAATCAAAGAAACAGAAATGCAATTCTGCTTGGAAATCTTTAGCACTTGAAGGGATGAACTCATCAACATCTGCTAAGACAACATTTGCAATCTATATCGGTGTTTGTATACATGGTCATTCTTCAGAATAACTGAGGCCTCAAGATAAATACAAATGAAAATTTCTATCAATAATTTTTTGTATGTAAAATGAATAACCATAAAAATTTAAAATCAATTTCATTCAATATACTATTCGAACATTCATCGCTTGGTCGCAAAAAATAAAAATATTCATTTAAAATTGAAATTCTCCCGACATTTCTCAAGAAATCATCAATCAACTCTTCAGAACTAATTTTCTCCAAAAATTATTCTTATTGCTATCACCGCTAACTCATTAAGTCTTTCCCGAACATCAAGCAACGCATTTAGGGACTTTTAACAACTTCAAATTTTGAAAAGTTTCGTCAGTGACGCAACAAGAATAATTTAATAATAACAATATTTTATAAACAATAACGTGATTGGGCAAACAATAATCTAATTGAGCCTAAAATTTCAAAATGTCAACATTGCCCATCTTTCCTTCAGGCAATAATTCTCTAAGCAATTTTAACTTCACGTGTAATTCATCACCATCAATATCGATCAATTAATTATCCGTGGCTGCAGATTATGAAGATTAGTGCAATGACCTTTGCACTCTTATCGTCAAAAGATTGCAACTTGTCGTATGAACAAGAAACCAAAATATTTTCATATCACGATATTGTTCAAATCTTTTATCGAAATAAACAATCAAGCTGATCAACAATATAGATGAAGTAATTCACTCGAATGACTCTCCTCCGATAACGCGAAGCATCATTAGTACTTTCATCAAAATATTTTTTCTACGAATTTCTCTGTCTGGGGAAAAACTGGATCAACATTCATTTCAAAGAAGAATCTTAGCTATAACAAAGAGTATCCGAAAAACCGCTTCATATTTTTCAAAATAAGAAATCAATCCTTTCACTTGTGTAATTGCAATATCAATGATCATATCCTTTGATTGAAGTTGTTTGCTAACTATATCGGTTGGGCCAGTTAACACCTCATACCAAATGACATCGACATCAAAACTCAAAGTCTCTAAGCTCATCGATTGTTAATGATTGCTTCACTCTAATTTGTGAATCACTACCGGCTTCTACAACTTAGTAAAAGCTTCCTCGAATGTCTACCATTTGAAATCTTATAGCCTCGAACACTATCAATACGACTCCCAACGAGTACCGACAATGACTTCTAAGAGTCAAACCCTTCTACATTATCTTCAAAATACCCATCGCTAGTAGAATTTTGCAAAAAATTGTAAAATAC
This sequence comes from Lithospermum erythrorhizon, assembly GCA_019722365.1. NCBI lineage: Eukaryota > Viridiplantae > Streptophyta > Magnoliopsida > Boraginales > Boraginaceae > Lithospermum > Lithospermum erythrorhizon. The sequence goes on along the minus strand of JADFUC010000954.1, from coordinate 1,732,633 downwards.
GCTAGGCTAACTCCAAAAAATCTTTTAGCTTTTTACTAGAAGTGTTACTATATCACACAAAGCAATTTAGGCTATGACAAAGTAAAGAGAGTATAAAATGCCTAGATTTTATCTAAGTCTTTTTGCACACCTTGATGTTTTCCTTTCATGTTTGATCCGTTATCATAACCTTGACCTCTTACATTGTCTAAGTCAAGACCTAAAGCCTCTAGTTTTTACAATAAAGTATCAAATAATCCTTGCCCAGTTGTATTATTCACGTTTAAAAATGATTCTTCCACAATAACATTATTTGAAGAGACATCCACATATCTTAAAACCAAAGTCATTTTCCTCTTAACGACAATCAGGGAGCGCAATCAAGAATCACAGAGAAATACTTGGCTTCTTTTATCTTCTTGATGATTTCACATTTAATCTTAGAAGATAGTAGAAGTATTAACTCATTTTGAATGTTATGTCCAAGATAATGGTATTTAAGCTTCATCATTTGTACCAGCTTAACATGCTCTTCAACGACAAGCAATAAACTTTGCTAACATCTCAATCAAGCCCAAAAATTCTCGCATTACTTTGATATAACTTCATTAGTACCACTAAATAATTAGATTTTTTTGCGAAAAACTTCAAACGAAACAATTTCGCTAACATATTCCTTCCAATGCCCTTCTCCTTTCTAGTTGTTTTTGAGCCGTTTATCAATCGCCTATTCCCGATTAAATCTTAAACGCAACTCATACCAAGTAGGGGTATATTCTTCAATTGTTCCACACTTTTTTCATGTTTTGATATTCTGTGAGCTACAATGACCAATCCTCAAACCTTCATTAAGCAATTTTAATTTTTCAAACGCTTTATAAAAATAGTTTCAAATAAAAAACAGTAAATACTCCTATCAAGCTCTGAATACAAGCCACTCTCTATCAATTATAACTTTAATTATGTACTTACATCAATTAATTGATGAACGAATGGTGAAATTAAATAATTGATTCAATTTTAAATTCAATAATTATAATAGAGTTTCAACCTGACACGAATTACCACTTTTGTGATGTGGTATCAAAATAATGTAGATTGATTGATTGAATAGAAATTGAATAGAGTAATAGACATAGTACAGTAGTTGGCTCATGGCTGAATTCACTGTAGAGAGGTCCTGAATTCATTGTAGAGAGCCGGACCTTAGTTTATTAGTTTACGCTGGCTCACGCGGTGCCCCCTTTGCAGCTGAGGCCCTGCTCTATAACTACGGGAACATGTAGAGTCGGAAATTTTATTTGCACATGATCTTTCCCAAACAAGATACCAAACCCCAATAAACTGACAATGATGATGATGATGAGAACAATGAACCAATTACAAAATTTATAAAAAAAACAAAAGGATAAAGTATAAAAACCTAAATTGAATAAATATTCTATGCCTCATTTATTTAGCATTTTCAAATAAGGCTATCAAAAGACCCTTTATATTTTGATTATGCAAATAAGACATGAAACACATCCTATATGGTTCAAATTATGAAATATGACAACTTATGAACACTGAATCTTAGTTTCTCAGGTTATATATTACCTACCGCTTCCACAATACAAGGCAAAACTAAAACATATGCCCACTAGATAAAAATCATTAAAACATAAAAGATAAAAGCACACACTCACATCAAATATAACCAAAAATAATTATCACAAAGACTCAACAAAAGAATATGAATTAAAAAAAACATATTAAGTATCATAATGGCCATATACTAGTAAGAAGAAGTGGTTCATCAATGACGATGTCAGGAAAATTCTTAGGAAGTGATGTTGGAATAATAAGTTGGTCGGTATTTACTGACGCTGATGGTAAAGTGCTTTTCGAAATATTCCAAATTTAAATTGGTCCGGGAATGTGGATATTCTTTTGCTCAAGTTAGAAGTCAGAATCTATAAATAAAATTCAAGCAATTTGTCATTATTAAATCATGTTTTGTTAATCATCTGAGGTTTCAGTTTAAGCTTAGTTTGATATTGATTCATTCACCTTAATAGAAGACTATGATGGGAGGTATACGATTGAGCCATGAAAACATGTTGGTCTACAAAACATGATCCTATTAATGCACTTTGTCGGTACGACAATAATACCACGCTATGGGCTAAATCCAGTTACGAAACCATACTTTGGCCGCATGCAGGTCTTTATGTACATTTACGTGAGGTCAAGCAGTTTATGTGGTCAATCACTTGTCAGCAATCACTCAGTACTGCCTACTGCTCGTGGGGTTTGAAAATCAACGATGTATGCGAGGAGTAAGAATTTTCACGTGTGAAGATGGTATAAATGTTGACAATACCCAAGATGTTTGTTCATTGGTTAAAGGAAATGGACCTCTTAACTTCAACATTTCAATTGATACTCCATCTTATATTAACAACTTCATCCACTCATACAAACAAATGAACAAGATGTGGTTTACTTATTCATTGTCTGGGAGGAGGCATTTTTAGATAAATCATAAATATGTTTCAGAGCTTAATATGAAATCCGTTAAGAGTTTGAGGTGCAGTCTTGGCGTTTTGTGCAACACCAACCTTAAAAAAATCTTGAATGAATCAAGAAAGAGCAAAAGAACAATCAATACTCACGCTAAGTGTGTATATGTTACTGAAAAGCAAGTTCATGACCTGTAGACATTGATCAAATTTTCTAAACGTTTACTACGAAACATTCGAAAATTTTCTATTTTTGAATTTATAGAAACGAAACGTTAATGTAATTTTAAAATATTGTTTCAAACAAAACGCAATATTTATGTTATTGTCTTAGATTATGTGATTTTCTTTTATGTTTTGTTAGATAATATCGCGTATTATTATTTTGAGATAAATATTGTAGAGTGTAGAATTAGAATTTGTTACTTTGCAATATCAATTTGAGATTGAGTAGATTAGAATTTGTTGTTTTGAGATTATCTTCTACTAGATAGAAGTCTCAATATATTATGACTCAAAAATTTTCCAACGTGCGAGATAATTACAATTGTACATTAATCTCCTTCCTAATTGAACATATATATATTCAAATAATATTAATTATGAAAATATTTTATTTCAAAGTCAAAATTTTCATTAAAATTTATTTCAAGCATTTTAAATTACATAATATTGATTTTAAAATATTTCTCTTTTTATTTGTAATTCTAGTTACCTAGGTTGAATATTTATATTTTTTTATGTAATATTTAAATTTATAAATATATTTTTAGTGTATATGTTATCTTAATTTTTCAAGATTTTATATTATTTTTAAATGTTCATAATATTTCAAACATTTCTTATTTTTATAATTCCGAAAATAAAAATTTGAACCTTGGTAATGATATTGTTACATCCAAATCTGTTATGATTACATAAGGTACAATCACTTGTGTATAAGGTATGTGTATACATAAATATAGTTTGTTTGACCATATCAATCTCGAATTATTAATAGGTTATTGATAGGACTAAAATGTTTATGTTTTAAACACCCAACGATCAATGGTATATTTCTCAAAACACGAAAATCAAAGGGTAAATGAAAGAAACATATGATCAAATCTATATTTTGTTCAAAACTAACGGATTATAACTCATAATATCGAAGAACTATCTTTTGTAATGGAAGACCCATAACTATCATTAGTTGGGTAATGACCTGTAAACCACGACAATCAAGGATATCGAACACCTATCTCAAAACATTGCAAGCAGGCAGAATATATTTGGTACCAAGTATCCTTAATTTCTACAAAATTATAATTATGTAACTTAAACTTATGTTCAAATTTATTTGCCCAATATCTCATTTTTAAGCTGCAAGATCGAACCTTTTCTCCAGTCTCCACTGTGGCAGAAAAATTATTGACCCATTTAACAGGATATGGATTTAAAAATGTGGAAATACATTGAATAGTATTGTAAAGAAATCAAAGGTATGAGGTACGAATATAATTCCTAGTTTTGTTGACAAATTATTAAAATGATACTAACATAATGTAATATGTCTGATGCATATTCTGCATGCTTCATAGTATTATTTAAACTATTTATATTTGTTATTTGTTCAATGTTACCTTCCTTTTGCTCAGCAGCACCCGCAAAGCCAAGTTAGCAGCATCTTCTGCCACTTCAAATTTATATTTGAAAATCCTACACCGTAATCACTAATAATTGTGATACCGACAATTAATCTGATCTCGCCCAAGATACTACTTGTCATGAATGATTAGGAATTATGTCTCTAAACAATTCTTCAACCCAAGCAATCAATTGACAATCAAAAGAATTTAAATACATAAATAAATAGAGACAAAATTTATGTAGGTTCATCCTAATGTGGAGTTACATCATATTAGTGATGCATATCTCTTATTCCTCAACAAGATTACAAGAACACTATAACTATCTAAGTTCTAATTACAAGCTCTATCTCTCAATTAAGTGCTTTGTTATAAATCAAACCTCAAATTACAAGTTCTCACAGCACTATAATCGGCTGACTACGGTTCGTACACCTTGTTTTAATGATGACTCTAAACATTGATTTACTATCATCATGTGCGCTCAAGTGTTTATTCCATAGACATGTTAGAAATGTGCTTCTGACGTGAAAGTTGATAGTCATATCAAAGTAAGCACAGCATCAAGCATATCAAATAATAAATTTAAACGTCACCTGGCCGAAAGATGTCTCTTGTCATCGGGAAGGAAATTAAGGCCAAGCCGCGATGACAGAAGATCAACCACCCAATATTCATTGAGACTCAAGCTTAAGAAAAGAATGACGTTGAAGACGAAGAGTCGATCATTCACCAACCATGAAAGGACCAAGTAATGTAAGAAGAGACAACGAAGAATCGAAGCATCGAGTTAAAGCCTGAGCTTAGGTAAAGTTTCATGGCTCAACCTTTACTTTGCTTTTCTTCTTTGATTCGATCAAGAGTTTAAACGAGAAAGATTTTGACAAAACGTTTACCAAAATATTTATATCTTAAAATGATATTTGTCAAAATAAGAAATTTCCAAGTTTGGATCTTATATTGTTCTTGTTTGATTGCCGGACAATCAATTCAATCTTAATGTAATGACTTCGTCATTTAAGTAAGAATCGGATTCAATCAAGTGCTTAAATCAAGCTTGAAACAGAGTCCATCGAGACCTCCATCTAGCCCCCTATAGCTCGACGGTAGTCTCGGATTTAATCGCAAGGAAGCTCTCCTCTTGGCTTCATTGAAAGATGAGCACTCGCTGAAAAGAGGTCAGTGAGCTCTCAAATCTGCATCGAGTGCTCTCATCGTGTGCCCTGTGTCACGATGAGGCACTCGATGAGTTATTTGACTTATTCAATCAATATTCATCGAGACCTTCATCGAGGACTTTGGCACTCGATGACGCTCTCGATGAGCTTACAGAATGCAATCGTGTTGGGGTTTATCGTGACCTTTATCGGGTCAGCCGACCACGCTGGTCTCAAGCGGTGCGATTTTTAAACCGAATTTTCATCAACTATAAAAGGAACCCACCTCATTTTAGAAACCTTCTTTTTCCATTATCCAAAAATATCAATCTTGAATTTATTCAAAGCAAAAGTCATCTCACTCACTTATACATTTCAATCTTAATTTGTGAAGAGATTTCCATTGGTGCCTTAATTTGTAATACTCTTTATTCATCCATTGAGGGATTTATTATAAAAAGAGTTCTTTCTTTAGAAAGCGCATTTAATTGGGCTTGAAACTAGTTGCTTCTAGTCGTAGCTAAGGTTTGCTTAAGGTCAAGTTGACCTTGAACGCCATGGTGTATTCCTAGGTTGCTCTGAGGAGATTCTCTAAGGGTTTGCCTAGAAGCGAGCTGTGTGTATAGTGGGTTGCTAAAGGTGTATTTTGAGTTACTGCTCAGACGCCACGAAAGTGGTGAACCCCTGTGATATTATACAAGAGGTTACTTTTCCAAACTCCGAGGTCGGAAAGCCAAGGTCTAACATTTTGTTTGTCAAGTCACATATCGTTGTGTATCTTCTCTATCCCTACTCTATTTACTTATTGTCAATTTATATCATTATTGTTGTTAGAAATTGATAATTGGTAATTTGTGTTGTTGATTGTATAATAGTGTGATTTGATATAAGGTTTAAGTTGATTTGGGAATAGTCTATTAGCCTTGTTAATTTCATTAATCTTGCTATAACTATTTACTAACTTAAAAATCGATAAAAAAATTCAACTTTATACCTTATCCTAATTCATTTCCCTTAAAATTGTATATAATCTAACATTCAAAACTAAAGATAATCTCTCTATTCTTTTCCCTCTATTTGTTCCTCTCACTAGGCACAAAAATAGAATCTCAAAGGCTTTCTCTAGCACACCCTACGTGCATAAGATACACAAGGAAATACTACACAAGAAAAGATATTTAAGTTTCGCTAATAAATTTAAAGTAACTATTTTTTCTTAAAAAGGCACATTAATTATCTCCAATTGTAATTAATTATTTTCCAAAAATCTCAAATAGATAATAAATCATTTATCCAATACGATTCGGTATGCTGAATCTAGCAACTTTTCTAACCTTTCCTTTTCGTATTGTTTAATTATTTCCTTTATTTCCTTAATGCAATGCTTTTAGAATAATGGTCTAAATTTTTCTACGTGATTAGTATTCACATGCACAACAATTAACACTACCAAAATCGTCGCATCTATATGCATCAATAACATCATAACAATCTTCGAATTTAAATTAATTAAGAGAACTTCACAACTCAAAAACCTTATTATACAGAAGGAAACGCCTATGACATATAGAGGGAGTAGTTCAATTATCGATATGGGACGTGTCACTTGAACACTCTTCCTCACGTATAACCTTAATAATCCTCTTTGAAGGCATTATACTTCGCCTGCATTCATCCGAATTTTAATATTAGCGGGTTACACGTGCCCTCATTACCATGTGGTTGGCTCTGATACCATGTAAAATTATGATAATCTTTGTCCTGATATTATGGATGAAGTTTACAATATATCCTGATATAAACCTAACGGACTTATAATACTAATACAACAAAGTAAATTTATGGATAATAATAATAATACATCCATAATAATGTGCTATCCCTATGACTGCACTTTTGCAGACCTTCCCAAATAAAAACTCGAAGACCCATCTGAATACTATTATCAAGAACACATTTTTTCACACTGCATTAACACATGTAGAATCTAATTCAACCTGAATACTTGTTAGAGATGTAAACGTATATGTATGTTGATACCTATCAGTTTGAATATTGTGTCATTAGTTACCATATCAGTGTAGGTTTTATATTATATACATTATAGACCCATTAGGTTAGATGTGTGATTTGTATATAAACCATAATGATGTGTCGTTAATAGAGACTATGAGACTTAACCGTCAATTGTCTTCCCCGAAGCATAGCTCAACTAGTAATGAACTGTAATGCTGGGCATCAGCAGACGTATCCCTTTCCTTTTCATGAATGCTAGCCTCGAATGCCATGTTGCTCGAATTGTATTCAGTTTCAAGTAAAGCGAAACTCTAGCTCGATCAATCGGTACACATCTCGAGATTACCTCTATAATATCCTAATATAAAAACTCGAGGTCATAATGGGTGATTCGCTTCATTAATTTTATCAATTGTCTTCCGTCATGTATATTCACTAACATTTCTAAATTGCACCTCTTGAACAACATGGATTGAAGTCATATCATGACCCAAAATAAGGGACTTAATGGTGGACAATTATTTCTATATTGTATTTTATTTTTCCATAAGTAATTATCTCTCATATTTTTAAGTCGGCATTGAACATTATTCTCTTCTTTTGAACTCCAGCCAGTCAACAAGTAACACCCACCTCCTATTAAGAACCAAAATTAGTAGGTAGTTTGAATAGCATGTTTCTTGCTATATATTACAATCACATCTTCAACTTATTAGTACACTATCCGTGTAATTGGAAAGATAACTTTAACAAACTTATCAAGTTAGGTTTTTGTTTGGCAACTAATGAAATATCTATAGGTCCAAATCCTCTAAAATCTAGAGTTAGCCCTCATTTCGAGAGGATGGTACCAATACTTTGAATGATTCGAGCCTATTACGGTAACAATTCTCAGCCTAAGCTAGTTTTTAGTTCCTAGTGATGAAGCAAGTAGAAGTGAAGGCTGTATAAATCAATGGTCTAAGATTGCTTAGTAAAAGAGTGAGCATTTGAAAATCTAGTGTGTCATAGATTAGGATATATGATGATTTAAATCTTGAAATATTATAGTATGAAAGAAAATATATAAGAATATGAAATTTTGAATGCTAGATTTAATTGATGGACACAACTGAAAAACACAAAGTTAACTTAAGCAAATACTTCACGTGCGATTATATATAAAATGGTCGGTCATTGCTCACCTCACTTGTTTATGTTGATATAAGCCAAAGTAATTTTTTTACGGAGTATCTCTTAAACAAACATACTTTCCGATTCATTTTAATTAAAATTTTTATTTTCGTGTCAAATTAAAACTTTGACTTACACTACTTTTTATTTATTATTTTGTTGAATATAAATTAATACCATTTGACTCATTTTCAAACCATATTTATGATGAGAATATTATTTTAATTTTATTTCTATAATATCATTTTCATTAATTCATGAATAAAATTTATTTTAACCAAAACGGATTTAAATCAAGGCAAAAAAGGCTTTGGTAAATGATTATTTTGGGGTGGTTGAAGATGAGAAAGATTTTGGGAATAGAATATGTAAATGATTTTGATGAATTTAGTGAAATTTGTAATCAACATTGATAATGTTTTGAGAAAGAAGATGAAAATTGTTAGTTGAGGAAGATGAACAATAATTTTATTTTGAATGGACGAAAATATCTCATCGAATGACCAAAAAATGAATGATTTTTTTAACATAACGGAGGAAATGGACTCAAGTAGTTTGATGTGAGTCTTTATGAATTTGAGGAATAATTTGAATCGAAGTACTACGAATGATAAATAAATGAAACTCGAGCGACGCCGAAAACCATCAACCATAAATTAATATGGCTTAATTTCATCTTCAGTGACCGACCTTTACCAACCTTTCAAATAAGAATTAAACTTCTCAACCTTTCAAGTAGGCACCTGTGATACATTTTTGACATTTGAACTTTTTAAATCACAGACTGTATTTCTTTCAAGCACTCAAATCAAATTTTAGAAGCCGGTAATTTAATCAAACAACATTCAAATAACTCACCTGAACTTATTCGAGCAAGCATCTCGAACTTTTTATCCCCACCACTACCCTACCTCACAGACTTATCAAGGTTCCCCCTCTTCTCAGAACTATCGAGCTATCAAAGATCCCGCCTTTGATCAAAAAAATCACATAAAATAATGAAAATCACAAAGAACAAAAAACTCATAATTCAAAAATCAAGAATCGTTGGACCAAACAACTCGCTTGACTCATTCAAGAAAATAGGGGTGAAATATAGAAACACGAGATGCGAATAAATTGGCCAAACGAAGAAGATTTGGATTGTTTATCGAGTTGCTAAATGACATGCTTCCATAAAATGCAAAATGCTTCTAGATTGAATAATTCCATGGATTTTCAATGAAAAAATTGAAGAAAACAGTATTATTCAATATGCCATTTGTGAAGTTCTAGGTATATAAAAATAGAGAATAAAGATATTAATAAGGTACACTAAAAATATATAAATAAGATTATTACGCCCATTAATATACTTCATTTTCATGTAAGTGGGTTTTACTATAGAAGGGACAATAAGATACTGGGTACCAAAGAAAAAATACCATATAAAAGCTCAAGCCATTATTAAATAAGCTCACGCTAGTTTATTTAACGTCAAGCCACCAAATCATTCCTTCTAAAATTGATTAAGATTCGAATCCTCACGATTTTAAAAAGTTCAAGTATTAAAACGCATCATACGCGCCTACTTTACATCGGTAAATTCAAGCATTCTTATTCAAAGGCCGACAAAATACGAGACGCCTAGATAAAATTAGCCCAATTAATATTGCTTCATACAAACTTTTATTCTGCGGTAATGCTGTACCTAATGAATAATCATATCATTATTATTGCAAACAAACATGTACCTAATCTACAATATGTGTCACACTAGTATTATTATTATTATGATCTTATTAATAATTCCTCGCATGTACAAAGAATATATGATGATGACTATATAATATTTACTCAAATATTAAGAAAAGAATCACACTAAGTATTAATATAACCAAAATTATTATAAAAAGAAACAAAGCTCTTCTTCTTGTTCTTCCTTTTTGTTACACTCACAATCTTTCAATTCTTCAAATGGTCACCATTTGAGTACTCATCAAGGTCTAGTTATCTCTTCTTATTATAATCTCATAATTATTTGTTTTAAAAAAATTGTTTGTTTTTGAATTTTGATGGTTCGATTGTTAAATTTTGTACTCAAATATTTTTATTTTATTTTTTTATATGTTGTATAATGTTTAGTGTATTATATGTCAAAATACAGTAATTTCAACATATGTTACAATTTATATGGTAATTTTAGTTTAGATCAAAGTTATATGAGTTAATTAAGATTACCTTAATTTTGACTGCTAAAAATCAAATTAGACTATTTTGTTGAAAATGAATGTTGTTAGAAATGTACATTTACTTCTTCACTTTGATCCATGATTAAATACTGAAGAAATGTAAAAAATGAATTTTTATTATTTTTTGCAGGCACTGAAAGTATCAGCTTTCTGAAACCTGACAAGAAAAGGGGACAGTATTTTTTTGTGGGGTTTAAGGATTTACTATTTTTTCTTGAATTGGACATGGTGGTAGTTGAGAATTCTGGAGTTAGCTCAACGGTCTCATCAGATGGGACATACCCAAATGCCCAAAAGAACTCAGATCATCAATCTGTGAAGGTAAATCTGAAAGCTATAATCTTGTTTAGCAAAATGAGGTAATTATCGAAATAGTTTCAGATAGTGGAATTAAGTTGCAGTTTGTCGAAATGGTCCTCAAAATTGTCACATATGTTCTAGTATAGCCGTCAACATTTGCAACAATTTATGGGACCAAACTGCAACGGTTCAACTATGTGGGACTAAACTTCAACTTGGTCTCACTGTCTTGCACCATTTCGGCAATTATCTCTAAGCAAAACCATCCATAAAAATGCAATTTTTATGGATATTAATAGTGTATTAGTATAAATAGTGTCATTTCTAATACTATATGATGAAAATTCAGAAGCAGATAGGTTTAGTTGAGCTTCAGAATCAGGATATCAATGGAAATGGAGTGTCTGATGAGGAATTGAGTTTAACAGGAAATATGGATCATGGTAATGGTAATGGTGCAAAAGGGTTGGAGAAAGAAAGGACCGATTTGGAGGATGTGTTTTCTAAATTGAATCCTATGGCTAAAGAGTTTGTTCCCCCATCGGTTGCTTCTGCTAATGGAAACTATATACTTGTTCCCTTTGTGCCACCCAATGGAGTGCATTTTGGGTATAATGCTGCTTATAATTATGTAGTACATACTGCTCCTGGAGTTGCCAAGGCAAATTCAAGCCCTAAGGTTTGATTTTTTTTGAATTTTGTATTTTAGGGATATAGTGTTATGGTTTTGATTGTAGATTTAATTACGGAGTTCACTTTGATTATGGTTTTGATTTTGATGTCTACCACGGGAATAGTGAGAGGTTTCAAGGTTTTCGTTCTTCAATTGTTTATCAGGATCCAACCGAATTATAGTATTTGAAATACCATTCATTTATTATATATCATGTTTTGTATGATGCGAAACTCTGTTAGGATAATTTTAGTGTTGCTATGTATAAGTTTTTGGTTTTACCTCCTACTGCCTGCTTAGTTCACAATTAGCGACCTGAATATATTGATTGTGTCATGGTTTTACTTCAGCTACTCCATGTTTAAAAGATTCTTGTTTGTGGCTTGCTTTGTTATGATCTTATGCACAGAAGAAGAATGGATTAGGTCAAGGGAAGAGGAGGATGAGTAATAGGACAAACATGGCACAACAAGAAGATGTAATTAGGAGAACATTGCATGTTTCAGATATCGATCAAGAGGTGTAAAGTGCTGTCTTCAACATAATTATCATTATTTGGTTGTGTATTGTGGTTTACATAAGTAGGCCTTCGGTATTTATGATTTGGTAGTTGGTACTAATGTAGGTAACCGAAGAGAGACTTGCTGGTCTTTTTCTCACTTGTGGGCAGGTAAATCTATTGTAATGCTTTGAGGTATAGCTCATGAAATTTATGCTTGCTAACATTTTTAGCTATCACCTCCTCCTTTAAAGGTAGTGGATTGTCGCATTTGTGGGGATCCCAAATCAATACTTCGTTTTGCCTTTATCGAGTTCACTGACGAGGGTATGGACCTAAATTGTTTTTTCTCTCTAATTCTTTTGTGAGTTTGGTTCTTTACACACAACACTCGCACTAATATATATTACAGAAGGTGCACGGAATGCCTTGAGCTTGTCAGGGGTTGTGCTTGGTTACTATCCATTGAAAGTGATGCCCTCGAAAACTGCTATTGCTCCAGTTAATCCAACATTTCTACCTCAGGTAAGAGCTTTGAGTTATTAGAATTTATATTAGATCTATCGTGGATCATTTACAGTGCTAATATGGAATTATCTAATGGTATATTCAGTCTGAAGATGAAAGGGAGATGTGTGCTAGAACTATATATTGCACTAACATTGACAAGAAGGTCAGTTTTCTTTATCCCTTGTTATTCGATGGTTCATTTTTGTTGTGTTATTTTTATTGTTTAAATGCTATTATCCTGCAGGTTACACAAGCTTATGTCAAAAGTTTCTTTGAAATATTTTGTGGAGAGGTTTGTAACTGCTTTATTAAACAAAGCTGAAACTGCCACACATGGATTTATAATTTATGATTGATGCTTTATGATTTTATTGTTTGACACTCTGGCGTAGGTTCGTCACTTACGGATACTCGGAGATCACAATCATTCAACACGTATAGCTTTTGTTGAGTTTGTGATGGTAAATTTCTATAGCTTTTGTTGTGCTTTTCTACCATTTGCACGCATGCCCAACTTATAATTCGGATAACCAACAAAATCAGATCCAGAAAATCCTTATTCCAATACATTCCAGCACTTAAAATTTAGCAGTTTGTTTACTTTATATGAGTGGTTAACTCTTAACAACAGAGGCTTTTTTATCAGTGAATTCTTTTTCTTTCTGTATTTGATTAGGTTCACATATACCACTTTCATACAAACTGTTAGGTACTTAGTTAATGGGTAAATTATAGAAGAATGAAATACTCATGAAACTTCATAGTTTGCCCCTTTGGAGGTATTTTCTCCATCAGACCTTGCTTCATTCCATATTGGACTGCACACTATTGTGGTGATTAAAAACGCTGAATCCGGGGTTTTTTAACGTCATAAGTTTAGAGTGACCTAACATGAATCGACCACTTTCTGTTTTCAACTCCTAAGCCAAGGAGGACCATTAGTTTAAAAACATGAAAAGTGAAAATGGTAAAAATGAAAAAGAAAAAAGTACAAAGAAAAGTGAAAAAGCTAATCTAGATAATGTTGTTTTGATAGACCACAATGTGATGCAATGTGTAGATTGGCATAAAGTTTGATGCTATGAACTGAAAATTCATTCTAGAAGATTTTTAATTTGGTCTGTCTATGGTGTTTGGACATTTTAATTTACCTCAATCTTATCATTATTACTATCCCTACCTTAGTTACATTTTTTACTGTTTCTCCGTTCATCCAAACAAATCACAAGATCATGACATCCATAGATTAGTGATGAAAGGGATTCTTATTAACTCTTCTGTAAGCTTCACCACTCGTAATTGTGGACAGGCTCCTTCGTACAATGAAATAGCATCTTGATGATAAGTTTATTGGTTCCAATTTTATTATTGAATGTAGTGGTTTATTCTAATGAATTTCCTCTTGGTTCTTCAGTTATTGTATGATTGTATCTGCCTCAGTGATTTTACACATCTTTGTAGAATTGTAGTTAAGCTTCTCTTTGGAAGTTTGTTACCTGAGATGAAGTTGTCCAATGTTCAATGCAGTTACCTCGAGCAAAAATTGTGGCACTAAAGTTCTTATACTCATTGTAATATGGTGTTCTTGTGCAGGCCGAGAGTGCAATTCTTGCTCTGAACTTCAGTGGTGCAGTTCTGGGATCACTTCCCATTAGGTTTGTCCTAGATATGTTTTGATATACCTCTTCATTTCCTAGACAACCTCACGTCTCTAAAATATTGTGTTCGTGCAGGGTAAGTCCATCGAAGACCCCTGTTCGACAACGTGCTACTCCTCGTTCACCAATGCACTGATGTTGCCTTCTCACTTCTGCCGTCCTTTTGCTATACTTACATATATATAGGCAGCTAGCGATGTTGAGAGAGATGTTTACGGCCTTCCGATTTTTAAAGTTCACCCAATGCTGGAAAATTTGCCAATGCCTGTTTAATTTGTAGAGTTGGAACTTGGAAGATAGTTTCCAAGTCATATTAGCTTAACATATGTTGCACAAACTACTTAGATCCCTTTTGGAATGGTAATTACTCTAATTTCACTGGTTGATGGGGGCATTTGATCGTCTTTTTAGTTAACGGATGGCATTATCCTTAACCAAGAATGCTTGTTTCTATTTATCGCTCATCTTATACATGATTAAAACACTTTTTTCATGAAATATACAGTATAATATTTCAATAACAAAAATGTTTGTTCATGAAGTTTATAATATTTCAATCTCAAAGCTGGGGTCCTGCCGTTGCCGGGGATCGAACCCGGTCACTCCGCGTGACAGGCGGAATACTACCACTATACTACAACGACTTTGGATATTAGGTTTTAGTATTATAATTGACCATTTTTTGTGCGGGCCCTGGTTTGTTATGCAATAACTCCATTATAACCTCCCTACTTCTTAAATAATGAAAAAACTCGCTAAAAATAATTTTTCAAAAAATAGGTGGTGCTATTATTATTGTTATATCTTTAATATTATTACTCGCTTTATATGAAATATCGCTTAATTGAAATTTGGATTTATTGACTATTTGTATTTTTAACACAATTATTATTTATATATATTTTATAATATTTTGGGAGAAGAAGTAGTTTTAATTATTATTAAATATTAAATTGTACAATTATTCAAATATAATATTTTATTAAAATAGCGATAAGTTTGGACGCTTTTTAATATTCTTACTTCTAACAATAAATGTAAATTTATATAATGTGAAACAAATGAATAATGTATTATTATTATATATATTAATAGCTGGGTATTATTATTATAATATAAACCATAATAAGTTGCATTAAAGTGAGGAAAAAATAAATAATAATAATAATACAGAAATAAAAAATACATTAATGTGAGGAGGGTAAGGGTATCTTTTACCCAATGAGTATTGTTGTTCAACGTAAGGAGGCCAAAGATGACAATGAGTATTATTACATGAGAGAACATTAATTATTTTTTACCTGAAATAGTATATGAAAGAAAGTAGTAATATCTATGCCATATATGAAGAGAGTCCGTTGATTAATATTAATTTATATTATCGCTTTTATTTCTTTAAGTGAAGAATTTGATGATTTATACCCCTTCGCTTCTCTTTCAAAATAACACATGATCATCTAGAAAAATTATTTTTCTTTCACAATTGGGATTGGTTACAATTTTAATATACTTTTTTACAATTCCAATGTAGTTTTTTATATTTCCAATGTAGTTTTTATATTTTTAATGTAGATTTTACTATTCCAATATAGTTTTTTTTTTTCTACAATCTCTTTAATAAAATACTTTTCAATCTAAACAATCATCTATTTTGAAATAAATGGAAGAGTTTATTAAATAGGACATATATGAAAAATCTGCTTACTAATATTAATTTAATATTATTTATATTTATCTATGAAGAAAATTTAATGATTAATATCGCTTAAATATGTCATATATGAAGAAAATTTGTACAAAATATTAGTTTAATAAAGAAAGTATTAGTATTCTATTCATACTATATTTCATCAAATCCATATTATTCCCAAGTTTTGCAGGCTGCGAATTTGGGCTTATTAATAAATGGGCTGAAACTAATAAACTAAGAAACACAACCCTTATTCATAGTTTTTATATATGTTAACATTAGTGATAATCCGTAGCTAATACCTGACACAAAAGTTTTTAATTTAAAAAAATTCAAACAACAATTAAATCGATTAAGAAAGAATACTAATGTTTATCGTATCATCATGATCAATTTGTATAAGCTAAACATAAGCATTATTGCATGTTTATTGGATGTACTAATGGAGTAGGGCATTTATAGACGAGGGGACAAAATCTTGACTGATGAAACAAAAACATAAATTTTATTTCGCCTCACTTCAGAACCTCAATCCACCCCTCGCATTACTATAAGGTGATGTATATTCACTGTAAAGTCATTATTAGTAATTTTCTACAAGATACGAATTTAATTTGATCTTAATATACGAAATAAGGAATATTTCTTGATCGCCTCTACCAATATCTATTTGAATAAAAAAATCAAAGATTTGATATTTTTAATATATATACTCAATATTTAACTGACAATCTCATCGTCAATGGCTTGTATCATGGGTTCCAATTAAGTCGTTCATGTAGCATTAGTGCTACTGCTTATCTTATAAAGAAGGAAACTTCAAATCAACAACGATCGAAGATGAATGGAGATCAAATGCTAAATAAAAATTTTGATGAATTGACTACAGTTACTTTTGAGGATCTACCTAGTCGCTTAGCTAGAATATTCCTAAATCATATTGTCCTATAAAGTACACCACATTTAAGTAATTTCGAGTACATTTGCTTCCCAACCAGATTAAATCAATGATGTCTTATATTAAATCAATTACTCCGTATTAAACTATTGAATTTAAACTCTGAAATTGAATCTTAGTTACTTCCTTATCTTTGATTATCCATCATAGAAAATGTGATTTTGTCATTGAAAGTGAAAAGCAAAAAAGTAAAGAATATCAAACATTCTTGGTTTTTGTTATTAAGTTGTTAGGAAGAAGTCTACATCACGCAATATATACCAACCAATTAATTGATCCCAGGTTTCTCTAGGATATTGCTAAATGCTAATAGCTGTAAAATCTAACATCACTTGTAAGAGGCTAAGCTCACATCTTCATGGCCATAACTAGCAATGCCATGTTGTCACTTCTAGAAAACTGAACAAAGGTGACGCCCATTTTCAATACATTCTCGATGCTTAAGCGTATTTAGAAAGCCCATTTGGTATCCAGAACACCACGGTAAATTATTCGTCAGCTAAATTCTACCATCACAAAACCGACACTAAATATATAATTCCTTAACCCACGGTTCAGGTACACACCAACACTAAATCATATTTAATTTATTTTTTTATTTTTTCAAGCCCGACATAATACCGACACTCTGTGTATTTAATTTAATTATATATTTTTAATATACCTGTCACAATATCGACACAATCATCTTCATCCATATTATGAAGACCATCACAATCCCGACGCTATTTCTCGAAATTCATAAAAAAATATACAGCCCGGTTGATGCAATATATACAACCGAAGTTGTATTCCTTTTGCTAATTTTTCATTCTCAGCAATATATAAACAACATTCTTGTATTACAAATCTATCTATGACATTATTAACCATTTCATTGAACAACATAAGACATAAACATAAAAAAAGATAAAGAAAAAATGTAATAACTACCTCTTAAAGAAATAAAATTTTCCTCTTGGATTCATTAATTTTCATCTTTCGTTTTCCTACAAAAACATAATAATCAAAAATTAGTATTCATAATATAAAAAAAATGCAAGGACATGAATTCAAATCTATTCAAATTATTATCAATAAAAAAGTTGTTTGATTATTGAATTAAGAGATTAATAATTACCTCTTTAGACGTTTGAAATTTCCTACAAAATTAATCAAAGTGAAAGTTAGTACACAAAGAAATCATATAAATAATATATAATGAAATGCGTAAATTTTTGGAGAGAACTCTGAAAAGGAAAAAAATAATGATATGAATAGTATCAGATATATAGATATGTCGGATACGAAGGATATGAAAAATCAAAATAGCGCGCTCGACATAGCCTTCCTCGCGTTAATTTTTTTAAAAATTTGAATTTCTCGCTTTGAAATTCAAATTTTCCCGCTTTGTATATGTAATTCGAATCAGCATTATCTCCTGCTACCATTTTATGAAAAAATATGAAGCCTGACACATTCCCGACATCATTTAAAAAAAAAAAGGTTTGAATTTCCCCTTTTATTTAATTTGAAATTCAAATTTCCCTCTTTGTATATTTAATTTGACCGACACATTCCTGTCACCATTTTCTAAAGAAAAAATCATGAAGCCCGACACATTCATGTTATTATTTGGGAAAAAAACACGAACTCGTCACATTCCTGTCACCATTTCTTAAAAAAATCATGAAATTCGACGCATTCCTGTCACCATTTAAGAAAATATATCATTTATATATTATTTTTAAATTAATATATTATTATTCCATTCATGATTGCGATTGTTATATGATCTCCGATATAAATGAAATTATATGTTTTTTATTATGAGATAACAAGAAATTAATACATTTGCCGCTTTGTATATGAGATGTTTTTATATATGTTAGATAATGTAAAGACATAAGTTGACATCTCATTTATATATCATTTTTTTAATCTTTATGATATAAAAAATTAGAAATTTAATATTTGAAAGTAAAAAAATTAATTGTAACTAAAAATTGTATTTTATGACAAAAAAATATATTTTTATTTTTTCAAAGAGTAAATGCTAAAAAAGTTTGTGATAACTAAAATTATATTTTTATGACAATTAAACGAAGGATAAATAAGATAAAACTTAACTATCGGCGTATCAATGCTAGCTTTTACTTTGGCCAAACCAACTTATAAAACAAGAAAATGTCGTAATTGCTAATTTTAAAATATCAACTATAAGTTACTTTCAACTTATAAGTTATATCATATAAATATTTGTCAAATACTTCTTTTTTATCAAATCAATTTATAAGTTGATTTTGACAAAAAATAAGCTTAGCCAAACACCCTCTAAGTCATTCGTTGCTTCTTCGTGCCTTTAATTACCTTCCTCTGTGCTACTCTTTTAGCTTGTGTTTGTCCTATTTTGGAGGAATCCTGGTGGACTCCTCTACTACATGAAGCTTTTCCTCGACCTCTACTTGTAGCAGTTTCTATAGCCCTTAAAAAGTATTCACGCCTTCGTTGGGCAGAAGGCATATCCGGGGTATCTGGCATGTCAGGGGTAGTAGCAGTAGACATTGGTTGCCTATTGACGTCTCCTACTACTTGAAGCTTCTCCTCTTTGAATCCATCCATCAAAATATTGTTTGTTTTCAGCAGACAAAGAGAAGTTTTTAGATCTTCTAACGTAATTGTAGTCAATTTGTGAATGTCCACACAATCTACATCAAGCCTTAGATCCAAACTCTCTTTAGCCTTTGTTAGCACTTGATCAATCAAACCTCCATTCATCTTCGACCGTTGCTCATTTGAAGTTTCCCTTTCTATAAGTTCAGCAATGGCACTAATGCTGCACTCATGACTTAATGTACACCCATGATACAAGCCGTCGACATTTTTCGACCCGGAATCTGGACCTGAAATTTTCAGTATTTGAGATATATAATATAGAAAATTACTATTATAATCGACTTAACATATTAACTAGACTAGATATAAACTAAAAATAAATTTCGAACAAAAGGGGTCTGTCCCTAACACTGCCATCAAGATTAGTACCTTGTTGTTTAGGTATCTTTAAGTGAAGAATTTGGGCAAGCTCTTCACAAGTGAAGTCCTCAAAAACAAAATGTGTTGTGATTCTTCTACGAAATCCTTCATTAGAATCAAATACAAGTTTCATCGGCTCAACATAGCCAGCAAAAATAATGGAAAGCTTGCCAGCATCCATCGCATGCATGATTTCTTCCAACGCTTCTTTACCAAAATCAATTTTGCTCCCTGGAACCATCAATCTGTAGGCTTCGTCGACAAATAAAACCCCCCCTTCAGCTTCTTGGATCTTTGCCTTAGTCTTTATCCCTGTGTGACCAATATATTGTCCAACTAAATCTGTTCTTTGTACTTCTACCAATCTATTACTTGGTAAAATCCCAAATTTTTTGAGTAAATTCCCAAGAATTCGAGCCATCGAAGTCTTGCCTACACCTGGATTTCCTAGAAATGCCATGTGAGGTGGCTTTTTGGCGTTGATTTTTATTCCAAGTTGTCGTCGTTTCTCATCCATAACCAACCCTTTCGCCCAAGTATGAAGTTGGGTTTTAAGTTGCTTTAGTCCTACTATTTTTGATAGCTCCTTTTCAAGCTCATTCATAGTTGTTTTCGAATCAATGTAATACGAACTCATTGTGTGATAGCAGAATAAGGCTGATAATAAAACAACCACACAGAGTAGTGATTTATACCTCTTGGTACTTTTTGAATTTTAGAGATCGTCAAAGTTCATGGATTTACTATAATTGTCATATATACCTCTAGGTCTTCCCTAGACTTTTAATGTCCATATATATTCCAAGTATTTCAAGCATCATAGATGCATGAATCATGATTCATGTAAATGTTTCAAGTCCTTAATCAAGAGGCTCTAAGTCTTCTATTTTCTATCACGATTGAATTCCCAAATATTAATAACTAAACTTTAAAAGTTTAATTTAACATTTGCTCCCCACCTACAAGGATTCCATTCACTTTCTTTATTTCACTTCAATTGAGAGTTTTTTTTCCAACAGATAATCGATCTTTGAAGTAATAATTTTTTATTTTATATAACTTTAAGCATTTATTAAAAAGAATTATATCATTAGGCACTACATATCAAACACTATATAAAATTTGAAACATTAAGATAACTTGGGTTCAAAGTTTATATTAATGATTTTTCAAACCATCAGTTAAAATTACCTATTATTAGTATTAAACAACCTCGCATATCTATCAATTCAACATTGATCAATTGTAGCTCCGGACATAGCTCAGCTACTAAAAAACTAGAAAATACGCTAAAAACTAGAGTATACGTTAAGTATTTCTTTACGCAGCGTAGGTTCAACTCTCATAATTCATAAGGAACGACCTTGTGTTGTTTAGAAGGAAAGCTCTATCTAGTCCATCCCATGATCAATTGAAACACATCCGTGATTAATTTTTCCTTGATATCCCAAGACAAGAACCTTGATGAGCCGGGCTTCACACTTTTAACATTGCTCAATTGTACTATTTTCAAATGAATAAAACACACTCTTCCATAATTGTTGTATAGTTTTTTTCTACCATAAATGTATTTGTATAACATATTAATTGGAGGACAATTATGTTAATATGGAGGTGAAGATTGTTTATGATAAAGTAATAAATAGGAGAAAAATTGGTTTTGGGCATCGATATATATGAAACCAAAATCGTTGTTGCTCCGGCCGGTTTTTGTTATTAAATAGGAAGAATACATATATACCAAACTATACCTCCCAAATTATCATTATCCCCAGGCCTCTTGTAAATATATGACAACAATTCTTTGATAGTGCTATTATGCTAATAGTTGTAGAATAAAACAACACTTGTTAGAGGCCAAATTCCCAGATCTTCATGGACCATGGCTATACCATGACGTCTTCATTATACAATTGATGAAGCATAAATTTGAGAGTTTATCTAGCACTGAAATATACTACCAGTTAATGTTTTCATTGGATGACATGACACATTAATTTTAGTTTAACCAACACTTCATCACCCATTCCATTTGATGCTCCTAATTGTCTGGTTCATAATATTTTCAAAATCATTTCTAATTTTGAGTAATACTTGATGCCGGCTTAGATCTTTTATAGAAATTGGTGATATGGTATTGGTAGGTACTCGGTAGGACTGTCGACGATTTTATTCCCATCGGTTTCGATAAATTCGGTTTGTTTTAGAATAGAATCAATTCATCTTTAAAACGCTTTCTATTTGATTTGTTGTTGGATAAAGTGAGAGCTACTATAATCATCGTGATTACCCAATAATATTTAAATATTACTATATTACAGATGTGATCGGCACAATGATTAAACGACCAATTTTTTTTAATTTTATAACAAGAGCTACTATACTATGGGAGTGTTAAACATCATCATTATCATCAATAGATCATCAAAATACATCACTAATATTAATAGATATATGTCAATAAATAAATAGCTTTTGGTGCATGAAAATTAAACCACGCATTAAATTTTCAATAGTAAATTGTTGGCAAACTTTGTAGTATAAATAGATAATGAACTTGGAGTTCACTCATCCACTGCTCAACTACAAATAAGATACGCATTTATAGAAAGAAAAGTTTGCTCTTAAGTACAGAATGGATGGCGCTGATAAAATAAAAGAAGAAATAGTTTTCAAATAGAATTATATTATATCGTGAGTTGTTTCCTATAAATATATTTGAAAGATGATATTTACCAACATTATTTAAGGTTAATTTATAGTTACGTATTTTATATATCAACTATATTTTAGCCAATAATTCTCAACAATTGGTATCAGAGCCCGTGTTAGTTTTTCGAGTATTAGTTACATTATAATTATATTGGTGTTGCGAATCGCATGTCTAGGTAAGTTTAAGCTATGAAAGATTTTGCGATTTAAGCCAGCTCCCCATGACATACCTATCTTTCCCTTTAAGCTTATCTCATTGCATAATCGCAATTTCCAATGGGGTTATACTATACGATACTACGATTACTATTCACCCGGTTACTGTTCACATGAATAGTAAAATTCAACGGTTGGCGAAATTATTGTAAAATGATGGCGGATTTTACCAACTCCATTGAAAATCTCAATAACAACACCATGGGTCAGCGGAGTACCCGTGATCAAATTTTACTGCTTCGCATGTGGATTTATGGGATATCATTAATTTGAAGTGAAACAACACCACCAAGGGACACATCAACCTCAACACCACCTGCATTAGATGTTACACCTCAAAAAAGAACTATAATTTCGACGTCGAAATGAAACGGGAAGTTAAGGCCGGTAAACCAATGCATGCCTTTAACCGTGGTCGTAAGACGAAGTTCCATGTAATCAAAGATTCTGACGGGAAGTAGTTAGATACTTTGACATCAATCTTCGCAAAGAAAAAAAATGTCAAATTACAAAGGCTAAACGGTACTAATAATCTCTCTCGTGAGGAATACGTTTATCGGTCAATATTTTCAGCGTGAAATCTCTATGACAGATTTCTCAAACTGCATCCGTATAACAAAAGATTTCTCGAAGACCGTGGATGAAAAGAATTATCATCTATGGTACGCACCGAATACAAGAGTACTGGCCATGGCAACCTCCGAGGTCATTATCGAGCCAACATTAGCGCAGATCCGGAGAATGCTAATCAACGGCAGGATCTTGCATGGGGTCCACGTCAGCCAACCCACCAATTGTGGAGACCTTTTCACAAACAGTAGACGGGAGAGGGACGCGGCCGAGGCCGAGGAAGAGGACGTAAGGCCGGGAGATTTTATGATCAAGATCGAAAAGCAGACAGCAAAACCAGCGGTGTTTCAATCGTAGAGTCGGTTGTTTCAAAATAGTGGCTTAAACCAAATCAAGAAATAAAAAAATCGTCAAAGTGACGAACGCTACAATCGTGGCAAGAAAAGGATATTACGCAAGATTGTTTGGCCCAAGAAGTGGAAGGAATGCCGCAACATCATCTAAGCAATTCAAAGTCTTAAGGAAGAGGATTGACTGGTAGACATCTTTCTTCGAGGAAACAAATGTTGTTGATTCACAAGTGAAAAGCCTTCGAAGAATTTTGTACTCACGGGCGCGATTGAATACTGATTGACTATGAATGATTAGATTGTTGACTCAGGATGTTCCAATCATATGACTGGAGACGAGTCAAAGTTCTGGGACTCGACTGGGCACGTTGGTGATCGCGGTTGGTTGTGAACAACAAACAACACACATAGGTCAATTGCACATATTGGCAAAACGGCGTACCACAGATATTTGGCCAATGATCAAGTTCACCCCACGAATTGTTCATGTTCGGGAATAAAGAAGAACTTGTTATCTCAGGTCCCAATGACCACTTCGGCAACTATGTCAGTTTCGGTCCGCACGATGTAAAAGCAGAAGTAGTGGTTTCTGAAGGTCACCGGTACACTGCAAAATGATGGAAGGACCCGAGAATGAGTCAGTTTCATGTGACGTCACCAAGCAGCATAATGTGAGACAAAACCGTATCGTTAGTGAATACAATGAATTTATGGTACGCAAGGCTCGACATGTCAATTATGGAAAATCAAGATCATGACGTTGTAAGCTCTACGCCAAGTGGACTTCCACAACTTCGAGATAATGCAATGATACTCATATGTGCAGGATGTCAATATGGTAAGGCACACCAACTGCCTTACAAGGAGTCAAAATTACAATTTAAGTGAGCCGGGCTGGAGTCAGTCCATCGTATTTGCTCTGGAAGACGCAGCCAACCATCAACCCGTGGTTATCAATACATGATAACATTTATCGATTTATTTAATTGCTGTCTCTGTGCGGGTGTATTTCTTGAAGGATAAAAGAAAGCGCTTTGAGAAATTCAAGGAATTCAAAGAGATGCTGGAACGTGAGCTCGAGAAGAAGATCATATGTCTTCGCATTAACGAGTGAATACACTTCAAATGAGTTTAACAACTATTCAAGGAGCCAAGAATATACGGAGACAACTCACGCAAAGGCAAACACCCACAACGTAATGTAGTCACGAGAGGAAGAATCGCCATTCAGCGTAGACATGTGTCTTCCATGCCGTTAACGCTGATTCAAGCTCGACGTAACGCATTTAGTGCCTGTGAGTCTATATCACCAACAAAGTTACCACAACCGAGACTAGATTTGTCTCACTCATTTAAGAAGTTGAAGAATGTCATTAACTGCTACCGGCCAATTACTTCCGAGTATTTGGATGTGCGATATGTCTTTATAAATACGAATCAAGTAAGTTTCGATACATATATCCGCCGCATTCAGGGCATAATGTAATAAATGTAAGAAAGGTCAGAGATGTTGCGGATCCCAATACAAACAAAACTTATGTCTCACAAATGTTGTATCTGGAGCAAGGCATCAGCCATGGCGGAACAAAGCCGGTATTACCAGATACCCAAGAGTTGCAAAAAAAGCTTCAATTTAAGTTGAAGGAAGATTCCTCTCAAGATAGTGTTTTAATTGTGATGGAAACAGATGAACCAAAGTTCCGATAAATAGGCAATCACAAAGAGCTGAGACACTACCCAAGTCAAGTCCTTGAAATAGGAATTCACAAACACCGTAAGGCCAAGAAAACCAATACCTGGGAGGTTCATGTTGAAATACACACACTCGCCGAGAAGATCTACTAGATGTGAGGCTAAATCCAAGTACATGTGGGGTTTCATACGCCGAAAGTCAAGGAGCCAACTACACTAAGAAGCTTCAAAGAGTCTGTATGGGAGAATGCCATAAAGTAAAGAGATTTTTGGCACTAAACAAAATCGTACTCGGGATTGGGTGCCAAACCTCGGGCGCAAGTAAACCCATATCCTCGCAAATAGGTTTACAAGTTAAAGATTCGCTCGATGGCAATGCATCGGTAGATGCTGAATTCCTCGTGAGTACTGAATTGACGACGACATTCAAATTGACAAACGACACACAGCTCGTGCCTTTACTATCTCAAGCAGCAAAGAAGTCATGGATATTGTGGATAAATGACGCGAAGAATGCATTTCACGGTTCTCGACTATGACATCTATACCTATCAACCTGTGAATTTACTTAATCGTGAGAAGCTCAAATTCAGTGCAGTTTAAAAAGGCTCTATATGGCTTCAAGCAGTACCAATAGCAAGCGTACGGGAAAATTGTTGAGTCTCCTAGTTTAGAGGGAGCATTGCTGCCTCTTAAATGCATTCAAGCTTCGTTTCAAGCAAAGTTCAAGAAGCAAAGTTTATCGCTTGTCCTCAGATATTGGATGTGATTTGATCATCAATGGAGACATTTTCAAAGATGATTCAACGAACAATTACCCCGTCAGCTTAGGATTTCAAACGGCACTGAGAATTAAAACACTTTTAGGATCGGAAGTCAAAGAACTGACAGAGTATATTTCGCCAGCGTAAATACGCGAGAGATATACTTAAAAGTCAATACAGAGCGTAGTTTCCATTTCACCTAATGAGCCAAACTTGAAGTTGCGTGATCAATGACGGGAAAGACTCGAGGATACAACAACGTATCTAAGCAGATAGGTGAAGTCTCATCTACATAACTCTTTACGCATCTCGACATAGCATTTCCGCATTGAGTTGTTATGTGTTCATGCATCCAAGGAAGTCACATCTTGAAGCAGCTAGATGTATCCCGAGATAGTAAAGAATTCTGACATTGGGGACTCTCATTTGAAGAGTGTGTTTAAAAGTTGAACTGCATCGCGACGCCGACATACAGGAAATCATGACAATTGCTCGCTCGACTCACCGGATATTGTTCAATCTTGGCTCACGAGCTATATCACGGGTGTAAGAAGAGACAACCTACGGTTTCTCTTCAAACCACGCAGCAGCAGACAGTACAGTGCTGGCCATTGGCCGCACAAGAGCGCTGGGTCGACTCAACTCACGGCGATTCAACCAACCAATCAAGCATTGGGTCACATTGGTATCAGGATAACTTGTCGTGCCGACTACCAGTAACTGCTTCATGCTCGAACCAACATGAGGTATACTATCATTTCTTACCGCAGGCGCATTTGCCGAGATATTTGTATTTAAAACCAACAAGACAGATGATCAAGTTGGTACATCTTTACAAAGCAGCTACCTGGCAACAAAGCTTGTGAGTTCGCTAGCAAGTCACTGGGATGACATATCGGACGGGCATCAAGCCGACAATGGCGGGAAGTCATAAACATCATCATTATCATCAATACATCATCCAATTACATCATCAAAATACATCACTATTACTAATAGACATATGCTCCAAATAAATAAAGTTTAGTATCAAAAATACACTATGATTAAATTTTCAATAATAAATTATCAAGTAAACTTTATAAGAGATAAATAGACATTTAACTTCTCAGCCACTCATCCACTGTCAATTACAACAAGATAGCTGCATTTCCAGAAGAAAGTTGTTTCAAGCAAGGTAGTTACGGCGCTGATAAAATAAAGAAATAGTTTTCAAATAAGATATATTATATCAAGCAGCTGTTTTAAATATATTTGAAAGATATTAGCCAACATTATTCGAAGTGCTAATTTATACAAGGTGATTTTATATATACCAATTATATTTTTAAATGGCTGACTTATCACGAGCACATACTATTATCTTATGGACTTATGGTGCCAAAGTCACACTAATCCAGTCTGTTCTGGGCTCCCGGCCAGTCTACCATTCTACTACTTATAGGTCATGAAGATACCTGAGACTGTAAAAGATAGGGGGCTAAACTTCAGATCCTTGGATGATACCTCTGATGCTTGCTTGTTAAAGTTTTGGCATAGGTTGAGAGAAGGCGGCTGTCTATTGAATAATCTAAATATTGCAGACCCAAACATCATTTAAAGGCAAATGTCCACAGTTCACACTCTAGATTTTGGAAGACTCTATTAATACTTCCTCCGTTATTTTTACTGGCTCTTCTAACCATTTTTTATTTCAAAATACTTCGCTTTCTAAGATAAAAATCAGATATATATTTTCAATATATTTTTTGACTAACTTTTCTTATCAATTATCAACCATCAATTATATACCAAGCACCGACATTTTATATTTTCAATTTTTTTTCCGACAACTTTTTATTTTTCTTAATTTACGCAAATAACTAAAAAAGCAGGCAAAGTTTAACTGGCGCAGTATTAGAGAACATGTTGAGAATTGTTTACACTACCAGGGGGAGAGAAGACTGTGATTTCTGTATTGATTCATGGCTTCCTTCAAGGCTTTTAGACCAAAATAATGTCTCCAGAACTAAGATATCAGACTTTTGAATCAATGAAAAATGGGATGAGTCTAAATTGAGAAGACATCTTGCACGGATAAGGTGGAAGAAATATTGCAGCTCCATAATGATCATGATCAACCTGACAACTTATTGTGGAAGCATGCTTCCTTTGGTTTCTTCACTTTTAAAATTGCTTTTGAGTAAGTTATAACATCAAGGAACACCTCAATCTTATACTCTAGTATCTGGCATTCTTCCAACCCCAGGAAAATGTTATTTTGACTTGGAGGTTGCTCAAAACACTGTTACCTGTTGATGAAGCTATCCAGAAAAAGGTATCTCTTTAGCCTCAAAGTGTGTTTGTTGTAGCATCTGTCAAGGCCTTGGAATGGTGTTGCACTAATTCTTTCAATGGTTTGCAGGTTGAGACAGATTCCTCTATGCTTGTCAAAATGGTAAGGGAGCAACACAACCATTAGTCCATACATAACAACATCAAGAAGATATGTCGCTTACTCACCAGCACAAATTACTCCATGTGCCATATATGGAGGGAATAAAATATGGTAGTTGATTTCATTGCATAGGAAGCTATGAAGAGAGAATGATCGTTCATATGGAGGCCTGCCCAAGTGATACCGCAATTGAATGCTATGATTTCTCTTGAGAAGGAGGGAGTCACATATATTAGAAGCTGATTCATTTGGAGCATTTTCACAAACACTGAGCATGCACCCCCAATTCAATTTATAGGGTCTGTAATTAGGGCTTTATTACCCGAAACGATGTCGTTTCGTTTAATTAGGCGCATCTTAGCCTACTTTTATTAGTTACGATTTAAGCTCTTTTATTTTCATTATTGGGTTTTCCACCCCAAAACTTATTTATTGCCATTTTCTTTAAATTTGAACACGTAGGCCCCAGACATGGGTTTAATCTAAAAAAAATATCTTAAAAGCGAGTTTGATGTCTGACTCGTAATCGGTTCCAAGAAAGCTCGTGGGTACTCGATTCGACAATCGAATAAGAAAACTCAAGAATATAATAAATTTTGTCATTGTTTTGTATTTCAATAACGACAATATTGATTTAAGATTAAAAACTAATTGTTAAGATCATAAGATCTTTTTCGTCATTTACGTTTATAAATATTTCGAAAAATGAGTACAATCATAGAACATTTCCAACAAATATCATTGGTAATTAACTACTACTAAATAATGAATATCATGTATGGTAACAAATTTTATCATTTTTTGGAATATGTTTTATAACTTCAATATTGATTCCTGATCTGCAATTACGTGTTAAGATCGTAGGTTTTTTCTTATCATTTTGTGCTATAAATATATCCAAAGATGACCACTTGAAAGAAAAAAAATGTAAAATCACCTATATTATAATATAACATGTAGACTTGTTATTATTTTATTATTAATGTCAAAACTTTAAAATCATTTTGAAAAATCTATTGTATATGTTTCGACATACGAGAATTAATGTGATAGATTCGCCACAGGCTCTGATTATAAAATACATGTGAGTATGAACTCATAACCGACCATAAGTTTAGCTTTTTATCATATTGTCTACTCCATATGAAGTTCATTTTGTTAATTACAACAGTAAGAAGGCTAGATTTATAATGAAAAGAGGAAAAAGAAACCGGAAAAATTGTGCTTTCATTATTGGGGTGGGGAAATCAAATGGAATGAGCTTTCTGGAGATAAGGAACACGTATGGCCCTAATTTTGGAAAGGGAGGTTATGCTTATGTCAATAGGGATTTATTTGATGCAATTGAAGGCGTCAATAAATCTTGCATAACCACTTTATAAAATTATATATATTAGTTTTGGAGCTACAAACAAAGATTTCGTGAAAGTGATTTTACGACTTTGAGAGAAGAAGCTCAAATATTATCTCTCCTGTTTGTAGTATATCCTACAAATTACAATGTTGTTCTTATTATTTTTTTGATTATTGAAACTCCGATGAAGTACTTTTGCTAAATATTGTTTGTAGTATATTCTACAAATTACAATGTGGTTCTTATCATTTTCTTGACTATTGAAACTTCTGATGAAGTTCTTTTGCTAAACATTATTTGTAGTTCTTTATACTATTGAAACTTCTGATGAAGTTCTTTTGCTAAACATTATTTGTAGTTCTTGCTATAAAAACATTCATCTAAGTAGAATAAGTCATTGTAACAATTTTGTATGCATGTTAGCTACTTACTCCGACGACTTTAGCAAAACGACCACATGCTCCGTCGTCTCAGAAAAATGATTGTGCAGTTGTATATCTCATACTTTTGAATATGGCATTATCATTGATAAGATTAGGAGTGGTGCTCCCCCAGGTATAAGTATAACAAAGGCCGAAACCTTGTGAGCTCTATAAATGTCGGTTCATATTTATGCTTCGAAAATGCAAATAAGAAAAGCATATGTGTTAGATTAATTGCCTGTTCGTCTCCTCGAACTACGCTTTTACTTCGCCCGCTTCCGTAATTACGCGATTTTTTTCGCGCCACTGCATTCTATCTTTCAAAAGGCCCTACGCATTTTCCATCTTTTCTCTGACGCCTCATCCCGCTTTTTTCACATTTAAAATTTATTTTTTCAGATAAAAAACTTAAAAATGACTATTTTGTCTCTAACACTACACTAAAATATATGACTAAAGTATAAGAGACACATTTAAAATATTTTACATAATTACAATAAAACCCTACCACTTTCTTCTTTGACACACCCCACTCTTCCCCAAAATGAATATCAATGTTGGATTTTTATATTTTAAATGAATATTTGACTTTTTACATTTCTAATTTCTCCAAAATGAACATCAATGTTGGATTTTTATATTTCGAATGCATTTAAATGAATACTCATATACAAATCACGGATCCGTCTCTAAAAGAGAATCTACATCCAACAAACACTGGTAGCTCAAAGCGATCGACCGAATATTCGGTCATTCGAATTCAAATGTTGCTTCAATACAAATCAACTCGAATTGATTTTGCCATTTAATAAGAAACTAATGCAAATGCCTTATAATAGATTCAAAATTCTTCTCCGACATGCCATTTAATTGACCGACATTTGTAAAGATATTTTTATTAATTTATATGAAAATATGTATATTAGAATTCTATTTCAGCTCGAATATAAAATATTTACCTAATATCGTCAATTCAATATTGATAGAATTAAGATCGAATCAATTCGAACTTAATTTCTTAGTATTCGATTTGGAATATGGATACGAATTCAAATATCAGAGTAAAAATCCAAATTTAACGATATTTAATTCGAATTCTAAGCAAGATCCCTCCCTAATCGGTATGTTTAGAGGCTGCTTGCAGTTTCCTAGCCCTTAACCTAAAAAGGGTGTATATGACGTTAAAATATCAAGAAATCTTTTTTATTTGATATTGGATAAGATAGTAATGCATATTGCCTCTGGAGTGAATCGAATCGATCAATTTTTGAAGAAGGCGGAATGAAAAAATTTGAAACTTTTTTTCTTCGACAGGGAATTATAAATATGTACGATATTAAATTTTAATTAAATTTGAAATCAAGAAACGGGAGCCTAAGTCTGCAACAGTGTTCTCTCAAGTTAAAGCATGCATTTATTTAACACCATTTTTACATGTATATTGCACCAATTCCACATAACCGGCTGGAATCATCAAGAGATTTAAACCCATAAAATATGAGGATGTGTTTTATCAACAGGACAAATCTTCAGTGCTGTTAAATAATCCTCTAAGACAATTCAAACCAAACACCTTCTATAGGGAAGCTCTGGTCAGACGATATAGCTGGGCTAAATACATTTGCTAAAAAAATATTCATTTAAAAGGGAAAGAGGAACCCAAATTTTAATTAGAAAAAAAAATTCCAATTTATATAAAAATCCATGTAAAATCAAATGACTCACCAAATAGGATGGAGGCAATAATACAAATTCAAAGGATTGAGCAATATAGCTTACGGCTCTTTTGACATTCAATTTGTGGGATGAAGCATGGAGCTTTCTAGAGAGCTCCAGCCTCCAGGGGGGTTGTATTCATGTGACTTGTCAGGGTGCGGAATAATGCACTACGTCCAACTTCGGATAACTACGGAGTTGATATATATTCAAGTGTCACATAGTTTTTCTTTTTTCTCTCATCCTTTGAGTTGTTGATTTAATTGTCTAAAATTGTTAAGAAATGTTTGTTTCTGCTTAAGGCTTATTTTTATTGTTGGCCGATTTCTTTAAAGCCTGCAATATATATTTTCGGTATTTGCTTTCAGAAGATTTCAAGACAAGACTATACAGTAATAACTCTAATATTTCCCATTTACGAAGACGAGATTGTGACATATTTAAAAAGAGATTGCGACAAGATATTTCCATATATTGCTTGCTCCTAATTCTATATAAGAGCCATTTGACAGATCCGAATTATACACCACTCCATACATAATACCCTCTAATGCTTAAGAAATGAATGGCAGACTGGTAGACATATTTTTTGTAGTGGCCGAATGCCATAGAAGAATTTCTAAACTCTAACCTAACGCGCAATCGCTAGCGACACCACGCTATAACAATCATCGAAGTTTTCATCAGAACATCAGCCATGGCGATAGTCGTGTGGTTCTGACTCGCTTTACTACTGAAAGCAGACTGGCAAGACTCCTATGAAGATGTCTATTTCAGAATATCTCAATATCATAAGAAACTTCACCTGCAGCCCATGCCCCCTGCACTCCAGTGTTACATCGCACCGAACTCAAGTTACCATCTTTAAGTGCCTTTTAATTTAATTATTTATTTCTCGTTTTTATCGTCTGTTAGATTGCATCATTAACTGAAATTTTATTGATGTAAATGGCCTAACAGCTATGCTACTTAACTTCAAGAAAACATCGAAATATGAATCGTAATTATGAGAAATCATCGAATTACATCATAATGTATAGGGGTATCCTTCCTAGGTATTCCCGAATTAATTTTTAGATAAAACCTTACATATTCTTAAAATAATGATATCGTCATCATATTATAGTTAAAATAGTTTTCTAAACATGGTTCGTTCAAGTGGACGGGATAGTTACACATATTGTAAGTTATTTTCAATGTACTAATAATAATAAGCTCATGAATTACTTCCCTAATGCTAGCTTATTTTAGGTGAAATTTCATTTGATGAGTGTTTTTTTCCCGTGATCTTCCGGAGAGATGAGACCTGAAAAAGTGGGTCTTTGATTCATCTACCCTTTTTGGTTAGCATCCGCTTATCCCGAGGCGCGGGGTTCCCCAATCCTTTCGTCGTATTTCCTCCGCCTTTGCTTGGGCTTCGGGATGTCCGAGGACGGATCCTAGATGATTGTGGTTATGCCACACTCCTTATCCGAGCGGTTACTTCAGTTATGAATTCCTCCGTCTCCATAGTCTTTTCCGCTGATGAAACCTGTGGATTGCCAGACCTGCACTACCTAATCGAAGCTCCGATCATAGCATCTAATACCTAAGTTAGTTCGGGTGTTTCAAAGAGCTAATGAACAAGAGAGTTATTCAATTTAGCCTTACCTACAAACGGTAAGACAATGACGTAAGATTTATGGTGAAATACTGTGCAGCCTCTGGCCCCTTAAGACAGACAAACGCTACGATCCTGGCTACCGATTCGACCCCTCGATTGACTTCTAAATTTCTGGCTCGCTGCCCATTGCATCTTTTTATAATGGGTCATTAGTCCATTATTCCTTCTCTAATTAATGTCCATATCAATTGCTCTTTTTAATCTTCAAAATTCCAATCGCCATTTTTTCAAATGGTAGTGGAATTTGAAGAGTTAAAATTTCCCACGAACCACTTGGAGCCATCTTTATGGCTTGGGAATCCCAAGAGACACGCATATGATCACCATATAAAAAGTATGTCTCTCCATTTTCTTTCACTTCTTCACTTTTCTTCTTGTTATTATCGTCTTCTTCTCAAAGCAAAAGCAAGTTCCCTTTTTCTCTGCAATTTTCAATTCTCTGCAACTTTCAATTCTCTGCAGCTTATCCCGTTCACTTCAACCTCTCACGACTTATTCTCCATGGGCACTGTGAGCACAAGTCTTCCTCTAAAGACGGTCCCAATATCTCAAGTTATTCAGGCCACTCTCGAAGAGGCGTTTGGGTAAAGGCTTGCTCAAGTCGCGGTGTTTATAGTTTTAATAATGAGACCCATTTTTTCATATATCTCAACTCCCTGGTATATTATTCTAATCGACTTTTCATCGCCTCGTGGTGCTATCAACATCAAGCTTCACACCTCCCGCTCGACCCCTACTCTTAAGAAGCTCTGCTCCTCCACCCCGCTTCGAGAGTTTGCACCGGACAAGACTTCCATGAACCGAGACCTCCGAATGAGCTGTCGGGTTCATTTCGGTGGATAGCCCCGAGGCCAATCCCACCATCTCCCTACAACTCGAGGATTTCACCTCTGGACGCTGCAGAACCCCACCCCTCGAACAACCTCCTCCCCGAGACCCTCGCCGCCCTTAAGGCCTCCAAGCGGAAAACTCCAAAGCATCCCCCCCCCACTCTCACATTTAAGCCGAGCCAAGACGGTTTCCTGCTCATTACCGACTCACCAACCCGAGGCAACCAAGAATCACTACGGGTTTCCCCGGCGAGCGGCACTGTGATCCCTTGCGTGTGTAAACTGCATTGCTCCTTACTTCCGATCAATCCTCCCAAAGTTAAGGCACTGAATACCTCGACTCCACTTCCCAAGACACTTCTTTATTTTGGGAATTTTTCACTATGTGCTCCAACTCCCCTGCCCTTGAATTTGTTGACGGGTTATTGCGACTCGATCTGGGCACCGTGTCACCGATTCCCTTTGCATACTTGATCCTCACCGCCTTCCGTGTGTCAGATCTAATGCTGGGGTCATCCCCAACATAGCCTTATTTAGATGATGTACAGGCCATCCACAAAAGCCCTTAGCTTATTTCCAAGTGTCTTCCTCCTCCTATAATTTTATTTATACAAAGGTTGGATAAAGGAGGAGTCAGCGTTTAAGTCAGGGTTCTGGGCCGACAGCGGTTCAACAACGGTTCGAGCTCATTGGCCTATTATCACGCTTCCAATCTTCATTAAGATTCTGCCACTCAGCCGAGATAGAAAAATGAAGGTAGTTCCTCAAACTCTTCCCCACGGTCTTTGTGGATGCAAGACGCTACGGGATTGGGCAAGGGAGTTTAACCATGGAGCGCGGTAAATTTCCCAACACCTCGCTCAGAAGTCATATCCCTTTGCTCGCTCTTTTGGTTGCTATCTTTCCTCCCTATGTTTTTATTCACTCAAGTATTTTCTTATCTTTTTGTTAAACTCTTTAGCCCAAGACTCGGAGTCACGACAGCCTCACAAGGTCGCCTTTTGTGGTCAGGGACTTTGGGGGAAGGACCTCTGCCAAGGTGATCAAAAGAGTTAAGACCATCGCCTCCAGAGAGTCTTCAGAGGTTCCACTTTCAAATTATGTCACCAAGAAGTCTCGAAGGCTTCAAGAGGGATTTGTCTCGGAGGATGCTCCGACTAAGGTATTACCCGAGGCCTTACCTCCCTTTCTCGCTCCAACCTTTCTCCTCATATCATTCCTTCAACTACTCCCATTCTTGGTCACCACTCGACATCCCGATCACCCCTCTTCAATCGATGTCATGGATCTGGCCATCACACCTCCTCCTTCTTCTTCCCCGGATGGTACGCTAGCTCTAGTGGGTTTTCTGGTTTCCCTACGGGTATCACTGGATCGAGAAACTATATCCAATGTGAGAAGAGTCCACTTTCCTTCTTATCAAGAATTTGCTTGTTAAAGAGGACACGCTGGGATTATAAGTCACCCGAATTCTTCATCAATCCACGATGCCTTTTTTTCACTTCCATCTTAAGGTATATTTCTCTCCTTAATTTTTGAATTCTTTTATTATTGTTTTACTTCTCTTGCCCGAGTTCCTACTTTTGTCTTTTCATACCGAGGAGCGCTTCTGGGGCTCTTTCTTAAATGGAATGAATGTGAAGAGTCCCGAGTCAGCTCGAATCGGTAAGGCTTCTTCGGTGTTGTCATCCAAGTCACCGCAGGACGGGGTTTCGAGCTCAAATGATTTCAAGGTCCAAGCCAGGATTTTAAGAATAAACATCCGCATCTTCAACTGTATGCAATGGGCTCGTGAAATCCGCATCCGACCTCTCTTCCAATTTCCAGGTCAATTTGGCAGCTCTTTCAAGAGTTCCTGTAAGCAGGCCGGGTACTCATCCGTAAGCTCCATTCTCAATGACGGTACTCGCAGATCAAGTAGCTCGCTGCTGAAAGAGTTTAAAGAGAGGCCTCCACCAAGTACCATAGCCGATTTCAAGGAGAGTCAAACTATATGATATCTCAGGATTTACACTGCTTCCATAACGAGGACCTATAGTCTCAAGCATCTCTCGGTAAGTTTGGACGGTGTTCGCCCATGTTTCCTCGAGTTCGTGGAAGTTAACACTGGGAAAGGAGTACTTGATTCCTCTTTCCGGGTCCCTGTGAGAAAGCTGACTGCAGGCTGGCCGATCGTAGCTGATGATGCATCTCTGGGCCGATTAAGTAGGCGACGCGCTGACGCTAGACCTGCCTATTTTGTGTTTTTGTCAATATTTTACATCTCCTCGGCCCGCAATTAGCGCCAAGCGCTATTACTATGTAACACGCTTTTGTTTATAAACGGTTACGCACTTTATTCTATTTTGAAATTTTTATTCTCTTAGCTCTTATCTCTTATTCATCACTCTGTTCAAAGGATTGAGCAATATAGCATACGTCATAGTTTTTCTTTTTTTCTCTCATCCTTTGAGTTGCCGACTTAATTGTCTAAAATTGTTAAGAAAAGACATCGAATACGAATTTAATTGAGAAATCATCTAATCGCACTATAATGTATACGGTATCCTCCTAGGTATTTCCGACGGCTTTTGGGATTTAAACCTACAAATTCTTAAAATAATAATATCATATCATATTATAGTTAAAATAGTTTTCTAAATACTTCGCCTGCTCAAGCGGCTACTAACATCCATATTGTAAATTATTTTCAATGTACTAATATTAATAAGGTCATGAATCACTTCCTTAATGCTAGATTATTTTAGGTGAAATTCCATGATTATTTTTAACATGCTTAATTATTCGTTGTTGCTAATGGTATTACATCTAGCATGTTTTAATTGGTTGTTTGGTTCGTTTTCCCCCACCCTCAAGATGATCGATCCATGCAGAAAAAGGATGTAAATGAAGTGCTCCTAAATAAAGCTTCATTCTTTGGTTTTTCTAGTAGATATAGGTAGACAATAATGAAGTATGTGTAATTATTTGTATCGATCTATCATCATCACCGTGGTCCTAGATTATATAAATATAAAAATTAATACCTATATCCAAAAAATATATAATAATTTAATTTTAAACTATCAACATAATTCATGATCTTAATTAATATAAATCAAATTATCATATTATTTGTAACTAAATTTAAAATAATATGTGATTTTTTCATCAGGTATTAATATATATG
The DNA here is from genome assembly GCA_019722365.1 of Lithospermum erythrorhizon. NCBI lineage: Eukaryota > Viridiplantae > Streptophyta > Magnoliopsida > Boraginales > Boraginaceae > Lithospermum > Lithospermum erythrorhizon. The sequence continues at coordinate 1,694,747 of JADFUC010000954.1, read as the reverse complement.
GAGTACAAAGTATTTGAAAACTAAGATTAAAAAAATAATTGTCAAAATTAAAAATTAATATAAATCTTTATAAATACTCTCTCCAATTCAAAACATAATTTATTTTTATTTTTTTCTCATATCCAATTTTTATTTTTATAAAAATATATTTAAAGACTTTAGTGTTCGTCAATTTAAATAAAAATTTACTTTGCTTTTGGTTGAATGGATATACAAGGATGGCCATCGGTGTGATTCGGTGCGTTTTCACACGAAACAACATATTTCAGTTTTTCTCTGTTCGATGCGATTCGGTTTTCGCTAATCTGCTTTTTTTTCTGCTGATGAATTTGCTGACATTTATTCGATGAATCGACAAGATTGTGAAAAATCTAAAATTAAATTCCGTGACTCGTAATTCAACATCTACATATATGAAAACAATCAATAATTAAGGACCATTTGTTAATCGTTGATAATTTTACTAAAATTAAATAACTCAAATTAATAAATTGAAAGATAATTTTATTTTTACTTATTTAAATGAGAGAAATATGTATTTCAATTTTTATGTAACGCGTCATTAATTTATATTGTTATATGGACTATGTTAGAGTTGTTGTCTTATTTTATTTAAATTGAATTCATTTTTAATATGATTTTATTAAAGCATCGTCATGACTAATGAAATCGTAACTAATATAAATTTTATTATGAATAATTAAATATTTATTTGAAATATTCAATAAATTTAAAAATAAATTAAATATAAATAATCGGTGTGATTCGATTTAGGGAAAAATTGCAAACCGCAAAAAAATTTGGTTTTAAAATTATTCAAACCTCTTCAGTTTCGATTTAAAAAAAATCGAAATGAATCGGCTCAAATTGATGTAATTCAGGCGGTGCAATTTAATTTTTTTTCCAATATGACCATAGATATACTCGAATCAATTTAGACTTTATTGTTTGTCACTGGTCCTTATTGCTTTCTGAGTTTCTGTCAAACCATTAATAGACCCACCCAACTGTTTCAATTTGTTTTGGAAATGATATACTGAATGAAAAGGGGAAAAAAAAAAATCAAACTTTCTTTTTTGTTTCTATTAGACCAATTTAACATTATCAACAAAACCAAATTTCTTATATTTTTATGGACAACACCATACATACACCCAAATAATATTTTTTTTAGCAAAATAGTAATTTTATCCTTAATGAAACTTCATAACTACTAGACTTACAAATAGAAAGGGTAAAATAATCATTTCATTTCCAAAATCAACACTGTTTGGGTGTGTGTATAACAGCCCAAATGTTTCCCTCATTTTATTAATAAAATACAAAACAAACATAAAAAATACTCATCTTTTTCTAAAAATCTTTCATTTGTTCGAACTCATTCCTACTCATACTGCTAGTCAATTAGTTCACAAATTAATGAACAAAATTGACATATACTATGATTTATGAAACAACCAATCGAAGAAATAACGAACACAATTGAAATTTGGAAGGAACAATTAATCGGAAGTTACAATTCTTAAATATTACACATATCAGCTTTCTTGATTCCTCAATTAGCAAGGATATTGTTCATCTATACTATATATATTATAGGCTGATTGACGCATGCACATTTAAGCTGAAGTTTCAAATTAATTAATTCTATTTTACCCTTAGCGATTTAAAAATGTGTTTGGTTTTTTATTTACACAATAAATTCTCCATGACAGTCAGAATCGCCAATACGATAACTTATCTATAATAATTTTCATAATAATAAATGTTAATATGCGTAAATAATCGCGGTGTTAATTCTATTTATTTTATGAGTACTAAATCTATTTATGTTTTCACCGAATCGACGACGATTATCAGAAATCGATATCAGATTGTTTGTCGAAACTTCATCAAGCCTACCAGAATCAATAAACTCTTTATCCTAAACCTTCATTCGACTCTTCTTATTCAAAACGCCAAAATACTAATGCTAATGCTACAATTTTAAATATTTTCACCAATCACGAAAAAATTATACTATAAAATAATAAAAATAATTTACAAAACATTGGGATCAGAATACAACTAAGTAAAAAATAATTAGCAAGGGGGTATGGATGAGAAGTTGGTAGTTAAAGATGGAAGAGCAGGAAAAGTGATGACTTCTGGGGAAGAGAGAGAGAGCGCGATTTGGGGAGGCTTAGAATGAGTCAATGACATCTTGGTATCTTATTACTTGCTCATTAATTCCATACCTGCTCATTAACGTTCATTAATTTTCATTTCAGACTCTAATTTTAATGTAAAATCGTATACGGCATTAAAATATATCATTCTAAGTATTGCTTAAATTAAAAAATTCAAAAAAAGTGTACCAAAATTATTATATACACTTTATTGTATCACAGACCAAAATTCGCTGAACAAATTCTATGACACGTTACCTTAAAAAGAAAAATAAGCTTATATAATTGACATTAATGAATTGTTTTTTTAAAATTAGACAGATAAATAAAAATGCACTAAAAAGCAATAAGAAAATATTTTATAAACGATATAATTTGTATTTCTTTGAGTAATTAATGAATCATTACCTAACAAAAGTTTAATGAACTGCACTTTCCACTGACATCTTTACTTAAAAAAATTGAGGTTACTTTATAAAATAGGTAATCTGATGTTTTGTTAATTATGGAGTATTTGCTTTTCTTTAATCCTATTCTTAATCTAGAGATAAGAGAGTTTTAAGCAACGATGCAGGGTGATTTACTTCGTCTCTATTTAAACGATCATTTAAGAAAAAATTATTTTCGATTGTTTCATTTATCAATACAAATTTTTACATCAAGCTTGCTTTGCCTAATAATATTATTTTTTCTATTAATTGATAAGTTTTATTTCTATTTAAAAATTGTACAATCAATAATTGTCTTAATAAATTATTTTTATTCTAAACAATCAAATAAATAGAGATGAATGAAGTATAATCCAATAAATAAAGTCTATTTCTTTTATCTTTTTTTTTTAAATCCAATTAGATAATTTAAATAAATAAAAAGCCTATTTCTTAAAAAAATTATAGGATTGAATGAATGTATAAAATATCTGCCCTCCTTTCCCCTTTATATATTGAACTCATTTATACTTCATCCAACATCTAAAACTCACATCTCATTTATCATTCAAAAATTTCATGCCACCATATTCCAACACCACAACCACCATGAACCACCGCAGCGCCACCACATCTCAGCCGTCTTTCACCACCCTCCACCCCGACATAATCCAATCCCACATACTCAACAAGCTAGATGGAACATCATTAGCTTCAACAAGCTGTGTTTCAACTGAGTTGAATAACCTCATCAATGCTGAAAACCTATGGAAAAATTGTTGTAGTAACCAATGGCCTTCATCTCTTGACCCTTTAGTCCAACCCCACATCACAAACCACCGCTTTTTCTTCTCCGACGCCTCCTCCTCCGTCCACAACCTCCATCTCGGCCACCCAGTAGGGGACGTGCTTTGTTCAAGGTAGTTCAGTCGAACGTATTTTCCAAATAAAATATTACATCCTAATTATATATTAACTATATTTTACATTAAAAATAACAATAATTGAGATTTTTGTATTATTTATTTTTTTAAAGTATAATTCAAACATCGACTACTAATATCCTATATCCGTTCCTGCAGCCAAAGTCCCAAAATGAAGAATTTGATTTCAGCAGTTGATATTTTCTATGAAGATAAGCTGATATTCTCCAGGGTGATTGCTACTGAATCTTCAGCAAGTTGGCTTTCATGTTCCCCTTTCAAGATTGATATTCTTGAACCCAAAGAGGTATTTCCTACATCTGTGAAGATCACTGGAGATGACAGAAACTGCATGGCAGAAATGGAAAAGTCATTGAAATTGAGCTGGATTTTGATTGATGGCGATTCCAACAGGGCATTGAATGTGTCCAGTATGTGCCCTGTTTCTGTCTGCCGACACTGGCTGACCGGCGATATAAAGGTATCAATCTAATTTTTTGAAAAATAAACGTCTACCATTGAGAAATAAGTTTTTAATTTATTTTATTTCAAAAATGGTTTGGTTCGTCCTTAAATTTTTAATTATTTTTCTTATGTCAATTTTTTAGTTTTAGTATTTAAAAATTCTGGTTCCGTGACTGCAGGTTAAGTATGCAACGGTGGTTCCGGACCGTCGAAACAGAGATGGTGGTGAAGCGTTGATGCAGTGTGGGGTGGTGGTTAGTTGTAAAGAAGGTGAGGAAATGCATGTGAAGGAGGTGAGTTTGCTGGTGGAAGATGATGAGGGATTGGTTTTGTATGGAAATGAAGGGTTAGAAATTGTTCAAGAAGTTATCAAGGGGGAGAGAAGTGTGAAGAATTCAAATGAGGAGAGGAAAAGATATGAGAAGTTTGACAAATTGAAGTCAGATTTGTCAGAAATGAAGGAGAGGAAAGAACATAGATTGGATACGATTGTTGTGTTTTCAGGGGTTTCTGTTTTCTTGAGCCTTTGTATGCTTTTTTTGTCCACATAGGTAGATATATTCATATTTTTATTTGATTACTTCTTTCAAATTTGTTAATTAATTTGATTAATTTATTGAATTTGGTGCACCAATCACCATAATTTTAGTAGGTTATGGTACAAGATTCATTGTCCATTTGTCCCCCAAATGCTCGTAGTGAACAATTTGACCATCTTTACAATCAAAAAATGTTACAAGACTACCATTAACTCTAGACAACCAAATATTTTGCAATTAATTGTAATGTAACAGATGTTCACCCTTAACCAAAAATCTTACTCTGATAAATGAGGAATCAATACTCATAAATTTTTAATAAACTAAATAATCAAATACTAAAATATACCATTGATTCTCCTAAAATAAAAAGAATAAAAATCTCAATTGTATATTTTCTACCATAAGACAATTTAACAATATCAACTCTAGTATTTTAAATTAGGGATTTCGAATGATCGTTAATGTAACTGTTGGGTCGAATTCTGACAAATCTTTCAAGAATCTGCTAGAATTTTTTTATTTATTAAATTAGATATTTATAAAAAATAGAAGACAAATAAATAAAAATAATAAAATTGATTTTATATAATCAGTTATTAGATGGTTTCATTTTCACACCATCAATGGCAGTACCCACTATTTTTGTGGTATAGTGCAATGGTTCTAGAAGCAACTGAAATCTAAGGAGATAAGGATGAAGTGTACAGAATTTTGTCAATGAAAAAAAAAATCACAGTATTATTTTGCCTTGCTGTAAAATGATCATAAATACCGTGTTTAGACTTTGTGTTTCAAATGAAAACAAAGAAGAATAGCAGACCAGACATTGACATTGACAGATTGACTATTCTATTCAGCCGGCTAATAAACTAATCATCATATTTCGTCTGCCGTCAGGCCGTTTGGCTAATCTTATTTTTCACTTTATAAATATTAAGTAACTAACTGTACAATTTGTAAATAATTTATAGAAGTGAACAACATAAATGATAGTAAAATAATTATATATTTAACTAATGTAATTTATAAATTATATGAAATGTAAAATGACCTATAAAAGCATGTTCTTTTATATCATTTTTCTATATTTTAAAATAAATAGAGATAATAAAGTAAATTACTTGATTAAACCAACTTATAAGTTAGGCGAAAAAAATTGAAAAAAAGTTAGAATTTCTTTTTTTTTTATTTAACTATAAATTGCATTTACAAATTATTTGTCAAATATTTTATTTTAATCAAATCGATTTATAAAATTTATTTTGACAAAAAAAAACTTATCCAAACACTTGGCTCTGCTTTCTTTGGATAAATGACAATTCTATTCATAAAGTTTGTCCATATCCATCCACCAAGTAGGAGTAATACAAATGGGGTCTATTGGTTTATATTCCCTTCATCCTTTTCTGTTACAAATTTTTCGAAAAAGTTTTTATTTTGAATAATATAAGTATATAACATTAAATTTGCATAAAAATATGTACAGTCAAACCTTTCTAACGAAAAGGGATGAAGGGAGTAATGATTTTTTTCTCAAAATAAAATGAAGGTCAAAATCGAAACCATCATTTATGTTGATGTCTGATCCACACTCATTCACTTATGAATTAAATATTTTCTTTTATTCAATGATGATTCTTAAAATGATAGTTTTGGTACATATATTAAGTGCACTTTTAATAAAAGGTGAGATTAACATTTTTTAACAAATGTAACAAAGGATCATTTTAAGAATAGTAAATAAAATCATTTAATTCATATAAGTAAGTGATTTTGAGAATAAACATAAACATGAGTAATAATACTTTGATCTTTTTCATCACAAACTAAAATGCTATAGAAAGAGCAAGAAAATATAAACAAAATGGAACCTTTAAGTGGCGATAGAGAAATGTCTATGAAAATACATAGGACATGCAAAATAAACAATCGTTCGAGATAAAAGTATAGATGCTTTTAGAGTTTCGGTAAATCACAAATTTATTTAGATTTGGGTACAAAAAATTGATAATAAGTGTATCTCCCAAATTTTACTGAAATTGTATATTTTCTTCAAATATGATCTCATATAAGTGTTTGTTAATTTATGGGCAAGCTATGACAATTATAATAAATATTGGAGATATTTTAGTTCTGGCTTGTCATGGCAATTGAAGATCAGTTATAGCTTATGCTCAATTTGAGGATCGTATTGTGTTCCTTGTAATTATCGTAATTTTAAGCGCGTGATATATGGTAATAATCCTCTAATAGACAACTTAAACTCGGATATATTTAAAAGCTACAAAGTATGTTTTAGGTATTGCAAAAGCTATTTGAAAGGTTGAAAAGGTTTAGTTAGCTATTTGAAATGTTTTATATAGTTTGTAATAACATATGAACATTTTAGGATAATGATTTGATGATAAATGATTGTAAATATATATATACATCAATTTGATTGTAGTGATTGTAAATAATAAAATTTGAATCAATTTATTAGAACTTCAAATGCAATAAATAAAGCGTTTACTCCGATTCATCTAAACCAAACCAAACCCAACATAAAAGTGAAATAAATTGAAGTAAATTTGAAGCAGAAGCGATTGATAGGAGTTGGATCGATTTTGATATTTCAGCCAAATTTATGTTCAGCTTTTAAAATACCAAACAGAACCGAACAAATGAATGAAGACTAGAGGTATTGAAGCCCAAGTAAATCCAAAACCTTTTAAAACTCTCCTTGGAGCCTCTTTTCTTCTTCCCTCTCACCCAAACATAAACCCTAACCGCATCCAAAATTCAAACTCTTAAAAAAAAATCATATTTTTTCATGCACAAAAATGGCTTCAAAATGGACAAAAAAGGGTTCCTTAAAAATGGTGTCTTTGCTCAAGCAGATAAAAAATTATTACAAGAAGAAATTAATGTTGTACAAATTGAGAAGTTGAGTATAAATGCTGATAATATGGAGAAAAAGGGTATAAAATGGACAAAAAGGAGTTTCTTGAAAAAGGGTTTATGAAAAATGGAGTCTTTGGAGGGAAAGCAAAAAAAGCTCACTTTATTTCAGAAATGCAGAGAGTTTTCAGCATTAGAGATGAGTACATGAAAATTCGACTCGTTTCGAATCGAACAAATGATTTTGATTTTGATTTTATTGATGATAGAGAAAGAGAAGCTTTTGAAACGTTCAATGTACTGATGGAAAATGCAGATATGGAGTTGTTGGAAGACCCTGATGTTAATCAAGCAATTGAAGAAACCGATCAAGAATTTTTTGAAGAAGAAATTGATTATATGGGGGCTTATAAAATGGAGAAAAAAGGGTTTAAAATGGAGAAAAAAGGGTATAAAATGGAGAAAAAGGGGTTTCTTGATAAGGTGTTTTTGAGAAATGGTCTTTGGAAGAAAAGCTTCTTCTTCTGCATCATATGAAGCAAAAAAAGTTCACTTTATTTCAGAAATGCAGAGGATTTTTCGTATTCGGAATAAGTACATGAAAATTCGACAAGTTTCAAAGCGAACTGATGATTTTGATTTTTTTGATGATACCGAAAAAGAGGCGTTCGAAACTTTCCATGTTCTGATGGAAAATGCAGGGTTTGATTTGTTGGAAGACCCTGATGTTACCAAAGAAATTGAAGAAACTGACAAAGAATGGTTTGAAGAAGAAATTGATTATATGGGGGCTGATAATGTGGAGAAAAAGGGGTACAAAATGGAGAAAAAAGGGTTTCTGGAGAAAGGGGTTCTGAAAAATGGAGTCTTTGGAGGAAAAGATTCTTCTTCTGCATCATTTGAAGCAAAAAAAGCTTACTTCATTTCAGAAATGCAGAGGAAATTCAGAAATGCAGAGGATTTTGACAAGTACATGAAAATCAAACAAGCTACAAATCGGAAAAATAGTTTCGATTTTATTGATGATACAGAAAGAGAAGCCTTTAGAACGTTCAATGTACTAATGGAAAATGCAGGTTTTGATTTGTTGGAAGACCCTGATGTTATCAGAGCAATGGAAGAAACAGACCAAGAATCGTTTGAAGAAGAAATTGATAATGTTGGGGCTGATATTTTAGAGGGAAAAGGGTATAAAATGGAGAAAAAAGGGTTTCTGGAAAAGGGATTTCTGAAAAATGGAGTCGTTAGAGGAAAAGCTTCTTCTTCATCATCATATGAAGCAAGAAAGCGTAATTTCATTTCAGAATTACAGCAACTGTTAAGCATTCAAAACCAGTACAGGAAGATCCTGGAAGCTTCAAAGAATTATTCTGATTTTGTTGATGATCGAGAAGGAGAATCTTTTGAAATGTTTAACGATCTGATGAACAATGCTGATTCGGATTTGTTCGAAGACCCTGATGTTATTCTAGTAATTGCACAAAAAGATTGCGAATTGGAAGCAGAAATCGCTGATATACAGGTTGAGAAGTCGAGTAAGAGGGCTAATAAAGAGAAAGAGGAGTCTGTTGAGGGGTTGAAGGTGGGGACGGAAGTGAGGATTGTGGGTGGGAGTGATATTGGGAAGAAAGGGAAAGTTTTGGAGGTGAAGGAGGAAGATGATAACGTGGTGTTGAGATTCTTGAATGGTAGGAGGTGGTGGTGAGGTGGGGGAATTTGCCGCATTTGGGGTGTGGAGCAGTGGACATGTGTCTGATGAAGTTAACGAGATGAAGAGTAAAGGAGTAAAGAGGCTGAGACATGTCCTCGGGGAAGAATGAAGGAATTTGGAATTAAGTATAATGGATGATCAGGCAGGAACAAATTCTAATAGGTTCTTGGCGAGATCTTGGTTTTGGGAGATGTTCAGTATGAGAGTCAGTCAAGGTTGATGCTTCTTTTGTGTATTGAGCTTTCTATCTTTTAGTATGTCATTACATACTGGTTGTTTTTCGTATTTCCTAATTTTCTGATTTGGAATTATGTCGTGTTTGTGCATATCTGAAGTTCTGTTTCATTTTATTTGTCCAGTTGCTTACTTATGTCAAAATGTGATTAGAAATGCAGAGGTGTGGTTTGTTGCACACACATTAGAAACCTACCATTGCTAATGTGCTTGATTTTGGCATAATATTGCTGCAAGTTTGGTTTGATCAGTGTGATACTGAAAAGTGTATACGAAGAACAGTAACGTTTTCTTAGTCTGAACTCTGAAGTGTATGGATTGCCAATTGTAGATAAAATACTCAAAATTTCATTTCTTCATGTGATTTAAGATCTTCTAGTTATCAAGTAACAGTGGAAGTACTTCACTCTCCTTGGTTTATCAGTTTGACACTGAAAGGGTGCACAAAAAATGAGTAATATGTTCTTAACAGTGGAAATGCTGGACTCATTTCTTTCTGCTGTCATTCAGCTTGAGTTCAGTTCGAAGCTAGGTCTATCTTGCACTGGGTGGTCAAGCCACTTGGTTCGTTGTTGTGACACCGTTCTCTAATGATTCAATGTCTAGCTAAAGAGATCTAGGGAAATTAGATCGACACTTTAGTTTAGATGAGAGTTAGGAAGAGTTGGGAAGTGTAGTGGTCATTAAGGTATGGAGTTTCATCATCATTCTGCTAATAAAAGATCACTGCAGTTTCTTCATTGAGTTATGCAACTAAATGGCTTCAATATTATTTTACTTGCATCTGATTAATTGATGAATTACCTCCTCATATGTTATTGGCGAGTTCCGACCTTCCCAGCATTTCACTAACAACTTTGAGTTTTTACTGGTTGTTCTAGTGTCACTGTGTAGCCTCAAATTGGCTTTTTCATTATCTTATTATAATCTACGTCGACATGGAATGGAATAATGATAATACTATGCATATTGTCATTCCTCACTGTCCTATTTGCTTAAAAAGGTCAGCCTTCACCATTACATAAGTGTGCTGTTGTGCATGGTTGAAATGAGGTGGATTTTACTATAAATCTATGTTTATTGTTGAGGATAGCTAGAACTATTTTGATAGACTAGATTGTTTGATACTATCTCAGTTTTAATTTAACCTGAAGTTGTAACTAATTATTTAGAAACTTAACAAGTTTTTCATGTTTCGATTTGACATATATGATTGTTATTGGGATACTATTTGAGGAAGCCTCCCAGCTGATGGATCAGGGAGTCGAATTGATTTTGGTAGGCGTTGGGAGAAATCATGCGCGCCATGGATAGTGGTAAACTTTGTTTATTCTTTCTGGTTATGTAGAGCCGATGAAACTTGTGTTTGATTCTAATGAAGTCAAACCGTAGAAGGGTCACTACACATTTTGTTTCGAAGACTATAGTTGTGAAGAGCTTGCCAAATTCTTCACATAAAGGCAACTAGTAGTAGACACTAATGTTAATGGAAGCATGTATTATAGGTTTGATCTATGTCCTTCATGCTTAGCATTACTGCCATTGCTCAACTTATCGAAAGAGAAACTTCAAGTGAACAACGATCGATGATGAATGGAAGATTGATTGATGAAGTGCTAGCAAAGGCTAAAGATAGTTTAAAACTAACTTGATTAAGGTTGTGAGGACTACAAAAAATTGACTACATTCGCATTTGAGGATCTTAAAGCTTCTTTTTATTGTTGAAAGCATACCATATTTGGATGAACTCCAAGAAGGCCCTTTGGTTCCTAGTAGGGAACCGAAGGGAAGGAGAAAAGGAAGGGGAATATAGGGAATATTGATGAGGGCGTATCAATGGTAACAACAATTTTCTTGGTAGCCTTGGTCTTTTTGTGTTCTTTGCTAATACAAGAATATATATGATCATGTTGAAGTGTTTAACCATAGATGAGTAAAACTATTTTTATATGTCAGTTGACACAGAAATAAAGGAGGAAGTCTTAAATCCAGATCTTTCTGTGAGCTCAACATTTATTGCCATCACACTTATATACAAATAACCAATATACACATACTACACTAAAATCTGCTTCTAACCCTCTCTAGGTAGTTTGTAGATATAGCTCCATACAACTCATCTAAACTTCAGCATCTTTCAAGGCGCTTAACTAAGAATTGGAATCTTGAATCTATTAATGCTATCTACATGAACCTCGAGTTAAAGATACCAACCCTATAGACAAATGTAATCACAGGGGTAAGAATGCATACTATCAACCTTACTCGGCTTAGGTGGGAGCCTCTTCATAGGCATTGAAACATGTTGATGTAGAAGGGTTGACAGAACCAGGCATCTCAGTTGTATTGGATGGAGGAGTTCCTACACGCTGAGGGGTGCTTATACATGGTAATGGGCATCCTTCGTTTATTGTGCCCAGATCATTCCAATTAAACACAGCTATGATTTTCATCAAGGAAATTCAGAATTTGCAAAGGATTATATGTGAGGAAGAGAGAGCAACTCGAATACTTAAAACAGTTATAAAATAGGATACAGTCGGTCCACAGGTCGGTGACACTAACATCAGCATCTGACAAAAGCCAGTAATCTGCATCACTCTGCAAAAGGTAAGATGGAATTAGTCAAAAGATTATCTAAAGAATAAAGATCAATATGTCAGACTTTTATGTGCAGCGTAAATGGATATAAGGATTTTTGACATTTTAAATAAGTTGGAGACCCTCGGCGATGGCAATAGACTCATAGATATAATAATGGTAATTGTCAAATTAAAGAAGTGCAATACTCTTCTGTTTAACCAGTGACTTATAATTTACTGACAAGACTAAAGATATGTCACCTCTCAATGACTACTTACATTAACATCTGGAACAATTTTCATGATCCCGCTCACAAAGTCATTTGATGTACTCAAGTCTCCGCATGTCTCGTTATCTTTTTGTTGCAACATTCCATTGGTATGTCCTCCATTCCTTGGATCTGGATCTTCCACTGTTTCAGCTGGATTTCCAGTGTCTATATTCATAGGAGGATCACTAGTTGGTGGCTCGGGTGCATTAATCTCTTCAAATTTCTCCTCAAATTGACTACAAGTAGACATGCATAAACAGAAAAGGACCATAACTAGGAAATAGAACAATCACTCGGAGATGAAACAATTTTAAACGAAGATGGCATACAAGGATGGCCCAAAACCAATGGTTATGAACCTCAGACAACTCAACTAATGAAAGCTATATTACCTGACAAGATAAACATCAATCGGCCCCATGGTACTCCTCAAAACAATTTTGTATCTTCTCTGATGAGGATAATCAATAGTCTGTAGAGCAAAAGTGAGATTTATCATAAACCTACCATAAAAATGATTTGAATTAGACCAGCAAGAACAACTTACCGCATCAGGATCTGGGACCTCTAAAGTGGTTCCATGTGGAGCCTTAATTGCTATCAATGTCTCATTCTGGCAAAACACTTAATGATAGTTACAAAATAAAATCAGAGAAATATCAGAAAAGAGGCGTTTATACCTGAAAGAAAGGTAAGCTTTTGATATCCTCTTCGGTAACAAAAAGCCACCTGATTATGAACAAAGGAAATTTATAAGTAATTAACTAATTAAATTCTTTTCAGAAGTCTATAAAAGAGTAATATATTACTTTTGATTATCTTCAGCTTCACTAAGTTCTCTCAATCTTTCATGCATTTCTCTGCAATATGTAAAAATTATAAGCATTAACAAATCATATTTTTACACTGAAGCAAGGTGAATACCAGCAAGCTGAATACCAGCTTCTAACGAGAAACATAGGAGGACCTTGTATGTTCATCTAATCTTGCCTCCTCCATGGCTAAATTATCTATATCTGCCTGAATTCAACAACAAACCAAAAATTATCATGAGCTTGCAACTTCCAAGAAAAGGATCCTTCTTCAGTTGTAGGGCATAGAGAATTATTCGAATTTTAGTAAGGCACTCAGGATAACCTCTATATTTTTAGTAAGCTCACTACTTAACATATACCTGCCTGTAAGCTGGTAACACTGTCGTCAATCTCCCCAGGTCTAGAGACGCCTTCTCCCCTATGAAACCGGATAACATACGAGTGAGAGCAGAATTTTATAATGCGTTATAGAAGTAAAATGTTCAAATGGGAAGTTCTATTCAGGCAATATTGTGAGTACAGGATAGTAGTATCTCCCTTCCATTGTATTACATTCTTAAGTTTCTTCTCAATTAGACCTATGCCTTCCAAGACATTAGTTATATCATATATACGCCTCTTTTGAACCTGCAAAAATAGAAATATTTTAGTTCATGGTCCACCATAGCAAGTATATATCAATCGAAAAAGCTAATTTTCACCTCTAGAGTGTCAACAGCTTTATTCAGATCAAGAACACCACCTTCAGCATGTTTGATCAGATTAACAAACTTCTTTGTCAGTAGACCTAATTAGCACAAGCATCAGTTAATATTCTTCTGCAGCAATATTTGAATTTTGACCTCGACAAACTGTAGCATGGCAACTTGGAAGAAAACTAAGATCTCCCCAGTAACCAATACACTTTGAAACAGAATAATGCATTATTCTGATTGAGAGGATGGAACGGGCATTACAGCATATGGTAAAATGTGATTAGATATTACCTAGGGAGCTATCGTAACGACATGGGCCACCTGGGGTGAATAAGGCAGAAGGAGAACCTGCAAGATCACAACAATCATCAAATATATGAAAAGGGTTCTAACACTCTTACAAAAATAAGATGAGTGTTAAACTAAAGTGACTTATCAATATCATTGGTGATACACTAGAAAAATGGAGATAATCTATTTTGAAGTGATCCTCACCATCATTTGCTTCACGATTCTGAGCTCCGTATAAATTGGATTTTGCAGTGCATGGAACCTTTTGAGCCTTCCCTCCTTTCCGGGAGACACGGGCCTTGAGAGAGTTGTTGACAGTAGCTGCAAACCCTTGAGTCAAATTTTGCTGGGTCGAGTCAGCTTCATAATCCACTGCGTCGCTCTTGCTCTGCAAGAGTTTAAGAATTCATTTGATATGTAGGTTATGATCACTACTACAAAATCTATATGAACTACATGAAACTGTGTTCCAGAGAACAGAATTCTCACATATGGAAAAGATGAAATCATCCAGAAACAGAGAACAAAAATGAAGGAAAGAACACAGACCAAGGCCAAATCTCTCATGTTAGGTTCTCTTTGTTTCGGGAAAATTAAGTTTAATCTTTATTGTAAATATTGCCTTGGTCTAAGACTCTTAACTCTAACTCTAACACATACTCAGTGGTATTCAATTGACAACAAGCTAGTACCCAACCAGAAAATAAATCAAACAAATAAAATCAATCTTTCAAAAGGAAAAAAATTACAAAGTTGAGGTCAGTAGCTAGTAGTCTTGTACCAGTTGTTGACTGGAAGATGAGCACACAATTGCGAGAGATCAACTAGGTATACAAGTAGGAATCTTAAATACAGCATAAGCACCAAATGCGATACTCGGATAACCTCAATTGGAAAAAGGTTTCTTATCCATCAAGGTTAGGGTAATTTATAATACAATGTTAAAAGTATATCCGAGCAACGTGTAATACTTGCTTCTAATCCCCAAAGGTGGTCAAGCTTCATCCCATCCTATAGTTAAGTTGAAAGGGTAAGCAGAACAAAGGGCATGCTAAACAAATTTAAGTTTTCTAATCCTTACCTGGAATCTCAATTGCATTCTTTTTTAAAAGAACAGTGCCCCTGTTATTTTATTAACACAAACCAAAGTACGGACAATGCTACGCTGTAATTTGTGTTACTTATTGTCACCATTTCATCAAATGAATTCTTCATGAGGATTGATCCATGGATGTATGTGAATTTCTGGTATAATGAACTTCATTTTGCAACAAAGAGCGGGACATATACTCACCCTTTAAGTTCAAGATTGGTCATCCGTGGCCTTGCTGCTTTTTTGTTACTAGTTTAATCATGCCACTATAGGCATACTTTCCTGATGTATAGATATCAAGGTGGTGGTTTTGGAGGGAGTGAGTCTATCTTCTATTCGATAGCTATTGAGTGGCTAGGTTTGTATATAGCTGCTACTTAGATATTAGAGCTTCATAGAGCTCACTAGTTGAATAGTTACCACCATTGAGGCATAACTATAAGTTGATATGTTCTGAGGCATTCATATAGATGTCTTCCAATACATAATTCGCAGTTTCGCACAATCTAACAAATGCCGCCAACACCATTTTCTAGTAAGTCTCATTAGTCCATACTTCCGCTATGGTTACAGCATTATACCGGAATCGAGTTTTTTTTTGTGTTTCTACTATCACTACAAGACGCACATTTGGGATATCATGATTCTTTGACCATACATAAATCTCAAGAACATCTTGATCCACCGTCGCATATAGCTGCCCACCCATCTAGATCAAATGAACTTTACATAAGCTCGGCTCAAACACACAAATAAGCTTGGATATTGCTTCAACCCCTCTTTGCCTCAATCACTAATAAACCATAAAATATAGACCTTTAAGTAAACAGCCGAGTCGTCGATCAGAACCCATTTCCCAAGCCAATTTATCCAAAAAGATTCAAACTTTATGACCAATTTCTCCCCAAACCAAGACAGAAAGCACAAATGAAAAGAAAAGACCATACCCAATTGATTATAAACAATAAAAACTCTACATTGCATATTGAGCTTAACAGAAGCTCAACTCAAATACACAATTAAGCTCATATATAGCATCAAACCCTCTTTACACCCATCCTAATAACCCATACAATACATATTTTGAAGCATGTTAAGTGCCCATCGGGTCCATACCAAAACCGATTAGTTATAAATGAATAAAGTCCATTGAAGCAATTAAAATTTCTTAATCAGCAATGGTACTGGTTTCTCAATACACTCCAGCACTATTGCACATATCCTAAGTCATCCATAAAAATCCAATCTTTATTCTGTATACCCACCAAACTAAAAATAAAGCAGAAATGAGAATAAAACACAAAACTCAACGTATTAAAAGCCAACAAGAGCTCATTGAGGATAAAAATTCTAATCTTTTATGCATATCCCCCACCCAAAAAAGAAGCATAAATCAGAAATGCAAATAAAATTCAATACCCAACAAATTAAAAACACCAAAAAACTCATTATACAAATAAAAACTTCTTGGGTTTTATATTCCTTCAGGTTCTTGATCGTGTCGGTTATTGGTAGTGGAAAAATGGTAATAATCATCAAAAGAATTCCTCATTTGAAGCTTTCTCTTCAACTGCTGCTGCTTTTCCGACACTTGCATCATCACCTACTGAAAATTCAAGATTACCCAAAAATAAATTTTCAAATTTGATTTTTTCAAGGTTTTTTTATACAAACAATAATTTAAGAGGAATAAATTGAAGAAGGGGGTATATAAAATGAAAATGAAATTATTGGGGTTAGTGACCCAAGATCTGTGGGGTGGTGGGGGGGGGGGTGGGGGTGGAAGAATTTAGTTTCAGATCTATAGATGTGGAGGGAAGACCGGAAGAGTTTATATTTATTTGTTGTAGATAATGGACCGTTAAATAGGGCGATGTTTTGGCGGGTATGCTTTTATACTTTTATCAACTTTGTACAATGGGCCATGAGAGTCCACCAAGATTGGGATTGGACTATTTAAGAACTTTATAAAAATTGTCGAATTTTGAGCTTACAGGGTACTTGATATCTTATTAAAGTGGATCTGATTTCAAAAAATATGTGTAAAAATTGATTAAATGAGACAAGTTATAATGAAAAATGAAAAAGTGTGAAATTGGACAATTTAAATGGGATGGAGGGAGTATTAGATGCAAAATATTGTAATTTTGTGTCTTTGAGAAATAATTTCGTTTTCTAGTATTTGCGAAATATACATTAAAAACTAAAGTGTATAAAACATGAATGATATCCATTTTACAAGATTTTTACTTTTTAAATGTGTAATATGTTGTATTGCTCACGTATTTTTCAAAGAAAAATGTGAATTATACTCGTATATATATGAACCAATGAATATTACATGCCCCATATCTTAGTGACAATGAGAGACAAATTCTTAGTTGGTTAAGTATCTTAAGTTCTTTATAAATTAGTTTCAAAATAGTAAAAGACATATAGGGCCTTAGGACATCAAACATATTTTATCACTAACAATAGGAATTAAATTAAATTGCATAAAGAAACTTTGTGTATGTGATATATGTGTTACAGTTTGTTGTTTAAAATCATGATTATTTTTTATTTTTAAATTAATTTATAAAAGCCCATTGCTATAACAATTGGGGCATATGCCCACAACAATCTAAATAACGTTAAAATTCAATAAATGGGACCTGAATCACCTAACAATCTAACATACTACATAATTGGAATCTGAAACTTTCAAAGTACGAAGAACTCATCTAAAATGAGTTGAACTAGAGATGTTTTTGTTAGGGACTCTAAATTCATACCACTTGACGTACTATTAAGTATTAAGTCATTGGAGTCATCAACATATTTTTATTGTTAAATTTTGATAATGATGAGTGAAAGAGCGATATAACTTGGTGGCCTATATCCCAACCGTGTAATATTCTAATTAATTTTTTTTAAGGCAAGTGTATAAATATGTTAAGAATGGTGGGTATTATACATATAATTAGATAAAAGATTTGTAAATTTTAATGGTTAATTTTCTAAATTTTGGATCGATGGGAGAAATTCATTAGATTACATTTACGCACAGTTGGTAGAAACTATACAATAACCACCGGTCCATCACCCTTTGAAGCTAAATGTGTTTTTTTTGTTGGTGAGACATTTTTGAATGTGATAATGTAAATAGAAGAAATAATCTTCATCTATGAGTTTATATGGTATCTTTGAATCGATACTATAATTATAAATCCAAGGAAGTTCAGTTAATGAGTTTACATGTCATTTTTGAATTTGATAATGTAAACAAAGAATAACCATCATCCACTTATATTTTTTGTGTTCGTGGGCCTTGCAATTGATTTTCCCCACTTGAAGAGGCGACGAATTTCATTTTTAAAGTAAGCGATTAAAGATCCAAAACATAATATAAACATTCAATTATTAATATAGTATAGGTTTAAAATAAGATTTAATTAAAAAAGTTGAAACTTAAACTACAAGATTAATATTCCTTACATAACCATATCCCATAAAATTCAATAAACTAAGCTCATTATTCAAACATCTACATGACATTGTAACACCAACTGATACTTCATGGCTGGTCCAAAAGCAATCCCATTATTTGGTTTGCCAAAATTAATATAAGCTGGACAATTAGCATACAAACGATACCTTCCAGAAATAAATGTCCCAACCTTCCATCTAACTCTTCCATCAACTCTAATATTCAACAACATTGTCCCTGCCATTTGATCTTGACTCAAAGATTCACAAAGGTAAGGTGCAACCGGGACCAAATTTCCATAAAGAAATGGTGACCATGTTACAATATCCTTGTGACCTTGATAAGTTGTAGGCAACATTGTGGATAATGTGACTTGTTGTGTCCTATACGAGGCGTAGACATTGACTCTATCATAGTATATTCCAATGCGATTGTTTGGATTGCGAGTTGTGAGTGTGATTTGGAGGTTGGAGGTGAGGAAATTCGGGATAGAAACGTTGAAGGCGTAGACAGTGATGTCTTGGAGGACGAATGTTGGTTTGGTAGGGCGGAGGATGAGGAAAATGAGGAGGATTATGAAGAGAATGAGGATGGTAATGGAGCCAACACCGATGAGTATCCGTCGGATAAACTTCCTCTTTTCGTCGTGGTGGTAGCCACATTCTTTAGAAGTCATGGTGCGGATGACCTTGAGATGCAGGGGAGGGTAAGAGTAGATGGGGTTGTTTAATTTGTGTGTTCATGCAATGTGGTATATTTTCTCTTTGGGAAAACCTACAAGTATATACAAATATTGGTTTAAAGAGGGATGGAGGGGAGTGGGGAGGAGAGAATATTTTTATTGACTTTGAGGTTGAAGAGTAATGGATGACAATTGATTGCTGAACTATCAAAGTGTTTTCCTCTTTTTCATAGAACTAGTAAATTTGTAATGATAATTTGTTTGATACAAATTTATGTTTCTTGGGGATGGAATGCCTTTTACGCAAGGTTAAAGATTCAAGAATTATAGTGGATTCATTGTATGAAAAGCTAAACCATACTATAAAATCTAAAGATTGGTTTTAGATTAATTATGATAATGAATGATTGAATTGTAGAAAACTCACTAGGAAGACGGAGCTAAAACAAAGTATTTTGTAAACGAATAACAACAACTTATGTATATATAATCATGAATAAAATGAACAACATAAAAATAATTCGGATGAAGTCGCGTGAACACGTTTTCCTTGAAAAGCTTGATTCGTCACTCTTTCGCCCGATGTTCGAGGACAAAAGCGTCATATCCCAGGATAAAATCACCCAACGATTGACCTATGGCGCTAGTGAACTAATGTGAACATGAGCGAGCTTGAAGTATTCTGAGGACCAAAATCAATCGAGAAAATGAAGAAGATGTGAGCTCTACATTTTTGGTGTATCTACGGTAGTCGATTCTCTTGTGGTGTGTTGGAGGCTGCTTAGGATGATCGATATATACACATATAATAGAGAAAGGCGTTTTTTTGTAGTACTTGATAAGCACAATTTATTGTTTGAATCAAGCGGTTCGGCGTTAAGGCTTGGCTAAGCATCACCCAATGATTTTTAACCCTTGACTTGATTGCGCTTAAGTAATAAATCCAATGTCTACGTTTATAAACTTCGGTTCAAGCAGTGCTGAAAGCAGTACTGAGGAGCAAAAGATGGCTCGTAAGCCCGCTTTTCTCAGGCTGCGTTACGTCGCGAAAGTCGCATACGCGCGACAATAATGCTCCCAGCATTCTTGGGGGCAGGAGTGCCCACTTATAAAGTGGCTTTCATCTACTCTCCCTCACATGTGGTACAATGTCAATTTTCAAGCTTCGTCCTACCGATTTCATAACGCGATACATGAACCTTGCGTGTATTGTAGAATTTTAATTCACACGAAGACATTTATCGACATCACTTTGTGAATCAAAATTTATATTCAAACAAAATCATAAATTACAATATGAAAAGATTTTTGACTCGACAATCATTGATACTTGATAACGTAGATTCTGCATAGGATAGGTATTTGTGATGGCAGGACAGCCACTTTGTGTGCATATGTTTACATTGCAGGGAGCATAGTAGGCAGTGTCTTGGAACTAATCCATTTTTTGCGGCCAATGATGACATACTTCTGTGAGAGGTCTCGTCGACTCGCGTCGGTTCTGTTATTGTCCGGTTAGGCCGTGGACCGTGTGCAGTTACGTGAGTTGTCGTCGAAATCTGCACCCTCAGACATTTCTCTTCTCAGCTGACCCTTTAGCTCACATAGGTGACTCCTCAAATTGTTTTGAGTAACCGCATTACTCATTACTTCGGAGAGTGGGTAAAAGCGTAAGCAACCTTATCCCCACGAATATGTATTTAGCGTCTAGGAATAGGTAGGAAATCCCTCGATGATCTACTTATGCAATATGAGCCAGTTGTCCCTTGGAACCTGAATCTTGGGATCTCCAGTCAACAAGGTAGGGTTATCACTCATTCGCATATTATCTCAAGGGCTTTCAATCCCATTCCTTTCGATGAATTCTCAACTAGTTCTCTTCTTAACCCCTTGGTTAGCGGATCCGTAATGTTATCCTTTGATCTCACACGATTAAGAGCGATAACTCCGGTTGAGATTAATTGTCTAATGGTATTATGACGTCGTGAATATGTCTTGACTTCTTATTATACATGTGTTTCATACATTTCCAATTGCGAGACTCATTGTCGCAATATATATACAAATTGGAAGCCTTGGGCTTTTCCATAAGAATGTCCTCGAAATTGTCTTAACCAATTCGGCCTCTTTCAGCAGCTTGTCAAAGCGATGAACTCCGACTCCATAAATGGATATGGCTATTACCGTTTGCTTTGAGGACTTCCCTGACAACATTCTTGCCTAAGTGAGCAACGTCCAACTTTTGTAGCCATTGAATCGTGGTATCTAATATCCGATTCATATCGTGTGCCCTCGGGCAATTTTGGATAAAATTGTCAAGTAACTCCAGTACACCAGCTACTTAGTGCCGGGATCAAGCTTCCCCGATTATCCACTCGGATTGCTTGTATATGCTGCTCGAACAACTGTTTGAATAAGCTATATATCAGGTTTAGTACAACTTCATCAAAATGCAATAAGACTCCCAATCACTTGAGAATACTCAAGTTGAGACCACGCTCTCAATTTATTCTTCGAGGAAGTATCGATGTTCATCCACTTTGAAGTTTACCTCCCAGGATCATCTTGGCAAAAATTCCCAAGAATCGTATCGACATAATGTGATTCTGTTAACACTAGAGCATCAGGAGTTCTTATAATTCATTACTCCAAAATGACATCATTTGGACCACTTGTCCTTCGTAGCCGAGCAGAGTTCAACATATTTTTGATAGACTGAATCATCTTAGGTTGCTATAAATCAATGAGCATGTCATCCACGTACAAGTAAGAATCCATATCCTGCAATTGGACTTCACGTAAACCGCCTCGAGCTTACCGTACCTTGTTTGGTTTTAACCATTACAAGGATTTGACAAGTCGGGCTTTCTCTTCTTTTACTGAACTATAAAAGCCCACGGGTTGTTCCATATAGATTTCCTCATCTAAATCTCCATTTAAGAAAATTTGTTTCGCATCCATTTGATATGCATCTAAATTACTTGAAACAACAATTGCCAAGATTATTCTAATGGATGTTATCCTTTGTCACGAGGAGAATACATATCAAAGTAGTCACAGTTAACAACTACATCTATTCAGGATGACTAGTCTACCTTTGTACTTATCAATCGTCCATTCAACTTTCCTTTTCTTCTTAAAAACCCATTTAGACTTTAGAGCTTTACATTACGGCGGAAGATCACGATTCCCAAATGTGATTACGAGTGAATCATAACCGTATGGCCATTTCCAAAGCTTGAACCATTAGATGAGCCGGTACCTGCTTGGTAGTTGAGTTCCTTTCTCGAAGCATATATATTTACCTGATGGGGACCGATCTTCTCAAAGCGTGCCTTTTTTACTCGTCGAGGTTCTTCCTCCTCAAATTCCTTACTTTGACTATCCACCGTCTCAGTATTGACACTACCCTCAGGTTCTGGTGTCCTTTTAGATGTAGCGACATCTCCATTAGACTTCATTGGAAAAACATGTTCAAAGAACGTGGCATTCCTTGACTCTAATATTGTATTCTTGTGCAGGTAGATGCCGCTCATGCTAGAAACCGATATGTGTTACTATTGAGTGCATGCAGTAAAATGCATCAAAAGATCTCTGCGTGACCTATGTTCACACCTTGGGAGGTACCGTGACCTTTGCCAAGCGCCCCAATCTTCGAAGATGTTTGTAGGTTGGAGCTCTACCTTTGAACAACTCAAACGGAGTCTTATCCTCATTCTTGCGAGGAATTTTGTTCGGAGGTAGTTGGGCTGTAAGTACTTCCTCCCCAACGTTCACGAGGTACTATGACCTTTTCCAAACACCCCCACGCTCGGCACCTGGACCTTGGATCCTCGAGCTCATATTTCCCGGATTTGCACCCCTGCGGGCGTGCGTAGAAGCTATGACATAACACTAGTAACACATTTACTAAGGCTTGGAGAGTCTCTAAAGAAGCTGACTCTCATTTACTCTGTGTTAGTCTGATGTCGATTTCAGAAGCTTCGTCATATAGAATTCGAAAATGCTTTTTGACATGGAGCACCATATATTGATAAATTTTAGATTCACACAACACATTATCCGAACATGAATATCATCTGCATTCTATAGTGAAGTCATTCTAAGGAAATATTCAACTTTAGAAAACTTATTACATAATCCATGTGGTAAGGTTGTTTCATATGTGAGAATGATTCTTTCATTTCCAGTGTTGGATATACCGACTCAAAAGACCATCTTGACAAGGTGTTATACTTCATCCATCACAATGTAAGTTTTGCAACTAGCTTTTATCACCATATATAATTAACTTATGAAACAATAACTCATCCATATTATATATTATATTGAAGTTATATAATAAAAAAACATGTATCATTAGTTGAATATTAGACATTTATAGCTCAGAATTTTTATAATGAAAATATTATTTATTACATAACTCAGTAGTGGAAATATGAGAGGCATAGAGGACAATTGCCTCCCTAATCTTTTGATAAATAATGTTTATTATACATTTTTCGAAAAATTATTTATTTTTTCTTGTATCAATTCCTTCATCATCCTAGATAAGAATAATGATTCTGCCACAGACATAACTAATCACGTGTAAGTGTGGGGAGTTATTATGGGTCATATTAAGATAGAAACACTTCAAAATTAGTATCAATGTTCGAATCTTTATAAGAATCGATCACTAATTATTACCATGAAAAAGAATACAACTGCCATGACTTTGTTTCTATTTGCTATAAATCCTATAATAGAGTATACAATGCATCTGAACATAGAAGAAATTAGGACATAGATTATAGATGAGGCCAGCTGAGCAATATTTCCATGTTTATCATATTCGCCAATTTTATTCACTCGCTTAAATTTTATGGCACGTTATTTCCTTGTCGTTTAATATTGATTTCTTTACTTCGCTATTGACTTTCGTGAAGTCAACGATTGAATCAACGCGTGACATGTCGTGATGATACCGCGAGGCAAAATAATTTCACATCTAGCTATTTTAAAAAAAAATGGGATATTATATATTGTACAAAAGGCGTTCGACATTTCGTGTTTCACATTCGTTTACCGTTCATTTCGGTACCGTATTTTGTTATAGTGCCAAATCGAATTCATTTCATCAATTTTAATTAATTCATTTCTTTCACAATATCGACTTCGTATGAAGTTAATTAGTGTCGATATACGAAGACGCGACTTTTCTCGGGGTAAAATAATATTTTCATATCTAAAAACTTTTAAAGTTTAAATTAGAAAGCCCATAACTAGTGCCAAAATTGACTAACCGTTGACTAGCTGTTGACTTAATGGCAAAGTCAACAAGCGGAAGTAAAAGAAACGATATTAAATGACAAGTGAGTGAATAAGCAGCAAAATTAATGAGTGAGTAAATAACAATGCTTGTAAGTGATAGTTCAGGCGCTTTTGCCGCTATAAATAACATGACCTATTCCCCTTTAATACCAGAATAGGGTCTACCAACATTGAAAAACCAAGTACCCAAAGTCCAAATATGGCTTGATGTTGAAGTAATTACTATTGCATGGCTAACAAATTAATGATGTTGGAGTTTCCCTCATTGATGGCATACAACAAAATTCAAGCAAATATCATTTTCTTTGTTGATTTTTTAGACAAGACATATAATGAGACAGATTAGTAAGAACTTCCATTGACATGACTTGCTCATTCCTCAAATATTTAAGACATAAGATTCCATATGACAATGAGATTTTAAGATTTGAGAGCATCACTTTCACTGCATTCAATTTTTTTACAGTGTTTGGTTGGTTTAACTAAAATTTGATTAAAATGGAATAAAAATAAAAATCATTGTGACTGTAATCAGATGATAACCTGCACTTCTGAAACAAACAAAGGCCAAGTAAACAACAGAAATATATGCAAGGATATCCTTCCAAGTTGTTAAAACAGTGTTACAGTTCTGTCGTGAATATATACAACATTGTACAAAGAATAATGGGACACTAAATTTTAATAGGAAAACGGCCATTTTACCATTTTCGCAGGAGAAGAGTCACGAGGTATAACGAAGGGAAATGAAAGAAAAAACTATGAACTTTAGTAGCATGTAATTACATGGAATCGAGAGTGAGATGACATACTTCTATAGCTTATGAATTCCGGCCTGCATCATCAAGAATCATCCCTTTGAGGCTTTTAGCTAGCCATATTGCTGTTTCTCTGGGCGAGACCTTGTTTTTCCCGAAAGGCTGTAATACAATGGAGAGCTCTTCTAATCTGTTTTGCTCAAGTAAATCCGCAGACATTTCCAGCAGGCCTTCGAGTGCCTCTGCTCTCTGCCTGAAGGACTTCACATCTAATATTTCCTTAGCTGGAGCCAATTCCTCTGCAGTGGGAGTGGGAAGGTTTAGTGTTGTAGGTTCAGGAGAATCATGTTTCAGAAATGAACTTGAAAGGTTGGATGTGTTATTCATGTCAACTATCTCATTGCTATAATCACCCGAGGAAGTTGATCTATAAGTTGCCATGGTTTCAGAACAACCAGATGATTTTGATACCAAAGGTGTAGCCATGTCTTTTTCTTCCTGGTCATCTTGGACGACCTCAATCAGCTTCCCAATATCCACATTTCTTTCAGCATTTTCTATCTTATGTTGCTCACTCCCAACTCGGAAACTACTATGGTGGATCACATGTATAGCCTCATCAAAAGCTGGATTGAGATGAGAAGCACCTGCAGTTTCATTTGTCATGTGTTGCGTAAATGGTCCATTATCTGAATGCACAGACTTTTTGCTGGACATATCAGAAAGGCCGGGTGGTGATGTATAATCAGTAACTGAGGGAATACGCTCCGACAGCATACACTTGTCCTGATCAGTAGAAAATGAAGTGAACTTTGCTGCAGAGACAGGTTCAGGTAAACTGCTAGGTTGGATCGAGGAGCTTACATCTTGACGAACATATACTATCTCAGAACTCTTTAAGGGTCTCTGCAGTGATGTAGTTTCACTCAGCTTCTGTTTTGATACACTGGGACTCATAGTTTTATAACCTTGCCGATGGTTTTCAAGTGTGTTCTCATGGAACGGTATTTTCAAAGGTAAAGTTTCACATGGCCTCTCAAATGGCGTACCAGTGTCCATATTCTGACGATTTTGAAATTTTCCATCTGTCTGGGCTGAGCGTCCAAAAGAGTTTCTTATATGCCCAGTGTCGGGAGATGCAGTCTCAGGTATATCAGAATATGGAGATGAAGAGGATGATACCCTAGGTCGTGACTCTAAGTTATCAATCTCACATGAAGATTCGTGATTCTGAAAAGCTTGCCGTGGAAAGCTAATGAATGGAGCTGTTACATCATCACAAAGATCAAATGCTTGCATAGAGACTGAAGTGAACTCGTAATTAGTGCCATCTGTCTGAGTTCCTTCACAGATAACCACATCAGGTTTTGGGCGAGGTTGGCCATCCTCTTTCAGATCTATCGCAGAACAGCCATCAGGCGCTAAAGTTTGAGTTCTTTCTACAACTCGAGAGTTCATGATACAACCAACTTTCATGTTATTATTAGCCGCATCTGGAGCATCAGTCCCTAGGTGCCTCATTCGTGCAGGAAAAGACGGTTGTCTACCTAAGTAAGGAGGTGTTTTTAGTCTTGGTTTTGCAGACAATCCATCTTCAACTATATTCTTCATAGGGGGTGAAGCATATCTTCTTGTTTTAGTCTTCAGAGTCGATTCAACTACAGGAAACTGCAGAAATGAAACATTCCACCTTTTATCATGGCATTTAAACGGACAAAAGTCATCTCATGCGGAACATAGAAATTAAATGACTGTACCTGATGCTTCAGAGGAGGAATTCCAGGAGATCTTCTAGCAGAACCGGCATATGCCTTTGTCGTCACATTAGCTGGAGTCTCCACATTGGCCTTAGCACCAGGACTAATCAAACCCAGTTTGGGGACTTTGGACGATGCTTGAGGGATAGTACTCCGAGATACACCAGCTGCCTTTGCACGGTTGCTTCTCATTGGGGAATAGCTCTCTCTAACTCTTCCTTCTCTCAGAGCATTCATAATATTGTTAATAGTTTTTGGTTGCTTAGGTTCAGCATTAAATTGCTGCTCATCTGAGAAGGGATTCAGAAGCACATCGAGTTCCACTACATTAGAGTTGGAAACATCACCGGACTGAATATGTTCATCATCAGTAACATAATCGAGATCACCCGTGTCTGTACCAGTAGCTTTATTATCACACGTTGACACGCCTTGGATGTTTCTATCATTTGATCCCGAACTGTCTCTGTCACTGTACGTGCTGTTGCTGCTCTGACTTTCAACTATACCCTTCCAACTTTTACGCCTAGTAGCTATAGGTTTTTTGAGGGAATTTCCAGAGGGATTAGTGAAGGACGGGAAGAATTGCTCAACGTAAGGCTGCAAATATGGGTGCTTCAGGAGTTCTGAGGCCTGCAAAGTAAAGATCACAATTCACAATTAATACAGTTATGCAGATGAAATATAACAGATCAGCAGTTTTAGAGAGTTCACCGTTGGCCGATGCTCGGGGTTTTTGCGTAGCATGCCCTTAATAAGTGTTTTCCTGTAAAAGAAATCAATACATTATATTTAGAAGATCAAGTTGAGAGAAATTAAACATTCAGGTCTTCCAAACAATCAAAGCATACCACGATCAAAGGGTAGATAAATTTGCAAAGAATATTTGTGATATTAAAATCATCGTTTCTTAGAACCTTGGAAACTTTTTAAAGATAAAGAATGAAATACACTAGAGAAGAACGAATATCACATACAACTCAAACAAAGAAGAAAGTAACATGTATTTGAAAGATTGCGAAAACAGAAGAGAAAATCCAAATGATTATTGAAATGATCAACATGAAAACTCAAACAATCAAGACTTACAAGGATGGGGAATAACACGAAGGTACAGGGCCCATCGAAGATCTGTTAACCTTACTTATCAATCCTGCCATGTCCTAGAAAAGATGAAAAATTAAGTAAGAAAAGAGTACAGCAAGCAAAGAAATGTACCCAAAACAGTCTAGCTTGGTATTATTTCATCTGGAATATTAATACTAATAATAAATCGGCTGAATACAGTAAAAAGTAATTTGGAGATTAAGCAAAACCGAAAGAGTGGACAGAAATATAATGAAGGATAATGGAGAAGAGTAAGAATCTTACAAAAGCTTTAAAAGCAGGGCGATGAGCTGCCATTTCATACATGCAACATCCTGGAAAACAAGTTGTCATTAGTTAGTTATAGTAGATACCAAAAAAGAAAGCAGATTTAGTACTAGCGATCTGTCAGGTCATCAAAGAATCAGGGCATAATACTAATTGATCTATCAGGCTGTCGAAGAACGGGGATATACTATTAATAGGCATATCAATCCGTCATGAATTTGTATTTTTAGTCAAAATTGGAGTTTGATACTGATATAAGTTACGAAAAGGTTATAACCCATCGACAATCTAACATAAAAAACAACTAGAAAAAGGAGAATTAAAGAGGTCATTGGACAAAATGTAAGGTTCAAACACATGAGATTAGTCAGTTTAATTCCCATGTATGAGATTCTACCCAAGGTGAATGTTTCACATTTAGTACAAGAAGCAATGGGATAAGCATTCCATATCTGGCAATTTACAGAATGGCTACTTACCAAGAGACCAGATGTCAGATTTAAAACCATATGGAATATCTGCAAGAAGCTCGGGACACATGTAATTGGGAGTTCCTACTACCTGGTCCAGAAGTAAAAAACAGCAAAATATCAGCAATTTGTACAAGTTTGTTTGCATTGAAAATCTTGCATGTGAGAATATGCCCAGAAGCCAAAGACGTAAAAGCAGATAAATGTATAAAAGGGAAATAAGTAAAACCAGAGTTTCAGATTATCTCGTCACAATGTTTCATAATATTTAGATAGGTCAGAGACTCATTCTGTGGTAGACTGCACCAACATTTCATCAATGTATGTTTGATGATAAAAGAACGATATAATCTATCACAGACTACAAAATTTTGGAATATTCAGATACAACACTGTTCTTGTAATCTCCAAGCAAAAACAGTTGTCAAGAGACTGATTTTACTTCACTTAAATACAGGAGAAACACTCAAAAGTAAATCATCTCACGGATTCTGAACCAGAAGAGTATGCAACACTGATTGACATAGGAGAAAAGAAGTTTAAATCTGCCACTCCACTATGCTGTCATCCCATATGACTGTCAGCGAGTCGATTAAATTTTATATAAGAAACATTTGAGTACATTGATCAATGTGTTGATGTTCTATTCTTTTTTATCATAAATTAGGATAAGTAATATTGACACGGAAAATGACACTTTTTGGAGTACATATACAAATTCAAGATCACCGATAACACTCCTCGTTCGTTATTAAGCTATCTCCATTTACGATACAACACTATTAGTGATTCTTACTAAAAACTATTGTTATTCTATGGTTAGGAAATATGACCAGACTTACGAACTGACATTCGTCACCTACCGAAGAAGTTAAGTCATCTGCCTTCAAAGTCTTGGCTAGACCAAAATCCCCTGAACATAAAAGAATAGATAATTAGGATGGGGCGATGAGTCAAGTATATGCGTAATTTATAATTTAAACAAATGCATACAACTTACCAAGTCGGACATCTTGATCTCGGGTTAAAAAGATGTTGGAGCACTACACAGAATTCATTGACATGATTCAACAAATTGCAGACATTGGATAATACAAATTAGAATTTGTCCAATTACTAGATAAGTTTACCTTTAGATCTCGGTGGAGAACAAAATTAGAATGTAGATAGTCAACTGCCAATAGAAGTTGAGTGAACCACTTAAGGAGTTTCTGTATGACCAAAAAAACAATTGAAGTTAAAGACTTAAAACTAGGAAACGAAACCTGCTTAGAGAAATGAAAGGTGCAAAATCATATATCTTCCCAAGAGTTCAATTTTCTTAACTCAAATCACCATTGATCCATCTCACATATTGACAGTGGGTAAAATACATATCTCAATGTGAGCACATACCTCTTCAGGAAAGTATTGACCATTTAATTTCTTCATTAACTCAGCCCTGAGATGTAATATAAGTAACCAAAGTATGATCAGTTGTTTGCAGAGAAGGAAAAATATGAAGTAAATCTTCTAATGATGCATCTTTGGAAACTCACATGTCACCTCCTTCACAGTATCCAGTTACAATACAAACATAACACCCCTGTATAATAAAGATAAAACAAAATTAAGCGGTTAACGGCATGCAATGCACACCAATTAGAATAGCTTGTGCACATCTCACCTTTTCTACCCATGCTTCCTTGTATTCAACTATGTATGGATGTTGAATCCGTGCTATTAGGGCCATCTGCAAGCCGCGTTCGAAAATCATCATCAAAATAAAGCTTAAATTCAAGACAATACCAACTACTTAATTTTTGTATAATTATTTAAACAATTCGAGAACAGCCTACCTATGTTTCTTATCTTTTGTGAAGTAGTAGATAATTGTTTGCGAACCCATTTCTTTGGTTAGTCGGAAGCGACCTCGCCCCGATGAGAGGGATAGCATTTCATCTTATCCAAATGCGCCATACCACGCTTCCTTACCTTGGCGGGCGTTAGAACGTGTCTGATAACATTAACGTACGGCCTCTCTGAAGAGGTTTCCCGTCCCAAGTAAGGGTAAGGGGGGTCGGATAGTGCCTTGGCCTTAGCCTTGTAACCAATTCAATAATAACTTAAGTAAAGAATGGTAATACTAACACATATCAAAGTTAAGAATTGATATAAATTGGAATAAAACAAATTTACCTCTTGATGAGCAGATCTTCTGCAACGCTCCGTCTGCCTAGCTAATCTAATCTTCTTCAATACATATCTACAATCACAAAAAAAGAAAACATAAATAGTATATTCTTTAATACAAACTATACCAAAATTAATAAAAACACCAACTTTTTATTTTCTTGCTTATGATGGACCAAAATTGCAGCTCCAAATGCACCTCTTCCAATTTGCTCCATAATCTCATACTGATCCATTCTTGACTCCATCTTTTAATCCCAACCAAGAAAATTTGATTTTTTAATCAAATTTCTAGTTCTTAGAATCCTAATTTCCTCTTATTATACAAACTCTATGGACTATGATCATTTTCATATACAGATATACATATATTCAAGAAAATTGCAATAGTTGGTATTTCTACTACACTTATTACCACTATGAAGATGAAATCCTCAACAATTATTGCTTTTGATGTAAATAACCATATGGCTATGCAAAATGCACAAAAATGTTAACTAAAACACTGAAATTAGGGAAAAAAAATTGCATTGGACCAACTAATCATATATGCATATATTCAAGAAAGTTGCAATTTTTGGTACTTCTATTACATTTATTACCATTGTGAAGAGAAATCTACAAGAATAATTGTTTTTTCAATATAATTAACCATATGGGCATGTAAAATGCACCTCACATGTCAACTACATCAATGGAATTATGGGGAAAAAAATCCTTTGATTTTTATGCAACTAAGCATATGGTATGCAAAATATTTGTTTGTTTTTGGATTTTTTTTTTTATTAAGGGGTGTACTTACTATTGTAAGTCAACTTAGTAGAATGATAGTTGTAATAGAGTGATTTTGTGTGAGCTGTTTATGGAGAGATGTGATCTAAGAGGGGTTTAGTTGAGTTGTCTTGAAGATTTGTGTAGGGTAATGGAGCTTATTAGTTTAATGATTGAGTGGATTACTATAAAGTTGTTCTTTACTAGTTTGGATTTTCAAGTTTCATGAAGTACTCCCTCCATTTCATTTTCCCCCATTTATATCGGACACTTCTTGATTAGGTGAGTTATAAATTGAGGATATATTTTAATAGGAGAGAGAGGATCAATAAGACATGAAATCAGAAGCAATGGCTTCATACGAATTATAACCTGTAATGTCGAGATATCTAAAATCCTAATCACTTTATCACTTACCCCTAAGTCATGCCCCTGAGAGCCCCTCCATTTCATTCATTCTCTTCCATTTCATTCATTCTATTACTGAAATATTATATTAATTGTGAATTTTAATTGTTCACTTTATTGATATTGAATTTTAATATCTTTTATATATTATATAATATGTTATAAAATAAATATATCAAAATATTACCTACATCCTATGAAGACGGTCTATTTTGACTTTTGATGGTAAACTTTGTAAAATTTGAATTCAAATATTTTTGTTGTGTTCTACAATAATGCTAACATTTTAAATATATTTTTACTATTATTAACATGATAATTGAAAATCAAACTATTGAATCTTTATGAGATGAAGGGAGTATAACATTTCTTCATACTTTACTATAAAAATAATAATTGTTTAAATAAAATAAATAAATATCAATTAAGACGGTAAAATTATTAATTTTAGTTATTGAAAAATAAATTAAATAATCTTCGTCGAGTCTCGATTTAAGTGATGCATCCCAGTAAAAAATTCTCTTTTTTATTATAAGTGATCGTTTAATTTCTGCAAATCTGGCTTTTGCGTTGAATTTGTATTGTCTCATAATGTCTTTTTTTTACATTGGTTGATATTTTTTCTGTAGCAGTGTCTGATTAATAATTTTTTTAATAAAATATTTTTCTTCTAAACGATCAAATATATTGAGACGGGGGAAGTATTTTAAGAATGAAGATAGTCTAGTGCATAGAGGTTAACTAAGGTTTAAAGAGGAGCACTATAAGAGTTAGTTGCAATTCCCAAGTACCAACTAACATGATTAGATGTGCATGGGCTATTTACTGATGATGAAAATAAAGACGATGAGTACTGTATGTGTGAGACAGCCTGGTAGTTTGTACAGAGTAGCAGTCTTCAAGTAGCCTTGGATTTTTCAATTGAATATAGATTGTCAATTGCTGGATGGGATATTGTTTTTTTAAGTAAATATAAAAGAATATACTTACATTTCTTTTCTTTAGAACTCAAAAATATAGAGGTATGAGCCTATAGAACAAATCATGTTCAAGTAAGGCCGTCCTACACTTCTTCTCTAATTGGTGATTGTGTGGGGTGGGATCATCATGTAGTTAAAAAATACTTAAAGTGGTATTTTTCAGAAGTACGGACTTTGTTGCTTCTTTTACCTAATTATTACCTACACATGCAACAAGATTTAACCACATGCTTGCATCATCAAAATATCACCCTTTGTTCGGCTTCAGCTTTTGATAAGTTTTCGTTCAATCGTAATTAATAATTATGTATTAACGTTATAGTGCGGTAAAATTAATAACCCGTAATAAGATAAAATGAGATATATTGGGCCGATATTATCGGTCCACCTAACATTGTAGGATTAGGAGTGTAATTATGGATTATTGGACTAAGAGGTATAGATGAGCTAGGTTGGTGCCTAGGCAACTGATATTTATATACTCTCCTAGGTAAACAATGAATACAGAGAAAAAAAATATTTATATTGATTTTGGCAGAGAACAAGTTCGTTCTTCTTCCTTGTTCTATTTCAACATATTTTGTCAAGAGATTATTAAAATTTGAAGTGAAAACGATCATTGCCAATCAAAATTACTAATATGAGTATCTTTCTTGAAAATCAATTATTATCATAATAAAATAAAGAAAATATTCTTACAATAGCAATAGCACTCCTTCGCGCTTAAAGCAATGAAATTTCAAGTATTTGTGAAGTTCTTGTTTGATGTATTAAATTAGAAACTCAATTTCATGATTCAACCTAATATTGTTTCAATATTTTAAATAGTGGGAGCTCAGGCAGACCTTAGACCTGGCTAACTAGGGCTACGGTCCATCATAATTTAACCAATTACATATTTAACCCTTAAATTTGATTGAAATATTAAAGTTTTTATTGAAATGCTAAACATTTAGAATTAATAATGGTTTGGGATAATTGTATATATAATTTTCTTATGGTACGAGTCAGCAAGATTACATGTAAACGATGTCATTCAAACAAGTAATAATTTGGTAATCACTTACTAAGTTAGTATTAGTTAAAAGCTAGTACAATAATATTGAAGTTTATAATGACTTGCTCTTATAATCTTCATGATAAATGAACTGGTCACAATTAGTTATTACGGAGTACAATATATAACTTTTGTTAGCAAGGCCTACAACTCTGAATCAATTGGTTTGAACAAGTATACTAGTTGAACTAGTGTCAATTAAATAGTTTGGTTATAATCAAATATTAATTAATCTAGGCTTAAATAAATCTAACCCTAACATATCATTTGCCTCCTTATAACAAGAAGGGAAGAAAAGCTTCCTCTCTCCCTCTAGAGTTGGACGGCCGAAGCCATGTGATATAAATAGTCTTTCAACGAGGGAAACGCCTAGAAGATTGGGCCACAACTGAGTGGATAAAGGCGCCAGCGTAGGCGAATTCTTAAGATGGTGATAAGTGTCATGATAAATAGCGAAGTTATTATAAATCATTTCTGGCTTTAATGCTTTAAATACATAAATATACCATGAAATGCTTTTTATTCCTGATTCCAATTTACTACTTTCTAGTACATTCGTATATTATGATATATTAACAAAATCTGAATCTTAGCTTGATAAATCGGAGTGCGATCACGTTTCAGTACTATAGCCGGATCGAAATATCGGACTTCCTTGAGGACCCCAGGATTGCAACCACCCCAGTAGCGCCGCGGTTAAAGGGAGGCGGTTTTATCGAGCCAGAGGCAGAAGAGGGCCCCATTTCGTAAAGGCATGAGATTGTAGAGTCCTATTATAATGAAAAGAATCGTGTAATAAAGTGTTTGTTGACGTTTGTAGTGGAGTGTCCCAGCGGATCACATTTATTATCACGGAAAGATAAAACCTTGTTTTCCTCCACTTTTTTTTCTCCAATTGAGAGATGTAGTTCTAGCAAAATGTTTGGATATAATTGAGGTATTGGTGGTATGGATACTTTTAGAGACACATTATCGGACTCTACTAATGGTTCAATCCTTCCATTACATTGTAAGAATTCGTTTCTTAGGAAATTTTCATTAGATCAAGTTTATTTATACACGAGTAAAAATTATTTACGTTCAAGATTTGATATCAATTCAATGATTTTAAGGTCATGAAATCCTATATAATATTAGATGTACTGTTTGGCCTACCTAAAGATTGAAAAAGTATGTATTAACATCAATAAATTAATTTGTCAGTACTATTTTCTATATGTACCTCCCTAAAAAGTTTATAGTTACTCCCCTGGGTGGGCATATTATATTATTTCAATATTACACTTAATTATCCCAATCATTATAAAACATTTTAGCAAAAGGTCCGAATCTAATTATCGATAAAAGTGTAAGGAGAATTTAATTATCGATAAAAGCGTAAGGGACAAAATTCGAGTTAACGTTTCCTATATATTTCATATCATCATATTATTCATCATGGTGTGACATCTTATAAAAAGGCGGATGATGAATACAAAAGTTGTTTTTGGCTTACTTATTCTTACAATTGAGTGATGATGATATTAACACATTGAACAAAAGTCAACATAAAATTAAATGAGCATAATATAACTGCGCTTTCATTTTACGAAGAGAAAAAGTTTCTCATTATTTTTGTCAATGTTGATACATTGACTTCTAATATTTGTCAATTTGAAATATACGTATAATTCCATTGTTAAGGCTAGTTTTTTCCCCAGTTTTCTAATCTTTGGTTCTCATGCAAAATGGGAGGAGTAGATTTCTTTTTCTTTTTTTAATTTAGCGATGAAGAGTATATAATATTACAAATTACGTATACAGATATTATATATTACAATTAAATAATACAAAAATTTATAACTAAAGACAACTAAAATAATTACTACTAATAAAGTAGAATATGTTCCCAATAAGGATTGAACCCAAAACATTTTTGTGGAAGTTTGGATCAGGTGTCGCCATTGGCCGGGAGGAGTAGAAATTTAAGGAGAGTCTTATTATGTGGAGTAATACTTCACGTTTTGTTTTATGTGGTACATGGAAAATTTAATTATGCAAATAAGTCCAACTTTTCGATTAAATTTAAATAAGTTGGGTAAATAATGATAATATTGTATTAATCCCATAACTTCTTGGCCTAGTGGTATTATACTCCGTATTAGAGAGTTCGACAAGAGGTCTCGTGTCCAAATTATCTTGGAAAAATAATTTACGGATACTATTGAAGTAACAATGAAAATAACACATCATAATTGTATGAAAAGCTGAAGTTAGTTATTGTGGATATTTAAAATCACAATATCTATATTATAATTTTATACTGTATTTTTTAATTTTTTTTAATTGTTATGAATATTGAAAAAATGATAACGCCGGCAATCAAAGTGACAATAATACCCATTCATGTAGTCACCTTGGTCCACTTAACCTCTAATCAGTTCATTATGTGCCATCAGCACATGAAGATATAACAAAACGACACAAACATTTGGGCAAAAACTAAATGAGGCAAAATTGGGTGCGGGCACCATAATATCGATTTTATCCTTCCATATATAAATAAAAAAGGGGATATATCGTGTGCACCACATGACATCAAAACAATCATATCGTGTGGTCACGTGATATGTTAATTCTGCGTATTGTGTGTTCGCGCAATCACGTATTATTTATTGCTACTTGTATAAATGGGTGTAGAGCCACCTTGACCATGATAACATATAAATGATATGTTGTTTACTAAATATCGTATTGTATAAAATTGTGATGGATGTCGCCAAGCTACGGTACACGACATGAATGTCCTGCGTAGCGTGTCGTTATACGATGTAAGTTTGTTTTAATATCGTGTGATTCGCATGTTATAAAGTAATCTGAATTTATATACAAGGGTAAAATCAAATTCATATGTTACACACCTGAGGAGTCTTGGAAATATAGGCACCCAAACATTTGGGGTGAAAATATTTGGAACTGGGCCCTTAGCTGGTTGGTTAAGGATGATTTAATTGGTAGGCCTGGTTACATATTTTTAATTGATTTGTGATTTATTTATAAATTTAATTTTACATTTTAATTATTGATAATTTTTTTTTTCTATCATTCATTTTGCTTTATGAAATGCTACATATAATTATGCGTACATATCAATGATAAAAGTGTAATTTAATATCAAATGTAGAATGTGGTGATTATTACATATTTTTTTTAATTGGTCATGTCCTTTATACAATAGGTTAAATGTTTATTCTTGTCTAGCTAATTTGATCTAACAATATACAGTATATTTTTTTAGGCTAATTCCATATTATAAATTCTTGATTATGGGCCCAACTATCCTACTAGGATTAACTTTCAACTATTTAAGGCAAAAAATAGGGACAAACCTTCACCAAAGTTAGAAATTCCCACCAATAATTTTGATCGCCTTTTATTTTTATTAACTGTTCACTTCTAAATTATTTAATCTATACCACTGAGTACTTACAGATGTAATATAATGATTATTCCAAGACAATTTGAAAAGAAAGGAGACTATTATTTGTTCAAATTGAGCTAAAGTTTTGATAGAAATGTAACTGGTAGATAGATTTTATTATTTAATAATGTATGCGTATTAATATAATAAATTTTTTTTGGGAAATCAATTTTAAGTAAAGAAGATTCAAGCGATAAAAGTTAGACTATTAATTTATTGCTTTTCTAGCACTTTTATTGCTTGAGATGTTGGACTTGGATTTGATGTAATCTTGGACGAGATTTGATTTGGTAGCTATTTGTGGTTGGTTGTGCTTGATTTATGTGATCACGGTGGATAGAAGTGCGGATACATGTGATCTAGACTAAATAGAAGACTTAGTCTTGAGATTTGGTTTGACTTTGATATGGTCCCAGGAAAATTTTAGCGTGCGCCCGGTATGGTACATGCAGGACTTGATCTTTGGTCTAGCTTGGGTCGTGGGACTTAGACTTGATTTGCCTGTGTTAGTAAGAGGTCTTTAGTAGTTTGATCACCGTCTGTTAGGCTGAGTCGGTGCTTGCGGCAATATTCGAATCTTCGGTCTTTATCGAGATGGATATGCTTATGCTTGTCGAAAGTTTGCTTGTTTTACTCGTGTTTCGACTGAGATAGATAGAAATTTATGCGGCTTATATACTACTTATGATTTACTATAGAGGCGTTTATAGTTTAATCCTTTAGTTTATTTGATTTATGAGATACGAATTGCTCCGATTCTCGTCGATTTTAGGTCTTGATTTTTGATATTCACGCATTTGTGCGATAATTTAACCTTGTCCCTAATTATGAGCGCCTATTTTGGTCTAAAGTTGAAGATTTTTGTGTTTTTCACTCAGTTCTATAATTTAGGCACATGTTTAGGTTTATAGGTTGAAGATTTCAGTATTTTTCTCTTGAATAAGCAACAATCTTCGGAGGTTTCTGAAGAAATACCGCTTATGATATTATATCTTCAAATTCATGTGAGCTTTTTTCTTATGTATTTTAAGTTTGTGGAGGTTGTGATTTTTACTATAATAGGGGTATTTATAGGCTTCGGTGCTTTCTTACGATTGGTTGATCCGTGATACTTTGGATTTTGTCTTAGTTGATTTTGATGCAAGATCTGAGCCATTGATTTTATGGAAATTACTTTATCTCAACTCCAAGCATAACATGCACCTATTATGAAGAATCAGAAACACGGATTCTTTTTTAGATTGAAACATTTTTTATTAGGGTTTTGAGTTGAACCTATTATCATGCGGCTACGTGTGATCAATTTATCATTTAATCAATTTTTCGTTTTAAAATAAATCGAATTTAATTAAATTTATTTGATAAATTTCGACTGTCTACAAGAAAATGAATAGATTGAATCAATATAAGTATTAAGTTCGTTGGACTGCTGGCAAATGGATTCATAATAAGAACGATTAACTAGTTTGTTGGACGTATTATTATAACTCTGGCATACAATGATCTGGTCAATGCATGCGCAATAGTTATGTACATATATATTAAGGAAAATAAAAACTAATAAAATAAATTATATTGAAAATATAAAATGACAATTATTTGAGATTATATATCATTGGTTGGTTAATAATTATAGTTAAAAAGTATATTAAAAATGTAAAAGTATAATTTTCTATATTAGAATGACAAATATTTGGAAATAAAAAATTAGTCTAGAAGCGATAAATAAAATGGAGGGCATTATAATTGATACAGTCGTCGTTATTTGAAAGTTGATTAATATCGAGGGAGTTAATTCGAGAAATGGTGCGAATAATTAGAGGTGGAGTTGCATTTTGGTCCCCACTTAGTGGCGCCGTCATAAATGGTCTTGTAAGTGTATATCGTAATGTGAGTAAATTAGCAAGTCGCGCTCAGTTCAAGCGTTACTTGAGAAAAAATATGTGAGGTCAATTTTTTGGTCAAATTTGCTATTTTTAGATAATGTTATAGAAATTAGAAGGCAGAAATTGATTATTTTAGAAAATTAAATAATAGAAGTAACAAATAAATATATTTTTAGCCCCCGATTTCATCTTCTTACGACAACTACACTCCTTACCTCCATCTGACCACTAAATGCATCGTCGTTCGGTTGACCAAATTAACTGTAATTTAAAGGGGGATACAAAAAACTTAAGAGGTTAAGATTGCATTTTTGGTATGTTAAATTTTTAGCCTTCTACCTAAAGATTGCATTTTTAATTTTTTTTCTTGTTTTCACCTTCCATTTTTTCATTTTAGTAGTTGAAAAATGAGGAATATATCTTGTTTAATAAAACTTGTTTAGTTAACATTAATTGATGACAAGAATTTAATGGGGGCAATGTCTTAATATTGTAATGGTGATAAAAGTGGTTGGGTAAGGGGTGGAGGTGATCGGGTGACAGTAAAGTTGAAGGCGGTCTTAGTATTATGATGGTGATGAAAGTGGTTGGGTAGGGGATAGTGGCGGTGGTATTGGTTGGCCGGATAAGATGTTGGGGCGGTTAATTATACTCCCACCAATCCCATGGTGTCACTTTTTATAGTTGTAATTTTAGCTTTGGCCTTAAATATATTTGTTTATATTATATAATGTTGGTAAAAAATATCGATGGAAAGAGTTTGAAATGTATTTTCAAATTGATATAGTTACCGTCAGTATTATACAATACAAACAAAAATATCTACGGTCAAAATGAGCAATCTTTGTGGGATAGACGTAGTATTTAATAAGGACCCAAATGTTTGTTATTTAAAAATTATTTCCAAAATAGAAAATTCGACCAAAAAATAGACCTCAATTTATTTTCTCCGTTTACATTTAACGTATGTGTTAATTTATGGACCATTTGCGCACATGATACGCTTCTTTGGGACCATTTGTGTATCGATATAAACAAATGAGACAATGCAGCGACGCATTCTTGAGCCCCGAATTTAGGCAAGCTAACATAAATATCGAAATGTAAAGAAAATTAAGATATATAAAGTATTAATAATCATCAGATTTGTATTTGGATTTAGATCTATATAGTTTTCCCTGTATGCATGATATATATCACATATCTATATCTATATTATATATAATATGCAAGTCCTCTATTGTTAAATTCTGAGTGGTAAATTAATGTGTATTTTCTATTTTGCCTCTAATAATTTTATTTTATTTTAATTTTAAATAGTAAGCTTCTTCGTAGTATAGCAGCTGAAGGCAAACACTAATGAAAAGCTATTCACATAAATATTGTCTACTACGTAATACTAAAATTAATTATAACCAAGAAAATAAAAAGTTATTTCCACAGTCCACTTATCTTTATTTTCAATTTTTCATCTATTTCTTTTAGAGTTTTTTTAATTTTTTTTTAATTATAATTTTATTATAAAAATAATAAAATAATTTACTGAAATAGGTGTACACATATATAGTTGTCAATTAAGTATATCAAGAGAAGCAAATAGAAAGAACTAAGTAATAACATATGGAAAAGTGTGAAACATATAAAATCCTAGACAAAGAAATCAAAACGTTTGTTGTTCCACATGAGAAATAAAAATAACTAACTAACTAACTAAAAAGCTGGAAGTATGTTAATTAACCACCAGGCTCCAGGCCCTCTAAAGATATGATTGATGACAACTCTTGAAAATACTCCATGTCTCCAATGAATCCATTGTGTAATGTGGTGCTGGGTTCATAGAGTATCCGGATGGATTTGCCTCATAAGAATTGAAGAAACCATTTTGATCATCATTCACTCCAGGGTTAGAAGAATCAAGAAGACTTACGTTGTAGTTGTTGAAGTAATATTCTGGAGTTTGACCATACATAATATAGTAATAATCTTGATCCTTTTCCATGCAATCCTCAATGCTATCTATGGGTTGGGGAGGCTTCTCATCATCTACTTCTACCAATTCTGGTTTAGGTTGAGTATGACAATTATTATCTTCCACAGAAATTGTTAGATTTCGGCTAGAACTTGAAGCTTTATTATCATTTTTTTTGTAAATCCTACACAGCACCCAATCATCCAGCTGCAAATAAAGAAGAATTTTTCTTTAATACAACATGTATTCTGAAAAAGATTGTCTAATTAGTTTTTTATTAAATGATCAAAACTAAGAATTAATTAGTCAAGTAGTTGTCATTTGGTCCCGTTATTATAGTATTATTGCAATTTGCAAATATATATATATATATATATATATAGCATGTAATAATATAGTGACTCTTTTAGGGAAGAAGGGAGTAAAGTTTCAAAATATTATGAAGACATTGAAGAAAAAGGTTGCAATAAATTGAAGGGAAAGATCTAATAGTATGCATACCGTCATATCATTTTCATGAGTCTTTTTCCTTTCAGAAATTTGCTCGACTCTAAACTCATGCATAATCCAGTTGGTCCTTGGACCATTAGGAGGTTTCCCTTGGTAGAAGACTAAAGAGTTTTTATACCCAACCACTTGGTGTCGAAACTTAATCGGCTTGTCTGCTCCGGTGGCCTTCCAGTAGCCACTCCCTGTTGACCTATCCGGTCTCCTCCCATTTCTATATTTTTTCTTCCTTGAAGTGAAGAAATACCATTTATTGTCTCCCACTGGCTCATACTCAGCTGCATGTAAACAAATCAATTCATTGTAAATTTCATCCTTAGATATGGGGCTAAGTTATAGTTTAGCCCTAAATTATTATATTGTTGCAGATCATAATTATTTTAGTATAATCTCAAATTAATGAAACCACTAAACTTCGATGGAAAAAGTCATTGAAGGGTTTGGAACAAATGTTTCGTTTCACTTTTTTTTTTACTTGTTATTCGAGAAGTTCATTAAATTATCAATTTGTCCCAAGCAAAAGTTATAAAATTACTCTAAAAGTACTTTTCAATGAATTTTTTTCCAACCGAGTTCAATGGTTGCACTTTTAAGAATTAATGTGCAACAATATAACTATATAAACTATGATTAGGACTTATGTGCAATAATATAACTATCTAAACTATGATTTGATCCCCATTATTTGGACTAATAAATCGATAATTAGGTCATTATTGTTTCTATCATTGCCAAATTAAATCATGGAATTAATTTTAATACATATCATACATGCATGGAGTAATATAAATGTTATTGCGATGTAATACTTTGGCGCTCATCACATTGGACAAGTACATATTAAAAAGATTATATTGCTCTAACATATAGCATGATATAATTGCCATAATCGATTATGCGTTCAATTTTCCCAATTCAAAAAGATACATATCCGTTATTCTCTAAACAATAATATAGTTGTGAGATTTTTCCAAATTATCGAGTCTCTTTATTTTGGGATAATAAGTATTTAATATAACTACGGAGTACTTACTCGTATCAAGAATACATAACATTAGATACCAACTATATACACAATGTAAACAAATTAAACATTAAGAACATTAATTTGAATATAATTAATTTAAGGTGATCGATTAATCAAATATGAATTAAATCGATTGATATGGAAGCATATATACTAACCTGTAACTTCATCAGGAGTGGTGTGGTACAGATCGACATCCTTAATCTCATCACGAGGGAGCTTCAAATTCCTAATCTTCCTCATGAGATAGAAAACAATTAACTCTTCATCCTCTGGGAGAAACCTATATCCCACCGGAAATTCGAAGGGCCATTCATCCCAAGAAAGACCCACGTTGTTGTCATTGTAGCTTGTTGCAGCAACAACATTATTGACCTCAGGGACAACAACATTGTTGTTGAAAATTTGATGAAGAGGACTTTCTTGATCATAGCCGTTAGCATTCTCAACAGTGTTAGTAGAGTTTAAGGACTGATGAGGAGTCGTCATAGTTGAATTTGTATTGATGTCCGAGTTAAGTTCGATGGGGTGGTGTAAGGTATATGACTGATGGAGCTTATTTTTTTATATGAATGATTTATCTCACAGTTTCAATCGTATATATAATGACTTTGAAATCTTTTTTTGGTGTTAGTTTGCACTTGAAACTCTTATTTTTCGGATAAGTGTATAATAAATTATTAACTAGAAGATTCATTGGACAATCAAAACACCATTTTCCTCCCCTCTCTCCGACGTCTCTGCTACCCCCCCTCCTCCTCTTTCTCTCAACTATTATTTTGATGGTTATTCTTATCCCTTTTTTTATTTTATTTCTAATTCTCTTTCACAGCATTTTGTGTAATTTTATTCTGTTTTGTGTAATGTTTTCTCTTTTCTTTAATAAGATTGGTATTTAGTCTTCGATTTTTTAAATCCATTAAACATCTTTATGGATGTAATTTGCACAACTGTCTGATGATCCTTCAGAAAATGGTTGAAAAGTTATTAGGATTGAAGATGTCAAACCGTCAGATATTTGAGGCGTGGAGCAGGGCGTAATTGGATCGATAGGGTTTAATTCTGATTATGCATGCTGTTTTTTTTTGAGATTCGATTTGTAATCTATTAGATCTATAATTTTAGGGATGGACTTCAATTTGATTGATGTATATGTCTCCTTAATTCAATTGTATCTATACATCGAAATTGAAATTGGAGGCCCTTGGCGGCGAAACAAAAATTAAGAAAGAAAGGAGAAAAAAATAGGTTAAGTGCTTGGGCTCACGATAATATATTTTAAGTTGAGTGCTTACGTTATTATATATAAATAAAATCAACAAA
Organism: Lithospermum erythrorhizon; assembly: GCA_019722365.1. NCBI lineage: Eukaryota > Viridiplantae > Streptophyta > Magnoliopsida > Boraginales > Boraginaceae > Lithospermum > Lithospermum erythrorhizon. Next base: position 1,650,265 of record JADFUC010000954.1, on the reverse strand, counting down.
ATCCTACGGGCTAATCCAATATAAATTAATGTGGAAAGAGTACACACTAAATAATATATACATAATATATGCTAATATGAATGAATATCAATCATCAATTTAAATCCAAAAAATAAAAATAACTAGAAGATTCATTGAAAAATTTCTCATACGAAGTTTAGTGTAGGATTTTGGGTTTCAATTGGACCGTGAAGAAATATTAGATTCAAATATGGGTATTAGTAGTTATTTTTTGTTAATAACGATTTTATAGTTAAAGGGATTATGCCAATTCTGTTGCTAATTATTCGGATTATAGCTTTGCATCTCAATAATAGCTTGTGTAGTTTTTTTATTTATTTATTTAAATCGATGATATTTATTTATAAAGCTGTAGAATTACTATAGATCTGATTGAATTAGGAAAGCGTATACGGAGTCGTCTCAAAAATAAGCCCAATTGAATTTATAGATCTAATAAATCAAAATATATGCAAAAGAAAATACAATACAATCGATTGTAATCTACGCATTGATCACGATTGATCAGTGCAACTCTGTCTCGAGTCTCGAATGTCTTCGATTGTTGGACATCTTCGACCAGGAATAATCATTCAACCACTTGTTGGAACTAGAATATCGGATCTCGCCAAAATACTTGTTGAACAATTTGATTGATCGACGATTTATACTCAAAACTCTAAGTTTAATATATGTCTATTAGACATTCGACATTTATGATTTATCGGCATCGACATTAGAGTTATGATGACTTCATGGTCATTTCATAATCTATATATTAAGATGATAATCGATTAATATTATCTAATATATATTACTCTTATTGATACGTCCTAAGGTCCGCACTTTATTGATAAACCGAACTAATTGTATTATAGGCTTCAAAGTCTAAGTGAAACATAAAGAAAACATTTGGAAGCGAAAAATGGTCAGGACTTGGTAGGCCGGTTAGGCGGTGGAGTTTGGATGAGGTTTGAGGAGTTTTTCTCTCCTTGAATCTCTAACGTGTTGGCCTATAAATAGTGCTCAACCCCTCACAAATCAATTGCTCCACTTCTTGACTTTTGAAGTCAAAAAATTCTCTCGTCCCGCTCCTTAGGTTCGACTGACCCAATGCCACCCAGGAAGAAATAGTTTTCCTTTATTGTTCGTTTCGCTTTAATCGTTACAGTAAAAGGCGCGAGAGGAGTAGTGCGGGTTAATTTCTTGAATGTGAATCTTCTTGGAGATACTTGCTTTGGGTATATGAGCTCATCTGATTTCTGCTCCCATTAAAATATTCCACAAGAAAGGTACATACTTGTAATTCGTTATTTATTGTTTTTGTATAATCCGTAGTATTTGGGATTCGCGTCACTTATTAGTTTAGAAGCCAGAATACTGATGAATATAAAAGCATAGCAGTGGCCTGAGCTCATGTTAAGTGATTGCAATTATGTAAATAATATGTAAAAAATATTTTCTGATTCACGAATTTGTTTTGCATGTTTAATTTGTGTTTAATGGTGTTTTAGTTCTATAGAAGAGTTGTGTTAATAAAATAATTAAATATAATTAATTATTAATTATTTTCGAAGTATTTAATGTGTAAAATCTTGAAATAATATTTCTAATTTTTGAAATTTTTTGAACTTTTAAATTAATTTTTGTATCGTTTTATTGGGTAAACGGGTAAAAATCATCGATTGATGCAGTCGTATCAAGCAGAAGGTCGAGGCGTATTTACGCGTCGGCCAATGCGTCGACTTGACATCGTAGTCGAAGAAGTCAAGTGAGTTGACTAAGTCAAAGCAGTCGACTCGTTGACTTCAATCCAACCCGGTTTGACTTGAGCCGACCACGACCCAGGATCGATCACGTTCGGCGTGCCATGTGGCATCAGGCGTGCCACGTGGTAGTGCCCGTGCCCGATCGCGTCGTGCCCGTCAACGATGGCATCGTTAGTGGCGTGGCGAGAGGTCTTGGATTTGGGCGTCGGATTGTTTTTGAGCGTCTGGGCAGCGTTTACATCTTGGTCTAGTTTTGCGTTGAGTACATTGGGGCGGATGAAATTTGGTCCTTTAGCGGTGTCTTTGCGTTGGTAGAATTAATCGATGTGATATTGGTTGGTTGATTTAATTCTTAATAAAATTTCGGTGAGTTTTGATTTGTTAGCTTCGGTGCTTGATAATTTTGCTAGAAATGATTTCATGGTGAATGGCGAGAAAAAAATTCGACACTTATGCAGCTCAAATGTTTCGGGCCCCATGTATATGATGTTTCATGTTTAAAGTTAAAAGTATTCATCTGTCGAAATAACGCGTTAAATGATGGAATGCAATTTAGTTTAATGAAGGGTAATATAGTTCATTACGTTTTAAAACTTTTTAAAGCAGCCCAAATTTTCTTTATTTTACACAAATACCTCAAACCTTTATCCCCTAATAAACCCACAGATTGGTCTTCTGTAGGGGACTGGTCGCTTTTTATTTATGGTCGCTATTTTCCATATCGAAAAACGACCATATTAAAATCATGGGATATTTATGTGTCAGAGTTGATATATGTATGCACCTAAGTTCATAATCAAATCTAAAGAATGTATTACAGCTCAAAACCACCACACCAAGTCATAAAAACAGATACGTAGAGCTGGCGTTTGGCGTAGCAGTGAATGACCTCTAGATTCTCAAGCTAATTATGATATTCTATGCACCACTCGGCTATATTGATTAAAAGGGCAAAAAGAAAGAAAGAAATTTGTTTTTTCATGTTCACGTGTCGGGGTGGGCAACATTTATCCCATTTCTTCTCAAATGTTGCAAAACAACCGCCCTTGCCATTTCAATCACAATTTTAAGAATGTGAAATCTGAAACGAAAAAATACTCTATTAATTTACCTCTTTCAGCTCAGTGGTTGATAACTCATTGATTCGTTCCATTTACCAGTCATCAATATTTTGGGCTCCTCGGCCGCACTATATACATATCCATCAACCTCATAGCGACCAGCCCTACAGATTAATCAGGCACCAATAAAGATTTTGAGGATGTATTTGCTTCTAAATGATGCAATCTGTGGGTTTATATGAGGGAAGAGGGTTTGGAGTGTTTGTGTAGCCAAAATCAAAAAATTTGGGTGTTTTAAGAATGAAAAACTATAAATGGATGAAGTGCAAGCCGTTCATATGTCGGCTGTTGACTAGCTTGTTATTACGATGAAATAATCGAAGATGGTAGCTGCGTGGTAATATAGTAGATGCAAACAGTTATAAAGATGGAATTTTTTTTTTGAAAACGTTAGTGATGTCTCACTTGCCGTTATTGCGATTTATTAGAAATTAATTAAATTGTATTAATTTAATTTCTTGTTGAAAAGTATTTTCATCGATTTATTTTATACATTAAAATTAGTTATTATAAGATTAGATTAAATTCAATTATTTATTAGGTGTTGAAATTAATGGGCCAAGTAATTAAATTCTAATTATGATTAGAGTTTTAATTATAATATTTCAAAAATTAATTTAATTAAGTTTGAGACTGTGATTATTAGATAATTAGAGTTTAAGTATAACATAATTTATAAATTGTCGTCATAAGTGTAAAATAGTATCTTTGGAAATACTAGTTATTCTAATAGATATGAATTTAATGTGTTATTAATATTAGATATTAATGACATATTTGATATTAGGTATTAATGTAACACGTTGTTAATATTAGATACTAATAACACATTTTAATATAAGATATTAATTTTATATTTGTTAATATTAGATATTAATAAACACCTCATTAATATAAAATATCAAATAAATACTAGAATTAGATTACTAGTGACTTTACACTTAGACAAATTAAATAGTTTATTTCATTTTGATGAACATTCTTGACATCAAATGTGTGTGCCCTCTTGTAACCATCGTACTATGTATGTTAAATGTAATATTGATTATTTATAAATGCGTGATATAATCGTTATATGCGACGGATGTGGATCCGTGATATAATATTATATAGATAATATGGCCTATAGATATTAATCTACCTAAGATTGCTAGTTTTATATTTGCTAGAAATGCATTAAAACTTGAGATAATTAATGTGTCGGTTATAATTAATTGTGATATTGATCCACGCTTAGAGGATAGATGTGACAGGGAAAGTAATTTATGGCGGAAACATAGTTTAGTAATATTTTCCACTAATATTTATATCATGATTTCCAGTAATGTTATATTTTTCTTATGATTCATGAGTATATATTTTTACTTGTTTGATTGATATGCTTGTGATCGTAAGAGTTAAATAAAATATAAAAAAATCTCGCTTTAATAAATAAGCTAGTTAATGTCGTATCAAAACAAAATTAAAGTTAGAGATTAAAACATGTGCATAGACTGCTAATGCATGAACATGTCCATCACGGGATGCCGTCAGATGGAATAGTCTAAAGAGATTGCACCTTCGAGGGCACAAATCTTTCGAGCTTTTTAGATTCACGAATTTGAATTCGATTATATTTGAGTCTAGCTTTATGGTGATTTTGATGTCGAGACGTGGGCCCGTTGGCGTAGAGGTTACTAATATAGTCTAAGTTGAACTTTTAGTGATGTCGAGAGTTATATGATGGTCGCCAATTATGTGATTGTACCAACTTCTTTGCATAGTTTAAGTCGAATGTGATGCGTCTTTGCCCGTCGGAGTTTATGTTATGTGGGTTCTTGGTATATTTTGTGTGTTTAGTGGGATTCTAAACACGAGTATGTTTGTTCTATTGTAGAATATTATATGAAATATAGATTAAGTTGTTCCTTATGTATTTTAGCTGTAGTCATTATGAGTCACTTTTCCCTGAAGTGCTTTTCGATTCGACTGAAAAGATATATGTTAATGACTTAGTACCGTTCTGAGCACATTAAGTATGTATCTTGAATGAACTAAGTACTCAAAGGATTCCGATCACATTTTGGAGTGTGACTTCAATCTGATGAGTATTTGATGCGTTAAAGTAAGTCGAGAGTGTCTTATGTTGTCTCTTATGGAACATCGTCTCGAGTTAAGGAAATCGGGATGTCGAGATCGTCGATTTATGCTCTCCCAGAACTCTCGCCCATTGAAAATGTTGAAAAAGGGTTAAGAATAAAATGTTGCATAACGTGGGCGTGAAGGTTGAAAGGGAAGTCATGTTAAAGGAAATAATGAGATTGATTGAGTTACTGCGGTACTCACGAAATCCCGATATCTCTGGTGAGCTTAAAACGTCATCATGATTACTTACCCCAATGGTATCTAATTTCATTATTTGGTACAATGGATAAGCGAAGGAAGCTTTGGTTTTCGCTTGATAGATGATCTCGAGAAGGATAAGGAGGAATTTCTGGCATGCCGCTATGGTTTTGGTTACCAATGCAGAGAGAATGAACAAGAGGAGCGAGCGGACAAATACTTGAGGATGGTTAAAGTGACCCTTTGTTCATCTGAAAATCTGCCGAGAGGACATTTCCGTGCTTGAGGCGTGGTCGATGCGGATCGACTGAAAGGTACCCGTCGTATGAATTGTGATACCTCACTTTTGATGCATCGATGCTTGTTGATATTGTATGTAGTACTCACTTTTTTTTGAAATGTGTGGGGACGATCAAATAGAAGATCCTTAGAGATGGAGTGGACACGGATAAGGATTGTGACCGGGGAGGACCCCGAGTTTATCGTTTAGGCTTAGATAAATGGTTTAACATATTGTCGAGTTAACCGTACTTTGATTAGGAATCTTTCTTGATATTTATATTTTGAGCGTAAATGATTTTTCGTTTAAGATTAATTCAAGTTAATTGACATGAATCTACATGAAAATTGTAAGCGATATTAAATCTCCGTTATGTTAGTTTGACCAACTTTATAAATATCATAACATAATAATATATAAGAATTCAAGTAAAAGGACTTGAAATCTAAAATCTCCCTAAGGCAATATAGTCAAATAATCTTATATTTAGAGTATTGATTAAATGTGAATAATACTTAGAATTCATAATGGGACAATCATTAATTAAAATTAAATATTTAGAATAAACTATTTATTAGAATCATAAATAAGATTTATGAGATCAATAAATAAATAAGCACTCTCACATTATTACTAGTGCATTAGTAAAACATAAATGTATATGTTTACTAATTTACTATCGTATTTTAGAAATACAATAAGTATATTTGAATAGTTCAAATGAATGAGAGTTAACTTAAGTGAACATTTAATATTCTTTAAAATGTTAAGGAAGTATATTCTTGAATGAACTAGATTAAATCCCAATAATATAGGATTACGTATTATAGGTTTAGCTCGAACCCATTTGAATATATAATTCCTTGATCCCGATGTCGAGAGCGTCGCGTTAGATGTGATATGGAATTGTTCATAATAGACAAATTGAAGATATTTATAAAAGCTTTCCTCGAGTCAAGCGATTAACAAAATATAAGACTTGAACTTAGACATTTACCCGCGATTGTAATGCAAATAAAAGGTGATGCTTTTAAGGATATAACCATGAACAACAATGATGATTTATGATTTGTATGATCTGAAGATAGTTTAAATATTTCAAATACAGATTTAGTCTAAGATAATTAGTTTATCAAGGAATAACTAACTATCATAACACACATGATTAATCAAATGGAAATGTCCATGTTTACAGTATTCGTCGTAAAGAATTTATCGAGTCAAGGTGATTCTTATCTTGGAGAAATTCTTGGCCAGCTCATAAATATTTTCGGATCTCTGATAGTTGACATATCTGTGAAGTTAATCGCGGTTGAATGTTGGAAATATGAGATATCGCGTCTCGTAAATATGTCCGTTGAGCAATGATTGTATAAGCGGATTTACTTATATTTAATTATATTCAAGTAATATAAGTTGGTTATATCGCCGGTTGATAGACAATTGTTATATTAGGATTAACTTCCTTTGCTGACATTAGGGTTATATGGCTTCTTAAGTCATTTCATAATCTATATACATGTTCGGTTAGCATAGTTAATATATTACTTTTGTCGATCATTTAAGAATTCGCCTTCTTGACAATAAGATCAAACTTCTGATACGATTATAACTTCCCACTGGTTAAAGTACGCTATAAGAAATATTGGAGTAAAATTCCAATTATGGAATTCCAAGCCACAACCATGAAAATCAACGAGGAAAAATAGAGGGGTTCTAGAATGTTCACTTTATCGCTTTGTTCACGCTGATTTAGGGATAAAATTGGAAAGATTAGAAACAGCATGAAGTAGAGTCATAATTCGATAAGGGGATAAGAGAGGAGGGTAGAAGAGTTTTGTTGACGTCACTTTGAAGACCTAAATTTTAGAGCTTAGGAAGCCTATATATAAGGGTCTAAGTTGATAACAAAACTTCAACATTTCATTATTAAAATGCTGAGAAAAAGATGAAAGCAAAAAGCTACTCTCATAAACTTCTTGTTCAGAACATAATAGGAGAAAGAAAACATATTTTTCTTCATCCTAAATTCCCTTTATTCAATTTAATAGTTCTAGTAAAATGAAGGAAAGATTTGATCAATAGTTGGTGTGGCCCCATTAACTAGAGGCAACTTCATTGATTCAATCTTAAATTAGCGATTTTAATCGATTACTTGATAACATGGAAGCTGTCCATGATTATAAAGTATCGAATTGATGAGTACAAATCATCTCTGAGAATGAGATTCCATGGATGACTCTTTATGATGTGACATATATAAGAGAATGTATGTTGAACCGGTTAATCATAAACAACTTTCTATATACATTTAGAGATTCCTTTATCGGATTATTCATAGCAGTATATGAATGAATTAGGCTCCTATGGTAGTTTCAAAAATCATTTGATATGAAATCTGAGATCATGAACTAAATGCAATTGTTCATATCCGTTTTCATAAGTTTTCCTCAGTTATAAGACATTGAGAATGGATGTTCTGAAAGTAATGATTCCGTGGATGGATGCGTGACATCTGCGTTATGTCGTGAGCAATGTTCTATGTAATTATCCTTTAAGGATAGGTACTTGACATTTACATAGACACTTCAGCGTCTTAAAAAGCTAGAACAAATGAAAACTAGTATCTTTGCTAATATTCAAATTCTGAACTTGAGATATTTGAGTATAAAAGCGTAAAGTCTTCTTTGGAGAAAGAAGATGAACTAAAAGTTCAAAGGTCGGTGGGAGAACTATGACCTGAATCGTTGTATGTGATATCTGCGTTACTGAAAAGGACCTTACGTATTTGACTTGTCGATGGTATGGTCGTAACCGTTACCTTAGTAAGAAGATGCGTATACACTTAATATCTGATATAGATTAATGATATAACAATTATATATGATAAATGTTATGAAATTTAAAAGTGAATAAACTAAAATTAGACAAATTCTGCATGCGAGACACAATATGACTAATGAGGATCCTGTATACATTTTATGTCTAAAGTATGAATGTCACGTTAACTATTGCGAGACAATTCCTTGAGAATTCATGAATTGTTATGAGTAATACTCAGTAATGTAAAGAGAATAGAGTATTAATGAAATTATTTGGGGTTAGTTTTACAATGTTTAGTTATCGAACTAAATATGAACTTTATGAAGTCATGAATTGTTATGAGTAATACTCCAAGTGATGTAAGGGAAAGGTTTGATCAATAGTTGGTGTGTTCTTTCTCCGTTCTTCAATTTAGACACTTTCATTTTTGGTTTATAGGTTAGAAATTGCGTTTTGATGATCTAGGTGTTTTACGAGAAAACAACAATCTTGAAGGTTTTATGAAGAAATACGAGTTGTTTATACTAAATTACCGGGAGATTTTTTGTTGTATTTTTTTTTGGTTGTGGAGGTGATGATTTTGAATAAAATAAAAAATTATTTATAGACTTTCGGGTTCTCTTGATTGGTTGATCAGCGTCGCACAATTTGATCGTAACCATTGATTTTGAGGCAGATCACGAGGCGTTGATTTTATGAGAATTTCTTTGTCCACACTCCAACACATGGGCGCTATCGTGAAAAATCAAGAAGGTTACTGGATTAACTTTTAGATTGACGTTTCATGTGCTTGGGTCTTTTGGGTGTTCGTTTAAACTTCGTTTTTAGAGTAACATTTTAAGCAGAAACTAGAGGCTTAGTTTTAGGCCAAATAGCGGAAAATAATGTAATAATTTGAGATTTTAGAACCTAGCTTTGATTGATATTTAATTCGGGGGACTATTTTCTCGAGCCCTAGTTTGAGTTAAAATTTAGGGATAATTAATGATAAAAGACCTAATTTAGACTTCAAGTTTAATTTAGGAGAACATTCAGAAACTGTATCATTTCACCGTGTTCGATTTTTTATTAGAGTTTAGTTGAAACCTAATTGTCACGTATAGCTAAAATTATTGATCAATTTATCATTTAATCGATTTTCGATTAAAATAAATCGAATTTAATTAAATTTATTTAATAAATTTCGACCGTCTACAAATACATAATACGATGCTTATAGTTTAAATTTTCTCCTTTTCGAAACTTAAAATTTGGTATGTCAAATTTAAAATGGGATCCATACATAAACAATTAAATATGATGTTTAACGAGCCCTCAATCAGGATCGATAATGATATACAAGAAGCCCAATGAAACATTGAACAATTCACCTTGCAAAATTGCAACCTGATGTCACATAGGTACATACAACACATAACTCTACTCATCCAAAATGATATTATTAGAACTAAAGGAACCGAAAATTGTTGCATTTCCCCTCAACTTCCTGCTCATATCTAAGCCAAATCATTCCACATTAATAACAATATGTGGCGAATCATCAGTTGATCTTGTCCTCTGCAAGGATTTCTTTCTGATCACTAACTTAATCCCATGAATCTTCTTGAATTTGGCTAGAGATGCAAGTTCACTTACTGAATCCCCAATCTTTAAGGTGCAATTTAGAATTTCCAAAAGAAGTGACACTACACCAGCAACTTGAATTATTTCAGGAAGATCAAGATTGTTGTCATTGTCCTTCCAAGAAGATAATTTGAGCATGTTTTTGAGGATTTTCGCGGTCGATTTTGCATTTGCAGTGTGAATATCAACGTTGGGTGTAGTAGTCATTGAATCAATTGTTGATGCTAGCTCTTTCAAGGCCATGCCACATTCCATGCTAACCTTCTTACATGGTTCTTGAAGTTTTTCTCGAATTTCATTTGATATCTGGAGAGAAATAAAATAATATATAATTATTCACTTGGTCATATATATAAATTATCATGTTCGCAATGCAATTTAGGGATAAAAGCATGTATGAATTTAATACGAAAATTCAGAGAATTAATATTCAATCAAACATTTTTTTTAATGATTGCCAAAACTAATTGCTTAAGGGCTGAGAGTAGTCACAAATTTAAAAATTATGAAGGTAACACTATACTGCATTATTGAGGATTACAGAGGCCAACTTCAACAAAACAACTCATGTGTCCATTATTAATTCATTGATTGGCAATTTGATATTAAGTCATCTCTTGATATATTATTGAAAATGTGAAACAGTTACTCACAACGGTCATGAAATCTGTCGCAGGATAAATGGAGGAGTGTCGCCGGAATATGTTTGATTGATTAGGGACTAAAGAACTTCGTTTTAGCAGAGCCCGTCTGAGATTACATTTCCTTTATGAAGTGAAACGCGTGCATGAAATGCGATGATCATGATGCTGTATTCTAGATTTTTAGATTTGGTATGTTCAGGAGCTCTTGATATATTATTGAGAGATAATCTCTAGTGGTATATAATATTAATCATAATATAAGAATCCATGCTTATCACGAAAGACATTAATAAAGAGTAGAAAAATAAGAATAATATAAATGATTAATATACTTATATACCTTCAATTCGGAGTTGAGGTGGGTATTTAGAGCATCAATACGATATGCACATTCTTGAACATGAGCTTCTATTTTCAAATATTGATCCCATGGGTGACGATACTTGAACCGACCATATCGAGGTTCCCATTTAGCAAAATTAGCCAGAGTTTCATCAGTGCTCTTTGTACTTAGCACACTTTTATACCCCTCCATTGCTGCTTTCTTTTCTTTGTTTTCAGAACCACTTGTTTTAAAGTATTCTCCTCCAAATCCTGTTGAAACAATTGCCAGGCATTGTGTATTAATACAAAAATCATACAATTAATGGATTACACACAATTCTTTTGTTACATGTTGTGCCGGATATGATCAATGGATGGCCAAAAATATTAAATCAATTTCAGTCGAAGATTAGTCACAATTGAATCGAAGGAGTGGTAATTTAAAATAACTAATAATTAGTTATGTTACAGGGCATTGACCCCTTGGTCCATTTAAAGTTTGCCACTAATTATAAAAATACATGTTTAATTATTATTTTTTTTAAATTACCTGATAAAAAATTGCATCCTCGATTCTTTTTTCATTTTGCTACAAGTTACAAATAAGCTCTTATAGAAAAACTTTCCCAAACATAAAATTTGTGTCAAATTGACAAAATCTTGAAATTCTTGTAACTATGTAAATCCAAAAGAAAGGAAACATAATCTTCAATTTATGATAGCCACTACAAAAATTGTGGCTCAATAAGCATAGTTTACCTTCAAGGAAAGTTCCAAGTTTGTCTATGTTGTTAGCAACTCGGTTATGAAGATCTTCACCAGCCCAAACAGGGCATACCAAAATACAAATGGCCAAAGCAGTGCTCCCTCCAATTAGGACAGTTGATAGCCTCTTATGTGCCATGTTCAACACCTCATCGTCTCTATACCCCGATACAGATATCAAGCAAAATGTCAAGATGAATATCAAAAGTCCATAATCATATCTTGCCTTTAGCTTTGGAATAAATCTCAAGAATGTCACAAAACCAGCTGCAAATTTTATTAAATAATTACTTAATAATTACTTAGTAATTATTTACTTTAGCAACCATATTAATAGTGTTAAATAAAACAAAACAAAAATTAATATATAGTAGTGTTAACTAGATTGTGAGATTGATCAACCTGAATTAATTCTTAAGCTTCAATGCAAACTTAGGAATGATATATATATATACTACAAAATGCTAAATGTCGTGTTCTTTATCATACTGATTTTCGTCCATAATGCATGTTTTATCGCTTTAATTTTTTTGTGTACAAAATATTTAAAAATATTACTCAGTATATGTTATGTAAAAATAAATAAATATATATATAACAACAAAAAATATCTAAACCTGATTTGCTTTAGAATTAGTAATCTAAACCATTACTAAATACTCCAGTTCAAGATTTAATAATGTATGTATACCTATTATGAAAACGAATAGTCCGAGAAATACAGGTTCAAAATTTTCCCCGGAAAGATTAGCAAGATGATGTGCTCCAAAACCAAGTCCACCAGCTAATAATGTTGAGATGCCTCTATTAACACTTCTCCCTAGCGTTGCTCCTACAAAAATATTATTCAATTTATATGTAGTACATCTCAAAATAAAATAATCAACTCAATAGCTTAAAAAATTGAAGTATATATAACTAATGAAATGTTTAGAATAATTAATTACTTACCAACTGAGAATTCAAAGACGACAACAACAGTCATAACAGCCCACATTGCATTAACACCAAAACCATCATACAAATGATCAAAGTAATAGAACAATGATACTATGGTTATGGCTAGTCCCACTTTGAGTGCATGAATTACTCTTCTTGGATCATCTTTTGCTAGTTTCTTTGCATCACTAGCAAGATCTTTAATTGGTGATGTTATTTTCCCCCACAAATTCATCAACCACCGCCATCCCCGACCGAAGAAACCACCCCCACCACCACCGTTTTCTTGATTCTCCATAACCATTATTGATGCCGAGGAAGAATGAAGTGAAATAATGGCCTTTTTTATTATGGTAAGTTAAGTGAGCATATGAGTTATGTCCCAATTTATAAGTACACACTTCACTTGGACAATTGGTAATTGATTAGTTGTTGAACGCGCTTTTTTGTTTGTCATAAAGCTTGAAAGTGAGAGGGAACTTTCCGGAAAATAATTTCTATAAGATGTTGACGTATCTATGTTATATTGCGTTTACAGCAGGATTAATCTGGGAGTGTGATAAGTTATCAATTTCTACACGTTCTTCTTGATCTTCTCTATATAACTAAAATGTAATTTGCAAAATAAAAAACATCATCTCTTAATTTAAAAATTACTACAATATGTTGTTTTTAAGGCATGAAACTGAAACAGAATTAAATAAAACCTTAATATTTCCTCCGTCCATGTTTAATTAGAACAATTTAATTTTTATTATTTTTTAAAAAATGAATTGATTTATACTATATATTTAACTTGACCTTTTATTTAATCATCAATATTATGATCCATCATAATTCAATTACTAAATCTTATGGTGCACCATAACCATAAAAAATTATGAATATATATATGATGGATCAAAATTAGGTACATCAATAATAAATGGTAAGATTTTGTATGGACGCGTGCCAGGAGAAGGTTTTTGTAGCATCCGAGTCGGTCCACCCAATCCAGCCTAAATTCTACATTTGGTAAAGTGAAACCGTCTACAAAAGCGACCTCGGTGATCAAGGGGATTAGAGAACTTTGTTTAATCGCTTGTCCTGAGATTAGTTTCTTATAAGATCGAACAATGCTGCGTGAAGAGGTGAGGATATTGATGCTAAACCACAGTTAACATCGGTTAAGCGTAACAAAGGCGATTACACTTACGTTTGATAAATTCATTTAGTAGAGTTAATGGTGAAAAATAGTGTAAGAAAATGCCAATTGATTCAAAAAATTTAAGTTGTCATTTAATCTCGATAATAAATTTAAGGTTATATTTTGATCCTATTGAAACCATTTACTTAATTAAATTTCACCACCATTGCAGCGCCTAAATATGAATTTGTATAGTATGAGTGTTTTCTTGAAATAACTAAATTAATTTCACATTACGAAGTTATGGGGATCAAAATAAAGGCTCTAAAGATTAAGATTCGATATGAAAATGTGTTTGTACTGCAAAAGATCACGGAACATGCTTGAGCCTGAAAATAGGTGTCCACTTTTCTTTTCTTGGAGGCAAAGTAGTGCCGAATTTTACTGACCGGTTGGAATCTTTGCCTCAAAATTAGCAGTTAAGATCGTGATCCATAAATTAAACCAACTTGATCGAGAAGCTAGTATTCCAAAGCACAAAACTGTAAATACCACTCCCCCCCATATTTTCAAAATACAACATTCTCATTGGAAAATACAGAAAAATACCGGAAAATATAGAGGATACCTCAAAATTAACAAGTTAAATATTTTTTAAACCATGTGAAACACCACTTTGGTGGAATTTGAAAAACATCTCGAAGTAACCCAAAATAGGCGCTTTGAACTTAAGATTATTGCTTATGAAGCCAGCATTAATTCTTTAAGTTTGAAGCAAAATCGATGAATCGACAGTTTCTCGAAGCAGCTTTGAATATTCGGGGGGCAGGCGAATAGCGTACTCATTATTCATAAATCTTTGCATGAGCCTTTTGAAAAAATCGGGTTTGATTAAATCAAGTTCAAATATAGGAAATATCTTGAATATTAGGTCCACATAGCTAGATTCATGCGGGAAGCATTGCTAAGGCCTCGATCACGTCGATTAGTGTAAGTGACAAGGTTGGGATACTCGGCGCTTCATATTGATCGTCAGCTGCAATGACAGTTCTTTGGCGGATATATCTGGTAAGCGATAACTGAAACTTAAATAAAATCCCAAGTGTGATGTCAAAAATGGAAGCTAAGTCACTTGCTACGACAACAGTTCTTTAAAAGGTCGTTGTGAGTACGATCGAGCGTACATTTGGCAATAGGCAACTTGCCGTCAGCTCAAAACATGACGAGCTGAAGTTACATCCCAAATCAAGTCCCACTTTGACAGTAGCGTATCAGCTACTAAGTAAAACAGGTATATCCTTAAGTCCCGCCTAGGGTACAACCTGTTGATACATTTGCGTGGTCAATACGACGCAGACAGGAGATCAAGTCGAAACTCGAGATCAAGTCATCTGACCCAGCGTTGGAATACGTTCTTCAAGAACAAAATTCGATTTATATCAGTCTAGACGGTCTGGTCTAAATTCGAAATGGGGCCAATGTCATGGAAGCCCATCCCCAATCCGTCCAGAGTGGTATCGGAATCAGCGGGTTAAATGCAGAAACACTATCAAGAGATCGAAGCTCGAGTCGAGGAAACTACCGTGGTAACGAATGCTTATGAACATGGTTTGGAAAGTACCATAACTTTGATTTGATAAAAGCATGCATTGAGGAATTTTTCATAGATAGGTTTTATTTTGTACTACTTTAAATAAATAATAAAAATTCTTCTTTGTATTACATTATTTAAACTAAAAAAAAACCAATTTTAAGATTATCAAAAAATGAAAAATGTTCTTAAAAAATGGGATGAAGGGAACATATTAAACGGGGTACAAAATAAAAAAAATAAAAGAAAACTCAGCCATCCTTTTTCTAAGGTACATTATTTGACTCTATACATATAATTTTCAGCAAATTTAAAACAATCTCTCAACTAAAAAAATTCTTTCATCACACTCAACTCATAAATTGGTCAAAATATAAATTATTTTTGAGATGTCAATTTTGGAAAAAAAAAATCTATAAGAATTAAGGAATGAGGGAGTAATATCATCGAAAGATTTCAAAAAATTCAAATGATATCAATTTTATATTCCGTATAATGTAATTGAGACAATAAATAAACAACTATTGATAAACGTGTCAATTTATTCAAATTAGATTGGAAAAAATGCAAAAGGACAAGGTATGACAATGAGACTTCATATAGTAGTAGACAGGTAGGTGTATGAAAGTGAATAAGGTCTACCATAGTTGTCCAAGTACAAGAAACAAAATGAAAGACTACAACGACAGCTGTGGTCGGGATCTTGAGGTCAGGATAAAAAGGTACTACTACTTTTGATATTTAATTGCACTTCTCTGAATGATGCTAGATGTGAAAAGATATTGTATGTTCACTTGATATTAGTATTTTTTTGTAACAGTTGTAAAGTTATAAAATGGAAAATAACCACTAGGTTGGTAAGATACAATTAAGTAGTAGGCAAAAGTCAATAATTGGATCCTTGACGCAACTTATCCTGTAATTGCATTCACTTAAAATTAATTATGCACACTAATTTTTATTGATCCATTTCATCAATCATTTAATGCCATTAATTGCATTCATATTTTAACACTAAATTTTACAAAATTAATTATGCACACTAAATCAATAAATTAAATTATATTATTTACAAAATCTAACAAATAAACTTCAAAAATCGAATCATTACTTAATTACTGCATCTATCATCGTTTAAAAATTTTACAAACTAAAACATTTCCATTGTTACTTAAGAATTTAATGTAACGTCGATTCATCTTCATAGTGCTCTTGAGAAACTTTGGAGACTTTTGAATACTGGAATCAAGCTGCATGAAATCATAATATCTATGCTATTTTAATTTTAGTACATAGTTATTTGCTGTTAGGTAGTTTATTCATTAGATTTTGTAGATAGTCGAATTTAATTTAATTGTCATTTAAATTTTGTAAAAAGAAAGTATGAATACAATTCAATTCATGTCATTAAGTGATTGATGAGATGGATCATAAGATTTAAGGGACCTAATAGAGGCGTAATAAGGAAATAAACATATTGTGTAACTCCAATGAAATTAGGTTTGTGACGCAACTTATGCTGTAATTTCTTTCATGCAAACCTGAGTAGTGATACAAATAGGGTGTAACTCCAATGAAATTAGGTGTGTGAACTTGAGATAATCGAATGGTGTATCGGTTGAGCGTCACTTGGGATTAAGAGGTTTCGAATTTGTGTAAGGGGGATGGGGATTGAAATTGTGTAATTTTAACTATAAAAAAAAGTTTGTAAACTTGATCCGTATCTTATACGGAGTAAATATTACTCAATTCAAACATTTTATTTATTTATGTCTCAGTTCGATCAATCTTATATATAGTTATATGTATATTGTGTTTGACTCGAGAGTATTTGACCCATTTAATTTCCATCAAAGAATATAATCATTGATAACTTTTCAATAGATGGTTTGAACTAAGTGCCTTCAGGAACTCTAGAACCAGTAGAAATTGGTGACATAAATTTTGAATCACATCAGAATGACAAAAACTGAATAGACCATGACTCCTAAAACTAATACTACAGCCCTGTTAACTTCCTCTCAAATCTCATCAGTTTGAGTCTGTCCAATTTTATTTGCATGCCATGGAGCAATGTTTCACTACTGACAAATCTATGCAATTTGAGGGTTATTATAAGCATGAAGCATGAGAGATGCAAGAAGACGAGGAGGTATTTCGAAACCTCAGATTCTTATAACTAAACAGTCCAATCTAATAACCTGCAATGCTCTAGGGTCGGTCCTAACATTTTTGAGATCTAATGCGAAAATTGCAATTATCCCTCAATATAAAAAATTTAAATTCAAATTTTCAATAAATAATGAAATGTAAAGAGTCGATGAAAAGCCTAAAATAAAGGTCGTATTTTAGCAAACTTATTGAACTAATATCTCATATGTTCTAATACATAAATACACTTTTGAAAATTTTGGATCCCCTTAGGGCCTAGTGTGATCGCGCCCCTACCAGCCCCCAGCCTGGGGCAAGGGCCGGCCCTGCCTCTAGAACATATCCTTCTAAAACCTGGATCCTCAAGTGAAAGTGTGATTTATATTGGCGGTAGCAAATCGAGTGTTAAACTAATGTGGGGACTTTTGCATAGTATACTAATGTTCTCTTAATGTAAAATTCAACATTTTATGTAGAAGAATGTTAATGCAACAATAAGTTCTTGTTTTATTTATTCACCAGTAACAGAAAGGCTTGTAGAGGAACCAAGTAGATGCCCCCTCTCCCGAACTAATATGGTCCCAGACAATGTTTTCAAATTTCGCCCCCTACTCAATATTTTGAAATTGTTCTTCCAAGATTTTAGTCCTCGTTCCATCCATAGTTATTGTTACGCCATATTTATATGAGATCAAGCCTACACTTGCAAAACAAGTTAAGATAAGTATGAGTACTGACCACACCATGCCAGCTGAAGGAAGTCCCAACTTTAAGTTCCCAAAGATTTGATGAAATGACTCCATAGAGAATCCTTCCCATGTTTTCTTAAATCTTTTGGCACGAAGAATGTAAACGCAAAGCATGAAAAATGACAACTAATTCAAAACTGAAATTGCTATAGCAGGACCCTTGAAACCAGGACTAGTCTAGTTAACAAGACCATAACATATCCCAATGTGCAGAATCAAAGGGACAATAGAGCACCAAACCAACGGCATCACGATAGATTGTGTTTGCGGAAATCTCAAAATGTTTTGTACATATCCATTAGATAATGCACCTGGAATTAGATATCTCAAATATGTTCCAGCTAATTTTGAGATACTAGGATCTTGATGTAATGCAATTAGAATAGTGTCCGAGTACCACCATAAGATAGATATTAAAACATTGAAGAATGTTGAAAGTATGCAATTTGTTTGCAAATAAAAATTTTGGCTATATTTGAGGAATTTGCTCATAATACCATGTTACATTTTATGAGATTCCAACTTAATGGACATAATATAATAACCGACGACTATGATTTGACATATTTAATGCGGGCGGGTCATCTTCAATACTTACCAAGAAAGCATAGCCTGAGACAATTAACTAAGAATTAGCAAGATTAGCAGCAGCAAATTCGAGCTCTCCAAGGTGGCCAGCAAACATGACTGATGTAAGAGGAACCAGCAAGTAACAGCAAAGATTTGTGAGGATCATAGGTAAAGAGAATAATATTTGATCCTTTGCTTCTTGCAAATCAATAATTCCCCCACCATTTCTTCTCAGTTACTTTGTTGCTGGATTTAAGTAGAGGATTCATATTAGTTTCAGAATGATTGGATTCCATCTTTCTCTGCTAACCAATTTGCATTGCTTCCAGAGTTCTTGAATTCTAAAACATGGCTCTTGATTTTTGATTTGTTCATCAAATGTAGACTCAAATTATTCATGTTTAACGTGTTTCTCAATGATCATGACAAAGACAACGATAAAAAATAGCAAAATACAATATCATAGTTTTGTAAGCAGACACATTTTCTTGGAATAAGTCAAATATATATATGCACTATTGTTTATTGCTACTGATAATCCTTGAACATGACAATGACACGAGGACAAATGGACAACTACATCTAGACAATTGTTTTGGAACACTTCTATATTCAAATTGGCAAGGGAAGCAAGTTCATCCAGTGGCTCAGGATCGTCTTATAAATAATGGTAATTCTGTACCTACATACAAAATGAGGCATCTCTATTAAATAATTTTTTCTTGTATGTAAAATAAAAAATCATATAAATTTAAACACCAGTTCCATTCAATAGACTATTCCGAACATTTATTGAAAGTTTTGTTACTAAAAAAAAATATTTATTTGAAAATTGAAATTCTCCTGATATTACTTGAAGCAAAATCATCAATCAACTCTTCGTATCTAATTTTTTTCAAAGAATTATTCTCTATTGCTATCACCACCGACCCATTAAGTCTTTCCTGAAATATTGGGTTCAATTTTAAATACAGTAATTATATTGGAGTTTCAATTTATTAAAGATACAATATTAGATCAACATTCACTTTGCTCCGTTTGTTTGACACTTTGACTGTTTGCCTTTCTTTTATTTTTATATATATGGATTTTTGGCATGTGACCAGGTTGTGGACCCCCTAAAGGATGAGGTCCTGTGCAGTATATGTTCTCAACATCATCAACCACATGCAACATTGTTAAGGTGAAGTTGGTTTTAGCTATAATTAGTAGTCTTTCAATTCATGTTCATATTTTCTCTGTTTTAGTATTACAACAGGTACTTCAATATGGTATCGAGCCATATAAATTCTCCTGATCATGAGGATTTGAACCAAAATCCTGTTTCTTCTACATCCAAAACTCCGATCGACACCAAAAGATCATCTTCCCCAAATTCATAAAGCCATACAAATTATCAATTTTCTCAAAGGTCAAGGTCTTTTTGGACATGTTAATTATGAAACTTGGGTTCAACGTGATCAATTAATTATGAGTATGCTCATTAGTTCCCTCTCTGGAATTGGTCATGACACCTCTCGTGATGTTTGGCCGCTCTACTACTACTGGGTCTGGTCAGTTTTATAATTGTGAACAGCAGCAATATAGCGGCCGAGATGGTAGAAACTTTTTCTAATATAGCGGCCGAGCAATCCAAACCGTTCATATCAGTTACATGAACCAACATGGTGGTCCTGATCGTTTATATGTTAGAGATGGGTCAGGTTTGTCTATAACTCATGTTGGTTCATCTAACATGTTTTAATTGAATTAACATGTTTTAGTCAGGCAAATAAGTGTCCCCTCTGGCGTGCTGCTATGCAGGATGAGATTAATGCCATGATTCGTACTAATACATAGACTTTTAGTTCCCCCATAATTCGTCTATATGAATGTTATTGGGTGCAGGTGGATTTTCAAGTTGAAACCTGATGCCATGAGCATGTTGTTTAGAAGACCAGCTCGGTTGCTTGCTAAGGTATCACCAACAAGAGGTTGTGTGGACTATTTTGATACTTTTAGTCCATTTTTGATACTTTTGCTCTCTCTTGCTCTCACATACAACTGGCCTATTAAACAATTGGATATTCAAAATGCTTTCTTGAATGGTGATCTTACTGAGACTGTTTATATGCAACAACCTCCAGGTTGGGATTCTCCATTTGTTGCAAGCAATAAGTCTATTTATGGTATGAAGTAGGCTCCTCGTGCTTGGTTTCACTGTCCGCAAACCTTCCTTCTTCGTTACGATTTTGTTGGGTCCAAATCGGACAACTCTCTCTTTATATACTAGAAGTCTGGAGTGTCTATGTTTATGTTGGTCTATGTTGATGACATTATTGTTGTGGGTAGTCATGCTTCAGTAGTTAATCTGTTTATTGATGCTTTGTCTTCGAAGTTTGTGCTCAGGGAGGTCGGTGATCTTGATCTTTACTTGCGTATTACTTTGTCCAAAACTAAGACATGCAGTTTATTCTTATCTCAACAACAATACATTGAAGATTTACTAGTTCGTTCAGGTATGGTTTCATGTAAGGGCGTGTCTACACCGTTGCCTTCGGCTACACCCATGACTACTTCTGATTCCTCTTTTTATGATGTTACCAAATATCGTCAAGTTGTTGGTGCTCTTCAGTATGTTACTTTGACCAGACCTAATCTTGCATTTGCGGTTAATAAGGTTTGTCAATATATGCATGCTCCCCTGGAGGCTCATTGGGAGGCCGTCAAACGCATTTTACGGTATTTACAGTGATGCGGATTGGGTTGGTTGTTTTGAGGATTGACACTCTACTAGTGGTCATGCCATTTATTTTGGCACAAATTTAATTTCTTGGAAATCCCGGAAACAACGCACAGTTAATCATTCGTCTACTCAGGCTGAATATAAGGCTCTAGCTGATTGTGCTTCTGAGATTGCATGGCTTACTTGTTCTCAAAATTATTGCATGGCTTACTCCCTTGTTCTCAAAGTTTTTGGTTCATCTTGCTTCAGGACCCCTCAGAATGTGATAATATTGCGGCTACTTGTCTTGCTGTCAATCCTGTATATCATGATAGTACTAAGCGTATTAAAATTGATTATTGTTAGGATTTAGGCGCAAATCTGTAGAATTTCAATGATCGATAAAAGCAGCGTAAATGTAAATGCGGAAATAATGAGGCAAGATTTATACAGTTACCGATGTAAATGGTGCGTCGTGTTGATCTTTAGAGTCCATTAACAAGCAGAAGATTGTTCTGTACTCTTAGGCTAGTTATAATGCATGTTGGTATTTTCGTATATCTGAAAATACCAGCCTTAGCTTTATCGAAACAGATAAAGCTACCAAGTTATTCGAAACAAAAGCATGTTCTTGATAATATTAAAAAGCCTGTAGTAGTGATACAGGATGATTATGATGTATTATATTATTTTGTGATTTTTAAGCTTCGCCAAAAAGCGATTCTATATTTATAAGCCCGAAAAGGTATAGCACTAGTTAGTAGGCGAGAATTGAAGCCAGCAAGCGCAAATTAGATGTACAAGTCTTTGCATATTCATTGACCCCGTCGTGACCAACTTTTCGTATGGAGGTCACGACAAAAGATGCCTCCACGAGATACAACTCGCCATCGTGACCCATTCGCGATGGAGGTCACGATGGTGACGAAAAATTCTTCACTTTTCAGCAATTATCGGCTTTGTTGAAAAGGTGGCAGGCAAAAAGTTGAAAGTTAGTTTGTGAGTTCCAGGATCAAGTTGCTGATATATTTACCAAACCGTTATCCTCCAAGTTGTTTTGTTTCTTCGGGACAAGGGTTGACTCGTGTTAAGTTAGGATTCTACGTTGATATCTTTCCAGCGAAGAGGCGTCACGTCATTGGTCAATTCCGTGTGTGGAGGTTATACGAGATGTCTTCAGGGCAGATTAAAGTGTCATCCATCTGCTTGGCCTTAGCGTAGTCGGGTATACCGCCAGCCTTGGGGCACGACCACAGATTGACGGCAGTGCTGGCACAACTGAGGGATCAAGCTTCAGCCCAGATGCGAGGCGCAAAGAAGGAAGCGGCCGATATCGGCCGAGATGTGCGCCGTTGACGTGTTAAGTTAGGATTCCTGTTCCTATCAGGATTAGAAATAGGTTATTGTTATGCCTATATAAAAGCTCATGTTTACTTGAAGTTGTGTGAAGCTTCATAACCAGAATAATATCAATAGAGCTCTTCCAATTCATGTTCATATTTTCTCTGTTTAGTATTACAACAGGTACTTCAATAAACATGAATTGTCTGCAAGATGTCGATGCCATTTCCTCCCTCCCCCTTCAAGTTACGAAATTGAGCAACATTTGTTGGTATTTAGATGATGTTTGTTTTGATTAAGATGGGAACTGAAAATGCTAGTTCCTTCAAAGGTTTCCCACATTCATTGTCCATTCTTGGCAATGCTTCTTGAACTCATCACCATGTTCCAAATGTCTATGAATAAGCTTCCGACTAAGTGAGGTAAGCGGCAGTAACAGAGCTTAGAAGAAATCAGAAGGGCAATGTCCCCCCTAAATTTCAAATTTTTTAAAATTTATTAAATAATTATAAGTTATTTTACACAAAATATAGCAATAAGCCACCCTCAATAATGAAAAAAATATTTAGTGGATTTAATATTTTTAGTCCCCTCAATTTCGATTGAAATACATTCAGAGGTAAGAAAGGTCGGATAGTGCAGAATGCTTCTAATTATTCCACATATTTTTTTGAGGTGCCTCTTATGTAACATACTTTAATCAAAGACATCTAGTCCAATGGTATTTGCCTGGACCTTCTTTTTTGCAGACATGATTTTCCTAAAAAAAATTTATCGCTAATTAACAAAAAAAAAATGTAACATACTTTAATACCATACACGACTTCACTAGGGCATTAATTAGTTTCCATACTAAAATGCAATTTTTCGATTATTGGCTACTGTACTTACCATGGTATTGAGTTTTAAATCGAAGTAACAAATTTTTATTTCTGCTATTGAGTTTCAAATTGACTCTGGTGTGTTAGTACCAGATAATTAAGTTAGATTATTGTATCAATTACTTATCTACCATTCTTCACTAAAAAAACATTATCAAACTGTTTAGTTCCCTAAAAGATCGCCATAATGGGTTATTCCCATCTTTTATTAAAAAAAACTGAAATACTCCCTCATTCCAACGGTGTCAGATCACTTGTCCAATTTATTGTACCAAATTTTGACCCAAAGACATGTGTGGATCTGTTATGCATTGTTGAATTAGTGGGAGCCAATGTTCTTCTAAAAATAACATTTATCAAATTTGCTGATATGTCACGGGTGGTACATCAAAAAAATATAAAAGTGCTTAACTACCAATCAAATGACGTTGTAGTTTTGATATTCTGATTATAACAGCATATTTATGGGCAAATAGCTTATAAGCATCCATTTCAAGTTTCATTTTATTCTTATTCGATCATTAATAGTCAATTACGATCCAAATCGATCACACAATTCATAAAACAACTCACTCGACTACTTCCTTTCATTTTCTCTGTTAAATTGAAAATTCCGTGAGATAGACTTAAAACTAACATGGGTAGTTTAGTCCACACAACATTTTTATGTCATTTTCCACCATATCGCAATTTGGAAATATGAGAAATTCGATCGTAAAATCTTGCGTTGAGCAATTTAGATTAATGCAGCATTGAGTGCTAATAATATATATATATATATATATAAGTTTAATATATATTAATTGTTAGACAATCGTATTTTAGGATGCGTATTGACGTTAGGGGTTCGATGGCTTTACTTGGAGTCATTGCGTAATCTATATATTAATATAATAATTAAGTTAATATTGTTTAATATATTAACGCATTAATTGGTACCAGAGGTCACACACAAGCGATGCATCGAATTATATAATAAATGTATTATAAACTTAAGAGTATGAAGTGAAGCATGGAAGAAAGCGATTCGGAGACGGAGAAGAATTGAATCAGAGGACTCGAAGTTTGTTTCGGTTGGGGCGGTGGAGATGATAAGATTTTGAGGAGTTTTATCTCATAGCTTCTCAGTGTTTATTTATTTAAGTGGCTTAATTCAAGCATGACTAAACTAATGCTCATATTTTTTGATTTACAAGAAATCAAAACTCTCTCTCCTCCATTCCAAATAGCCGACCCTCCTTTAGGAAGAAAACAAATTTTTCTTCATTTTACCCCACCCACCCCATCACTACCAACAACTTCAAATTGCTATGTGCTACCATTTACATCATTATCACGTACTATCAACCGATTGGAAGACTTGGCCCGATGTAAGCGAAAAGCAATTTCAGTCTGGCTAGATTTAAAAATGTTGTGCGAAATAAACTACCCTACCAGTTTTGAGTCTATTTTACGGAGTTTTCATTTTACAGAGAAAATTAACGAACGTAGTAAAGTGAGTACTTTTATCAACTTGAGCGATCGATTTGGGTCGAAAATGACTATGAGTGATCAAAACGATAAATTAAATAAACTTGAGTGATGACCTATTTGCAGGAAACATCTGCTGTCAAAATAGTATTTTTAGAGCTAATATGACGATTCTCTAAAGTATAACTTCATGATTACTACACTTAAATATAAGACTATACGATGTATAAAAACATTGACCTTTTCTTTTCTTTCGCATCATCTTACTCTTGCAACAATAATTGTGCCCACTTAAATTTTACACTCTGATAGGTGTTTAATAAAATTCAACACCACCACATTTACTTTTATTCATGTGCTTTATTTTAACTTATATTTTTGTTTTATGATTACATATTAATAATAATTATAGTACAATTAAATTAAATAATTAAGAGTTAAAATATTTATTTAATTTTTTCTTTCTAATTTTTTTTTATTTCTAATTTTATATTTACTTAATTTTTTTGTAAAGTAATAAAGATGAGAAATAAGGATAGTCGTTATTAAAATAAATAATGACAGTGGAAGTGTCTTCACGCTATTAACTGGCCAGGCACTACTTAAATGATGGCCAGTAAAATGGCCCCCTCGATGTATTTATTCCATAGTTGATCACGTTCAGCCTCTCTGACTGCGCCAATTCGTCATTCAGCCTTTATTAAATTCAGCGCACCATTATAACTAGTCTAAGGAGACAAAATAGTAATTTCACCCCGATCAATTTACTCCGGATAACTTTTGTAATACTTTTGTGTGGCGTTACTATTGCGAAACTACATTTAATGACAATTTTTCAATTTTTTAGTATACACCGCATGAAATTATATTTCTGCAGTTATAATAATGCGCTTTGATCGCTGCGCGTGCGAATTATTTTATTGTTTTATAATAAAATTATAATGAATTAAAAAAATCTAAAATAAATAAGATGAAAAAGTTAACGTAGGAGAAAATAAGATAAAAGAGCGTAGAAATAGCTATTTATTTTACTCTTGGTGATAATTCACGGAGTATTCGTAATTACATAATATTTATAATAGTATTTGAAGAATTTGCTTGTTAGAGTTCTGTGTGAAGGATTCTTATGAAAATTAAAATAAAAAAATTATCGGAAGGGTAAAATAGAATCATTGTTGAAACTGACTTTGTAGCATTATTTAATTCTTGCATTATATATAATAATATAGAATTTATGCATTGAGATTCTGTGCAATTATTATAAAAATTAAAAAATAAAAAAATTTTATCAAAGGAGTAAAATAGGAAATATATTAATTTGAAACTGACTTTTTGTAGTCAATCCCATTTCTTGTATATATACGAAAGTATAGATATTAGTATATACTATATATATAATTGAAATAATTGTAAATTTATATATTTGGGACATATATTTATTTATTAATAATTTTGATCATTAAAAGATGAAAAACATAAAATTTTGCCTTTAAAAGTAAAATTGACAAATATTTTAAATTGTATTTAATAGGAGATAATGTTAAAAATAGAATTGGTTAAGATTGGTGATTGAAAAAATTAATTGTTAAATAAATTAATAACGTAAAAAGTGATTGGATAATAAGTTCTCAAGTGTCTGTTTATTTGTCCACTTTGGCCTTCACCTCTTTTCTTCTACTCAATCCTCCTGGACCAAATACTACAGATTCCTCATTTTCACCGTTCTTTAATTCATTATCCCTAATTAATTCAATTTATATTTATTTAATTATATATTTTGTCAATCTTTATTGTAATTTATATATTGGTAATTTCATTAAAAAGATTGGATTTTTCATATTTGAAAAAATTAGGGTTTCCCTCTGAAAACTGTTGATTAGAACAATTTATAGCTTATTTAATTATATATTTTTAATATTTTTATTGTAGTTTATGTATTGGTAATTTGATTAAAAAGATTGGATTTTTCAAATTTGAAAACATTAGGGTTTCCTTCTGAAAACTGTTGATTAGAACAATTTATAGCTTATTTAATAATTTTATTGTAGTTTATGTATTGGTGATTTGAATAAAAAGATTGGATTTTTCAAATTTGGACCATTATTGTTTCGTCAATTCCCCTCCGGAAACTGTTGATTAGAAATGCAAATTTGTGGAAATTCTGGGTTATATTCAATTTTGTGAATAAAGTTTGGGTTTTTATTGAAATTGGAATCAAGAAAATGGAATTTGATTCGAATATGGCGTCATCAGAACCGTCGGATAACGATAATAGCGATAAACCGGTGCCCGGTGCACGGGAGAATACAGGATCATCTTCTCCCCGACCCCAACAACAGCAGGGGGTAGGAGTGGGGGTAGGGACGCGTTACGCTCCTAATTATGCTGTGGTGAATGCTCTGATGGATGAGAAGGAGGATGGGCCGGGGCCTCGATGTGGGCACACACTAACCGCGGTGCCTGCTGTTGGGGAGGAAGGGAGTAGTGGGTATATTGGACCGAGGCTTATTCTTTTTGGTGGTGCAACTGCTTTGGAAGGGAATACAGCTGGTTCTGGGACACCCACGTCGGCTGGAAGTGCTGGAATTCGTATGTTTTTTGTCCAAATTGTTTATCATTATGATTTTATAAATTATTTGAATTGAACAAAGTCTATATTTTGTTGCTTAAGTTGTTGTAGTTAAGAACATGTTAGAGTTTTAGGCAGTGAAAGTTGGGCTCTTTTGAACGTTTTGGGAAATGATGTTTGAGAACATGCTGCATTTTGGATGTTTGAGAAGACTTTTTTTGGTTGAAACAAATTCATTTAATGTAGTGGAAAATGAGGCAGCTGAAAAGGAATATTCTCTGAAAGTGATTTGGTGATATGAAATATTCACAACCTAGAGGTCTTTGATATATACAAAATTGATATATCTTGTAAATGGGTGTTTTATTAGTACATCAAGGTGAGTATTTATCTGTTTAGTTCAGTGCCAAGCATTGCTGCTAACGCTGATGAAGTAGATAGAGTTTAGTTCTTAGAATTCCAAATTTGATTACTTGAAAGTGCTCTCAATTTGCAGGTTTAGCTGGGGCTACTGCAGATGTGCATTGTTATGATGTATTGTCAAATAAATGGACAAGGTGAGCCACATGACTAGCTTGTTTCTTAGTTATCGGCTAGTGATTGTTGTGGCTCTCTTTATTGTCTACGTCTGTGATTTTTAATATTCTATTTCATGAGAATTTCAGAATTGTTCCTATTGGAGAGCCACCCTCACCAAGAGCTGCTCATGTTGCTACTGCTGTGGGAACAATGGTGGTTATTCAGGGTGTTGCCCTATTCTTTTATTGTCATTTTCGACGACATACGTGTGCTCTCATGTGTTGCTTCAGATGTTCATGCTGGTAAGCTGCTATTTGTTATAGGGTGGAATTGGTCCAGCTGGGTTGTCTGCCGAGGATCTTCATGTTCTTGATCTATCACAGCAAAAACCCCGTTGGCATAGGTTAGGCTTCTAAATAGTGTGTTCTATTATTCATGATCATATCATATATGTTCAGTTTGCACTATTGTATAGCACAATATTATCTGAGTTAGGGAAGTAAGCGTGCATTCTTAGCTACTGTGTTAGTTGTTTAGAAGGACCGAAGTGATTGTTCATTCTCATTTAGGGTTGTAGTTCAAGGTCCTGGGCCGGGGCCTCGCTATGGACATGTTATGGCTCTTGTGGGGCAAAGGTATCTGATGGCTATCGGTGGAAATGATGGTCAGACTTTTACTTATGTTTAGACTAATGTAGTAAATATTCAATACATATAAGACCACAAACTATAAATTAGTGGAACGTTTTCAGGAAAACGTCCCCTGGCTGATGTATGGGCTCTGGACACTGCTGCCAAGCCATATGAGTGGCGCAAGTTAGAACCAGAAGGTGAAGGTCCACCTCCATGCATGTGAGTTATAGGTTCTATTTTCTGTCTTATTTCTTATTTTGCAATTCTTTTGGTTTCTTATTTAATAATGTATTAGACTTGATTTTGCATTTGTTAATAAGAAGCATGGCCATCTGGCGGTTTTTCAATTCTATACTCCAGTTGCTTTGTTTAAGCCGTAGATGTACAACACCATGGGATCGAGTGCTTTAAGGTTACATTCCTAGAAAGTGCTGTTTTGGAGGAGCTCAGTTTGCTTAGATTCTTATGTTGGTTCTGCTTCTAATCTAGGCTGTTTGAAAAACATACATGTTTTTTCACACTACAACCAACAGCATATTGGAATACTCATTTCCCCCGGTTATCTATTCCTCCATGCCTTGTTGGTAACCAAATACCAATCTTGTTAGAAGAATATGTTTTACGAAGGACATTAGAATTATAGGCCAGCATGGTCAATCACCATCAATGCAATTAAGACACTTCACATAAAAGTCAAAACCTTCAGCCTCTGGAGTACGCATGTATCTGTTAGGAGTTACTATTCAGAAGATTTACAACTTAATACTTCCTCTATAACAAATGACCGATTATTTAAACAGAGCATGTTTTTAGTGCGAACGTTTCATTCATTCCATAACCTCTCTCTCTCTCTCTCTCTCTCTCTCTCTCTCTCTCTCTCTCTCTCTCTCTCTCTCTCTCTCTCTCTCTCTCTCTCTCTCTCTCTCTCTCTCTCTCTCTCTCTCTCTCTCTCTCTCTCTCTCTCTCTCTCTCTCTCTCAATGTAATGTAATAATATAATAATAATATATGTATAATATGTAATATGTGACAATGTGTAATAATAATGTGTAATGTAATAATAATGTGTATGTAATAATGTAATAATAATAATATTAATAATAATGTGTAATAATGATAATAATGTAATAATAATGTAATGTAATATTGTGTGTAATGATAATGATAATAATAATATTAATGTGTATTATTAATGATAATGTCAATGATAATGACAATGATAATGACGTAATGATATTAATATTAATGATAATGACAATGATAATGATATGATAATAATAATAATATAATAATAATAATATATGTAATAATAATAATAATAATAATAATAATAATAATAATAATAATAATAATAATAATATGTAATAATATGTAATAATTCTCTCTCTCTCTCTCTCTCTCTCTCTCTCTCTCTCTCTCTCTACTCTCTCTCTCTCTCTCTCTCTCTCTCTCTCTCTCTCTCTCTCTCTCTCTCTCTCTCTCTCTCTCTCTCTCTCTCTCTCTCTCTCTCTCTCTCTCTCTCTCTCTCTCTCTCTCTCTCTCTCTCTCTCTCTCTCTCTCTCTCTCTCTCTCTCCTCTCTCTCTCTCTCTCTCTCTCTCTCTCTCTCTCTCTCTCTCTCTCTCTCATGCATCGTACTGCTTTTGTGTGTATGTTAGCCTTTTTTGTCACACAGTTTCCTGTTCATCTCATTGCTGTTGCATGTATGCAACTGCAAGTGCACGTTCTGACGGTCTTCTTTTACTCTGTGGTGGGAGGATCTGACAGTGTGGTGAAGTTAAGTTGTATTCTGACATATTTTTGTTTATGGGTGAAATGTGCTTCTACCCTAATAATTTAACTACTTTTACAATTATTGAAAAGGGGACAAATTCCCCTCTCAACCGTTTTTTCGTTTCAATTTACCCTCTACCGTCAGCAGTTCAGAGGACAATTTGTCTATATATTTTCTCACTATTTTGCCATTTGTTTAGGAATTTCTTTGTGTAGATCAGTTCCTTTCTTCTCTTTGTACTTCGTTAATGAGAGTAATCATGACTGTGAAAAAAACACGTTTCCTGATTTGTTGACTCTAGTATGGTAGAACTCACAAAATATTGAGAGAACCCACTTCAGGATTTGAATTTGAGTGTGCTTCCTTTCAACTAAGTTTTTACAATGTAATGCTTCGTTTCTTTGCGTGCATGTTCTTGCCAACATGATAAAGGAAAATGGAGCTTTCTGAAAGTTTCTACGTTGAATATGGTGTATAAGTGAGAGAAAATAACATCATTTTATAACCTATATTACCATATACTTGAACTTCATTTTGATTAGTTGTTTTCAATAATTTTTAAAAAATATTGTTATTGCTGATTATCCCACAGCCTTTCGGCATAGTAAATATACTTGCGGCATCTATCACATGTGCTGATCCCTTTCGCTTCTTGTTTTTTGCTTCCTTCCATGTCTCTTTTTTTGTTGTGCGTTTCTCTTCCCCTATGGTCTTGAAATCCTGTTTGGTGAGGTTAAGAGTAAGAGTGTAAGTCGATCCGAGAGATTTCATTGTTTTCCAAAAACTTTTTGTTTTTCTAGCATTGTAATTCGTTTCCCGTCAAATGTTGCTCATTTTTCTTGAATTATGTTCTTTGACAATGTTACTTGGTTGTCAATGCTGAAATTCGTTTTGCAGCCTCTGAATAGTGCATATGGCCTTGCTAAACATAGAGATGGTCGCTGGGAATGGGCCATTGCTCCTGGCGTCTCACCTTCAGGCAGATATCAACATGCAGCGGTCTTTATTGCATATATTTCTGCTCAATTTACTTGTTTTTTAAGATATAAATTGGGTATGAATTGTTCATTTCCCTGCTGGTTAGGTCTTTGTTAATGCTCGTCTCCATGTATCCGGGGGTGCACTTGGTGGTGGTCGGATGGTTGAGGACTCATCAAGTGTTGCAGGTAGTGGTTTTCGATTTACCCTTAATGTTCTTTTTTATTTCCTTTCTATTTGTCTATCTGGTACTATATCTAGATTTAACTTGAAAAGCAGTTCAATGAAAATATGAGTTTGATCACATGACTAATCCAGTATCCTCTTTTCTTCTGTAGTTCTCGATACTGCAGCAGGAGTGTGGTGTGATACAAAATCGATAGTTACAACTCCCAGGACTGGGAAATTCAGTGCTGATGCTGCAGGTGGAGATGCTGCTGTAGAATCGACACGTCGCTGTAGGCATGCTGCTGCTGCTGTTGGGGATTTGATATTTATTTATGGTGGTCTTCGTGGTGGTAAGTCCTTCCAAATGATCACATATGGCTTTCCTCATGTTGAGGAAGTTGGTATTCTTCTATGCTTGTTAGATCTGAACATCCACAGTTAGCTTTTCCTTCAACTCTTCAGCCAATTCCTGTGAATCGTGTTTTCTTTTTGTGTTGTTGGGTTTGGCCTAATTAGGTGATGTGATGTGAAGTTATAAACTAAATAGCATGAGCTCAAGAATGGATGCTAGAATGGATATCGATATTTTGGCAACACCTATAAAATCCCATTTTCTATTTTTATTTGTGCAACCCCAACAGAGGACAAGCTCATTGATTAAAACCTCCAGTAAAGTAAAAAGAATACATCACTGCGGAGTTATGTTATGTCTTGGTGTTTACTTCTTGTGGAGACCCATGGGAGTCTCTTTTACTTGTGGTAATCTATTTGTAAAAAAATAATCATGGAAGATTGTGACAAGATTCCTCTGTTGAATGTGAAGCCATAAGCAAAAGAAGTGATCTAGTATTCGTAAAAGTTTTTGTGTCTCACCATTGCTTAAGTAACAATATGCTTGATTTTAGGGATACTGCTGGATGATCTGCTTGTTGCTGAAGATCTTGCTGCTGTTGAGACCACAAGTGCAGCCTCACATGCTGCTGCAGCAGCTGTCGCATCTGATGTACAGGCAGGAAGGTTGCCTGGGGAGTATGGAAGTGTCGAAAGTAGTGTAAGACAGATAAGTCCTCAGCCAGTCAGCCCTGTCTCTGATGGTGCTGTTGTGCTTGGGAATCCTGTTGCTCCTCCTGTGAATGGAGATATGCATACTGATATTAGTGCTGACAATGCTATGCCTCCTGGCTCTCGGTATGCAATTATGCATGCAACTACATTGCTTCAAAACTTGCTTACTTTTGCTTCTCAGTTGACCTATAATTTATATATTTCATTTTGCTTCCCAGGAAACTTACTAAAGGAGTAGAGTATTTGGTTGAAGCCTCAGCAGCAGAAGCGGAGGCAATATGCGCCACATTAGCTGCCGCTAAAGCTCGTAATAGTAATGGAGAAGTTGAACTGCCAGATAGGGATCGTGGAGCTGAGGCGACGCCTAGTGGTAATCAGATGTCAACCATGATAAGACCTGATTCTATAGGCCCAAATTCTGCCCCAGCTGGGATCCGGCTACATCATCGTGCTGTGGGTACCTATTCTTGATATGTTAGAATGTTAACCAGTACTAGTATTATACTATTTCTTTTTTGGTAATGTAATGCCCTTAAATATACATACAGGTGGTTGTGGCTGCTGAGACTGGTGGTGCGTTAGGTGGTATGGTTAGACAGCTTTCCATCGATCTGTTTGAAAATGAAGGTAGAAGAGTCAGTTATGGAACCCCAGAAAATGCGACTGCAGCTAGGAAACTTCTAGACCGGCAGATGTCTATCAGTAGCGTGCCAAAAAAGGTAAATTGACTCCTGTACTGGGGTGCGATTAGGAACTGAAGTATGCCACTTGCTACGTTATTAAATGAGTGAATGCTGGTATGTTGGAACAGTTGCATGCACGGAACCGAAAGACTTTGGAGTTATTTAATTTTCAGTCACTTCCCCATGATGATGAATATGTTAGCATATTTTATTAATTTAACATGGATCAATATGTTAGCATATTTTATTAATTTAACGTAGTGAAAAAATCAAAAGTTGTTAATATTATATTCATGATCTCTGCAATGTAGCTTATAAACTTTTTTGGCAGCCTCCCAGAGTAATGCTATCTGTTGTATCTTGGCTCTGGCTTCTGTACTAATTTTACTGTTGATTTGAATAATAATTTTATCTCGGTTTTTTTTCTTGTTGTTTTTAGCATAGCCTTACATTTTTTCGTTACAAGGAATATCTATAATAGTATTATCCACACTCGTCCTTCATCATCCAATTTACTTTTTTCTCAGGTGATTGCACATCTTCTGAAGCCTCGTGGATGGAAGCCTCCTGTTCAACGCCAGTTTTTCTTGGACTGCAATGAATTAGCAGATCTTTGTGAGAGTGCAGAGAGACTATTTTCCAGTGAGCCTAGTGTCTTGCAGCTCAAGGCGCCTATTAAGATTTTTGGCGATTTGCATGGTCAATTTGGAGATCTTATGCGTCTTTTTGATGAGTATGGATCTCCATCAACTGCAGGTGATATTGCGTAAGTGCATCTTCTGGAACCGTTTTGCCAATCTTCTGGGTACATTTTTGTTTTCCGTGGAAGTTAGAAATCTAACTCTTTTAACTTTTTTATAAAGTAATACAATATTAGTAAACTACTTGGAGAATATTATGATAGTAAACATAAGTTAATCACCATATAAATTTTTTATAGGCTGAACACTAAGTTTTTTATCACGAAGTGTCAAATTCTGGCTTAAATTTAAATTGTTGTATATATATTTTTTTTCGCTGAATAACAACAAAATAAATTGGCTTTCGGACACTTAGGGCCGGGATATCTCTTATTGACATTGGGACATATTGAAAATTGAACTTCGTCGAAGTTAAACAAGGTGACCCACAATGATGATTTTTTTGTTTATTTTATATCAGAAAATGACTATGTTTGTGATTGCGAACTAAGATGGCGACTTCAGGCTAATGATGTGAGGAGATTGAGTAATTGTCGCATGCTATATGGTAGTTTCCAATAAGTTTATTAGTTTATGAGTTTCACTAGATGACATCCCTAACTACGAGTACTCTAGATTTATGAGTTATCGCTGAATTCTGGAAGAATTAAATTCAAATTCAGTGCCCTCTTGGACATGGTTAGACGTGTGACGGTTGCCTTATTTTTCACTATACATTGACCTTTTGGCATTTGGGGTAGTGAAAGTTTGAGCTGCATTTACTAAGGAACACCCATGACCCAACCAAACCATACTTAATTTTCACCACATTTAGTTATAAGGAAATTCAATAAAAGGAAGTGTAGGGATGGTTTTTGTTGAGGAGAGATTGTCTCTTAATTATTCCGTTTCTTCTCTAATTCGAATTGTAGGTGCATTTAATGTGTTTGTTGCTGTAGTTTTAGAATGTCTTATAACTACCTCTCTTCACTGCACAATTCCTCCAGTTTTCAGAGCATACTCGCAGCTTTTAGAAATTGTGTTGACTTGATTTAGCCTATTATCAACAACATTTCATGTTTCAGTCTTGGGATTTCAATTGCATAACACAATTCCTCCGATTTTTGGAGCACACTCACAGCTTTCAGAAATTGTGTAGACTCAACAACATTTCATGTTCCAGTCTTGGGATTTCAATTGCGTTCTGGCCCTTCCATGCTGAGGGGTTTGGGGTGATAATTTCTTTATTCTAATTTTCTTTTTCTTTTAGTAAAACATGCCGGTTTCTTATTTTATTCTGGAGAATATGCATATTTCAAGAATGAGCAAAGTATTTATTTCATACACTAAATCTTAAAAAATGAAGCATGCCTAAAGCCAAAGATCTTTCTCCTGCTTAGGCGTGTGATTAAAGATTGATGGGTCTTGTTTTTGTGTTTACTTTTTAGCTCGTTCATTGTTCTCTTAATGCTACATGAAGTCATTTGTCTTTCTCATGGTTGTGCTAATATTTTCTTTTTTTTCCCTTCATGCTCAGATATATCGATTATCTCTTTCTAGGAGATTATGTAGACCGGGGGCAGCACAGCTTAGAAACAATAACCCTTCTTCTTGCTTTAAAGGTACATGTGAAACTCTGTGTGGCAACTGTTCATTCCTTCCTATTTTGCTCCCTGCTGGTTTGACATGAATGTGTCTGAAAATGATGTGCAGGTTGAGTATCCTAATAATATACATTTAATTCGTGGAAATCATGAAGCTGCGGATATCAATGCACTTTTTGGATTTCGCATAGAGTGCATCGAGCGAATGGTAAGATGGAAGTAGTCGAATCATTCAGCCTTCACTGTGTTTTAGTCACATTTCCTCACCTTCTGTTTTGTTTGACAGGGTGAAAGGGATGGTATCTGGGCATGGCATCGAATAAATAGATTGTTCAATTGGCTTCCATTGGCTGCATTAATTGAGAAAAAATTATCTGCATGCATGGTGGTATTGGGAGATCAATAAATCATTTAGAACAAATTGAGAGTATTCAGCGTCCAATAACAATGGAAGCAGGATCAATTGTACTAATGGATCTGCTATGGTTAGTTGCATGTCTCAATTCTCTCTCTGAGATGTACTTAAAATTTTATCCATGTCTGTTTCTTTAGAGTAATTGGGGCATGTAGATATTTACTGTGTTTAATTTTCTTTTTTCAGGTCTGACCCTACAGAAAATGACAGTGTAGAAGGTTTACGACCTAATGCAAGAGGCCCTGGATTGGTTACCTTTGGGGTGGGTGTTCCTTTCATAGTTCATCCCTGTTAATAATTTTGTCAACGATGGTAGTACTATCAAAAGTTGTGTATGCACATAAAAATTGTAGTTTGCGTGGCATGTTTCATCATAATGTTTGTTTTTCTAATGTGATGTGGTAATACTGGTTTCTTGTATTCCCTCGTGACTGTGTTCCTCAAGGATTTTTAGATAATAACTTCTTGGTAATTTATACTTCTGTTTAATGTCTAGTTACTGCATACTAATATAAGAACATCTAACATCATGCAGCTCTATTTTACGGCCACCTTATCTGACAATAATGTTCCTACTATGAACTGATGTGCTCATCATTGGCATACATTATAAATCTCATCTGAGATCCTTGTATTGTTTGTGATGATCACCTTAATAGAACATTTAGGCAAGGAGAAGTTATTAGGGTATCTTTCTTGACTATTATGAGACTATGAGTTCTCCGTCAACTACTACTTTTCCCTTGTTTTCTCATGCAATCTTTCTTAGTAACTAAAGTAGTGGCAATGTATCCTTAATTTATTTTTTACTGTGCTCTAGCATTTTATAAACCATAGATGTGTTCTTGTAGACATTTTTTTCTCCCTGCTGTTTTCCTACTTATTGATGTGCGATTCCATCTCATCATTTTTTCCCAGTCTCATGAATTTCCACTCTCCAGTTGATAGTTCGTGCACATGAATGTGTGATGGATGGATTTGAGCGGTTTGCTCTGTACCTGACATTCTCTCAAGTTTCATTAAACTATTTGTATCTGAGTTTTGTTGAGATTTTCCCATATTTTAGTAGACCTGGTTTTATTGTATAATCTGGTGTCTACTGTAAATTTTCGTGTAACATAGTTCGCTCCACTTTTGGATCAGGTACTGCCAACAATGCAGGAGCTATATTAGTTTTGGGAAGGGATCTTGTTGTCGTCCCAAAACTAATTCATCCATTGCCGCCAGCAATTTCATCCGCTGACACATTGCCTGACCACCAGATAGAAGACACATGGATGCAGGTAATGATAAAGTTGCAATGAGTGGTTTGCTCGTCATATAATGCTTCCTCGTTGATTTTCCATAGGCCTGATATTTATTTTCACATTATGTGTTGTGGGGATCAGGAGCTTAATGCTAATAGGCCGGGTACACCAACCAGAGGTCGTCCGCAAGTTACCAATGATCGAGGATCTCTTGCTTGGGTTTAGTTACACAGTGCCAAATTGTTCCTGTACTTACTCTTAGGCTCGTATAGCCTCCTAGTTCTTTCTACTGATTTGTACATAGCATGAACCAAATGGACAATCCCCGAGGCTGGAGAAGCAGAGGTTCTCAAATGCTTTTTTTCTTCCGAAGAGAGCAGTCTCCTCCACAAATGTGAGTTCAAACCCCCTACTCACTGTATGTTTACCGTTGTTCATCGATGTCAGCAGTTAGGGGGGTTCCAATTGTTCAAATGTATAGAGCCACAGGCAGTTAGATATCAGTCGGTTTGAGTTTCTTTTCTGTTATTTCTTTGTTTTTTCTTGTTAGTCTACGTATTTTGTTCCTCGCATAGGTGTATCAGTTTCCCTGACATGAAAATTACGCTGGGGTTCCTATATTTAATTGGTGATATACATATAAGATTCTAATAATGTTCCATATGTATTATATGGAGGTGGTTTTTACAACTTGTGATGATGTCATTTTGTATACCAAAGTTACTAACTCAGCGTGAAGGAGGTATAGAAAGCCTTACTTTTTCATAGTATGAGCTTAAGAGACAGTCTTGGGTAATTTATAGTTTCCTTGTTTTCACCTGGGTAAGAATGTGGTACTACCCCGAGAATTTCTTTAGATACGTGGGGCATGTTAGTTGTATAAATTTCAGAAAATTGAAATATATGTTTAAGTATCATTCTCTTTCCATATAACCATTTGGTAGAAGACGATCATAATTGCATAGCAATATGTGATTTGGAAGCAAAGCTACAAGTGTCTTATCCGATATACCTTGTACTTGTAATATTATATGAACCTAAGTCACAATGAAACGTTCGCTACTATACTTGTAATTTTATAGTTATTCTCGAAGAAGGGGGTACTTTACAAAAATTTTGGGGGAACGAGAGCTAGTCAATGAAATTTCTGGAAAGATAGAGAGAAGGGAAGGGATGGGGTGGAAAGTTACTATTCATTAAGTTTTTTGTTCATTAATAATTTATTAATGATAAAAAAATATAAATTATATCATTTCATAATATATTTTTTTCGGTATATTTTAGACAATACATTACCATTTTCTAAAAAATTAATTAATAATGTCCATTACATAAACTTATTTTACCTTTGGCATCCAGACTAATTTAGTGTTCAACAAATTTTACATGTATCAATTTTGGTTTTTTTTTTGGATTTTTTAAAATGTAACATCTTAGAATAGAACATTTTAGTAATGTGTATTATTTTTATATTGAAATTAAATATATATAAAAAATAATGAAAATTATGAACCGTATCATTAATGAACTATATCACTGTGATATAATTAGTACGATGCTACATGGTTGGGCGCATGCTTAATAATGGGGATCAAAGCAATTTTTTTGGAAGATGAGTGATTACTATATTGCTTAAATTTTTAATGACGTAAATGATTTAGAAAAAAATGCTTACTTATGATCAACCTTGGCTTTTAACCTCATATCGTATCGACCTGTGACTCAAAATTTATATACTAACAAAAATTTTTCTCCAAATCAATCAAAACGACGCTGTTGGCTTCCAAAATTAATTTTTTTTACCTAAAATCAAAAAATCGATTTTTTTTTTTTCAAAATTTTTCAAAAAAAATTCTGGTGGTGCAATTGCACCACCTTGCACTTACTAGGTTCGACTATGCCTCATATATTCGAGTAATGTACAAAAAAAAAAGTCCATGTGATCACATGAATCTGTTTTTCACCAATTTTTGCCACATATATACATATCATCAAGTAGTGTACAAAAAATTCACTGTACGTGTAAGTGAGTACCTATTCCGTTTTCCAGGAGATGGAAGTCGAATAAATAATCGAAGTTTCATGATTCGGCGCTTAGCTTAATTCCATTTATAAATTATGCTGGCTCAAAATTTATTTAAATGCGCCTTCGTAAAGAATAACGATTGGTATGTAAAAAAACCAGGACATCATTGTCACATGCAAAACATGACAAACTTAATTAAATCTAACCACACACTGACATCAAATATAGATCATGATGTTCCTTAAATCAAGTGCAAATAGACCAGACAAAGACAACCCTTGAACATCATTGGTCAGCATACCAAAAGTTTCCCAAAAGTGCAAAAGGGAATTCCATTATGGTACTGTATTAGTACTATAAAAGGCAGATGTTCATTCCACCTAGTCAAAGATGTTGCAAAGATTTTGCTTAGCAAAAGAAACAGACAGACTTACATATGTAGGAGGTAATAATTTACCCTTTTTCTTAATGTTTATTGAGCAACGGAAACTCTATTACAGAGCATCAATGGTAAATTTTTCTTGATTTCTTCGGATCCACAAAGTAGTTGCGTACTCCTTAACCACCCATACGGTATTAAGAGACTCATACACGATACATACTTTCATTCATAAACATAATTTATTTATGCATTAAAATTTATGTGGGTTCCTAAACGTTTTCGAAATGGTTAATTTAGTCCATGAGGATGAAATGGATATATTTGATATGGTTGTGGGATGCACTTGTCAATGATGAGGTTCAAGAAGTGGCAATGCAGTGTGGCTGCCGTGATAGAAGAGACCTTCTGTTCTCTTTGCATCCTTTGATAAATGGAACCAAGCAATCACCATTGTTACCTTTCACAATAACTATGTTTTCTTGCTGCTCATTTGATTGGAACTCATTATTGATCTTTGCTAGAACACTCTTGTTGTTGAATTCTTGATCAACAAAAGTATTCTTATTATTCCTCCAGAAGTAGTCATATGCATTAAGTGACATTGCTGATGGTGGTGTTGATGGGGTTGTTGATGATGTTGGAATGAAGCGGGAAAGGCGGGGTTGCGGTGGAAGTGACTGAGGGATTGGTGGTAGTGTTAGTTCTGCCACCAGTTGCTCCTCCATTAACTCCACCGCTTTGTTTAGCTTGTTTGACCATGTTGGATCTCTATTGCCTAATCCCATTAGACTTTTCATCATCAGAGCTGATCTGTGCACATTTAACATACCACTTGTTGGCAAACTTGCTGAGCTCTGTTCCATAAAGAATGCCATCTTTTTCATGGCATTTTGC
Organism: Lithospermum erythrorhizon; assembly: GCA_019722365.1. Lineage (NCBI taxonomy): Eukaryota > Viridiplantae > Streptophyta > Magnoliopsida > Boraginales > Boraginaceae > Lithospermum > Lithospermum erythrorhizon. The sequence continues at coordinate 1,609,439 of JADFUC010000954.1, read as the reverse complement.
TTCACAATTTCTTGATCCTCCTCATCTTCTTCTTCGTCTTCAGCGCAATCATCTTCATCTTCATCAGTTTCTGCTTCATGGGCACCTTCAATTTCCTCCAAATTGCCAAAAACATCTTCAAAATCTGCAACTTTATCATCATCTTGAGAATCAGGGCTATTGAGTAAAGTGAGGACAAGCCTGCCTCCATGGCGCTCGGCTTGGAAGTAGTTTCTTTGAGGGACAGAAACAACTTCAAGGACTAATCTCCCATTTATTCTGTGAGATTGCATATGAAGTGAAGGGCCATCTTTGCTAGCCAGAGAGGGGAGATGGGGAGGGAATGCTTTAGGTGCCATTTTCTTACTAGGATCATAGTTGTATTTTGCAACTTTGACCTCTTCAAAAGAATAGTTTTGCATTTGGGGCTCATTTTCTTGATGTTTTTGTTGTTTGTCATCTTCTGCTTCTGAATTGGGGTAAGAGAAGTCATCAGAGCCAGTTTCTGATCCAAGGCTCTCAGTGCAAATTTCAAGACTTTTCTCATTCAAAGTGCTTGATTTTTTCACAAGAGGATGAACATAAGGTGGTGGAATTTCAAGATTGTTGTTGGCTTCATTGTTTGGTTTCTCAGATAGAATTGAACTCCAAACACTATTGAGTTGTGTTGGATTATCGATAACTTCCTCTTTCTCCTCCTTTTGTGATTGAATTGACCTCCAAATATCATCATGGTCAGGCATGTTGTTGAGGTCTTCTTCATCATCACCTTCTGATGAAGAGGCTGCAAGTGCTTCAGAGGATGCAATTCTTTTCATGGGAGAAAACATACCATTTGTGGACAAGAAATTTTTTGATGACATATCAGCTGAGAATGTTCTTCTCAAAGAAGGGGGAGATTTGGTAATTTCCAAATCTTTTCCAAGAATGCTTACTATACCTTGCTTCTCAATATTGATTCTTGAAGCTTCTTCCTTAGTTATTTTTATAGGTGAAGGAAGTGTAACACTTCTGTTGACAGGGGCTGATGATGACATTATCTTTCAACTACTTCCAAGATTCAGGAAATAAATTGAAAAGAATTTGCCTGCACAAGAAAAAATGAAAAAAATGAACAGTGATTAGTGAAAAAACAAAGGGGTATAAAATAACAAAATTGTGAGTTCCAAAGGAAGAGAGGATCATTTCAAATTCTATGGTTATAATTTGCATGCATGTAGGAACAAATTCTTGAAAAATGAAGTATTGGATTTACCTCAGGCAAATTCTTGAAAAATGATTAAGGAAGATGTTTTGTTTAGAGAATAATATTTGTTGTTTCTTTGCCTTATCTTTCTATGGTTTTGGGTGATTGCACATACAGAGTTGAGAGGGGCGTCCATGGTATTTATAAGAACTCAGGAAGCCTATGGAGGGAATCTTGTCCAATGGTACCCAACTATACACCACTACTCTCTTGAATATCTTTTTTCTTTTTTTACTTTGTTTTGAGATATTTTAATTATTGACTATTTTCATGAATGACATAAATTATCTAAAACATTAAATTATAATTTAGTAGTGGGGTTTAAATCCATAATATTATTTTGTCACTAATGTGCCAAGTGATTGAATCATGTCACAATTAATAACATTGACTAAAACCTTCAAAATATGAAATAATTCTTGAAAAGGGACTAAAAAAAAGTGGAATAATTAAATACCATAAGACTAAGCATATTGATACCTTTCATTGATGAGTAATGACGAAATACATAAAATTCTAAAAAGGCAAAGGTACCATGAGGATTGAGAGTGACACACATTACATTTTGGCCATTTGCACACTGTGGCATTATTTTAGGGAAAGAACATTCCCTTGTATACGGTTTCCATTATTTTTCTTTTCTTTTCGGAAAAATATCGATACTGATATAAATGGTAATTGATCAATAAACATATAGCGGGCATGCACTCACCAGTGTCCAATTTGTTCGATAGCGGATTTCCTATATCAAATATAAAGTAATTTTATTTTTGTAGTTTTCTTTGTTTATTGATTGTTCATCGCTGTGATGTTCCAAGATTTCTCAGACAGACTTTCTTCCTCGAACGACTGCATGATGAGGCGGAGTCAAGCCAAGTCGGGGGGCGGGTGGCCTGAAATAGACTCCCCAACCCTTATTAGAGTGTGGGTTATTTCAACAGGCTTACGCCAGCAGCCAATCCGCCTGGCGCCTATTTTTCCGCACGAGGTTTTTTGTGAACGAGATCCCCGCCATCAGCCTCACCCGTCATCTTGAAATGGCTTGTTCATGAATCGAGTATAAGCACAACTACAGAAATGGTCTTGGTATAACCCTCGTTTTTTAAGGCTTCTATATACGCTTTTAAGTGCTCACCGCTTACGGTAGTTATATAGCTTAAAAGCGCTTATATAAGAGGGGCCACTAGATAGTTCTTATGTTATATAGAGCTTTGTAAGCGCCTGTAGAAGTTGAAACTTGTATAGCTCTTTTGTTATATACCGGCCAGGTCACTGCAAGTCGATACTGCATCCTTTATGCTAACTGTAGAAGGATACTTACATAGCCGCTTTACGTTATATAAAGACCTTGTAAGCTGGCCAGAGAAATTGATACTACATGTAGCTTATGTTATATATATCGCTTAAGGATATATATATATATATATATATATATATATATATATATATATATATATATATATATATATATATATATATATATAACGTAGTGCCCAACTCAAAAATAAAGATAATTATCAATACCTCCCTCAAGTCGGTGCTACGACAATGTAAATGCCCAACTTAAAAATAAGATAATTATCGTCATCAATTGGTTGCTTACACTGCTACAACCTGCGCCATAATTAAAAAGTGATTCAACATCACGGGATCCTGTGACGACGATATGACCGGCCAGTATTAATCACAAGATTGTACTCACGACAACGACATAACTCGGCCGTATTAACAATACATATATGACTCGGCCAGACAATAAACTATGACGGCCTCCGATATATCATCATATTTCATTTATATCCAAGATAATAATAAGGGTCTTAAGCATATCGCTAGATTCCAAATAATTTAATTTTGATAAAGATCAAAATATCAAACAGTAATTTGAGAAAAAAAATCAAATATCGAACAAGGGTATCCATCCAACACCTCGTCGAATCTCAGACCAAATAATAAAAAATTTGATAAAAAAAATTACCAAGGCTGCTAGGGCTGAAATATCAAATCATAATCATTATATTGATAAAATTCCATTGTTTAAAATAAAAGAAACTAAGTGCCATGTTTTGCACAGCAACGTGAACAACAGAGGAAAATAAACTTGGCTAAAAATTTAGCCGGAACTACATACTTTATGACTAACATATATAAAAGTTCGAAGGATTGTTTTTCTTCCGTTTCTTCCCTTTTCATATTATTAATTATTAAATTATTATTCTCTCTAAAAATCTAAAAGATAGGCAAAAAGATTATATTTTTAATTAATAATTCCACCTCTTAATTGATAATTCATGAGTTCTAATATGAATTAACTACTACTCCGTATTAAGTATTTATCATATTTTATACTTTCACATACGTAAGATTATCAATTGGAAGTTAATCATAAGCACATACATACGGTTTAAGGATGATACATCACATACATTTGACATATATAGACTTTATAATTGTCATGCATTTCACTTTTTAATTAACTTTATTTATTTATCTTCTATGCATGTTTAATGATTCAAAGATATGTATTAAATAACATAATTATTTTTGCTCAATTTGACATGTATAACTTTCATGATTCAATTCACAAGAATACATGTCATATAAATATATTATATATTATAATTTTTTTGCTCAATCTACAAGGAATTTATGTCATATATTATATATTATTAGTTTATTACTTTTTTTCATCAATATGATTTTCAATCATACGTCATTTCTTCAATCTTTAATAATGCATATTAGCTTAAATAATAATATATTTTATGTGTAACTATTGTTATTATTATTATAATAGGTGTTAATAAATAATCATATATTTTGTGTAGAATTATTATTTATTATTTATGTAGAACTATTTGTTATTATTATTATTATAATAAGTATTAGTTAAACAATCATATGCTTTGTAGAATTATTATTATTATTATTATTATTTCATTATTGGTTGGTTGGTTTATTTGAGAATTTCAGACATGAATTTTATATATTGAGATCCATAAAAATTTAAATTGTACTTTTTAAATCATACCAATTTATCCGACATAAAATCAAATAATTCGATAATACTATATTGATGATCAATTAGACAATATATTTAGTGAGAGGACATCAAATTGTTAAACTAATATTTGTATTTCTATGACAACTTAGTTTGATATTATATCTCTATGGACATCATATTTATTTAATTTTTATGCATATATTTAAAGAGTTATTCTATGATCAAAGTATTCCTTCCAAAACATAAATATATTAATTGAAAAACGGCTGAGTGTAAGTTTTTACATTTTAGAATAATTTGACTTCAACATAAAAAAATGTATCAAATATTTAAGAAATTGATCAGATGTCGCATCGACGCTCCTTTACTAAAAGATTGGGAAAAGTACGACGCAGAAGAAAGCAGAACAAGTAATATACCAACAAGAAGGTAAGAAAAAACTAGAATATAAATTTACAAATTCACCCACACTCACAAGAGAAAGCAGAGTTAATTTCATGTTCGCAAAGACGCACCATCCTAAACCAATCAAGGCAAGTAGAAGAAATTCGCGCCATATAATAATCAACTATCTTCTAATTTTCAACGCAGTGACACCTCTACACGCCGAACTTTGCTTTGGTTGTAGCCAATTTTTTATACTCTCCCCTCACATGTGAGTTCTTTTACAATACAAATCACAGACTGGGATTAATATAATGAGATAATTCAAAGCCTCTCCCAACTGGCATATAAATGTCTAATTTTAAATACACATGTCATATAACGCCTGATAACAAGGATAAATATAAAAGGAGAATTTTATTGATAATAATTATTGTCTAGATTACAATATAGGAAATCCAAGTATTTATAGGCAAAATAAATTAAACTCTTAATATAATTTGGTCTCAGCCCAGCACAAACCTAACTCTAATATGAATAATACTTCTGGATCATCTCGCTCACGAGCCAAATTAAAAGAGATGACGTGAAGTTGCTCTAATGCCGATTAAGATGATACATTTTAAAAAATTCAAAAAAGAATGTTAAAATTATTCTATGCACTTAATTAAAATGTGTATTAAAATTCGTTAAATAAGTCGATATGTATTGCCTAAAAGCAAAAATATGCTAATATAATCGACATTAATGATTTTTTTGTCGAGAAAATAGTATGTATTACCTAAAATGTAAATTAAAAAATAAAAATATCATAAAATGATATAATATGTATTTTCTTATCATTAATAAATCATTAATGAACAAAAAGTTTAAATCTAACTATAACTTTCCAATCGTGAAATCTTACTCTCCTCTCACCATTCAAATTAAAGCCATTGTACATATGTTTTGTAATAGAGACAATTGTCAAATGGTCCAAGATAATATATACAACAGACTTGGGCCCTAAGAAATATTTGGCATGCCAAGAATGATTCCCTTTAATTCATACAAAAGGTACATTTTAGTCTCTATTTTAACATTGATGTTAAATTTCGAACTAAAGCCTTTATACCATACTGGCCCAAATGCACTCTCAACACTAAGTATTTATCTAAAATCGCACTTACCCCCGATATCGGGTCGAAAACGTGTACTTTTAGTCCCTCGAGGATATTAGCTGAAATGTGCACTTTAGTCCTGTGGAGCATCGGGGTCCCCTAGCCGTTATGACTCAAAGCGGCACATTTTGTATCAATTAAAATAACACCTCATGAGACCAAATATTTACCTGAACTAAAAAATACAACTTTTTCTACACATATTATGGGCGGAATCATTTTAACAATTATCTCTAATTTCCATAAAAAAGAATTGCTTGCATGTTATTATTAACTAACTGTTTATTGACAGACTGTCACTAATACCTATGTCCCTATCCATTAAATTCTCATTTATATCATTCACATTAATAGTAATGATAAAAATCTATTTCTAACATTAAAAATAATATTGATACAAAGAATATTAATAACATATTTTCAATTAATTGTCATTAACTTATGATAGGTCCATGTCAAAAATAACTATTCTGTCATAGATGTGTTTCTCTCGGTAATTCACATAGATTTTTAAACCATCCTCAATTTTTTCAAATTTTCATTTCCTATTACATATATTTTATGAACGAAGGAATTAATATTAATAAATTAAATATGAAAAAAATATAATTGTAATCCAAAGAAGATTTTTATTATTTATGATAGTGGGTATAAAAATAAAAACCAACTATAGGGGAAAAAATTCCCGCTTATAGGTTTTATCAAATCTAAGAGGACGACTGCCTAAACTACGAAATCTTAAGCCGCTATTTAATTTATTTACGACGTCTGACTCGGCTTTGACTTTGACAGTGAGTTTGCATGAGCTCGGCTCGACTGAGCTCGAAGCCTCGACTCTGATTTTGACAGTGAGCTATAATGAAATGGATACGCTGGGCATACTACTGACCGAGATCGGTCCGACTCGACATGGTCCGAGCCGGAGCCTTCAGCAGCACAGATTCTCGTGGTTACTGCATTTGACTCGATCTGCCCTGACTCCGATTCCTGGCCCTGCTGCTAGACTAATGGACTTACTACAAACGCTTAACGCTGGGACTCAAGCCAGTACTATCAAATGGACTATGTAGCTTCCGGATAAGTTACAAACATCTCAGCTGGGACCTCGCAGCTCGAGAGGCCACTCTGTATTTGATGGAATTTGATTTGGGATGTAAACTCCGGCAGCCTTTAAAGTCAGATTGGAGCGATAAAGAAGCGAAGCCTTTTGGAAGAAGCTGGCTGATTCTAGGCTTCAGACTACAAACGGCCTACAGAGCGCCGGGATGTATTAATTCTAAATGAGATTTTCCCACCACTGGGGACTCTGCGACGAAGTTTTCTCAAGAATGTTTCATTCCTCAAACTTTAAACAAACCACCCCTGCTTTCATTATGCTTAACTCCTAACCCTCCTTGTCTCGATCGAAGAGCCTGATTTGAATTTGGCTTAATCTAAAATCTTTTGGAGGAAATTCAAGAAAGCAATGTCTTCAGAAAACTAGAATTCCACTATAAACTTACATTCTACGTAGTAAGAAGTGACTGCCAATTGGATGTAAAAATGGTCTTTTATTTAATTTAGAAGAGGGGTATAAACTAATAAGTCCCAATAATAATTTTATTTTTTCGTGAAGTTTATTGCATGATCTTCGAATTCTATCTAGACATATAATATTTTAATTTCACTTCAAGTTTAAACGCATTAGGTGGCACTGTAACCTAGCCTATATTAAGGCATGCAATATTTTCTGATAGAATTGAAACTAATATTTTTTTAAAGAAACTGTGAACAACTATATATTACAATTAAAAAATCTCTTAAAGGAGGAGGCAAAGGAATCACTTTGAGAGGGCATGATTATGATTATTGGGCGGCTGTTAAAAAAATGCCACCCACGATATTCTATAAAAGAATAAAACAAATTAAATATTTATCACTTCATATTGTATCATATGCATGGAATCATTATATGTGGAAGCCATGCAACGAAGTCACGTCTTGTAATAATGGGACCCAATCCACACTCTCTAGCACAATGCATGGTATATGTCCATCTTTTTTATTTAGAGAGTAAATAAATAGTTTGTTGTTTATTGCGATTGTTTTACTTGATATTGTTTCTCTAAGACATACATCTTGCTTGACACTTGCCATATTTTTTGACCAATTTATTGAAATAAAACTATTAATTCCCTACTTAAAGTCGATACGGAGTATTTTGTAATTATTATTTTCTTACTAATTTTTCACCTGTCGTAACATAAATAATCTATACAGATAATATTCATTATTATATTCTAACCACTTTAGAACATCCCGTTTCGTATAATCAATTAACCATATATGATGATGATAAAAAGATCAGATGATAATATAATACGAATAATAATAATCTTTAAGTTTAATTATAATTTCAAACCTTTTAAATTACATTATTGTCAGATCAACAAACTTTAACCTCAAGAAAAGTTTTGAAACGTTTTCAAAACATATACTCCTTATATGTGTTTTTAATTATTATTATTAATATGTAGGTTTTAATTACATACATGTCTTTTTTGACATATTATCGTGTGACTAAAAACCGATTCTGGAAATGAATTGATGGATGAAAGATTTGCCTATATAAATATGCCGGTAGGCATCCATTGGGAGCCATTTTTTAGAGGATTAAGAAACTTAAGTGGTTTTGATATAATGTTTAGGGATAAAATAGGATATTTTAACAATTACGTTATACCGTACGCGAATCTCAATCACGTAACTACGCAGAGGCCGTTGCATGCAGCCGCAAATAACACCATATATTTAATGCTAAAAGATTCCAACGACACAGACTAATCCACGCGCAGTAACCACAAGAAATTTCACTATATCAAGAAATGTATTACAAAAATTTAACTCGAATAATAAATAACGCCGCTAAGGCCTTATAAAGTTCTCAAGCCTATTCTTGGCATACGAATTAAATCCTGTATACATTATAGCTTATATATAGGCCAAGCATAAAAGGTAGCTCATTCAAGATTTAACGACGCGGGGTACTTCATTCAAGACATTCTAACAAATCTCTACCTCGACTCGAATCCTCCGCAGACGTCAAACGTAAAACTTCCCCTAAAATTAGAATGCTTAGAATAACGCACTGCATGGCCAAGAGGCGCACAGCCAGAGCACGAACATATGTGCGTAATGCACCAGATGCCAAGCCTTCCTCGACGTTGTCCGCCCACGCATAACTTAACAATAATATTCAAAGAAGTCCGCATAACGCCGAAACTTGCTATACCGAACCTGGCCAGAATAATATATCACCCGGGTTGTCCGTAATACCCACTTTATTTACCTTAATCCTCTTCAAGACCTCTCAAAATGATATCGCACATCAATGTGTTTCGGCCCCATCATGATGAACCCGATCCTTGTTAAGCATATCAGACTCAAACTCACACAAATATACTCACATCCCGGATCGTAATTCAACCCCGCATCACTAACTAGTCCTTCAACCGATACCCTCCTTAGCAACTTCAGAAGCGGCCATATACTCCCGCCTCAAGAGTAGACAAAGTCACAAATAGACAGCAAATAAGTAGCCCTCCAACCGACAACGTAACCACCAAGAAAGTAAATACATAACCAAATAAGAAATCTCTAATCGCCTACATCTCCAACATAGTCGAATTGTAGCATCCGTAAATTAAACACGACTATCACCACTATAACAAAGACCAACATCGCACGCATTCTCCGAGATAGCTTAAAAATCCTCTTCACAACGCCAATGTTCTCTACCAAAGTATCGTACGAACCTATTGACAACACTAACAATATGCAAGATCGTGCTCCAGCTGCACTCATATCAAACTTTTGAATCGCACTAGCATAAGGTATGCTGCTCCATATATCTTCTCGCCATTTATTTAGGTGCAAATGAAATGCATGTACATGCATTCAAGAACTAGGAGTTTGAATTGGTTTAGTAGTAAAGTGATAACAAACCCTGATGTAACCTTCTCAACATAAATTTCTTCACATGTGAGTTTAAACTATTAATCCAACTCTCCATGTAAGAAAGTCAGGTTGACATTTAACTCAACCGCCGAAAGCTCTAAGTCCCCGACGTGCAACTACAACAAGAAGACTCGACATAAGCCACAGAAGACCGGATAGTTGGTTCGACTACATGCGAATATCTCATCAGAAGTCAACTCCCCTCCCTTTGACCGAACCCTCTAGCTGAACCACTCTAAATTTCTTTTATATTGTACCCCTCATCTCAAGGACAATCCTTCTTCTCAGCATTTAACATCCACTAGAAGTTGACAATCTTTCTTCCCTGCCGGGGTCTTCTAAATTTCAACTCCTCAAGTCTCCGATTCTTTTGAAATGATTCCATTTCTCTCCCACGGAAGAATCCATCGACTAACACGCACTCACCACAGCCTTCTTTATAAGAAATGGCTCACGGATCAACTCTTTCGCAACCTCCGTAAAGAAAAAGTGCCAACATATCCTCATAACCATACCTCATAGAAGCCGCATCTCAGAATTAGTTTTCTGGGCGAACAAGAGCCACACTATGATGTCTATACTTCGTGGATGGAACTTCGGATGTTTCTATCTCTCACTATGACCGAGAAGAAGCTACTCACTATCACCAATAACACTAGACCTCTCTCCACCTCCCATTTCTCCTAACATCATCTTCTCGGCTTCAAATAATTGTGATTTTATGGTTGAACTAAACATATAATTTCATCAAATATCACATTTTTGCTCGAATAACTCATATCTCAAATTTATGACCAAATTCTATACCCTTTCACACCATCACCATAGCCTACAAATGTATCCTTCTTTGCCCTTGGTTCTAACTTACCCTTATTCATGCCACGATAGTAAGCAACAAGTAATCAAAGACTCTCAATCCTCAGATAATCGCAGACTTATTAGACCATAATTCAATAGGAGTTTTCTCGTGATTTATACATCCGTGATGACTTCACGGTTTATCAGATAGTTAGGTCAGGTTACTGCCTCTACCCCAAAACATTCTTTCAATCCTAACATCTCGAGCATACAACGAGCTCTCCAGTGTCCGATTCACGCTCGCTATACCATTCTCAATAAAGGATGATAACCGTGATGATGCCTAGCAATCCCTTCCGCCTACAAAACTCTCATCAAACTCAAACGAACGCACTTCGCATCATATCGCACGCTAAACCGCTTGACCTTCTTCCCTCGCTTGATTTTCCACTAAAATCTTCCAATCCTCAAGTTGCTTCGAAAGATCACTTTCTCTCGTCATATAACAAAAACCCAAGTCATCCTCGAATAATCATCAATCGTAGAGATAGAAAATACCCGCGACTTCCCAAAGATTCAACTCGCGGAAGCGACCCCAATAATCGAAGTCGATGTGAATCTAGTATACCTTTTGTTCTATGATTCGCCGAAAATTTGTCGCGATTAATTTCTCCAGCATTGCTCACAAAAACCCCAAATCTTCAACTTTTCGCGACACCAAGAAGATTATCCCTGGGCCGAATTTGCATCCCTCTTCTTACTCATACGACTGCCTCATATGCCACAAACTCTAGTCATATTATCATTTTCAACAATGTGAGAATGTAACAGCCAGCCAGTAATCCGTACGTAGCACCTTTGTAAAAAATACAACATATCCGGCTTAACAGCCTTCTCTTCGTAATTACTCAACTCAGACATTTATCACCCACCTTCACCTCTCGAAATCGAAACTCTTCCCCTGCCTAATGTATCAAAGAAATCGCATTCTTACCATCAAATTTTAACATGCCTAACATCTTCTAAGATACGTAACTTACTATCACGTAGTCCTAATATTTACGTAATCCTATCCCAACTACTTTGCAAAATGTAATCACCGTTGGCCATAGAAATGATATATTACCACCATCTACTTGCTCACAAGTCGAAACCATTTTCTCTTAGACGAGATATTTATAAGACGCTTCCGTAATCAAGTATCCACATATCGGTGTAAAACATGTGGTTATCGACAACTAACGCAATATCTTCCTCAGATTTTGTACTACCTTCAACAAAGAAGACGCATTAAATTGCCCCTGCCTCTTCTTAGGACAATTGGTTTTTCAATGTCCTTTTCTCTTACAAGAATGACAGAGTATCCCCTAGTTTCGGATCCCGTTTGAATTGTTTCTTAGGAAACTTTTTTTCCCCTTAACAAATCCCTGATTACTATTGGCGAATAACCCAACAGCCTGAGTATCCAAACTAGAACCACTACAGCTATGTCTCAATTCCCTGTTATGAAGAGCAGCTCTAACTTCTTCTAGAGTTATAGAATCTTTACCATTAGTCATAGATTCCTTAAAGTTTTCTATACGATGTTTGTTAAACTAACAAAATTATGTGGCATCCTAATCATTGATCTTTTAAATCAATATTAAGAAAATCTAATAATATTATATTTACTATCTATTGTGGTCTTTGGCTGACGTATTCTTTCCTCGCATAACTACCCAGACGTTGTTTCAAAGAACAACTTGTTGGTTGCTCTTCCGGCTATATATAGACATTCTAACTTAGCCTACAATACTTTGTTCGCCTTTACGCTCATAAATTTCCGTAATAATCTCATCATCCTCCAAAGACAACAAAGAACGCTGAGCGCTCTTTCTCCTCCAGCATCCCCATTTTCCGGAACCGTGCAGCGGATTCTTCATAAGCAGGTGGCACTGCATCCACTCGCTTCAATAATGCCTCACCTTGATTCGTTAATGTAATCGAAACTATTTCCTTATTAAATCTCTTATCTACTTCCAAACCTTTACCATCCATCAGATTCGCCGGACAAACAGATCCGGAAGCTCGACGCCACTTGTTATAACAGATGCGACCTCGATCACAGAGTTACGTAGCCATCAAGGAAAGAAAGCGTAAATAACATCGGATATTCTAACGTGGTATCCTTAATGACGCGCAGGAATTAATCTACCAAAGAAACCACACAAAAATTTCACTATAAATTTATGAAGAAACAGATTACAAGATTTAATTGAAATAGTTGAAGTAATGCTACTAAGAGTCTTCTAAAGCCTCAAACTATTTGGTACATGAATTAACCTAAATACATATGCCTTATATATAGGCCAAGATAGAAGGTAGTTCATCCACATCAAACGATGTGGTACTTCATTCAAGGCATAGATCTTCATTCAAGGCATGGACAGAAGGTAGCCCTCCAACTCACAATAGAACCATCAAGAGTAAATACATAACGAGTCATAGATCTTCTACCGTCTACATCTCCAAAGATAGTCTAATTGTGAAAGATCCCAAGAATTGGGGTAAAACATGCACTATCACCACCATAACAAAGACCAATATCGTAGACGTACCTATGAGATAACGAAAAATCCTCTTCACAACCTGCCAATGCCTCTTACTGTGGTCACCTACGAACTCATCGACAACACTAACAACACGCAAGATCGTAATTCCACGCGCACTAAGGATCGCATACTCAAGATAAGTGTATTTGTTCCATATATACCTTCTCAAAAGATTTATAGTGCAAATGCAACAAATGGGACGCGATTTGGTTAACTAAGAGTTTCAATTGGTTTAGCAACGCCCATACCAAATCTCGACAAAATCTTCTCTCAATAGCGATAAGAAAAGCTTCTTCCTCGACTTCTATCACTAAGTATCTCCATTCCCTGGGGTTCTTTAAAAGATCCAAATCCTTCATTTCAACTCAACACTAAGTAAACTCCTTCTACCTTTTGAATACGACTTCAATCAGCCTATCAACATATCATCTACATATAGAACTGGGCAGATAAGGAAACCATCACTTCAACCTTTGGTTATAGTATACACTGTGGGCGCGATCGATCGAATTACCGGTTTGGGCAAAAAAATCCGATACCGACTGGATTTTTGGCACGACTAAAAATCGTCCGTTAACCGAATCGGTTCGACCGGATTTCCGGATTTGGGCCTCTCTATTGGGCCGATTTTCCCCAATTTTGGACATGATTTTGGGTCAGATTTTAAGTTTATATTTTGGGCTTCCTGTTTGATTTTTTGGGCCAACTATATACAATATTTACAATAACAATAATAATAACATCCAAAGTCTAAAATAATAACATAATAGAGTTCAAAACTCCAAATGTCTAAAAACATGAATAATAATAAGTTTAACGATTCAAATACAAGACACAATAAAGTTCATATGTCCAAAAATACAAGAAAATATCAAATAACTCGATACATCCGTAAGACAACTCTCAAGAAGCCCAAAATAGAATTCACCTCTACAAAAATTACAAATAAATATATTAGTTTTAATATAAACACATGTAAAAGAAAATGTACATACCAATTGGTTGAATAATGATATTATGTTATCATATGAAATTTTCTCATACTTCTCAAGTTCAACATCTTTCATATCACAATTCTCAAGAAGCTTCCAAAAGTAGACCACCTCTACAAAAAATAAAATAGATATATTAGTGTTAAATATAAAAGAAAATAATAATACATAACAATTACAAAGTTAATAACGATATATAAACATACCATATGATATTTTCTCATTCTTTTCCAACATCTTCCATTGGGTAGCCTTCAAATCAATCCAAATTATCCTTAGTTTTTAATCAATTTTGAGCACACACAAGTATTTCAATCAGATTCTGGGCTTCAAAGAACTTCTATACTTATTCAAATCCCACCTCCTCAATGCTAAATCTTGTTCGTAAGCTGAATCGTGAGAAACCGGAATAGCTAAAAAACATCTCTAGTACTTGCATAAACAGATATCTGTAATTTATTTCCACCATTCTAGAATGTTCAAATCGTCAACCTTCTTACAAGGTTCACTCAAATATTGAGTCAGTTCACATTTACTTTTCAAGTATTCATCCACATCTAACTCTATTTGAAATTTAGAGTCCATCTCTTCCCAATTTGACGATCTCTCTTCATTAACAACATTAGAATTAGAATTACAATACTTCTTTGGATGCATACCGATCCATGTATTCTCGATCCAGTTAAAGATTGAGTCCTAACTTGTCTTATAGGCTTATAATTGCGAGGATGTTTTATGTGGGGGACTCTTACAACCTGTGCATCTTCAAGCTGACTCATCTGCAACTCACCTGCTCTCGACATAGTCCCACATCCGCCATAGTTTCACCTTTCCGCCAATGTAGAATCGATCCGTATGGTTCAAATCCATATTACCTCATGATAGAATGAACAATAAAATTACATTCATATCAAACAAACAAATTTTTTTTACAGTGGATAAAAAAATTAACTCAAAATATAGTAGATAAACAATTACACTAGATAAATAAATACCAACAAAATGCAAAAAATGGCTTCAAAAACCTGACCTCACTACAATTTAAATATTTCTTCTAGCTAGGGAAATGATTTGAGTTAACTCAAACAAAAGTTTATCATTTTACATTCACACTTAAAGCACAGTTTGAACGAAAGTGTAAATATATATTCAAATTTCATAACGAAGATAAATATTCCCAAATTAATCTTGCATCCTCCCTCAAAGCAACAACACTCACAATTTTTCTTGAGAGCAAACTTTACAAGCTAAGTTCCTACGAGAAAATGAAAGAATCTATCTAGGAAAATATACATTTTGAATTTGACCTTGTGAATCACATATGCCAAAATATTAAAATATTAAAAATATTAAACCGTAAAAATATTATTAACAAATTAAACATATTACCATCCTCGAATTTTTACTATAAAATTAAATCATAATCAAATATTAGAAATAATAAACTACAATTAAACAAATAATCAAAATTTAAAAATTAAAATTTGAATTTAAAATTTACCAAACCTTTTATTATGAGATTTGACTTTTGAGACTTGAATTAGAGAGGAATCGAGGAGAGTTAAAAGCAGGCTTATAGGAGTGGCAGGCCGTGGACCCGACTGTACCGAAGTAGGTAATATAATTCTAATTTGACAGTAGAGTTTTGTTAAAAATAAAAATAAATATTTTTAATATTCAACCGGACTGGCCGGATTTATCCGTACTTGTTAAGTAATCACCGGATCATGTCTAGTTATTTAAAAAATAGTACGCGAGATATTCTGATCTCGGGTCCCTGACCGGATTTATATCCAAAATCCGCGGATCGACAGATGCATCGGATTTATATTCAAAAATCCGCGGATCGGACAGATGTAGACCGATTCGGCTAAGTAATATCCAATGTATCTCTAAGATACACAATCGGGCTATAATAACCTCGAATACCCAATCTCCATCATGTAGCTATCAAATCTCTTGTACCACTTCCTTAGACACTACTTCAAGCCATACAAAGATTTCTCAACTCCGCAAACATGGGCTTTCCTCTTTCCTGTTCTTGAAACCATCCGCCGATCATATAAATTTTCTCATCCAACTCTCCATGTAAGAAAGCTGTCTTGACATCTAACTGCTCAATTTCCAAGTCCTTATTTGCAACTACAACATAGAAGAAATTAAATAATACGGAGATTTTAACGCGGCATCCTTAATAATACAAGCAGGACTAATTTACTGGCCGAGCCACCAAAACGTGCATTTCACTATAACGAGTTACGCATGATTTGAGCAGACATAAAGCTTCGTGATGAATACATAGCTAAAACTATTCTATAACCCTAAACCGTAAGTCAGATACTTTCACTTATATTAATTGTCTAGGTTACGTAGAACTCAAAACGTGTATGAGAATATTTATAGCCTAAAACCCGACTTAAACCGAATCAGCAGATGACCCGCATCCGGGCTTGTATCGGGCTCGTCATCCCCCTATACAAGTCCCGATATTTCTCTGGACTCCGAAAATATCGCTATCGGGGTCAGCTATCCCTATACAAGTCCCGAATTCTCCGACGCTGACATCTTCCATCGTTGCTTGCATCGGGATTTGCAACTCCCGATACAAGTCCCGATCTCCTCATCACAGCAGGAGAAAACATCGATTTAAGGCATATTTAATATAAGCAAACAAATGAGCTGAGAGAGAGGCCAGACTAAGGGAAGGAGGCAGTCAAGGGTAGAAATGAAATGAAAATTTGAGTCGAACACCCGGCCAAAAAAATTCAGAAATGAAAAATTATATAGGATTTATATGTTAGTTATAATTTTTACATTAAAAATAACAATATTCTAATTTATGTATCAATTTTATGTATATTTTGTGGTTGTTTAAAAATATAAATAATCCAAAACACTTTTGCGCTTATGGTGTTATGATCAATTATGGCCAAGAGTGATCATTTCACACAAGCTAGAGGATCAATTGAATATTAAATTGACACTCCGCGACGAGCAAAATCGGCCCCGAGTATTCTCAATTTAACACCCATCAGCCGTGGCCTCCCATTAAGAAAAAAGTCGATTTCACCCAAATACGCTTCCCCACGTGAAACAAGGCTTAAAGTTCTATTATAGCTTGATAATATCACATTTCATTGGGTTTGCTATTTTTTTCACCTCATTTTTAAATCAAGTTGTGATAATAATTAAGAAAAAAAAAAATACACCACTATTTTTTTATTTTTCGGCTCTATAAATAGAGCCTGTGTCTGGTGGTTATTGGACAAAAAAATCAAAGCTTTTTTACACTTTTCTCTTCCGATTTTGAAGAAATTTCATGGATCCTTCACAAAACTATAGTTTTTTTGCAAACTACAATAATTAAAATATTAAAATTATTAAAATATATTTAAAAAAAAAATTATAATATTATTTATTGTATTATTAAATTTAATAATTATATATACGAAATACATGTTATAAACGAAAAAATACATGCAGATATTGCCGAGTTGACGCGATGTGGCAGAAAAGCACTGGACACCTCGAATTCACAACCTCGGCGCCGCTTGAAAAGTTTGCCAAGGTTATTCGAGGCCATACTGACGCCATATGACAGAATAAGCCACCTGGATAATTCACTCATCGCTGATACCTTAATGTTAGTGTTCTAGATCCGTCCTAAGATAATAAAGAGGAAGAGATTCTCCTTGTCTGCTTGTAGATTAAAGCAATGCCACTCGATTCTCACCAGCCTTATCCACTACTATATATACCTATTTGTTTGTTTCTCTAGCTCAAAGAAATGTTCGTATTATTTCAGAACATGAAAATGACTCAATTTGCTTTAATTTGGTCCAAGTAGCTCAATAACAGATCAAGTATATCCAGTGTAAATAAATGAATTGCACCAAACAGAAAATACAGATTTCGTGACGGGAAATATTGGACAAAAATCCCGTTAAAAGGGGGTATTATATGTGACGGGATCGTCCCATTATATTGGTCTCGTAACCATTAATAATATCGTCATAAATAAGTAACAAATATATTAGATCATGACCCACCCACCAATATATATTAGATCATTATATTGTCACAAGACTTTATCATACATAGTACTTAATTAGTGATGAATTAATACTCGTCACAGTAGTTGTATTCATTAAGTAACCACACACCACATGACCGTCCGAATTAATTAGCCAATTAAATTTAAACAAATGTAAGACTTCTCCATTCTTTTTGCATTGCCTTCTGAAGCACTTTACACATAAATTAAAAATAAAAATAATTAAAAAATATATCAAAATATAACGACAATTAATCAAAACTATATCATTACTTACTGATAATTTAATAATAAAAGAGACAAAAAGTATTGAACGAAAATTATAATTTTATGCTAAAAGCATAAAGAATTAAAACAAAAAATTAACATAAAAAAAAGAAAATAAAGAGGAATGTAGGGATCACTATATATATATATATATACATGCATGAGACTAGTTTTAGTACCCATAAATTTTATGTATGTATTTATAAGTGCTTTTTTTAATTATTATTAGTACTCACATTCGAGCAACTGATGAGCGGTGGGTTCAATTTATTAGTAAGACATTGACTTAATTAAGATTAAAGCCTTATATAGAGCCCTATGTAAGTAATGTTCTGATATCTAACTAGTACTATATGACTATATTATACAATGTTATTTCATGCAAAGTCAACCCCCAATTGATTTTTTAACTTAAAGAATACTACATATTCAACAATAAACGTACTCTTTATAAAATTTAGTTGATTGGAAATACTCTATTAATAAGTACAATTTATTTATTTATGTAAAAGCAAACGGCTGATAGGGGTGACAAATGGATGGAAGGCTAAGTGGAAGGAGTAATATATATATATATATATGTGTGAGTTTACATGTAATTGGTTGCACAAAATAAAATAGGAAAAAAATCGTGCTATAAAGAAGGTTTTGACTAATGTTCTAGCAAAAGGTCATTGCATGCAAGCACTTCGTAAGTGTTGCTGATGTTCTCTTTGAACAATAGTTTAATGTGCGGTTGTATCGAACTGTCCAAGTCAAATGTTTTGAGAAAGGACATCTATGTTATAGGCTTAACAAAGGATCATGGGAATCATCAAAGCATAATGTTCAATTTTCACATTGACCAATATATACATCAAAATATATAAATAGTTGTAAGATAAGTAGCTATAAATAATAATAACTTTTAATATATTAAAAAATATGAGGGACGTACGGTATTAATCGCTCAAGCAACGTAACATTATGATGAGGATTCTAGTATATATGTAGATTTTTTTTTCAAGAATGAGGTGAATTGATCAGCTATAGTAATGATATTGAACAATCTATATAAGGGTCAGATGGTCAATGACACCGATATGTGATCAGTTATCTCAAAAATAGTAAATTATTCAAAGAAAAATGATGGCCTAAATCAAATTTAACTACCCAGATCTGCCCCGTGAAGGAAGAACATGCATGATTTATGATATGATTAAAACAATTTCTACCCCAAATAAAATACATTAAAATGTATGAAACCACAATTACTAGCTGTTATATACACTTACAAAAATAACTAATCGTAATCGATAAATTTTTTGTGACAATATCATCCTTCATACTTTTAAATTAACTACTTTAATTATATTTTAATATTTTTCATTGTAGCGCGTATATACAATGCAAAAATTTCTAATCGCAATGTATTTAAATTTCAATATTCTGCTTTCAAAGATTTTTTTTTGATCTATATATATATATGATCGAAAAATACATCATAATGGCATACCTCTAATGGAGTTTAGTCCATAAGCCGACTCGATTAATGTTCTTAACTCCATTTGCGCCCAAACTACGAACCACAACAAAAAAAAAAGCAAACAACAAACATCCCTAACGGCCCCCGCAACGGCCTCAAATGAAACCGATACTGGGGCCGTTACTATTACAAATTATTTTTACAAGTGTTGAATCTTCAAATCGCCAGTGTCCAAGAAAGCACACCTAACGCCACCATAAACAGCCTCAAATGTAGCTGTTGCTAAGGCCGTTTGAGTTGAAAACAACTTAACGCCCCACGCAACGGACTCGGTGAAGCCGTTCCCGAGGCCGTTTATGGGCATTTGCTTCCAGGGACTATTTCAATTGTAACGGCTGTTGCAACGGACTCAAGTGAAGCCGTTCCTGAGGCTACTACAACATCCGTTTGCTACAACAAAATTCAGCATCAACCAATAAACTAAAGTTTCATGAAAAAGCCTCAAAAAAATTGATGCTGCTTTAGTTCTCTATTTGTGAGTTCGTGGGTGATGAATTATCAACTTTTGAAACTTCTATAACTTTATTTCTGAGGTGAATGATTTCATTACAATTTATAATTTTTGTAACAACAATGATTATGCATATAGTGAGTACCAACTACCAACAAAGATGTAGGTTTGAAATCACTGCTCAAACTATATAATGAATATGAGGGAGAAGAAGAATATTAGGGTAACAATTATTAAAGAGGAAGAAGATAATTAATTTCGATTGGAGTCAGTCATTTTGACTATGTTTATTATGTTAAATTTATATGAAGGATAATTTAGTCATTTTCAAACTTTGATCAGATTAAGTAATTTTTGCTACTGTATATAATAAAGACCCTTTCAATATATTAAGATGACTGTAAATAGTGAAAATTAATTAATAAAATTTATTTTATATGTGAAATAAGAACTTTATTTATATGTTAGCATTCTCTTTTGAATTAAATGTTCATTAAATTTAGGGTTCGAGGCTAAAAATTCCTAATTTTATTATTAAAATCGGCCATGTTTTAAATCTGAGGTTCCTAAGCCACGCCATCGAACAAGACGAAAGCGACGCTCAAAATAAAGACTCCAAAAATTTGGGGTCGAGTTACGAAATATATTTCGACTCAAAAAAGATCCTAATCTTTCTATATTACAATAAACGAGCGCTGCCGAGTACGAGGGTCACATTTTGGCTTACCTCGTGACGTTCACGGGCTTAATCACTTTCTGACACGAGGACCCTCACCTCTAGATTTTAAAATTCTTGAAGAAATACGGAGTTCTAAGACAAATTTATTTTCCTTAGAGTATTTTGGTTATTTAGCTTATGTTCATGTAGATAACGCGTATAAACTCATGCAAAATCTAATATTTGCTATTTTATTGGTTACGGGCGCATATCGAGATGGGATAATATCGCCCTGGCGATTTGAAGAACCGAAGATCACACGTAAAGCGATGCATCTTTAACGTAAGCGCTATATACAAAGATGCATGTATGTGTCGAGAGAAAGGTTTTAAGAAAAAGTCAAGCGCCTGAAATACGTGAGGAAGTCAAACGCTACAGATGCGCATGACTCGGCTTCTTCAAATGGCATATCCTAGATCATGCCCCTCCTCCGTAAAGTAAACCCAAGATCCTTTGCCGACATGCCACCTCCGGAGGAGGCCGGTATCGACGGCTATGGCATACGCGGGTCGAGGAAAACACTCGACGATATTCAAGCAGGTAGAAACACTAGGTCCCGTAAGACTGAAAGAGCAAATGTAATTCAACTCGTGAGGTATTCTCCATTTGCTAACTTTTTATTATTAACCTGACACAAAGGCGGACTCAAGTAGTTGGTGACGAAGAAGACAATATGACGATGCAATTGGCGCGATGAAGGATGAAAGAGGAGATGGAGTCATTGATGACTAACACGACGCTGGAGTTGGTTAAACCGCCGTGTAGCCATAAGAGAATATTGCGTAACAAACGGGTCTATCGAATCAAGGAAGAATTGTGATGGAACTAAACGGTACAAGACTCGATTAGCCGTCATGGATTTCACCGTAAGGTAGGTATCACTACACTAAAATATTTCCCTCACCGTAGTCAAACTAAGTGACAATCGTAATTGTTCTTAGATCGGGTAAATAGGGATAATCTCGCATCTCGCCAGATGGATGCGAAAAGTTTTATTTTTATACGCGGTGATCCGGATGCAAGAAATATTTATGAAGAACTCAAGGTTTTGAGGTTAAAGGGAAAGAGAATTTGGTATGCAAACTTCGGAAGAGTTTCAGTATGGCTTGAAGCAAGTTCCAAGGCAGTGGAATATTACCTTTGATAATTTATGAAGAGGTTGAAGTTTGTGAGTTGTAAGATCATCACCGCTGCTATACGGTAGAGTGTTCGAAAAATATTATGTTATTCTTAGTCCCCATGCGGAGCGCATGCTGATGGTTTTGCAGTTAATTAGCGTAAGATTAACATGTCAAGAAAGAGTTGTCAAGTGGAATTTACTTATGAAGTATCTAAGCGTGAAGCCGAAATAAATTCTCGGGACGAGAATAATCGCATTTCGATTATGTGAGATCGACTAAGAATACCTCAAGAAGCGACGTCGGGCTCAACACGGTGGATTTAAAGCATCGTCACTGGTACCCCGACATCTACTGCTTTTAATTATCAGAGAACAATCACCGGCATCGAGGATGAATTAGTGTATACGTGGATAAGGTGCCTTATGCCTCGCAGCAGTAGCCTTATGTACGCAATGAAAGCACTAGACCCATATCATCGCATATTCAAGGGGGAGCTATTAGTAGATATATCTTTTAACCCGTGGAGAGAACATCGGGGAAGTTGGGTAAGTTGGATTTTGTATGATTACCTGAATCTGGCAGACCGAGAACACTTTGTGTTTTCAAAAACCAGTCGGGGTTGATAGGATACGTAGACGCCGACAATGGTTATGTTGATAGTAGAAAATCTACCAGCGGATATACATTCAATGCTGAGGCATAATTATCGAAGGTCAAAGTTGCAACCTATAGTAACATTGTCTAGTTGCGAGGCCGAGTATGTCATATGGTCAGTTTTGAAATAAGATGATACGGTAAACTTTTATGAAGGAACCGACCAGTACTTGGGTAGAAATACGTTGTACTACGATAGTCAAAGTGCTATTTATTTGGCTTAAAAATCCTGCTTATGCTAGACTGCCATTAAGTAAATCGAGGTAACATTTTATACCGCTCGTATCAAGAACGGTTCTAAAGCTTCGAGAAGATTTAAGGAGATCGAACCGAGGATATGTTTTCGGTTGCGGCGAATGAAGTGAGAAATCGAAGTCAAGGTTTCGACTTTCGCGTGAATCCCCGTGAGCGACACCGGGTGGCCGCCGGGGAACGGTGTTTGAAGACGCTTACTTGAAAATATCTTCAACTCCAGATTGGCTGAGCCAAGCACCATTTTTCTCGACCTCGAGGAAAGCTATCATCGGTGACAAGATGCACCGTAAGACACTGCATCGTATAAAATCATTCGAGACCCAAAAGAAAAGAAGACGATGGGGACACCTGAGCGCTGTAAATACCTCCTGGCAAACTCTCAAGATCTCCAAGAAAGAGCCTACTGAAAGACTCAAGCATCTCCAACTTTAAAGATTCAAAATGAAAAGAAGTCGATCCCTTTAACACCAAGACCAAGTAGGCATCCAAACACATCAAGGAAGGTGGCCAATCCCCAAAATCCGACAAGAAGTTGTGTTGTCCATCCCCAACAAGCCGGGCTGAAACACGTCAGCCGAACCCCTCACACCAATCAAATGTCAAGTGAGAGATCACCTGACGGTAGTCGGTACCGCCTACCAAGACTCAAATCAAGTCACAGGAAACGCGTTACCAAGTGCCCCTCGTAACAAAATCGTCGTAGCTGTGATCACGCTGTCGGCCCCCCGCTTCAACATCCAACATCGTGCACAAAGAAAGCCTCAAGCACGCCTATGCTACCGGGGGGTTAAACCCAAATCGTTTAAGGCCGCTCATCAAGCTTCAAGACTACATCGCCACTCCTCCCCGAACTAGTCCAATCATACGACATAAAGCTGATGAAGATCCCTAAAGCGACACATTTCCAAGTCACTACACATCAAAGCCCCACCACAAACACATATCCAATCGCGAAAGCTCAGCTCGCTTCCAAATGTACCCCACATATCTAATGCTAAGAGACAAAGTTGCCGAGTGTTCCCCACATATCAAAGGAAGCGCAACAATTCGCTAGGCTACATATCAAAGGAAGCCCAAGCTCCCACCATTCAAGACATCGCAAGGATCAAAGTCCAAGACAAAAGACAAGCTCATACAACCACATTTTACTGCGCCGGCCAGTCACTCTGCCTCGACTCATATCTCCGGGGCCAAGACCAAATCTTCGTCACACGCCTCGTCCTGCATAATACATCCAACTCAAGACCCAACTCAAGCCGCCTGCTTGTTCATAATGCTCGCTCATATCATATTTAAGATACGTAGTATAACTGTGACTAATAAATAAAACTCAACCATTTAATAAATTTTTTTTATACCAAACAGATTTCTCCTAAAAAAATTTATTATTTTAGTCTATATTATAAATAATAAAATCTTTCCTCGCGATACAATGAATACTTTTGCTTGAATCTATTCAATCACCTTTTCGTAACAAGTAGTTTTCACTTTAACCTCCACAAATAGATCCCTTTATCAAAAACCTCCACAACTAACCAATAGGATATTGACATCGACTCAAGTCTGAGGTGGAGGACAAACGGCTCGACCACATATCTCAACAAAAAATGCTCCTCTCATTTTAGCAAATTGTCGTTGAAATATGAGACCGGAGGTCATGTAGAAGGATAGCATATGGTTCTGTCCAGTGTCCACCACTACTTGTTATTACATTATATCCTTATTACATACGTTGGTCCAAAATTAATTGGTTTTGGAGTTTGATTTAGCTCTCCGAAGCTGTGTTATTGAATTATGTTATGGGAAATAATATTCGTTGGTTTGTGTGTATGAATATAATTTATAATAATTTCTATTGCATTAATAAAAAACAAATGACCAATTGTGACGGGCTTATTATATGAGTTATTATGACAGAAATATTATGCCTGGTTTTCATTATTAGGAACAACTATTTGTGTCAAGAAAATAAGTTTAGTAAGTTTTTAAAAAATGAGACATATGATTATGAAGGCCGGGCTTTTGGTGGATCATGAAACGCAATGTGCTCAATAAATTAAATTTTATTTATTTTATCAATTGAGACAAGATGTCATAAAAACCTTCACAATTGATAAAATAAATAAAACTGACTTGCGATTGTGACTCATTATTAAAATAATTATATAATTAAATAATTAATAATCCAATTCACCATTTCATTATCACAAATTAAAAGATAGAAATCGAGTTTAAACTTTCATCTATCTTCTCTTTCTCGTTTTCATTTTCTCTAATAGTGACTTTTAAACTCCCTCACCCATCGCACCTCAATTCTCCTCTCTCCCGTGCCCCCATACCCTTCCACCTCTCCATGACCGACCAAGAATTTTTTGAATAAGGGCATAATACAGATTTTAAAATAAATAATCAATGAGCATAATACGCTGCTTTGCTTATACTGCCTCTAAATCAACTATGTACTTAGATTCCCACTTTGTGATTAGGCAATATCAAAGAGGACAATAGTACCGAAACACACATAAATAGCTATCTACCAAGATGATAATGTTGGACTATATTTGACCTTATTCTTAATGTATTTTTTTTTAGGAAAATTCATATTTATAGGCGCTCTCACAGGTGTGGTATGTACTTTGGATTATGACATAAATGAAGGTAAGGGGTTGACGGGCACTATCAAAGATTTTGGAATATCTTATCTTACTTTAATAATAAACTTATAGCTCACTCTGGAGGTCTTTCATTTGGAGTACTTCATATTAATACATATTTAGGTATAAACAACGTAACAAAGACGTCAAACGAAAATATAGAGTCTGTATGAACTATAAATTATATATATATATATATATGGCGTCTTATACTACTATGATAAGAAACTAAAATTGAAGTCCATCACTTCAAAAAAATCACTAACTAATTACATGTAACATTCAACTATAATTGTGAGTATATTATGCATTCCAAGAACGTAACATATATACACTATTATTGGATATATGTCCTATATGATAAATAATATCATGTATCTTTGTTAAGAGTCCATGCATGGAGTATATATTAAGCGGAATTAATTTATAGATGGATATAGCTGGCGCTTATTAATCTTGTCACGAAGTTACTTACTGCTTGATTAATGTGGGATGAATTACCAATCTCCGTGAGTATAACCTTGTCATAAAAATCATATATATGTGCTTTAGACATGGCCTTAGCAAGCAGAGGTAACTTCGTGATGCTGTATTGGAAATACGTGAGGTTTAAATCCTGCATCGATTGGTGATAGAAGGATGATTAAGCCAATGTTATTAATTAGTTTTGTACCTTAGTAATCTTTGAGAAATAGTCTTGGGTCCTTTTACACTACTACACGTCACATTAGATTCGCGCGATTAGGTGCGTGAATTTACAAGCTGAGGAGTTTGGTCGTATCGGTGGGGCGGGATTACTCGTGTAATTTATTAATAGATTGGCGTGATAAAGTATTGGCGCTATGTGAGTAAATACCTTAACTAATTGATTATAAATGAATGTAGACTGGAACCTTATTTATACCTTAGAAAAATCTTCTGTGATGATGTGAGGGTGAGTCACCGATAATCTTAAATTTTAATCTTTCAGACCCAATTTCTTAATATGTATATATATATATATATATATATATATATATATATATATATATATATATATATATTTAGTCAGAATATTGAATATTTACAGTGTCGCGACTAAAAAAACAATTTGACTGAATAAATTCTTCAAACTTCTTTAATTAAAATATATAATCTAACTTTATAATATATTCAAGTGTTATCTCAATATTTCATTTTTATATAGAAAGTATGATTAAAGCAGCAACATATGGCATGTGCATTACACAAAAAATCTGTAAGCATCTAGTTGTAATATCAGGGCAAAAACTAAATGCAATCCAAATTATGTGCAGAGTACCATATTGTCGATTTTGCTTGGTATATAAGGGAGAAATGGGGCGTGTTATTGTGCTTGAACACGATACTATATATGATTCCACGGCGTGTTCGAGATCGCGACAAAAGGCAATATTTATTTTTATTGTAGTGCGGCATCGAACATGTCTTGTCGTGTGGAGGAAGTATTGAACCATGCCGTGTGGCGCATTACTCGAGTATGTCGTGTGGGTCGACACATAGAAACGCAATGTCGTGTGAAGGAAGTACACTCACGGTGTCATTTGGAACCTCGCGACATGGTTATAGCCTGAATTGATCACTTGTTGGAGCAGTGTTGTACTCGACCCAATAAAAGTTGTTGGAATTCTTCGAGTTCGATTTTGGTGGGTTGATGATTTTGCGGTTGTAAAATTATTGATTCTTCAAACCTGCCGTTCTTCTTCCGCTTTCACTCGTGTCTCAACTTTAAACAATTGTTCATACGTAAGTTTAAAAACATTTTTATTTTTACTACTTCTGAAACCTTGCCGTCGGAGAAAATAGAGGGGCCTATTTTAACCCCATAGGCCATAGTAATAATGTAGTTTAACCAAAAGCTGTTTTCCTATTTTAATTCAATTGTAATCAATTTGCTCAAAGTTAGAGTAATATTGATCCTTACTTTAGCGATCCGCTTCAATTTCAATAATGTATTTCAAATATTACGACTTTGTGGTTATAATCGAAACGTAATATATCCATTCAAAGTTCGAATATTTTGACTTTTGCTTATATCTAACAAAAAAACATTAATATATCTATTCAAAGTTCGAATACTCTGACTTTTGCTTATATCTAACAGAAAAACACTAATATATCCATTCAAAGTTCGAATCTTTACGACTTTTCTTATATCCTATACGAGAAATATTAATATATTCATTAGTTGAATACTCACGAATTTTTGTTAAAAGAAATTTGACTTTATGAAAAGAACTTTGACAAAATTTTGTAATAAATCGACTCAATCACATAAATATCGAGAGACCATATCGTGTGAAGCGCACACGTTATAGATAAAGCGCACCGTGTGCGATCACACATTTCTGATACTCATGTGTTTTATATGTCATCCGATACTGAAATTGGTCATATAAATAAAAACGACTACACCTACTTAAATAGGATTATAAATTGAAAAAATTAAGCTATAAGAAAATTTAATTTAGTGCATATATTTTTTATTATGTATTTTTTTATTTTATCACCTAATTAATTATGATGTGTAGTTGAGAATAATTTTTTGCTTATCAAATTTTTTTTGTTAAAAGTACAGAAAACTTATGAAAAGAAATTACACAATTTATGTCGATCGACTATATTTCTTATTGATTATGTTTTTTTATCACCTAATTAATTATGATGTGGTTGAAAATAATTGTACATTTATTCAAATTTTTGGTTAAAAGTGAAAGTTATGAAAAAGAAACGTACACAATCTATGTCAA
This sequence comes from Lithospermum erythrorhizon, assembly GCA_019722365.1. Classification (NCBI taxonomy): domain Eukaryota; kingdom Viridiplantae; phylum Streptophyta; class Magnoliopsida; order Boraginales; family Boraginaceae; genus Lithospermum; species Lithospermum erythrorhizon. The sequence continues at coordinate 1,580,822 of JADFUC010000954.1, read as the reverse complement.
TCAACTCGATCACATAATGCTTAATTGGCGGCCGTCGAAACAACAACGTGTGAAAGATGTCCCAGCGGCGTTTTAGTTTGAATGGTGCCGCGTATGGCGCGTTGAACTATGTCTTAACTTCTGATTACAAGTAGAAATCTTATTTACCGTGACCCGAACCACGACCTCTGAACAATTTGTATGTGAAACCACACGAAATAGTCCGTGTTTTACTTATATAAAAGGGTAAAATGTCGATACCGCGTCTTTCACAAATAACGCTTTATTATATGTTGGAAAATTACGTAACTAATTCATAATAAATATGAACAAATGCAACCAAGATCGAATAAATGTATAATAACGAATTACAAAACATATATATAATATAAATTCATACACGTATGAATACAAGAGTACTTACGATACGGCGGATATTAGCGACTTTATTCACTGCGAATACTTTCGAAGAATCACAGCTTCAGTGAAATGCCTACAATTGAGTCAGCGCCCATTGGATTTGCTAGAATCTTACGAGCATTTGGACAATAATTTGAGTCACAACTTGACTCAAAAACCCAAAGGGGAGAGGGAGGGGTGGCGGCCTTGTTAGAGGAGGAAGATGAGAATGAAACAACTTAGGTTTTCATTTCATCTTTTCCCTTATATAGTCCCTTTTGGTTTCGGCCCGTTAACTAACTTATTGCCCCAACTTTATTACTAAGCGGTAATAACTTAACAAGTTATTAATATGCTTCCCTCGTTAAACCGTCAATTGAAATAACAGAGTTAATTGATTCGGTTTGTCGATTTTATTTTACATTATCAATGTAAAACTACCGATTAGGTATCTTGTTGATTTTTAATCAAACTTCAATTTAACAATCTCGATTTAATTCCATACATGGAATATAACTCAATGTCCATTATATGTGTGTGACCTTTTAGGCTCGAGATAATATAATTGACGATTGTGATTATTATATCGATTATGCATGCGATCTAGCAATCTGGCATAACGGCTGATATTATACATTAGTCAGATTTTAGTAATTTACAATTACTATTTATTGAATACTTAGTTTGAGTAATCTCATTTAACTAAAACTAGTAAATGGTGTTACTACAATTGTCATAGCGGGCATAATTATGAGAAATCAAAATACTCGTATCCGACAACTCGGCTTTGCGGGCGATTACTTTCTGATTCGCTTTATCACGGGATCTCAGTCATAGGGTAACGCAGAAGCGTGTCATAAAACATCCACGACTTTTCTTCACTTTCGAGGTGGCTGAATCAGGTACTATGGCGTCCCATAAACCAATAAGTCTTAAACTCATTGAGAGGCTTGAGATCCACCTTATATATCAAGGATGGATAAATCCCTTATAATATATCAGCGCTTTACTACTTATCTTACAACATGTCTGCCTAACGTATGCCGTTATAATCTCTGACTTAAGGCGGGGCGTTTGACATGAATTAAAAACACACAATTCATATAACATAAATAGTTATACGCGGAGTCTAGAGTTATTAAATCAGAAATTTGTATGATAGCCTAAGGACTCATTTTTCACTCGGCGAGGGGAAGCTTGACGGGGTATATGTAAATTAAGACATATAAACATATAGACATAGTGAACAAAACAAATTGATATATAAAGAAGCAGTAATATTCAATTATTTTTCACATAACAAGAGCAGAATACATTAGCTCATTGAATCAATGGCTGCGACATTTGTCTAGGACCAATGTTATTTGCATATTGATATGCTTTACTGAGGCATTGGTTTGGTAAAAGGGTAAGGTTGTACTAGCCTCTGTGCTTGGAACTTCTCAAGAAGCTGTTCCCACCATATTGTCGACGAAAAGCGGCATTGGTGTACCAGTACACACCCAGTATCGTACCATGTACCAGAATGCATCTCTTAATTTCTGAGATTAGCTTGGTATTGCTAGTAGCAATTGGTACATACAACACATCAGGTCGTGTGCACTACATGGTGTACATGATGGACCCTACAGCCGAAGCATAAAGGTAAAGTCCTTAAATGCTGTCCATGTCACCGGCATTCATGGTGGGATTATGACTTGCTGAGTTGAACTCCATGTCTTATGGGGAGATGACTTTTCCTTGGAATCATTCATTTAAACCTTTTGCTACACTTCATTGATATAAATGTTCGATAAAGGATTCAACTTGACGATTGGCTCGATCTCGATGAATTTACATTCGAGGAATGTATTTGAGCTTCAACGAGTCGCCGTTGAAGCATTCGCAGCTTGATACTTTGAGTTGATAACTACTACTTTGTTTCCAATAATTAGTATGTTATCGACATAGAGGACTATGAATGTTATGTAACTCCCACTCACCTTCTTGTATATACAAGACTCTTCTTCATCTTCAATGAATCAAAATCTTTGATTGATTTGCAAAGCAGAAGGTTCAAGCTGCGGGATGCTGTTTGAGACCATGAATGGACTGTAAGCTTGCGAGCCTTTTTAGGTCCTCTTGAGACATGTAAAGCTTGGAGATTGTACCTCGTACGTTTCTCTCTCAGGATTTCCGTTCAGGAAAATGGTCTTTACATCCATTTGCCGCGTTTCATTAGTCATGGAATCTTTGCAATGGCTAACATTATCTAATGGAATTTGAATCATAGTCAGCAGTGAGCAATTTAGATTTGTAGTTATTGGTATGAACTTGTTAAAACTTCTTCGCAGCTGATGCAGCCTTGAAAACATAGAGCGTTTCATGCCCGTCATGTTTCTCATGAATACCCTTTTGCGCTCCCGATAGGGAGAACCCGTCGGAGAAAATCTAACAGGATCGAACACTTGTTTAGTACATCCGAATCCATTATAGATTTGTGGCTATTCGCCGTTTCATGACATCTTTACTCTTGTGCCTCTCGTAAGAAATTAGGCGCAAATCATTTTCAATTAAAAAAAAATACCGTACCATAGGCACAGTTGCTTGTGATCTCTGAAGTTGGTCTCCTAAGGGTTGGGTTTTCAGCGGCTTCACAGCCAGACCGAGGTGGGTGCTCACGCATTGTAGAAAGATTCTAATTAACTTGTGGTATCGATCGATACCTACGCGGGGTGTATTGGCCGATTAAAACGTCATCTTGAGTTTCCTCGAGGTGAACACGCACCGCTCTAGTCATTACAGGCCCGGATATTCCTTCTGAGGAATATTCCCGACCTTACAACGAGTATTTTATTACGAATGCTTTTAGGTAGAAGTAACCAGCGGTTTCCTTGAATATCGATTAAAGTAGCGTTGCTCAGTTATGGGCACTAATTTATATTTTTTGTCAATTTCTCGAACGTAAGCTCCGAGTCCCAATCTCGAGAAAATAATTTGAAAACTTCCAAATCACTATTCATGAGGTATTTCATATGCTGATATAGTTGGACATTTATTAAGTGTGAGTGATGCGGCTTTGTGAGTGTATATTTCGGAAATTTAAGCTGGCGGAGTTAGATAGGCTTTCGTCATGCTCGAACCATGTGACGAGGATTCGATTTCTCCTTTAAGACACGCCGTACCGGCGCTCCATAGCGGAGTGAGTTGTGGCTTGATGCAGCGCTCCTATTAGATGAGTATTTGAACTCTTGACTTAAATATTCTCCTCCTCTATTAGACCGAAGAATCTTTATAGTCTTGTTCAATGTGGTTTTCTACTACATCATGAAATTCCTTAAATTCCTTTAAGGATTCATGTTTTTGTGTTTCATTAGACACACATAACCACATTTACCGTAATCATTATTAAAATGTAGCAAACTGACTATAACCATCTTTTCGCGGATATGTTCATTTAGCCCCTTTGTCACGTTAATTAGTAATATGATCCCAAAACATTTGCCACTTTTATTGTACTAAATGAAAGGCGATTTGAGATCGATACACTTGATGGGCAAGATTCGTACTTATCGTATGATCCATAGTAGAAACCTTCAAGTATTCCATCGAAGTGAAGTTTCTTGATAAATTTACTCGTTTAAATGACCTATTAACGATACCACCATAGGTATATGGGCTTTAAGCCGTTTGGCTTGTGTCATATCAATGTTATGTTCCTCGATTGACGTGTCTAGAGTGTCTAGAGATATCTTGGAGAAATGTATTACCTTATACTACACCTTTCAGATAGAGATCCTAAATGTATTGGGCTCACTTTTGAAATGGAAGGAACACCCTTCATTATTAAAAATACCAAAATGTAGTAACATTCCTGCTATAAGCAGATGTGCAGTAAACATTGTTTAAATTTAGAAACACGGCCCGGAGGCAAAATTCAAGCCCACGATGAATCCTACGGAGCTGCGACCTCTAAATCATCCACTTTCGTCGATCCATCTCTCCTCTTTCAAGTCATTTCCCTTTGCTGTAGTTCACACATTCACGACAAATATGAGAACATGAGTCGTGTGGCTTACCCACGAAGTAGAATTTAGAAGTTGTACAAACTTCAATAACATATATACATGTAGGATGAGTAGTCGTTAGACCATTCTTCTTATCTTCCAAGAATTTCTTCGAATTAGAACTTCAGTGACTCTGGATCCCATGACAAACCTTGTCCTCCTTTTCTGCATTCCACTTGCCTAGCAGTCCACAGTAACCTTAGGTTTCTGAACCTTTAGCACGACCAATTGTACTTAACTGCTTAAATTTCTTTTTGTTTTGAACCACCAAAACAGAAGAAGTAGGAGTTTTAGTCTTTCAGTTGTAAATCGTTCGTGATCATCTTATGCGATTCGTTCGGAGATGACTCAAAGTTATGCATGTTGAAGTTCGTCACAAGGCGAGAGAGAACTTTTAAAGGAGAGATTCGGAATAAGGTCTACAACCGGTTCTTCGAAACACACGAGCCTAAGGCGTTGAGTCGTTCGGCCAAACCCCTATCATATTAATGACATGTAGGCTCGCTGACTCAACGTTCTTTGTCGATAGAGAGCCGCAGATAGTGTCATATCTCTGTTTAACTTCCTTTTGGAATAACTCGTCGAGTTCAAGTACGTATCACGTGCTTTCACCTTCTAAATGCGAGTTTGGAGCGGGTTCCATATTAGCTAGCGTAAGACATTGGACATCTGATATCGAGACTTGTGCTTTTACGCCCGGCTTCCTTTTTCCTATTAGTGGCGTCGTTTAGTGCGGATGGGACCTAGTATTCAACACATACTACATTCTGCTCCTACTTGAGAAAAATCCTCAAGTTTCGAAACCGGTCATCAATGTTAGAGTTGTTGAGCTTGTACTTCTCAAGTCTGTGTGAATTTCTAGGTGGGTTAGGAGGCGGGTCATTCTGATTCTACAAGAATAAGTATGTAAAATGACAACAGCAATCTATCATGTCAAACACTTACAAAATAAATTGTAAAGTAATACGATACTCGAAATCTCACAAAATGTATTAGTATGCGAGGCGCTCTTATATTGGAATTTCAAGCGGCAACCTTGCATACATTTTTTGAAAACGACATAGCGGTAAAGTTAACCAACCAATTATGCTTAAACACGACACTTAACTTTTTGTGTTACTAGCATGCTACGAGGATCTTTACCTAGCAGTGTATCGCGGCAGCGTTAGTGGAAATTAAGGTTAAGCGACCAATTAAACCAACTTATTACTTGGAATATTGATCATCGGCGCGGCGTTAGTGGAAATCACTTCAACATGATCCATTTGTCATACTTGTCCGCGATACTAGTACACACCGTCGCGATTATTGCCCCGATGATGTTCGTGATAAAGTTGGACAATTTAAAGTGAGACGTCGTTTGCTTAAATTTTATGGTAAAGATTCATATTATTTGATTAATTCTTTAACATGTAATATAGCACATACTTTCAGTAATATGCACATCATGAAAAATAAAATAAATAATATAAATTTGGGAGATATATGATATGACTAAAATAATAAATAATAAACCTATTCTGACACTTTGAGTGTAAATCTTGTATTCTTCGGCTTTTGCAAACTTCGAGGTTGACATGATGGCATCATCTTGATGCCTCAGCAGTTTGTACATTTATTTCTTGCGTAAGGCGATGTCGAGGCATGGATAAAATAAAATAAATAAAATGAAATAAAAAGCGATTCGGCGGGTGGTGTACAGCAGATAAGCAGGTTCGCGTACATTGTTCAAAAACAAGCCCAGGTAAATATCAGTATATCTCCCCTTCGAATTTCCATTCTGATATATAATAAATTGAAACACATAAACTATGCATATATTAAATGGTACAGATTAAATGACTCATGAAAGTCATTAAGCAAATTTAATGCTATTAAGTATGAAATAAACATGTCATTAATTCATAATAATCATGTACTAATACGCAATAAACATGCAATCAATTATATAATAAAATACAATAAACACTAATTATGAGGTTGAGATAAATACTCTCTGATGATTCAAATTTCAAATACATGATTGACAATCATATACATACTACATTTCTTATTATACAAATCAAAATGTCCAAAGATGCATATAAATATACAATTTAAATGTGATAGGAAATTAATTCAAACTTGAATCTCATAATTATATTCATGAAATATATATAATTAAAATACATTAATTAACATATATTTTTGTGTCCAATAGTTATTACAATAACTATTTCATTTATACAATAAAATAATTATTACAATAATCATTTCAAATAATTTAACTGAAATATTTATCATGATTATATCCTCAAATAATATTTATAAAAGGATAAATAATGAAAGAGATTATAGAATTAAACTTATTATCATTAAAATTGATAATTACAACTATCATAATAATAAAATGATAATAATACACAAAAACCAAAATTAATAATTTTAAAAACTGGTTTAGGATTTGCTTCAACCAAATCCCCGAGGAAGAAACTGGCGCCGGATAGTCCGTCCCAGAGAGCCGTCGATGGTGGCGGAAATTCCCGTTTAGCCCTGGGACTGGAGGAACTCTGCCCGAGTCGGCGCCTCCATTTCAAAAAATTCTGGTTTCAATTCAATTATAATGTTTGGAAAAATTTGAAGGCCTTAAAAGCATTTAAAAAATTCTGAAATTTTTTTAGGACATGTGATTTTTTCTTGAGCTTTTTCAATTGAAATTTCGTAAAACATTTACCAAAAGGTATTATACAATAAATATTCCTAAAAAATTAAAAATTATTTTGGGATAATTAAATTATCCAAAAAACTACGAATTTTTTTTGGACATGGTTAACTGTCCCTACAGAATGTAGGCGAAAATTGGTGGGAATTGTTTCAGGAAACTCATTTTTAAATACCTCGAATCCAATAAAAGCGTTTAGATTTCAATCCGTCAAAATGTTTTAAAAATCCGCTTTCGATTAAATGAAAGAAGCATAAATCTAAATTCAAATCGCAAATTATGATATGATGAACTTGAACAGCTATATAAACCACATATTTATTCATGAATCAATTTTTCATAATATATATTCATGGTGAGAATATAATATGAAAAAGCGAGCTCTCAAATGTGTTTATATAACAAAATTATATATAAAATGTAATCGAAATTATACGAAGCTTAAACATGCTCGGCCAGTGCATTTGTTGAGAAATTACGCAACTAATTCATAGTAAACAAACAAAATGCAAGCGAGGTCGAATAAATGTATAATAGCGAATTACAAAACATATATATATAAAATAGAAATTTCCTTACACGTATGAATACAAGAGTACTTAAATACGCGGCGGATTAAGCGACTTTATTCCTCCACGAATCCTCAGTACGAATCCTCGGTAGCATAGTGAATGCGCTTGATTGGTAGCAAGGCGGTTGAATCTAGAATTGGATTTACATTAAATCTTATGAGAGTTTGGACAAAATTTGAGTCAAAAATTGACTCAAAACTCAAAGAAGATAGGGGAGGGGTGGCTGACCTTGTTAGAGGAGGAAGATGGGAATGAAAAACTTGGGTTTTTCATTTAGATGCTTTCCACTTACATAAGTCCATAGGTTTTAGGCCAAATAGTTTGACTAGTTTGATAAATAGCTAGCTTTGTTAGCGGTTAACTAAACATTCTTAAGCTTGAGTAAGTAACCCAGCAGTTGCTAATAAGCTTTTCCTCGTTAAACCGTCAATTGGGGAATGGCGAGTTAATTGATTCGGTTTGTCAATTGTATTTTCGTTATCAATGTAAAACTCTCAATTAGGTATCTGGGTGATTTTAATGAAACTTTGATTTACTTCTAGATTTAATTTATTACATAATGGGAATATACTTCAACGTCATTGTATGTGTGTGGCCTTAGGCTTCGAGATAATATTAATTGTATAATAATATAATTGGCCGAATTATGGTATTATATCGATGATGCATGAGGCTTAATCTGGCGTAACCCACGATATTATAAAGTGACTTCCATTTTAGTAATTTACAATTATTATTTATTGAACACTTAGTTTGGTAATCTCGTTCGCCCAAAGCCAATAAATAAATTATTACAATGATGCTCCTTGACAGGCGTAATTATCTGAAATCGAAATATTATGATTTAAGCAATATCACCCAACAAAATATGGTCCTACAAACAGATAGGACGGAAGCATTAATTGGCATTCAAAAATTGAGAAATTTTAAAATCCAAAAGTTCCTCCCAATGGTCAAAGAGATCGTTCTTTGGTTTCATTATCATGGTGATCTTTCTTTTTAAGAAATCGTTTGAGACTTTCATTATCATGGTGATCTTTCTTTTAAGTTCGGACCACTTTTGTTATGCATGCCTTTGTAGATAGTGAAAATTTATTAAATAATAATTAAAATAATTAAGATAACTTAACCAAATTAATTAAAATCAAGTCCTTAAGAAATAACATTAGCTGGGAATTCTCTACTCGAGCCTAAATTTAATAATGAAATCATAAATGCGAACAAGGGTTTCGGGAAAATAACCCGAATTAAAGTTTCATTTTAGTTTAAAGATTCGAGGCTAAAATTTCCAATTTTATTAGTTAAAATGCATATAGGGGCTAAAGTGACTTCAAAAGTTTCGGGGATCAAAATGAGGCTATGGAGAGTTATGGTTCGAAATAAATGCTCCCAAGGTCAGAAATTGATATGAAATCGTTTGACTGGAAATCAAAACCTTAGCGATCAAAATAGGAGCCTATTTTTGATTTAACTGGAAGGAAATTAATTCGCAAATATCCGACGGTTTAGTTGCCTCAAATTCGGCGAGTAAGATCATGATCACTGCAATCAGCCGGCCGATCGAACCAAGTATTCCAAAACCCGTAAGCCTATAAATACCCCCGCGCCCTATATTTCGAAATTGACATGAACATTCGTTTAAAGCCACACAAGCTGCAGGAAAATCACGGAGGACACCTCTGAAATTCTCTAAGTTAAATCATTTTACGACCACCGTGAAACACTGACTTGAGGTGGGTGAAAAACATCTCCGGTGGCTAAAATGGCGCTGAAATTAAAAAAGAATGCTTGCCTGAGCCCGGTGGTGCTTCAAGTCGGAAAAACATCTCCGATGTATGTTTGGAATGAGGTAGGAGAAAGAAAAGATTGTAGGTGCGAGTTGGTGGAGAGTTCTATAGGGAGGGGTCAAAAAGTGATCTGACAACATTTGAGATGACGGGATCAGAGAAGCAGAAGAAATGTTGTCATTGTAGAGTAGACTTGTCATTTGAGGTTGGTATTGGGTATTTTGAGAATATCTCCATGGAAGGGTGTGATGAGGTTAGGAGAAAGGGAGAGTTGAGTCCCGATCGTTGGACCGTTTGAGATCGACAAAGTGGGGCTTGATAGGCTTTACCGATTGGCCTTGCCTAGAGAATTGGAGAGAATTCATGATGTGTTCCATGTGTCTTGTTTGAGGAAATACGTTCAGGATTCATGTCTTAGAGTTTTGACCGGATGACAGAGGGTTGATTTGACTATGAGGAGGGACCGGTGAGGATCTTGGATCGGAAAGAGAAGGTGTTGAGAACAAGGTAGTGGTGGTAAAAGTTTTGTGGAGGAATCTCATGCAGTGGAGGAAGCCACGTGGGAGAAACCGTTACCCTTGTTGTTCGTTTGAGGGGTGCAAGTGAGCTTAGTTGTTTTCATTCGCCCACTTTTATGCTACGAGTTAGAGGAATTTCGAGGCGGGGAAATTTTTTGTTAGGTGGATAGAATGTAATAACGATTTAGCATACGTTAATAAAATAAACAAAAATGTGAAATTATTAAGTTATTTCCGTAAAATTTGAACCCACTAAATATTTTGTGTTCTTAAATGTTTATGTGTTCGAGGAAGTTAGTTGTCGATTAAGTTAAAGCGAAGTATCGACGAATTAAAGGCCAATTTTCACTTAGGATTTGGGCTTTGGGCCTTGATTACAAACCTTTTAAGTGGCCCACTATACCAAGCTAAAAGCAAGCCCGTTCTATTTATGCTCCATGACCCTTGAGGCGCATAACAGGGCAGCATAGCACCTTGAAATTTTTAGTTCTTTCTGATTTTTCTACCGATTCACGAGCTTTGGGCTTAAACTTTTGGGAGGATTTCTCCTCGTCGTTCAGATCGTTTTGAGGTAAAAAGGTGTGATAATATTTTTGAGTATTTTGTGAAATCTCCCAACTTTGACTTTTGTTGACTTTTTGATATTTTGAATTTTATTATTCCATTTGATTCTTGGGTTGTATATTAGTTGTTTTAGGATTGAATTATGATGTTTAGTGTTTGATTTTGGGCGTTTTAGGGCAGTTTGACTTTTTAGGAATTTGGTTTGACTTTGAATTTTTGGATGGAATATTGTTTGGAATTGTGTCTGAGCTTTAAATTGTAATATATAGAAATTGAAATGATTGATAATTGGGTAGAAACATTGGTTTTTAGTGAATTAAAGAGTGGGATAGATGGCGGGTTGATTTTTCGCCAAAATGTGGTATTAAGGTAAATTGGGGTATTAATGTAAATACGTTAATTGGATTAATATTGAGTTGTTTGAGATACGAATATGAACGATAGGTGTTGGGAATAAATAGGTCGAATTGATCGTCTTGAATTTTGGTATGGAATCGGATTTAGAGATTTGGGATTGAGTTTATAGTTAGAATTGGTTGAGAAGAAGGGGTAAAATGGACTTCGAGGGTTGCCGTGAGAATGTTAGGAATTTGAATAAGATATAGGGTAGTTATTGAATTAAGTCCGGGAAAGCGAGGTTGACATTTGGGAGTACAACTGTCGAGAAAGCATGCTTGGGGAGACTTTAAATGGCTATGGAGTGTAATTTAAAATGGGTTAAAAGAATGGTACTTAAAATTTGGATAAGCAGGTTAAATGATTTCGAGTAGTAGAAGTATTATTTTGTAATGTGTGCAGTGAGACTTGGGGCGTCTGGGACTAAGCGTGAGGTTTGATTGACGGCGTAAGTGGTCTTAGCCGGTGGGGATTATCATTTCGTTTGTTAATTTACTTGATGTTTGGATGTTACGTGTATGGTAGAATTAGGGTCTTGAATAAATATACGTATTGTGTACCCGTTGTGTGTATAGTGTGAATCGCTGTAACCTCGGGATTTGTGTGTGAGTTCTTGTGTGATTGGAGTTAGAGGATATTGTGTTGAACTTATGTGTGTGTTTCGGTGAAATTTTGAGTATGTAGATACACAGGTATCCATGTTGGTGAGTAAAATTGTGTCTTTGGAAGTATCTGGTAGTATCTACATTAGAAGTGCGAGGTTTTATGCAGTTTGGACTTGTGTGTGTGATATGGATACATTGAGGCATTGTATGTTGTTGTGTGTGCGATATTATATCGTGTGTTTGTGATGTGAGATGTTGTTGGGAAGCCCATTGAGGTGAACTTTTGCCGGAGAAAAGGCGAGTAGTTACATATATATATTGATGGGTGAGCTTTTTGCCGGGGAAAAGCCGAGTTGTTATCTAATAGAGGTTGTTGGAGATGGAGGATGGTTTGTTATGTACTATGTGTTGTGATTAAAATTTGTTGTGTTCAATTACTTGTGAGTGTATTGTTAATGTGCTGGATGAGTTATTGTTATTTTAAAGTAGAAGTTGTGCGTGTACTTAAGTTGAATGTCATGAGGTGTGCCGTTGTTTCTGATGAGTATTACTGTTGGTATGTTCGAGATAAATGACGATTTCTTTTTGTTATCTTATTGATATGCAATTGCCATTTATTGATAGAGACTAGGTGTATATATATATATATATATAAGGTAGAGTATGAGTATGTATTAAATCTTTGTATGTTCGTTCGGGCGCGGGTAAGTTGCCATCCGGGTGATCCGTTTCCATGGTAGCTCGAGCTTACCCGTTCCTCCCCACCCAGTTAGCCCAGTGTCCTCCGGAAGCTGACGAGTTGCGAGTGCCGGTGATTCCATTTAGGTGGCTGACGGGTGCTTCAGGTCTCCCCGGCCGATCCTTGTTTTCTATTTAGTTTGATGTAAAAAAGCAGTTGTTTTTATTTTGGTTTGAAATTGTTTGGAACTATAAGATACATTTTTGTATTTTTGGTTACCGTGATGTTATTCATGTTTGGGTTGACTAAGAGCCACGATGAAGTTAAAACTTAAATAAGCGTTTTTTCGGTTTCGAGCTATTTTATTTACGTATTGTCGGGTTTTATGGGTTTTAAAAGCAGAATGTTTCATTGTAACCATCGATTCAGTGACTTCAGGATATACGAGTTGATGGCGATTCTAACCGGTCACGACTCGAGGGTCGTTACGAGAGATATATGGGGGATTGGTGTAAAGTAGTCGATCCCATCAAAATTAGTGCCCAGGATGGAATCGAACATTAAGTTGGACAAAAATTTCTCCCAGAGTTCAGGGCAATGAATGACAACGGCGAATTTAAAGTCTGCGAAAAATACACAATAATTTCTGAGTTGCCGCCGATGTATGAAAGGTAAATCGTATTGTTCTTTGTAGAATCATATTTATAATCGGAAAGATTATTCTATTTTCTGTAATTGTCTATCCAGTTGAGTAGTTTTTTATCCATGAGAAAATACCGGCAACAAAATGCAAAACAGATAAAGCTAAGTTCTTGAGAATAATGAGAATCCTAATATTCTTTTTATGATGATTATTGACTACATTTTATGATTGTGATAATAAATGCCATTATAAACAGCTTTCTATATACTTTCAATGACTTTTCTTTATATATAGGCCAAAAGGATCTTACCCTAGCCCAGGTATTCTTAACTTGGGCTCGTGTTGTTTTAACTTTCATTGTCCAACTTGTCTTAATTAAGTTATCAAACTTATTTGATAAGTTGCTAAAACTTTAACGTTAAATTATCTGAAATTTGATGCATTGATTAGTAAAATATGACTAACTTTACCGACATTGCAAATTTAAACACTCCAACACGCATAAATTTTAAAGATGGAACAGGAAGTTTATGAAAAAAGAAGAAAAAAGACTAGACGAGAAATATAATACACCGTTTAGTGACGACCTAACAAAGAATGGAGCTTTAAGCTGACTTTAGATCATACTTCAATTATTTTTTCAATACTTTGGTTAGAAGTTTGCACTAGTTAGCTCAAGCATCTTGTGAAACAAAAGGAATCATAAAGAAGTTGAAAAAAAAAAATTGGTTTCGAATATGTCATGGCGCTTTCCCATTATTACGAAAGCAAGAATGAGAACAATAAGATTGACGAATGACATTTCACTACGTGTTGTAGCTAACAACATGACACGACTGTATGTAGTGCTGCGGACGACAATGGTTATTGAGGAGTGACTAGCTATTCATCAATTAAATTGAGTGCAAATCCCATATAATTGTTTATTGATAATGAATTATTTTTTCTTGAGTGCAAATACCAGAGCTTTTTCGGATTATGGATTTGAAATTAATGATCATGCGAATACGATAAAATAATTATCGACTCTTGATATTAATTTAATCAAAATAGGTGCGAAATATAATATCCTAAATCATTGAGTTGGATTGATCTTGTCCGTTGATTAAAAGCACAACTTCTGAATCGATGAGGAATTGGCACAATTGTATCTGTCGAAAAAATATTTGGAAATTACATAAATTAACCATTTGAAATACAGTATTTGATTCATGACTTAACCTCCAATAAACCTTGAGAACCCTAGGGGTGCCCGTATATGATGGGATTAAGGCGAGAATTTATTTTCTTAACTTTTACTCATTTTCCTTAACTTAGAACTAATTTAGGTGAACTCTATTTTCACTTTGTTACATTATTATTGAAGGTATAAAAATTAGGTTTAATTAATAATAAACTTTTATTTTTATCCGAGGAATTAATTTAATAGGCTAAAATAACCAGGACCCTCAATATTTTACACATGTTCGATTTTAATTGGGTCTCGATCAGAATTCTTATCATGGCATGTCATCTGAGAAATTAACTTGTTATCACTTGTAATCGTGTGATTGATTTTGATTAATTAAATTAATTAATCCTAAATAAGGGTGGATGTTATTTATTTAAATTAATAAATTTTTATTGTCTACGATTTAATAAAAATATCAAGATTAAGTATCGAGGCTTAAATATCATATTTAAGTTGTCCTGAACTGTCACCTCATGATATCCCCGATTAACCAAAATATAGTTTGTATTAAACAACATGCTAAAAGCTCAAATGTAGGCATGGTACATAAGCTCATATAAATAACAATTGCATTCATCATGAGTAATATTGTATGGTTTAATATAATTAACATCTACGTACTTGATATTAAAATTTGAATGAATAATATTTTAATTAATACTTCCTCTGTTTTTATTTATTTGATTCTTTGAAAGTATTTTATTAGGATAATTATTGATTGTATAATTTTTAAGGAAAAAGAAAAGTTATCAACCAATAAAAATATTAGGAAATAAAAAACTTCAATGCAAAAGATAAATAAAACAATCATAATGAGAAGAAATTTTTGATAGATGATCGTTTAAATACAAGCGGCAAGGAGTATTAAATAATGTTAGAGCCAATAATAGGGACAAGCTTATCTTTAAGTAATATGCATTTCTAGACTTAATTTAATATCTTCAGGAGCGTAGGTCGGTGGTAAAATTTGGTAGAATGTTGTGGCGTCTTTGGCGTTATACGATGTGTGGAGTTCATTTCCTCACTGGGCAACGCCGTATGAGATGGTTTATGAAGACTATCATTATCTTGGTGGTTGAGCGCGTCAGCTTTGTTTACTTCTGCATTATGAATTTAAGGATATGAATAGCGTATTGTCATTTGGTTGAGGATTTGACCTTTTAGACTTGGGAGGTAATATTTACACTAGAAATTTAAGCGTAGACAATGTGATAGAGTAATGTACAATTGAGGAAGTAGCTCGAAGTCAGGTCACACGTAGGCCACCGATATTAGAGTTTAGATTTTAAGTTTAATGTTTAGGCTACTACTGCCTCACTATAAAATAAGATATAATATTTATATTTTATATTTAAACAATTCAATTTAATAAAAATTCTCTCTATATTTTATCCACCGATGTACACAAAGATTTGGTTATGTACAGTAATCATTTCCTAACAAATTAATTTGTTCAATTTTTTTTGTAAGCATTAGGGATTCTCTTTTGCTTGATAATGAATGTAAGTCTATGTTCTCTAGCTAAAGGCAATTTATATTTGTGATTATGAAATTTGCATTTAACTATATCGGCTGCCATGATATTTTATCAATTACGTTTAGGAGTAGAACAAGATGTATCTGAGAGAAGATTTTGTATTTATATGTGCTCGAAATATTGTAAAATTTATTTGGGAAAATCTTCCTTGGTATAAAGAAAAGGATTTATCAAGCAGTTGGGGAAGTTAAAACTATCGGTCTGTCATTCTCCTGCGTATCTTTGACGTCTCGATATGGTTTGATTTGATGGATTAGTGAAAGCGAGCTTGGGTCTTGAGTTGGATATGTGTGCAGACGGGGCTTTGGGGCGAAGGATTTGGTCTTTGAAGTTGGATATAATTACGAACCATGGTGCTTGGCTTGACACTTAATCTCGTGTGGTTGTGTGGACTTGATCTTTGTCTTGGACTTTGATCCTTGAGATATAAGGCTAGATGGTGGCACTTGGACCCTCGCTTTCCAGGCGGATAGGTAGGTTGGTAGGTGAGGCTGCTTGGCATATGCGATATATTGATATGTGGAATTTGGGCGGCTTGAGCCTTCTTGATTGGATTTGGTGGATGACTTGACCGCTTAACTTTGTTATGTGTTTGTGGTGGGGACTTTGGTGTGCTTGGATATGTGTCCTTAGCGGAATGCTTTAGCGACTTGTCTCGTATGTTGGACTTAGGCTGGGGCTTTGTTGAACACATGGGCTTGGCGGGATTCTTTTCAAATAGCGGGCGCCGGCATGCGAGGCTTAAAATAAATTTGATCATAGATCGACTTGATTTGTTGTATGGAGTCTTAACGGCGTGTCTCCTCTGACTTGATTTACAATGTGTTGAGTGGAAGCGGCTCAATTCTAAGTGACTTTGGGATGATCCGGCTGGCCTCTGGTATGTTTCGGGCGCCTATCTTGGTGGTGAGGAATTAGACTTTCAATGATTTGATCCCTCTTATTGATTTGGTTTGGTGAGATTAAGAACTTGTGTGTTTCTTGTTGGGGATGGATAGCTCACTTCTTGGCCGGTGGAGTTGTCCACCTTGATGTTGGAGATTTGGGATTGTCCATGCTTCTTTGGTGTGTATTTTGGCGCCCTATTTGATGCTTGGTGTCCCGGAATCTTCAGTGCAGAATGATTCAAGTGTTCTTGTTGATATTTTTCTTCAGCTTTTTTGTAGCTTTTGCATCTTTTCTCAACAATCTAAAAGGTATAAATAAAACAATGGAAGTGATGGAATTGGATAAAAATGATTAATCTTATATAAGATTAGCAATTCTAATACATTCATTGTTTATATTCCTTTCAAATTTGGGAGAAGTAAAATTTATTATTAATTTATCAAGTGTTAATTTAAAGAAATTATTAATGTGGGACTAAAAAATTATTATCTTAAAGTTTGTTAATTGCTCCCCATTATTAATTTTTAAAAATTCATGTTAGAATTCTAACTTTTGTTATGTTATCTTCGTTGCTACATACTTGGCACACCTAAATTAGTCTCTTCAGCTTTTCCTTTATAAATACGATTGCATTTAAAATTGGCCATATTCCTTCAATTCCTTTTTATATATATTATACTATTTCTTCAAATTTATTGTAATTAGTGTTTGAATTTTTTAAATTAAACTTTGATCGTGGTAGAATTATTGTTTATTTTCAAAAATATAAAATGATGATCTTTTTAAATACTATTATAATATTATTAATTTTAAATTTTTTTTAATAATATAATTATAGAGTAATTAAAGATTTAAGATTTACCTTGATATGTGAAAAAAGTCAATTAAAATGAATTGAATGTAGTATTACATCGTTAACATCATGGAAAAGTGTGAAACCGTTACACTAAGCGCCGAGATCCTGTCACAGGATTCCGGGGAGGAGGTGAATCGCGGGATGTGCCTCGGCCAGTCGGAGGCCGAGAGCTTCCTTTAAACCATTTCTCAATACGAGATGCGCGTTTCAGTATTTCCCGAGCGCATGAAGGTGGTCTTGGCATTTGGCAGCTCTTCTTCCTTCCAGTTGAACTATGCCGAGAAGATCGTTAACATCATGGAATCACTATTGAGTGTGTAATTTTCATCCCATCATATATTAATTGCGTCTAATTTTATTGACACTTGGTCTTACTCATATGCTTTTTTTTATATATATTAAAAAATGCTAAAATTGTCCTCTAATTACTTTAGGTTTGCTGTTCAGGAACTTGATACCATACATTTCTTTTAATGCAGCAATTATCCTCAATGGATTCTATAATGCGGAATCGCACTTCCCAAAATGAGAACAAATTTGAGAGTAGTGTTTGGATCTCATGTAATGGAGCATACATGTCATTATCCCCAATCTTTCACTCATCCTGGTGTCGAATTTTTTATTTTATTTTTATCTACTCTTGTGAAGCTTTTATTGGTAGATATTTTGTTACATTGTATAATATGATGGCTTATATCAATAAAAATACATTTCAAACTCTTTTTCATTGATATATTTTTTTATAAAAATGATATACAATACAAATAAATATATATTTAATAGCAAAAATTTGAAATTCTGACTATAAAAAAAAAAGTGGATAATCTTTGGCTGGGATGAAGAAATATATAACTTTGTCATAAAAATTTCCCTACATCCTTAGAAGATTATCACATTTTGAATTTTTAATAGTTGACTTTTATTTCAATTTTGAACTTAAAATAATTTTTTAATGTGTCATATATTTGTTTGGGAAAAATATATCAATATATAATATTTTCAACATACTTTACTATTAACTTGATAATTTTGATTCAAATCAAAATTTTGGATATCAATCAAGATTGTAAAATTTATTAATTTTTACCATGAAAAGTCAAATCGTGACAATGCAGGGATGGAGAATGTCACGTAACATCGTAATAAATTTACTAATAAGATGGAAATTTCATTTTTTTAAAATTTAGAAAATTGTATATTAGAGCGTGATATTGTCATTTAACTAGGGTTAATGGCGGTGATCGCTATGTTTCTGAATGTTCGTCGATGTCTTTTCAAGCGTCTTTTGTCGTCAAATATCTTTAAAAATGTGTCAATCAAAGTTACGTAATAGCGCGTTAAATCTATGACGTGAGGAAACGCATAATTTTTTATTAATGATATAGATAATTAAGCCCCCGCTGATAAATCTTCCTTGGCCACCCATTACTTTTATCCAAATAAAGCTAAATTGATATTGAATTGTGAAGCCAAATAAACTTTGGCTACGTCTGATTTCTCCTCCTCGAAAGTGACCACCTTTTCTATAATTTTTGAAATCTATTGATTTTTTAAAAAAAAAAATTAGTGATGATAAGAGTATTACAACAATACAACTTATAAGAATATTACAAATATTACAAATTTGAGAATCTTTTCTCTGCTTATTACTTGGTTGAATGACAATCTTGGCAATATAGAATTAGAGAAGCTATTATCACGAGGCGGACCTTTAGATTTTGACTATTCTTTTTTATATTATAGATATTCGAGGCTTTAAACAACAAGTTTGTAGCAAAAAGATGGTTGAACCCGGCAATCTTGTAATATAGAATTAGAGGAGAGAACTATTATCGCAGGCGAACCACTGGAATTTTGACTATTTTTTTATATTAAAGATATTACGGACTTTTAAACAACAAGTTTGTAGCAAAAGATGGTTGGAGTACAGCTTCTATTTTGTAGTGGTGTGTGTTCAAGCCTTCTTAGAAGCAAAATTATGTCTTTTTCAACCTTTTTATCATTTGAGGGTCATTGATTTTCAAATTCCCCCCCACTGACTTTAAATATTTAAATTGCCCTTCTCCCCCACTCAATTTCTATCCTGGTTCCACCGCTTGATTATTAGTAAGAAAAATATGTGAGGCTGAGCAAAGGCTGCGGTGCCAGGTGTAGGGCCAATCTTGCATTTAATTTATGAAATGCGTGTAAAATCGATTGAATTTTTAATTGTTGATTACTTTAATTATTGTTTACTATTGTTTATCCACATATTTTTTGTCCCAGAACAAATGGGTATGTCTTAGAATGATAGTGTAATGTAAATTATATTAAATAAACTCATAAAATATAATAGGCCAATGAAACAAAGTATTTATAGGTCTGATATGAAATCTACGGTAATAATGTTAACTTAATACTCCAAGTTATTACTAAAACTAATAGTAGCCAATAATAATTAATACTAATAATATCTTCGAATCCATCTGATATCATACGCCGAGTTGGAGGCGTGAGCATTAGGAATGTCCAACTTGAAAATAAAAATTGATATAAAAAATCCTCTGAATCTTGCAAAACTTCTTACCGTCTTGTCGGTAGCGTATAGGCCTCTGCTTCTTTCATCCCGTTGATAGAATTGTTTATTATATAGTGTTTGAGGCCCTAATTGCGTATTAGCTGATGTTATTTTACCTTAATCCGATATAAATTGCACTTATTTTCGTTTTATTTGGAGTTTAAGAGCAATTATCGGTTAAAGTGAAGGAATGGGAACTTTGATTGAAGACATGAAATAGATCCATTAAAGAGTTACAGAGTCGTGATCGAGAATAAAGGGATTCGGCAGGAATTAATATTAGGTTATGGCAGCGCATAAAGAGGAGAAGTTAGAGTAAAAAAGGGGATCTCTTAATTTCTAGAAAGAAGTCATCGGCTTTTGTTGGAGCTTTTAGTAGCGCCATTGGAAGGCAGCGAGGAAAAGCGATTGAAGTTAATTACATATTGTGCACGAGGCAAAGTTAAGAGTTGATTACTTTTACTTAGTTCGAATAATTACAATTCAAGATATTATTATTATTAAGGATGAATAATAAAATTAATTTCATGTATTGTTATGTCTTTTTCTTATGAACTAATTTTATTATTAGTCGAGGACCATGATGTAGTTGGATCGGATGATTTGATTTTCTTGGAGTTAATTTAATTCTAGTTTCATAATTACACGATTATTGTGCATAATTAGTATTTAATATCTTGATAACCCGATATTAAGTCGGATTAAGTATAAGTGATTAATTGTTAGAAATAGGGTTGTAAAGCTACGAATTAATGTCAGAACACATGTTTCAATTGCCATAGAGATATAGGTAATATAGAGTAATACTTGATTTAATAAGCATATGTGATTAAGAAGATCTTCCTATTTTAAGCTATCCTTAGAGATATAGTTAGTTTTTAGGAGACTTAGCCCAGTGGTGTTAAGCGAGAAGTAATATCAATTGTATAGAAACTTTTTGTTATTAACTAATAGTAACTACTAGGTAAAATTGAATCGGCGATCAGTGAAATCATGTGTCACGACTATATTTCAAATATTAAGTAAGGTTCACTTTTGTGCATTCGGTTGAGTATTAGTGGGGTGACTAATTGCTTGAGTCGATTTAGTTAAGAAATAATCTAGATAAAGATTTACTATTTAATTATTAGTTAATTAAGGGATTAAGAAAAGACCTAGTCTTTAGTATATTGGAATTTGTGAGGCGATACTCGTTCTTATTCATTATATTACTTGACCTGACCAGTTCGACCGAGACACATAAATCGGTGTTGTCAATTGTATCACCCTCCACCGAACTCGCGAAAATTTGATAAAATTGCCATGTGTTTGCAACAATAAGAAAATATATGTGTGCGTATACATCGCCGAACCATCCTTGAGAAATTTGAAATAAGTTGGTAGGCAGAAAACCCAAAACACCAAAATATTGGCGGAAGAACGTAGCGGAAGGGAGCCAAACACCAAAATATTGGTAGGAGAATATAATAAAAGGACAAAATATGTATCAAATGGAAACGTCGTTCTTTTGAACCCAGAATAATTGTTAGATGCATTTAAGCTGGCATAACATACATCATAAACAAATTATACTCCAACTCTGAAGTAGAATAAACAAATCTTCTCGACATGAAAAAGTCGATCACAAGAGCCCAACATTCTAATTGAACACAACATAGCCAAAAAATCAAAAGTACTTTTGTAGATGAATATCGTTGTCAAGACTTTTCATCCAACCGCAGATAAAGATGTCGTTGGTAAGACTTTTTATCAACTACTTCACTTGAAATGAAAAAACAGAGAAACAACAACAAAATAGTAGTACACCTACAACCCACTCTTTTTTCTTTGCGAGGATCGTTTACACACATTTTTCAATTTTTTTATAAAACATAAATGCTTAACTTCTAAGTCAACTTTGGGACTAGACTTGCTCGCCAAATAAATAAATAAATAATTAATTTAGGCTTTTTATTAAGCTTAATTACAAACGAGAAACCTATGTTCTTTCGAGATCCACGAAAGTCATTGATAAGAAGAATAAATAATAAAAATCATCTACTATTTATGCTTTCAATATACAAAAGCAAGCATTAGTAATATCACACATTTTGTTGCGGAACCGGTGTTCGAATATTGCGATGGAAAGCGAGGGAGTGTATAGTGAGAGAAACCAATTTGGTCTCCGATGGATTAAAGGGGTAAGGGATGAGAAAGGAGTTGATTTAAATTAACTGACGTTAAAGTAAGAGAGACAAGATCGACTCTCATAAATACTTGAGAATTACAATACCTAGATACAAAATGATAAACCCCTTTATTAAATTTATTAATAATTTTTTAAAAATGTAAAAGTAATTAATCATATGATTTAAAAATCGGTTTAAATTCGATAGTATTAAAATTTAGAGACTAATTTGAGAAGAGAGAAAAGAGTTGTTTGTTTTGTAGTATTTATTAATTTTTTTAATAGCATATACGGAGTATATCTTTCATTAAATCTGAAAATAGATGATTGTTTAGATGAAAAATCTTTATTAAGGGATTGTGAAAGATACGTTTGGATTGTGAAAGCTAGTATATTGAAATTGTAAAAGAATGCGTTGAAATTATAAACAATTTCTTATTGTAAAAATAAATTTTCTATGATTACTCTATTTTAAAAGCAGGAGAGAAAGTATGTATTTTTTAATAAAACAAGGTGGGGCCTACTTTGTCCCCAGGTATCCTTCCATGAATTACCATGGGAATAATTGGATGAAGAAAGGAGCAAAGCTATGACCAATAATAAAAACGAAATGGAAGAAATAAAAATTATGGATGTACGGGAAAAAACCCAACTTGAAGTTAAAGAAAATAAAGAGGTGTTCAACGGGGAAAAACCAGCAACTAAAGAGAATAGGATGTACGGCGGTAAGCTTGGATGAAAAAATAACAAATAATTTGACGGCGAGGTGGCTGTATCATTGAGCCATTTGTCAGCAGAAATATTTTTTTTTTTAAATTTTGCTACTCTTGATATCATCTTCAAAAATAATAACGTATTAATAATTATATTGAATAAAGCTAATGAAATATATGAAATGAGAGTGCTTAAATATACGATATGAAATACTTATATGCACAATATAAAATACTTATGGTAATAATATTAACTTAATACTCAAATTATTATTACTAAAATTAATATGGTAATAATAATAATTATTATTAATAATATCTTTTGGAATTTTCAGGATGTGCATTCTCAAATAATATAAAATAGGTTAGACAAATTAGTGTTCATTACTTCATTCTACTGGTAAATTGGTAAGTGTTTGACATTTCTCTTTATGGGGATGGTAGGCTGCTAAAATAAGAAGGTTAGGGGATGGTGGCTGGAGTTGAAGGTATGGTGAAAGTGCCCTGAATCAATTTGGGGGTTTTGTTATTTGTGAAAATGCCTACTTTAAATGCATGTGCATGACTTGGATGTGGTAACTTAAACGAAACAAAAAGATTTACTGACAGAGTCAGTAGGGCGTTTTTAAAGATAGATGATCGATGAATATTTTTAAGATAGGTGATCGGCCAAATCTGAAAAATGCTTATAAAGATAAGTGATACCCTAAGGTGTCGTTTTAACTATCGTACATCGGATATGAATACATAAATTGGCAAAAGATGATCCGACTATTAACTGAACGTATACTATTTGAGGGCCAACGTGTTTGTGCACCAAGGAAAAAGCATAAAGCAGCGGCAGCTGACGGATGGATCCATTAGTATTACGGGAGTATTTTCTTGGTGCTATGATGAGACATATATATATACATTTAATTTGTTTTTTAAGGATAAGATGATATTTTTAGAAACGATTCATCTTCTAAAAGCAAGGCTATAAAGATTCGTGGTTCTCGTTTAATGTCCCACTCAAGATTCCATTCATACGACTTTCGTTCGTTATATATATATATATCTTGTTTCATTTGGTAATTTTCAAATTTTATTTGTTTTCTTACAAACAAGTACTCCGTAATGGGTAGGTTTGAATAATTGCGAACACATTTCAACAATAAGTACATGGTTATTTAATTTTTTACTACAAAAGACATATCGTATAAAGTTCAAGTAAATTAATTGGTGAAGGCTAATTAGAATAATTGAAGCAGAAGTTAATTAGTATCGGAAAGTTCGAAAGTTGCGGTTAGTCACGAAAGTGGCTTTAAAGGAATTTGCGTTTTGAAATTAATTGTTATGATTGTGTTGTTAAAACTAACGCCAAAATAGTATTGTAATTTCGGCGTTAACTTTAATCGAAAGGATTAAGTATTCCATTCTCTCTTTGATGCCGTAAATTAACTTTCATTATTTTCTGAATTCTTTGTTTCGGCCAAAAATAATCTCCACCATAATTTTGGGTGGAATAGGAGTCTGATCGTTCGTTTGTTTGTTAGTTTTTTAACGGTCTGATGCATATGAGGATAAAAAGCATGGCCTTAAAAGCCATTATCGAGGGATTAAATTATAAGCTTTTTGAGCTTTCACAGGATCGATTTATAATTTAGATCCAGCTATCTAGAATGAAATTTGTCAATTAACTCATTCAATTAATTATCTTTCCAATAAATAATAAAGTTTTTCAACATTTTTCTCTGGGAATTGGATATTGGTGCCCTCCCTAATGAGGTTTTACGAGTTCTTCGACATGTCAATGTGTTACATAATATTGTGATATTTGGAAATGCACACTCTCACGAGTCATTACGATCAACTGAAGAATCATTTTTTACTAATTAATTATCAATTTGATTTTAGATACTATTGCTTTGATGGTGGAAATGCATGTACTCTCACGAGTCACCACGATCAACTTAAGAGCCATTTTTTACTAATTGGTTGTCAATTTGGTTGGAATCTTTGGGGCCCAAGTTACGTTTTGATTAAGATAATTGATTGGGTAGCTTACGCACCCCGTATATATAATTACTTTCGGAGGCTAAATCTCAGCGTTGAAGACCAAAAACAACATAATCCCACGTTTTGGGATTGAATCGACAATTAATTCCCCATTTTACAATTATCTCTTTTAGAATGATTAGTATATGTGTATATATATATATGAGTTATTTTTTAGACGAATTATTGCATGAAATATAACACCTTTGACAATTTAATGAAGGAAATGACGTATTCACATACATTTTTTTCAATATATGATGGAAATGACGGCGTATTCTACGTACATTTTCTATTACTAGACATATATAATATAATATCATATGAAAACTTTTATATGTAATAATTGATATTATCTATATTATTTAATTTTAATAAAATTAACAACCCTAGCAGAAGGTATGACCTAATAGTTTTATAAAAATATACAAGATGAAATATGTATAAAATATAATTAAATTATTATAGTAAAAGTAAATCTAATAATAATTTAAAATCGCATGAAATTTTGAAAAACAGAAATAAAATCGGTATACGTCAAGTCAGTTATTATTCTTAATTATTATTTCATATTAAGCTAAGAATTATAGTTTCGATAGTTTTTGTACTTTTAATATGTGGTACAACCTCCGTTCATAAACATTGTCAAGTTTGAATTTTTATTAGTTGATCTTTATAAATTTGGATTCGATATTCTTTTTTGATGTATAATTGATTGTTGTTATGATTTTTAGAAAAAATTTAAAAAGTATGTTGATAAATACGTCGTATGACTTTCCAAATACAAATTCTTATTTTGAATAAAAAATACTAAGACAATTATAATCATCTAAGACATTTGCATATATTCCTTGTCTAATATAATATTACCTACTAAGACAATTATGATCATCTAAGTAAACTAATGACTCTTTATATTTTGAGAAATGCAACTAAATAATCAATATAATTTTCAACCATTTAAATACAAAATTTATGAATACTCCATACTAAATTTCACAAAGATTGTTAAATTTTTTTTTTCAATAATCAAAATTATTTAGGTCTCGACGACAAAATTCAAAATTATGAATATTATATCTTTACTTTCAATCTACAAAAATTCAAAATTAGATTTCTTTTCAATAGTCAAAATGATTAAGATTTAACCACTAATATATAAATACTACATACAAAATCTATCTCTAGGCGTTTAATTTTTTCAATAGTCAATTTTTTTTAAAAGCTCGACCGACAAAATTTAAAAATTGTAGAAAACATCGTAGTACCTACATCTCACAAAGGTTAATTGATTTTTATTTTTGGATAGTTAAAATTATTTAAAAAGTCAACAACTAAAATTTGAAATTTATGAATACTAAATTTATGTCAAATGCAAAGATTGTTCAATTTTCTTGATTAATAGTGAGAATTATTTAAAATCACGAAGACTACATACACTTCTCGAAATGCAAATGTTCATGGATTTTCTTTTTCAATAGTTAAAATTATTTAAAAACTCGACCACCAAAATTCAAAATTTATAAATACTACTCATACGTCCAGCGAATTTATCAGCTTTTGGCGTTTACATTTTTCATGGTTGAACTTTTGATCATGAATATTTTTTGTGTTTTATAATACTTGATGAAAATATATCAATCAAAATTTTTTTATTTTTTTATTGATATATTTTTAAAACCTGAAACAAAATATCTACGGTCCAAGCTAATATGAAAAGTGAATTAAAGTGAAGCAATCTTTGTGGAATGAAAAATCATCTTGACATCGTTCTACAAAATATCGTTCAATTTTCTTTTCAATGATCGCGATAATTTAAAAATTATGACAAAATTGACAACTTATGATTACTATATATATATATATATTACGCCGTGCCTAAGAGATTTTTCAATAGTGAAAATTAACAAATTTTATGATGTTAATAATTGATATTCAACTTTGGTTTGAATCAAAATTATCATATTAACAGTAAAATAAGTTGAAAATATTATATGTTGATAAACATATTTCACATAATAATATAATAAAATTTTATAAAGTATTTGGCTTGTCATAATTATTACGTCATTGATATATATGGTTGTGTTCGGCATTATAAAAGTTATATAGATAATAGATATTAATTTTAATTTATCCAAAAATCAAGACTTGAGGCAATTAAGAATTTTATAATTTTCTACTTATTACATAAATGATATCTCACGTTAATGCCTGACTTGAGACAATTAAAAAAATTAAAATATTTTGATGTAAAATTATGTCTTTTCTCATTCCGTTAGTAATATTTAATGGTTAGTTAATTGCAAGGGGGTATGGTAGTTGATTTATAAGTTTATAAGGGGTATTAACACCCTTTAAGTTTCTAAGGGTATGATGCTCATAAAAAGAACATAGGAGGGTGGGGTGCAAATTACCACTTGTTTTGAATACCTTTATCCATTAGAGAAAAATGTCTAGATTAATTTAATGAACAAATTAAATCTCGATTTATATACATGCTTTACATTGATTTGAATAATAATAAATTATAATAATTTTAGTAAATTACACCTTAAACATATTAATACTTTAAGTATTTTTTCATCGTATATTATATAATACTCCGTATTAACTTATACTAATTATTTTTCAATACTATTTTTAGTTACTATATGTGAAATATTTAGCTACAAATTTCAATAAGAATAAATTCTACATGTTTCAAACAAAAAAATTGAAAATTAACTTCCTTTGATGATTGAAGCTCAACCCGACAAAACTTAAAAGTATGAAAATATCATTCTACCTCCATCTACAAAGGTTAATTGATTTTCTTTTTGAATAGTTAAAATTATTTAAATGTCAATCACCAAAATTTAAAATTTATAAATACTAAATTTCGCATCTATTTAAAAGATAGATTCAATTTTTCTCGTTCAATAGTCGAGAGTATTTAAAACTCAACCGACAAAACTAAAAATTATGAGAAACTGCAAACAACCTCCGTCTAAATATTCACTTGAATTTTATTTTTTAATAGTTAAAATTATTTAAAACTCAACCACAAAAATTTAAAATTTATAAATACTAAATATGACGTATTTCTCTAAAAGATTGTTGATTTTCTTGATAGTCGCAATTATTTAAAAACTCCGCCAACAAAATTGATAGTTTATGATTACTACATATTATAAAGTAGGGTTAAGCATTATATGTTGATATACATATTTCACATAATATAACAAAATTTTATAAAGTATTTGAGTTCAAAATTAAAACATCGACTTGTCATAATTATTCGTCATTCTGTACATAATTTGAATACTTTTTATCCATCAAATTGTCTAGATTAATTCTTTAATGATCAAATTAACAAACTTTGTCATCCTAATTTATATAGATAACATTGATTTTGAATAAAAAAAATCAATAGAACAAATTCTACATTTTCAAACAAAAATTTGAAAGTTCTTCAACTTTTGATGATTGAATTTTTAATTATAAACTCAATTATTTTTTATACATGTATAATTTTGAAGAAAAAATATGCAAAAACTATTATTTTTTAACCCCAAAATTATTCTTAACATAATATTTTGATTATTCAAGTAAAAATAATGTGTTAATTTTATATCAAACTTAATAATTTTATTAAGTATAGTCCTATAATTTCATACATATCCAACTTGTAATAGGATTTGTATTTGTAGAGTCCTAGAGAAAATATTTCTATTTTAAATTGTAGAATCACATATTATAGGATTTGTATTTGTAATGTTTCAGTTTAATTACATTTCATCAAATACAATTATATTAACCCGTTAATGGTATTTTTAGTCCGTCTGAAAGAAATGAAGCTTTTAAAGACAAGCTCGTAATTTTATATATATATAGATAGATATATAGATATAGATAGATTGTATCTTGGTTAATTCCTAACTTGATTACATTTGTTAACACGATATTTTCGATGGCATGACCAAACATCTTGCTTTAAATTCGAGCTTAAGCACATTATCTAATTCCCTTAGTTTTAACTTCAAGCACATACATTATCCATTCCTTAATTAAGCTTGCTTGTTCTTCTCAAGTGTAACCTATTCTAAGGACTGTAGAAAAAATTATCTCAGTTATTAGAATTGGTTATATATCTTGTGATGCTTGCATTATGCAAATTATTTTATTATTTTATAATAAAATTATAATAAATTTTTTTAAAAAACCTAAAATAAGATGAAAAAAGTTCATTGGAAAATAAAGATGAGAATTTGTGAAACGACTTTTTATTCTCTTGGTGATAATTAGGGCATTACGTAGTAGATAATATTTATAGTAGTAGTTTATGGAGAATTTATCTTGTTAGACGGTTACACCATGAAGAAGTTATTATGAAAATTAAAATAAAAAAATTATCAGAAGGGTAAAATAGGAAATACATTAATTTGGGCAACGTTGTAACGTGATCACCCATAATATTATATATAGTATAGATTTGAATTTGAATTATGAAGAGAACCCTCGGCCCTGCTCCTTGAAAGTAAACCGACTTTCTGTAGCGCTTCAATTAAAATGGTATGTCAATCACCTTGACTTGGCGAAAATGTAATAATATTTTATCTCGAATATTTAACAGACTTGATAAATCAATTATTACCTCCGTTCCTAAAAGATAGTTCACTTTTGACTATTTGATAGTTATAATTTTTAAACTATGATCGTAGATACTATCGTTTGTATTGTACATTTCTTTTGTATCATGAACTTAATATTTCCCCCTAATCAAAATTGTAAACCCCCATTGTATTTACTCCCTACTCTGTACTAAATCTTCCTTTCTCTTCAGAACATGAATTCGAACTACATGATTTAGGAGATAAACTAATCCTAACAAATGGTTAGTACTAACTACCTTCTGCATTATGATCAATCTTTCACTCTTCTGTAAAATAGCACATAAGCAGCTGAACTTTTGATTATGTCCTTATCGATCTTTGAGACATCGCTGTCATTGAAGTTGTACCACTGCTTGCCATCGTGCTGCATGATCGAAACATAAACACGGTGAAGAGAAGATTAGAAGGATGCATCTGCAACATTATTAGCTAAATTGCTTGACAACTATTCGATATTTCAAGTTTTCATGTATCTTTTTGGACCTCATTCAAACTAACTATAGTGAAAGTAGACTAGCTGATCAAATCAACACATAAGAGATGTATTACTTACTTGGACAAATGCTGTATAGTGCCCACCTCCCATGCTTCCGAAGTGGTTGCTAATTGCATAAAGCTTATAATGATGAGAAGACTCACTATCTTTATGCGCGATATATGAAGATAGATCAAGATCATTAACAGGAAAATCAACAAATGTCTCCAATTTGTGGTTAAACAACCTGCTATATGAGAACCTTTTTAAATGAATAACTAGAATCTCAGGCAGCCTCCAGAGGTCCAATTTTTTACTCGCTTGGCAGTGTTTCTTACAGATTGGACAGTACCTAAAGCATAAAAAGTCCGAACAGGCCCAGATTAATACCAGAATGTAGCTTAAAGAAAATAAGAAAATGTCTTGAAACGTTATAGTTATGTGATAGACAGAAAATGCTAGCTTAAAACCACTTAAAGTAAACCCGAATTTTAATATACTCACCACATATCATCTGGCCCCAGAGGCTCTTTTGTGAGAAATGCTTCAAGGCATTTATATAAGGATGTGTGCTCCTCTCTTCTTGGTCTATAACTGTCAGATTTGCAGACCTCTGGCAACAATCTAAACGGTCTCATGTTGTACGATTCACTCATCTTATCTGACCAACGAACGAGTACTTTCAAGGGTCCAGATATAGTGGTACATTTCACAGGTTCATTCATCATGATTTCAGCACTTCTAGCTGTACTTTTTCCATCTTTGCAGAAAAATTGAAACCCAGTTCCAGAATGTGCCTTGACCTCGTCAAAGTCAGCTTTGCCAGTGCAACAAGTATGTGTTGAGGTACTAGCTTCTTCACCCACCATCAAAATCTCAGTCGTAGTCCTTTCTCTGTAGTCAAATTCATTTACAGAATCTTTATCTGTCTTGCAAATCTTAAACCAATCTTCATATTGTACCTTGACTACTTCAGCATCAGCTTTGTCTATGCAACCACTCAGTCTCAAAGTATTGGCTTCTTCAGCCACTTCCGAAATCTCAGTTGTAGCACTTCCTCCGTTGTAAATTTCATTTACAGAACCTTCAATTGGCACCAGGTATGGTTCTAGTAATTTACAATATAGATCACGAATGTCAGATCCATTGACAATTTTATGATGAGCAACAAGGGGAACTCCAAAACGTTTCCAGGTTGACATGAATTTCCCCCATATTGTTTTCCTGGGATGTGGAGTCGAGTTAGATGATTAGATTGAAAAATCAAAAAATCAAAATCATACAATCTAATAGTCTTTCCAAAATTCAATCATTATCGAGAAACCAAATATAGTGGTTCCTTTTACTTTATCAAGGTATCTTGTAATGGAAAAAAAAAGGTTATCTTGTAATGGAGAGGACAAATAACGAACAGATAACTACGGTAAATGACTATCAACTCACCTCTCTATTTCCTCAGACATAAACACCACCAAAGACTCTTTTTTATAATAGCTAGGCAACCTATAAGCAACCAACTGATCGTCATCTCTGATCACTGTCAAGAATTCTGAAGGGTCATCCAGATACCGTATAATGCGATTGTTGTAGATCTGTATGTCCATACAACATATGTGGTGTCAAATTACACTACCAGTTGGAACGGTAAAAAGGAGGCAACCCTGTCAAACACTTAAAAATAATGATACCCTAATCAAAATATAATCGCATACCTCAGCTAGAAGAATAGACTCATCCTGCCTCAAGGAACACGCAATGCTTATAGCTTCAGTAAGATGTTCAAGCCTTCCATTCGAAGGAACAATTACGGTAAATGCCAATGGTGGACTAACATCGTCACTCTTCATGACAGTCAAAGTCATTGTCCTCACTGATGTTGATGGCAGTGGTAGTGACAAGTACATGAAAGGATCAAAAGTTACTTTGGCTTTTCTGCAGTCAGGGCACACTAACGTGGACTTGTATTGACCCTGAAAAAGTACCAAAATTTCTCTTTTTAACTCAAGCTACAAGAAAGAAAAGTAGTGAGAAAAGGTGTATATCTTACTTGACATAGGTCCACTATGATAGAATCATTTCGAGCTAAATGATTTTGCCAATATTCATCGGCTACTTCTTCATCTGGGAGATCGTCATCATCCTTAACTTCAACATAAGGTTTGCACTTCACACGATTTAGATCTTCATGTAGTCCATCCAGCAGAAATGCCAACAGTTCCTGAAATAAGGCAAACGTCGAGTAGGTTTATTCATTGATCTACAGCCAAATAGCATGGTTCCAGATTCCACTTCTAGTTAGTGACATAATAGAACATATAATGTTTGATGGAAACTGGGAGTAAAACTAACTTGAGAATCATGCTGGTTATAGCCACTGAACTGAGGAGCAAAATGGGAAATCTTCGATTTGAATGTTCTTGGAGCAACTGGATATCCTTCAGATTCCCATAATCTTTTCAACAGATCTCCAAATTCTAATGCAATCTCACCCTGCAGAAAATCAAAGAGTAATAACATAAGGAACCAAGATCAGCAAATAAAAGAAAAGTGGAGGTTGAACGCAAATGCAAATCAAAGAACAAGGAAGTGAAAAAACAAGCTCCACTGCTACTAGAAGAAAACACGTGCATTTGTGCCCAATGGATTATCATGATTTAGCTCTTTCTCATAATCTCCAAGAAAGTAATCCACAATCTTTGGTGTGTGCACTAAACACTGAAGAGCACTATTCATGAAGCAAGTGTTTCCTAGGTTTCTCAGTCCAGTCAACCCTGGTGTACCAGCACCACCCGATCTTTGAGCAGGAGAGCCATTCATCATTACAGAATCCCTATAAGGAAGCTGAAATGGAGACGCATAGTTTCTCACCCAAATGTTTTCATTTGGCTCTGACAACTCATATACATGCAATTGCAAGGGCATCTACAGATCATCAGAAAAAAAAAGGATAATGAGAAGTAATTAGGTTGAATATATCAATGAATTAAGATATCATTAAAATGTAAGATATCCACCCAAGTTCAACTGCTATCGGTAAATTTTCTTTCTTCCAATACCTAAAACTATGTCTTAGTTAAGCCATTTTTACTCTCTAGATGCATTTATAAAAATTTAGACCGAAACTGAAATTTCAGATAAATTCGCATATAAGTTACCACTCACATAATGCTCTGATCGCCTAGAGTAATCATTCAAGATCTTGTTCCTGTCATTCAGAAACAGCATCATCGTCGATGAAAAATCCCAAATCTGAAACTGCAAGGAAGAACTAGACCATGTTATTCAATAGCTCACACAATTTCATTAGAATGCTGAAAACAATCAAAAGGCTTACCTGTTCTGGCTCAACACTGAAAATTTTGATAGCTCTTCTTAAGTCCTTGGAATCATTGTCCTGGAAGCAAACAAGAAGCTCAAAAATTAAGGAGTCTATCTTTGTCCATTAATAGCCTAAAGAAATAGGAAAAATCAAGAAAGATATACATACATGTGATTCATAGTATTGTGAGAGAGTATGAGGCTCAAACTTAGCATACACATCCATTACAAAAAGGAAAAAAATTCGATATAGAAAACCACATTTCAAAATTCTATGAATATTCCAAGCATGTGAAATAAATAGGTCTGAAAATTAAAATATGAGGTTCCTCGAATAACTATAGCTAATATATTGGACATATTATATTATTTATTTCTTTTGAACAAGCCATTCTACCTAAAGTGCATTCCCATCCTGAGGCATTTATAATTTTAAGATGAGGATTGAACAAGGGAAAGAAGAAACTATGAAAATGGATTTCTTACCTTTTTACTTATCTTTACTCCCATTGAGTTGTCAATTTGCAAATCCGAAAGCTGTAACTGAAGCCGATAAACTTCCATCACATTTATTACCCTAGAGGAAATCCATCTTCTGCCCTCTTCTGCGCTTCTTGTATCAATGTGCCTGAAGATGAGAAGGAACAATTAGGACCAAGAGATAAGAGTTCAGGAGGGGGAATAGTACTGTAAATTCTTTATTCACACAGTCAAAATGTAAAAGATCAAAGACCTCATTACTGTGGTCATATCCTACCAGTATGGCTAACTGAATTTATACTAGAATCCATCTAGAAGAAGTTCAACAATGCACCAAACTTCAGAAAATTAGTAATTGTTAAAATGATTCTGCATATATATGGAATTGTCGGAATTGTCATGAAAGAAGCAGCTATATTAGAGAGACAAAATTTAGAAAACAATCTTCCTTGTAAGTTACCACAGAAGTAACATCATAACTTGATGATTGAATCCAAGAAGTATATAAAAGTACACAATAGGATTGAGTATTAAGAGTTCAAAATAAGATAAGAAGAAGAAAGAGATCAAACAATAGATAGATTGAATCTATCTTAAGAGTTCAAAATGGATTTCTAAATTAAAACATGAAGGCTTTTTCTGGTCCCCTAATAAGATGTGGAAAAAAGTTAAACGCCCTCAAAGTAATATGTTACCTGGAAGAGTATAAATTTGCATACAGATAGAAAACGTAACAACCTGGTAAAAGAGGGTGGGTCTGTTCAAAACTTACCATTCAAGTGCTCGCAGCCAAGAGTCGAATGGGATCAAAGCATAATCCCGGAATGAAACTCCATCTTTGCCATTTTCACCATCCCGCAATAGTCCATCTTCCCTTCTCAAGTTAAAGGAAATATCAGGATTGAAAAGGCCAGTGATTATCTTAAACAGACCACCCCAAGATGGCACAGGTGATGCTGTGTAGAGTATCGGCTTTTCCTGGTTAGATGACCAAGGACCACTTGCCTCCTTCCACCACCTGATAAGAGAAAACCATATAAGCATCACAACAACATTTGCTCTCAAAGCACAAAACTGAGGGCTTTGATCAGCCCTATCTCTCAACCATCCTACTTAACAACATATGCACATACGACCACCTTTTTATAATCTGGTTCACTCGCATACACGAACCTTCAAACATCCAAAGTTCAAAAACCAACCAAGCATTACCCACTAAGGGCACTAATTGAGGTCGATTATATGACTATAACGTCTTAATTCAGCTCTGGTAAGCGTAGAAACTTCCACTCAAAACATCAAAAAATTTAAATTTACCCAAGATAGATTGGCATAAAATCATTGCTCAACCTTATATTACTTTAAACAAAAATGTTAGGGGTCCATACTAAAACTAATTGGTTATAAATAGATAAAACTTAGAACTTATTAATACATCCGGAAAGTATTAATCGACCAATGTGATTTGGGTTCTCAATAACCACATTCTGTTCCTTCACCCATCCTAGCAGGGACCCAAAATTCAAAGATTCATCCTATCAGGGATGTGATGTCATCTTCCAGGACACTAATCTTTTTAAATTAAATAATCTTTAAAATTCAAATTCTCTTACTATTTTACATATTTTCCAATTTACCACACAATTAAGACTTAAGGATCAAAAATAAATTAACAACTTAGTTACCAAATTATACTTAATCATTATAGTATATAAGTGCATTAGTCACCAATTACATACACAAAACAATCCAAGAAAAGCTGAATTTCAACTATAGCAAAGCAGCACTAGAAGAAGCATTAATACTGGGGTATATTATACACATGCATGCACACATATACATACACATACATATGCGTGTTAAAAATATTATATTATGATATATTTTTTAATAAATATTTATACAATATATATACAAATATTTATGTTCGACTTTTTAAAAATTAAACGATCAAAATTAAAAAATGGACATCTTTTTGACACGAATACCTGTAAGGGACGAGGAAAACACCACTATGGTCATCAACGACGTTGTTATCTAGCTGATTATGATTATTATTATTATAATTATATAGTTGAGAATTATTTGTTGAATCGTTCCAGTGATCATAAGGGACAAACATATTTAACTTTATTTATTTTTTCCTTATGATAATGAGTTTATTATATCTCTCTGTATTATTGTTTGTATGTGGAGAGAGAAACAACGTTAGCTTTTTCCCGGGAGAGACTTCTTTGTAATAAAAGTATCCTAATTTGAAAAGGAAAGAAGTTTGTCCCAAAACGACATCCTAATCCGTCAAGTAAAAGAGTTTTAAAGAGGCAGATTTGTTTATGAGAAAATATTGTATTCAATTTAATGAAATAAATTACATATTTATATACAACTGTGGTGTACAAAGAAATATTTAAGAATGAAAAAAATAAAACATTAATAGCTATACAATCAACCATAACAACTATAATATCAATTTAATGATTAACTACTAGAGAAAAAAGATAATATTAAATCTTCCCGCCGAGGCTGGAGTGGTAGATGTTGATGAGTTGTTTCTTTCTAATAAAATGTTGAATTGTTTCAAAGAGCCCTTTTTGTGAGAATATGCTAACTTCTATTTGATAGGTACATGTCTGATTTTGATGATGTTATCTTCAATTTTTCCTTTGATAAAGTGTTTGTCCACCTCTACGTGTTTGGTTCGGTCCTTTTGAATTTGGATTGTGTCTTTGTCTTGATTGATTGCTCCTTGATAGGAATTAGTTAGGTCGTAAAATTATATCTTGAGTTACATTATGGTCTCTTGATCCAAATAATATACATATTTCCTTTGAGCCATGGCTACATGTTACTTTTCTTTCGCCAGGCTACATTCATTTAGCCGCCGTATGACTAAATTCCCCCATACAATGGTGCAGTAACCCAATGTTGATTTCTATTAGTCGATTGATCCACCTTGATCTGCGTTTGTGTATACTCGATATAGTTTTATCTTCGGATTTCTTAAACATTAGTTCTTTGTCTGGTGCTCCTTTCAAATATCTTAATATCACGTAAGCGGCGTAAATTAGCTCGCAGCGTAGGTTGTGCATATCTTAACTACGGTGATGATCATTACGGTCTTGTGTTTGAGAGGCTTTCCGCCTAGCTTTGTTTAGTGCAACGTTACATCATTGGTTCTCATTTTTGAACATCTGATATATGTTTAGGTGCCCTTTGAGTCTTTGCTTGCTTTGCGATTGACGTACTATCTCTTTGAGTAGATCTAAAGTATATTTCCTCTGTGGCGATATTCTTACATTAGCTCAATTTTCATTACCTAAAGAAGTATTTTATCGTAATAGAATCTTTGGCGCCAGTGCTAGCGAGGCAATCTTTTTGTATTTTTTTATTTCGTGTATCGCTTGTATGACCAATATCATCAAAACTTAAACAGTTGCTTGTTATTTTACCGTTACTGCATGTTTGATGAACATTCATGATCCATGAAATTGTCGATTTAAGGGTGGTGAATTAGGGTTGGGGGAAAAACAATTAAATAGTGATAAGTGAGATGTGATGTGTTTTGTGGCCCCTGAATCGATAATCCATAGGGTTAAACCAGAAATGATGTTACCGATTTGGGCGACGATTCTTCCATTTGAAATTGAGGGGTTGAGTGGAGCACAGGTTATAGGCGAATTTCCCCAAACCCCGCGAATCTTTGAAATCCTCCGCTTAGAACATGCGCGCCCGGTGGTCGCCGGTGGGTCCTGGGTGCCTTGTCTCTTTGAATTAAATTATAACGCCCGGCCGGTAGATTTGATGGGTAGTATATGACCCATGGCTGAGGTCTTCCAAGTAGCGTTTTCATAATTGCTGTTAGAAAGCTTCCCACGATTAGATTCGCCCAAATCTGAATTACCCGGGTCAAACCTGACTTACTTATTGGGTTAGCATAGGATGAGGCAGAAAAGAGATAAAACTCTTGGTGGTGGCAGAGGTAGTACCCGATCAAATCTTATCAAAACATATCGTAGCCCTTTATTTTTGCGATTCGGATACTCCTACTTGTCTCGTCCTGGGTGAGCGCTTGGCATCCAGGGGACCTGCAGTAGGTGAGATTAGAGGTGGCTCACTGGAGCCTCAAGGAGTGTCCAGCAGCTGCGCCGTCCCGCGGTTCGGACGAACTTTGCTCACGAGTGAACCCCGCACTTGCCAAAACTTGGGAGGATCTCTTCGAGAAACCGTCCGACAACTTGCTGCGGAATTCGACCCACACATTTGGCTCGACCACACGGCATTCCGCTCTCTGCGAGTGCACCGACCTCGCCAGCAGCGCTTTCGAGAGACTCGCCTCCGGACCCTCACGGTCAGCATGTCGGCGGTATCACTACCCGGCTAAACTCCTGCAGGCTACCAGACATTTCTGGCTGCCGCCTGAAGACTGCAGGTGGCATCTCAGCGGTCTACGCTTGACAAAAGAAAAAGACTGATTTAAAAGACACGGCTGCGCGACTTCGAAAAACAAGTAGACAACGACCCACTATGAGATACCCAATGTCCCGAAACCTAAAATTTCACGAGAGAGCGGCGGGTTATCGGTAGGGATGTGGGGTGGAATGGAATTTCTGGTTCCGGCGAAGGTGGAGTTAGTATTGCTTTTATTTTTGTGTGATGTTGTTGATTTTGTGTTGTTATATATGTTTTTGGTTGTTTGGGTTGTCAAATTTAAATTCGAAATTTTATTAGGTGAGTAGATTGTAATAACCCGTTCTGAAAAAAAAAAAATTTGACCACCGATTCGGTGGGACAGGGGATATTATAAATAATTTCGATGATAATATTATTTAAATTTTTTTAGCGAATTTCATTTATAATTTATTAGTTTTTCTATGGAAAATTTTATCTTTGGAATGGAATTTGTTGAGGTTTCATCACGATAGCGGAGAAGTGCTTAGAAACCGAGCGGGACTTCAGTTTTTAAATATCTACTTCATTACTTATCTTCGGCGTCGTGTAATCAACTTAAATCTTAACTACTTTTTTTTTTTCCTCACAGAAATTAAGTAGAAATTCACCCTCCCCCTTGGAAAAAATTTGCTTCTTCCATTTCTACTGCTTGGATTGTCATTGACTTCCGAGATGCGTTTGGCCAGAATAAATTCTCCCCGTCGTTCTCTTGAGTTAAGGTATGAAAGTTCAAATGTAGAGATATTTCTTAGGTTTGACATAGTTGACTTAGTTGACTTTTCCATAATTCAAATTTATGATGAATCTTAGTTGTTTTATGGGTTCTGTAGGCATTATATAAGTGATTAATTAAATTTAGAGATCGTTTGAGATGTTATGGTGGAGTTGACTTTTAGGTTTCAGTTGACTTTTGGGTTGATATTTTTCTAGGCTTTAAATGTGTAGGAGGTTATGTTGGGACCTTATTATAGTTATTGTGATATTAAATTGGTGATTTGATAGATTCAAGCCGGTTAGGTTGAAAAAGTGTTAATTCCAAGTTGAGTTAAAATTGATATTTCGAGATTATAGGTTGTTAATTATGGACCTGTGATTAACTAGAATGACTTATAATTGATTTGTAATGATTAAGTAATAAGATGGAATTATAGCGGAGAGGGGGTCGATTGGGTTGTGTCGATGGGATTATCATTCGATAGTTTATCGATAAGTATTAGGCTTGTTTAGAGATAGTTCCACAGGAGTTGGTTATGTATCTTCCGACATGGTATAGTAGTAGGTCTTGATTATCTTTTTGGGTGTTTGTTTAGGGCGTTGATCGTGGAGAAGGGCGATTCTGTGATTGTGTTCGCGGAGGTTTGTGGTAGCGAGAGGTGAGTACTTATCTCACTTGGTGTTACTTTTACGTATTCATTTAAATTGTGTGATACGTGTGAGGCGTGATATGTTATATGAGAATAAGCATCACGTGTGATTGTTGTATGATTATATGTGATTATTTTGTGAGGCAATGATATGATTATGTGATGGTATTTACGTAGGCGTTGAAGATTGGCAGGGTAAATGTAAGCTTGAACTCCCAACTTATATTTAGATTTATGTGGCCTTGTCGGCGCTTATGATTTAAGTAATTAACCCATTATTTATTGTATTCATGTGGCCTTGTCGGCACTTATTATTATTTACAATGGCACTTGTCGGTGATTGTGTGTTTGACTTACGATTGTGAGATGTTTTAGGCGTGCTTGGATATTGTTTGGGAGTAAGAGTAGGCTGGTTATTGAGAGGTGATGGTTAGAGTTATCTATGACTTGAGGTGACTTAATTATCGAGTTTGACTTTATGTGGGATGATTGGGGATTAGGTATTTCTCGCTTCGCTGCGGGATATGCGACGATATGTGACTTATATTTAGTGTATAAGTGCGGTGTGCCTTATACTTAGTGTATAAATAGAGCGGTGTGCCTTATACTTAATGTATAAGAGATGCGGTGTCTTTATCTTAGTGTATAATTAACGATTAATGCGCTTTATCTTTAGTGTATAAGGCGGTGTCTTGTGTACTTAGTGTATGAGTGCGATGTGTCTTGTACTTTGTGTATAAGTGCGGTGTGCCTTATACTTAGTGTATGAGTGCGATGTGCCTTATACTTTGTGTATAAGATGCGGTGTGCACTTATCTTTGTGTATAAGTGCGGTTTTGGCCTTATCTTTGCGGTATAATGCTTGGGGTGATTATTGATTAGTCCATTCTAGGGTAGGCGGATTTAATTATATGCGCGTTAGAGGTTGGTACTCTTGGTGGGGATATGAGAGATAGGAGTTTGATGACTATAGTTTTTAGTCGTTGTTAGCGGAGTCTATTGATTTCTTTCTAGAATTGTGGTAGCATTTGAAACCTTATTATATCTTCGTGTATTATAATACGAGATTTCACATTGGAATTATGTTGTGTAACCTTTTAGGTAGTCCACGGATATATGTATTGTATTCATATTTGACTAATATGTGTGGAATTGACTGGATTCCGTATGGTGAAATTCACCCATGTGTTAAGTTTCGCTAAGCAGCACACCCAACAATTTAAAAGCTAGGCATTTCATTTGTGCAGTTGGCCGGTTGGGCAGTACATTTGAGAGTTTTTGTTCAGTGGCTAGGTGAGCGTCGAATTTGTGAGAGGATCCCTTGTGATCGGGTGATGTGTTGTCCATTGTTTCGATTGTTGGATTTCCTTTTGAAACTTTAGCCTTGTCGGCGGTTT
This sequence comes from Lithospermum erythrorhizon, assembly GCA_019722365.1. Taxonomy (NCBI): domain Eukaryota; kingdom Viridiplantae; phylum Streptophyta; class Magnoliopsida; order Boraginales; family Boraginaceae; genus Lithospermum; species Lithospermum erythrorhizon. The sequence continues at coordinate 1,539,809 of JADFUC010000954.1, read as the reverse complement.
CATTTGTATTAAGTCACAGGTACTTACTTTCTTTTGTAGCACTTGCGGGATTACTTTATTTTGGGATATGTTATGTATATAATTATGGGTTAGTCGTTCGATATCAGGTGATGGATTACTGGGTGACAGGATAATTGTTCTTGTTTAATCTTTTTTAGTTGACTAATAGTCTCTATTACATGTGAAGTATTTTCGTAATGCAGTACATAGTTTGCAATAGTCCCAATTGCCTTTCTTTGTTGTGAAATACATATAATTATCGCTAATATTGTTTTCCATTGAATTGACCCGATATTACCGTTACAATGGAGTTTTAACTTGCCATAATTTGTATTTTGGGTGGTTATGGGAGGTTAGCGGTGTCACACAATAAGATAACCAATTTTCCTCTTCCACGTACCACCACCATTTTTTCACAGTTGTGCCCACTTGAGTAATTGTGACCCTCTGAGTATGGCTTGTAATTTTAATGGAGGAAGCATCACGTATATCGAGATCATTTGAATTGGTTTTTAGTTTCAAAGGAGTTCTTTTCATTTATGCAAGTGTTTTCCAGGGAACCAATAGTGGTTGAGCTTGAATTTGTCTCAGTAGACATGAGGATGGCTACAGGAGGAGGCGAGAGAAATATAACCTGAAGCTCGATGGCATAAATGGGCATTTACAAAAAGAAATGTTAAGAATGGAAAGAATAAAACATTAATAGTTATCTGATTCAATCATACTTGAGGTATAATATCAATTTGTGATTCTTTACCATAGAGAAAGCGGTAATATTGATAAGATTCTACATAAAACATACTTAAATTTGAGAGAAGAAAAAGGTTTTGTTTAAAAGTTACTTGAATCTTGTTGTAATGAAAGTATCCTAATTTGAAAAGGAAAGAATTTTGTTCCAAAACAACATCCTAATCCGTGAAGTAAAAGAGTTATTTCAATAAAACATCTTAATTCGAGAAGAAGAAGGTTTTATTTAACAGTTCGATTCGAATTTTGACTCGTTTACATGCCGAATGGGTGTATATATTATACATTGTGTGCTGCTCGTTTGAGGTTGTGTTGGAAAAGAAAAAGGAAAATAGGAAAGAACTAAAGCATATACTCCGTAGGTCTTTACATATTTGGAAGTGCGGAGTTTTTCTGCCTCCTTTCATATCATGCATTAAATACTTAGATAATAATTAATCATGATGTATTTAATACATAATGTATAATATTCTAAAGCAGGAGTCATACAAGAAAACTCAGAAAGTAGAAGTAAAATCCATTCCGCTACATGTGGTTTAAATATATTTTGATATTTTAAATTAGCCCAAAAGTCTTATGTGGGTATAATTCTATTTTTTCCTCTAGTTACATTATACTCGTTCTTCAGTTATTTTTAATATTTAAAATAGGTATAATCGTCGATTAATTTTTAATTTTACCGGACAAAATTTGGTTAGTCCTCAATCCAACCAATATGATAATACAATACTCAAATGTATTGAACTGTTATCATAATATTATCGGGTCAGATGAATTTAAGACTAACAAATAGTTTTTTATAGTTAATATTATAATAATTTTTAACCCCTTCCCTTCTACAATGAGATTCGAATCCTCAACCACTAGACCATTCAATTATCTTCAATAATAGTTAATAATATAATAACAATGATAATGACAATAATAATACTACTCCGTCCCTTCCCATTTTAATTGATAGGTTCTATTTCAACAAATAATCAAATTCATGTTATCAAAAAAAAAAAAGTCAAACTCCGTTTTAAAGCAATAATTGATTAATTTAATTTATGTCTTTATTAAAACAAAAATACAATAAAAACTACATAACACATATTTATGTCTAAACTATCCCACATTAAAAATAATTTTAAAAAAAATAATTCATAATTAACTTTGAGTAATTTTAATTATTAAACTCAACTAAACTAAAATAGAGTGTAATACCAATATCCGTAAGGGTGGTCAAGTTGGTGGAGTAGGTGATGCTTGCCCAGGCCTTGAGGATTCATGAGGGATTGTATTTCTCACTGCAAAACTGATTTAACCTGATCGGCATTAGCGAGGGCACAACTTGTGTGGTTTACAGGGCGGAGTGGATACCGTGATTTGTATAATTTATTATGTTTGCTTGGGCATGTAAAAGAATTTGAAAGTTTGTTTCGTGTTCGGTAGCTCGAGCCTCATTTAGGTTTGGTCGAGGATCCCAATCAGCGATTAGGCTGGGCAATCCTAAATTTATAATTTCTTTTATTTTCATACTTGTCATTAAATTAGAATGTTACAGTCGAGCTTGATTGAACCTGGTAGGCAGGCAAAAGCCAGCATAGATTTTTTGGAATTAGATTCGAGCGCCTGTTGACGAGCCTCTACTTTTATTCGGTAAAATTCGAACATGTCCAGGTTCAATCCGTTTTACTGACGGCTAGCCGATGCATACTCGACCAGGTCCATTACAAAAGAGTAATAATGCCAATGATAATATTAATATATTAATAATGAGTCATGATTACATGGTTTTAGTGTTCATCCCATCCAAAAAAAACATTATCAAAATCTACATTTCATATCTCACAGTTTTATCTTCATCAAATCACCACCTCCAAACCCAGAAAAAGGTAAAGAATCGGTCAAAATTATATAATTTTATATATATGAATGTATAATATATATATATATATGAATTTTATCCTAATTGATTTCCCCCAATTTTGATTCCTTAGAACCCTATTTAATAATATAAAGTTGATTCTAATTTTGAATAAACCCCACTTTAATATAGTATTCTATGCTGAAAAGTCAATTTCTTAATCTAGATTTAATCAATTTTGATTAAAATAATTGATTTAATTTATTGACTATTTTTCACCTATCTGATGGGTCTGGAACTTAGTTAAATCTGTGTAAAAGCTAGATTCTTGATTTTTCTGATGTTGGTTTTGTTTGATTAATGGAATAGAGTTATAAAGTTGACAACTTTGTTATTTTTGAATTAATTATTGTCCAATTTATAGTAATTATTGCACTAATTACTCCATATAGGCTGCAACAATGGTCCAAATTAATGAACTTTCTGCACTTTATTGAAACACATAATTTTGATTTGAATCGAAATTATCATGTTAGTAGTAATATATGTTGAAAATGCTATCTTCTGATATATTTTTCGGCAAATATTGTAAGATATACACAAAAATATTTGAGTATAAAATTTGAAACTAGACAATATTTTTGAGATTGAGGGAGTATTAAATTGGTTCTTAATTTGCAATGGGTACTCTAATCATTTTTTGTTACATAAATGGTATCTGGCGACGAGATAATTTGATCAGTTAATTTATTTCTTCCTGGTCTTGTAGATCTACCAGTCATCTCCGTAACAATATATTAAGTATACGAAAACAGTTTATTTAATTGCAGAAACGAATGAACATGACGGAAGCAGAGCAGAAGGGTTTCTTCAATGGCTTCAAGCAATTTTGGTGTGACAGATTTGCATTTGTGGAAAACTACACTAGGTTTATTAAAAACCGTGACCATCCTCTCCCTTCTTGGTCTTCAGCTGATGTCGAAGAATTTATTGCCTCTGACCCTGTACATGGTCCTATCGTATGTACCTAATTCTGATGGTTTTCCATCATTTTGTCTGCCTTTATTTTGTTTTAAGTTTTGTTCTTTTAATTTGTGTGAATGGGTTTTGTTTGATAGCTTAAAAATCTGGACTTGATGGTTATATGAATATGTGTGGCTAAGTAGTTGATGGATGATGATAGCTAGAGTCAAGAAAATACAAGCTTCTATGCAAGGAAATCAATTACTCCCTTTCTGAAAAATTTGTTCTTTGCAAAGATTTTATATTCACTGGCTCTTGGATTTAATGGAATAAATTAAAATGCTTCATTACACCACCTATGCTTCGTATCTTTTTTGAAGTACTGGATAGTATTTGCTCTTCGGAAGTAGACTCTATGTTATCACAGGGGTAAAGTTGCGTGTTGCGTACAATCCACCCCCCCACCCCTCTTTAGAAGCATTGGGGCACATTGTTGTTCTTTACAATTAAAAGTTATAGCTCCTATTTATTGACCACCAAAATTTATTGATGCAAAAGATAAGCAAAAGCAAATGGAAAATGTAAATTTTGAACAGAGAAAAAACTTTTATTGGCAATTTTTTGTTCTTCCAATAAGTAATTTTGAATTCTAAATTAGTTATTTCATTGTGTTCTTTTATAAGAAGAGCTGTAGTGTAGCTTTGAAGTTTGCCATTTGTCAATCTGGAACGTATTGATGCTCCTTTATTCTTACATGGGATGCCTCACAATGGTCCTTCCCATCCCCATTCCATTATCTTTTTTCATTTCCTATTCATTGTCTTATATCTTCTTTTCCCATTTCAGCTTAAGACTGCCAGGCAAGCCGTGGCTATGAGTGCTGTGGGAAGTGCTATTGGAGCATTTAGCCTTGCAGGCACTGCTTTGAAATACTCCAAGACTCCCCACGGTAATTGCTATTTCAATTTGAAATACTTTGTGTAGGATTGAAAAGATTATTATGATTATGAATTGGTTGTGCCGAAGTCCTTGTTTCTCCACCATGGTTGTCACAATAGTTCATTTGAGTTTTACATTTCCAACGAACCAGCCTCAAATCAGAAGATCGTGCCGTATCGCCTGAGAGATAGTTGGAAGTAGTATATATGTAAATTCTGTTCAGTATAGATGAAGTTATTGAATATTGATCGTTGGGATTTTAGGTTCTGCTCACATCTGCAAACAGTCGGGGTGCTTCTGGACTGTTCTTTTTAATATAGTATTGCAGAATTTAGAACTTATTGATTGATCAAATACAGTTGCTTTTTTGGGGTGAGAGATCCAATGCAATTGCTCATCTTTTATCATGCTTCATGCACTGGACGTCAACTAATCTATATTTACCATTCTTGGAATTTTGGGGTACATTTATATTGCGGCCCCTGGCCCTAACAAACCATTACCATCTAGTTTGTGCCAGTAGTCATGGCCCAAGGGTGTGTGCACGTGTTGGGAGTTTGTGTGTTTCATGTCACCTAGTGCATCTCTTTATTAGGAAGTAATATGCAAATTTTTTCAGAAGGTTACAAAGAACGTTAACCAAGTTTACAGGAGGAAGAAAATCATTTATGGATAGAGAAACTAAGAACTTGAAATTGGGGTAACAATATTTCAATAGGTTGATTTATTTCATTATATCCAAGAGCCCGAGAATATAAAATCTTTGACTCCATATGAAACGGAAATGGAGGATTTCCCCAGTAGATAATATATATATATATATATATATAATATATATTTTTTATGAATTTCCAAATTATGATCTCCATAAGGTATTTGGATTAGTGTGGTGGTTATAATGTCTTTGTATGAAAACACACCAAGATTTGAATTCTGGTGAGTTGTGTTTGTTGAAGTTGTTTCTAATCAGTAAAAATAAAGTTCTCGAGTCTGCCAAAGATCTTCCAATATATGATGCCAAAGTGTATCTTTCGAGGATGTGATCAGGATTGGGATTAAACTGATAAACCTTATAAATCATGGCAGGTACTGCACTTGCTCTCGGAGCCGGGGCTGCTTTTGGCTGGACTTTTGGTCATGAGATTGCAAACCAGTCGCTGCAGCTATACAGGTTGGATACCTTGTCTGCCAATGTCAAGTTCATGGAATGGTGGCAGAAGAAATCCGAAGGTCAGAGTTAATTTTATCATCAGTATTGAGCTGATTAAAAGTCATAGCTAGCAACGACATCTGGAAGTTTGAACCAATAAACCATCCACGCTGATGAAGTGAAATTCAGGAGCTTCAGCACTTTGTTTCTTTGAATTTCCATAACGTTACATAAAAGTTCGGAAAGTTATCACCATTTTGTTAGCTCATGTTTCTGGCTTGGTGTAAAACTGCAAATAGTGCTTCGTTTTTCGTCTTTCGTATTGGGATTTCGGTCTGGTTTCCCTTTCTTTATGTGTTTTTGTTTTCCCCTGCTACCAATAATGGAAAGTGTTGTGACAAATCTTAAAGAAAAAAATTGAACAATGGTTTATAAAAATTGAGTCCCCTAATTGATAGGAAGTCAATACTATGGTGTCAGGTGAAACTGTGTCCAATTTAAATTCATTCCTGAAACCTCTCAACCAATCTGGGTTGGAGGGTGTTAGGTGTATAATAATTGCAATAATTTATTCTCATTTTGATGAGTTTAGCTTCACAAGATTTCCACCTAATGTTCATAAGTTCAAGTGTTCATATTATCCGATCTCCATTTACCTTCGTAAACATGAGACTCTTTAAAAGCACTGGGATATGTTAATATTGTTCGTAAGTTCGAGAGTTGTTTGACATAATAGATACGCAGCATATCACATTCCTTCTAAAGTCTTCCTAAATACAGTAACATATGTAATTGCATTCATTGTTATATAACTTTGCAATATATCAATTTGAGAATAAAATATAGCACATGAAAAGTAACATGTAATTGCATTCATTGTTATATAACTTTGCAATATATCAATTTGAGAATAAAATATAGCACATGAAAACAAACAAGGAAAGATAATACCAATGGAGTTTCTAAAATAAAAGTATAAAACCATCTATTTTATGTGTCCATTTCATGATATATCAATATGTCACATTTCAATTGATGATGTCTTTTATATCTCAATAGTTCATACTGAAACTTTGACAGAACATAATTATAGAAGGATCCTTTCAAGAAACACTAAATCGAAACAAATCAAGTAGTATGATAAACCATCAAATAAACTCTTATCCAAAATGCAGGCATAAATCCATAAACCTTCCAATTGTTGAAAATCATCCAGAAAACAATTACATTTCTTTCCAGACACATCAATTCTGACCTACAAAATAGTTCACATATCTTCATCCTCTCCCGATTTGAATATCGAATTTCCATATTAAATTTGATACAACTTTCCCTATTCCATCATCAAATCACATATGCATCATAAATACATAGAGATATACATAGACTCCATCATCAAACCACAATACCAAAGATTTTGCAATATAGAGATTCCATCATCAAATCACATTCCCTAAGATTGTGAATTCTAGACATTCATATACATATGTACAAATCCAACTCAATCAAAACACCAAAATTAATCACCCGAAGACTTCTCCAACATCATTGACCTAATCATTCATATATCATAGTCAGTTATGTTGGTAACCTCCCAAAATCAATCCCCCTTCTGCGAAGGACTCCGCCAAAACCCTCGATAAAACTCCCCCCACATCTCCTCCTCCAACTTATCCCCCTCATCATCATCCTCATCGCTACTCAACCCCATCCCGATCTTCCAATTCCCCCCCTCCCCATCAAACGACGCAGAATTACTATTCCTTTTCTTCAACAACCTCCTTCTTTTCGACCTCTTCTTCCGCCTCCACGCCCGCTTACAAAGCCCACTAGGCACCTTATACACAGCCAACACCACCAAATTGATCACCGCGCAAGGGAAGCAACAAATCAACGCAGCCGTACCCCCCACCGCCTCGCCCGCCTTACTACAACCGTTCACTTTCTCACTCGATGACGTGGCGGTCAACGATGAATCAGTCGATGTCAGATTCCGACCAAATCGCCTCATATTAATAAAACTCAACGCAATTCGTTGACTAAATCACCTTAAATTCGATCAATTAAATAAAAATTCAATTTAAATTGGGTTTTTAACCATCACCTCAAATTCGATAATTTAAATCAAAAAATTCAATTCAATTTTCTGATTTTTACCAAATTTAATAATCGATTGATTTTCATATAAACATAAGAAAATATGAACAAAGGAGGGGGTTTTGGAGGAGCTGGAAATTGTATAAATATATATTTAAAGATATAAACAAAAATTTGATATAAAAAATTTATTTATATCAAATTTTTTATAGCCTAAAATATAGGAAACTAAGAATCTAAAACCCCTGAGAAAATCACGGAATTAAAAAATATTTATAGATAAAGTAGAAATTAAAATATATTTATAGCCTAAAATATAAATATATATTTATAGCCTAAAATATAGAAACTAAGAATCTAAACCTTGAGAAAATCACTTGAATAAAAATATTTATAGATATATAAAAAAATAAATATTAACAGTCTCCTGAAAATTTAGGAAATAGAAAAATTAAACAATGAAAATCATGTGAATCTAAAGATTTGTTAATTTGAATATAAACTCATGTGTATTTGAAATTTTAAGAATAATAAGATTTTATGTATATTAGTATATAAACGTGTGTGGCCAGTGTTTTAAGGTTTTGTGAGTGTGTATACTATATATAATTCTCAAGTAGCAGCGATCGACTTGCTAGTAAGTTCCATCAAATTAACGTATTTTCTATTTTACTCTTCCTCATAAATTTTTTTTATTTTAATTTTCATAAGAATTTTTCATATTCAGAATCGCCTAACAAGAACAAATTCCTCCATAAACTACTACTATAAATATTATCTATCATTTAATACTCCGTAATTATCACCAAGATAATAAAATAAGCTTTCATACTCCTCTATCTTTATTTTCCACAGAATCTTTCATCTTATTTCTTGCATTTTTTTAAAAAAAATTTATTATACTCTTATTATAAAAATAATAAAATTATAAAGAAGACTGCTAATATATAACTGGGTGATATTTATATATGAGTGGAGGATGATTTTGTGGACATTAATTACTGGATATTTAAGATTTAAATAACTATTTTGTCTCCTAATATAATTTCTTTATAATTACTATTTCAAAAGTTAAGGGACAAATGAATATTTACCCTTCTTTTATATTTTAGATCACATTCATTTGGTGGGTTACGTTCCTCTAATTTATTTATTTTTAACATATGCAAGCACTTACTGTAGAAACACATTTATGAACAAATAGTGATTACAAATATATTTTAAAATCAAAAATTTCAGATATTACTTCAGAAAAGATAATGTATTATTAAAATATCTTATGAGTACAAATATATTCTTATAATAATATTTACGTATTTTTAAGACAAAATATACATCGCACAATCTCGATCACTTATTTAATCCTTCAAGAACTCTGACCAACTTTAGATAGATGAATCCTGCATCACCTCGAGCACATGAGGGGCTGAAGCACATGATACAATTTCCTCATTGGCTTAAGCACATGTTTAAGGATTTTCCTTAAGCTCATAATTCGAACAAAGTTTTACTTTAATAGTTATCATGAAAGTATACTTTGTTTTAATTGTTTCAATATACCTCTAAACAAGTAGCAAATTTTGAACAATTTGTCAATGTATTTTGTTATTAAAATTATCGTTTTAATTCAAATCAAAATTGTTTATGTCTATTAACATTTCATAGTTAATTGAATTTGATCATACAAAATTAAATTGAATTTCTTATAGAAGTGAAATCAATATAATTTATAGCCAATAAAATTCGGAAAATAACATAATTTGATTAGCTTCCTATGACATGATACCGACTCATCATACATTGGAAAATGATGAGTGATGGAGCAAAAATCACACAAATTCTATTCATCAAAAAATGGATAACAACTTGATTAGCTCCCTATCACATACATGATAATGACTCATCAAGTAGATTGAAAAATGACGAGTGATGAACCAAAATTCACACAAATTAGATTCAACAAAAAAGGAAAAATGGTGGCGCTAAAGATGAAACAAAGCAAAATGCATAGTAGAAGAAAAGAGGCTGTGCCAATAAGCTGATGGGAACTTTACAAGTAAAATAGATATTCCGTTCATTCCGAAAACATTGTACCATTTCAATTTTTTTATCAAATTTTCAAAATTTTAATCATTTAATTTTTATTAATTGACAAAAAATAATATAAATATGGTGATTCGTTAAATTCATTTTAATATATATTAAATATTAATTTTTATAATTTCATACATATAAAATTGAATATTATTTATACATTTTGTGTTCGTGATTGCAAGGATATTAAAAATCAAAAGGTACAATCTTTTTTTTTGATGGAGTCAAAAGACTGGTCCAACTTTGACCGGATTTTGATATTTATACGAAACGAAAAAAACAAAAGTGTGGCTATGTTGGCTCCACCAATAATTTATGAATTTATATGCCGGCCTTAATAAAATAAAGGAATAATTAATTACTGTGCAACATCAAGTGGCATGGCATTAAACATGTGGTCCAAAAATAGGGGAGTGGTAAGAGATCTGATTCATTGAAAGCACCCAAGACCAAGAGGCCAAGACAGTATATAAACAACCACCCTTGTCGAGCCCAGCCTAGATATCGAATATTAGACTGAGTCATAAGCACCCAGCTGTGAATAAATATAACTTAAAAGCTTGAAAGAATCTAAAATTTTAACGTTACTATTTGACTTCTATTAAGATAACGAATGTACCTGATAAGACTGAAATTTATTAAAGCTTAATCAAAGATGTGTTCTTCAAAATCTTTGTAATTTTGAAATTGGGGTCCCACTTTTGTAAATTTTCTCAAATTATAATTAATTGAATAAATTTAACAAAAATATTCCAGTTGATAATTTATACAAAAAAAATCTTTGAAACGGGATAGTAACTGCCAACACAAAGTATTAAGAAATGACGAGATCTTCGAGTCAAGTCTTCACATCACTGTACTATAGTGTCTAATTTCAAGTTAAAAATAGTTCGTGATAATGGGAAAGCAACCCAAAAATGATTTCCCATTTGTAAATTACACTCCTAAACGGTTTATATTGCACTCTAATTATCATTAAACAAAAAATAATGTCCTTGCTCATTACAGTATGAGAACAGTGACAACTGACAAGTGATAACCCACAACCACTGTGTAACTACTATTCTATTAATACATGAGGCCTAAAGAATCTAGACAGTTGAACAGAAAATTTAACTGTGATTTGAGTCAAAGTCTCCAAGCATTTTGTCTCCAACGCCTGAGCATCAGTTTTGTCAACATTGTCAATGGCCAAGAGAACTCTCTCTTTCTGATGCAATTCCGAGGCCGATGAAGAACTGTACTTCACTCTAGCTTGAGCTTCACGTTGTTCAAAATAACCAACTGAGGAAACAAAGCTTGATATTGACTACTTCAATGCAATCAACTTTTTATCAAGTATAGCTCTCCTTTCCTGCAAATCGTTACTGATAGTCTTAAAATTCATAGATACTCCTGTAACTAGTGTTTCCTTCATTATACTGTATTTACCTGTGAAATGTAAGCCTGGAATCTCGATATGGAACATCAAGTGATTTTCCCGTAATAGAACTAGTATCTATCATCAAGTCCACATGCAGTAAACTAGTTGCAAATTTTTGATGAAATAGACAAGTAAGGGTTCTAGGTGACATATATTGTGAATTAAAATGAGATTTTTCATGATAAGGCATTTTACTTGAACTAGTTGCTGAATTGCTACTCCTGAAAATAGTAATTTCAATCAGTTAAGCTCTCAACATAAACCTTTCTGTGTGTCTTCTCTGATTCAGAATTATCCTGAATCAGAAAACTCAGTTAGTCCGGAGAATAGAAAGGCATAGGTAAATGAAAAGTATCAACTCTCTAGCTCTAGAGGAAACTTTGTTAGGTTGCAACTATTGTATCCTGCGATACAACTTTCCACCAAGGCCAGTGCACAAATATCATATATCGAAAGAGCCTCCGCTGGGCAGCAAGAAGACAACTACTAAGCCCCAGTGTTAAATAATAAATTATTCACCATACGCCTCACCCAGAAATATTTCTTAAATCCCATCAAATATTAAACTCCATTAATCGTAGAAGACACTAGAAGAAGTCCATAAATTTTGGTCATCATTGTAGATCAAGACAAGCACTCAAAGATCAAGACAATACGCTAATACGGGAATACGCCGCAGGCCTCCCCTACTCTGTATCCTACTTCCGTATCGCCTCTGCCCAACAAGCATTGAAGACATATCCAAATTAGTCTCAACTGCCCAGCCTCATTCATCAAGACCAAATCAAGCCAAGGTCCAGAGATTCCATAAATCGCCGCTGAAACGCTAAGACTATAATATCCTCTTCTATCGATAAAATATGTACTCTATCAATTTTCCTCATGCTATGTTTTATTTTGTACCCCCTTTGCATAAATTATAAAAATTCTTCTTTGCATTACACCCTTATTATTAATACTATATATTTCCACCATCCTTAAAAGATTGCCACATTTCGGATTTTGACTTTCTGTATTTCTAACTGACATTGTTGCTTTTATAATATTTATGAAAATATATCAATAAAAATATATTTAAAATTATTTCATTGATATATTTCGCCATCAAATATTATAATAACATAAATAAAAATATTTATAATCACAGTTCAACTATTAAAAGTTAAAAAATCAAATGCCGACACCCAGAATCTTTATATATACTGTACTTATTGCATTGCATGTACTCATCATATAGAAAAATGTATTTTTCTTTGTTTTTTCTTTTTATATTACATTCATTCCTAGAAAATTATTCAACTTATTTATCGATTTTTAAAATTAATAAAATTGGTATTCGTAATAGATACATATAGCTTTGATTTGATTCAAAATTATCATGATGTATAGAATGTTTAAAATACAATATTCTTATGTATTTTCATGAAATGGTAAATAATATATACTACGTATAATGTTATTTGAGCTCAAAATTGAAAAAGTCAACTGTTAGAATTTATAAAAATCTATCGTGGCCCATACTAAAACCAATCGGCTATGATGGGGACAAGCATTCGACACCTTATTAAATAAGATCAAAAGCGGATACACAACTAACGCGAACCAGATTCTTTCAATACCTTAAAAAGAATCCGGCCCACTTCAAGACATATACGTATTAACGTCATCTTAACAACAGAGATCGACTCATGCATATACTGTCAATAAATAAGCATGATAAAGTACATAGTTCCAAGATTGATACAATAAAGAGTAAATAAGATCATGGGCCTCGATCTCCTCCTACGACTCAATCGATTTTACGACAATCCATACTTTACTCTTAATTACTTCGTATAGTCAAATTGCTAATAAAATTATATGTGTAACCCTACCGAGTTGATATGTCCACAACCTGATCGGCCAACAATTTCAGTTAATCGCGATCTCACATGACCTAGCTTATATACTTTATAGAAGATCCAATCCCATAATAAATTGATATTAATGGAATCCATGAACTATTATTGTGTGATTTAACATCTAAAATTTCTCCCCATTTCAAAGAATTAAAATAGAAATAAATTTAGGAAATGGAACAGGAAGTTTACAGTGATTATCATATGAAATATAATACACCGTTTAGTGACGACCTAACAAAGAATGGAGCTTTAAGCTGACTTTAGATCATACTTCAATTATTTTTTCAATACTTTAGTTAAAAGTTTGCACTGATTGGCTCATCTTGTGAAACAAAAGGGAATCATAAAGAAGTTGAAAAAAAAAAAAATTGGTTCGCATATGTCATATAAAGCCTTCTTTTTCCTTTATTACGAAAGCAAGAGAACAACAATAAGATTGACGAATGACATTTCACTACGTGTTGTAGCTAAAGAAATGATGACACGACTGTATGTAGTGCTGCGGACGACAATGGTTATTGAGGAGTGACTAGCTATTCATCAATTGTTCTTCATAATTTAGAATTGAGTGCAAATCCCATATAATTGTTTATTGATAAATGGTTATTTTTTTCTTGATTGTAATAATGGTAAGAAAAGTTTTATTATAGTAAAATCTTTTAAGGAAATGTTTTCAAAATACAAATAAATATAATCATACAAAGGGGTTCGATTATCAATCTAGTTGTCTCTTTAAGTATGATAACGTATACGGTATAATTTGATATAGTCATGACTTGAGCTTGACCTCGCGAGTCGGGTCTCAATTGAATTTTATCTTGGTCCGGATATGGTTTTGGATTTGTGAAGAAGTTTATCTTAGTAATTTCGTGACTTGGACATTGGCCTTAATTTGACATGTACTCTCCTGGGACTTGGGATATAATCCGAGTCAGTGTCTTAAGAATTGATCTCTTATGATTGGACCAGTTCAAGAGTCTTGACAAGTTAAGATAGCTCATGAACTTGGATGGACTCTTCTTAGCCGACAGTTACTTATTGTCTAGTCAATATCGACTTGCCTTTGCAACTCAACCATGTTCTTGATACTACAATACGCGCTTCATTTAAATTATAGAATTATACCCCGTTCTTGGGTTTATGACCCTATTTTGGTTACGGGGATGAAGATTTATGTGTTTTTGGTGGTTTGGTGATAGTTTTTATTGATTTCATCATATTTCAAACATAACTTCAAAGGATTTCTTATGGAGTAAAATTCCTACGTAGGCTTTAGGCTGTAAATCTTTTCCTCAAGTGATTTGTATTATGTTTTTCAATTTTTGAAAACGGGGGAGTATTGGTAGATACTGTGATTTTTTCGATCGGTGGGATTCAGAATTAATAATCGTGTGAATCTGACAAAATAATTATCAACTCGATATTAATTTAATCAAAATAGGCGCCAAATATAATGCCCTGATATTAACTCCTGATATTAATTATCAACTATATAAATAGGGTCTATAATAGTAATTCATGCTTAAAAAAAAGATTATTTGGATGTGGTACGTTCACCCACTCCTCCAAATACGGATACACCTCCCATGATTTTTGGGCAAGTCATTGTTAATCAATTCCGGAGACAGAGCATCGCATCTTACCCACTCTCCCTCGATTAGTCCCATTTTTCCTCCACATCGATAAGTGAGCCAAAAAGATCTACTACTTTAATTCATGTTTCCAGTAATAGATAATTTTGTATTTAATCGTATAAAATGGGCTCGGATCTATGAATAAAGAGATGTCAGTATTTTGGTATCTACAAAAGACCTAAATTATCAACAAAGTTCCTGCCACCTTGAAAATTCATCCCAAAGTTGCTCCACCAACCGAACACTTAGAGCAAATTTCCGTGTCAATCACTTCCATTCCCCTCATTAGACCATCCTCTAATCCTGATTATTTTTAATTGTTAAAATTACAAGTCACACATCAATCGTTGACCAACAATATCTCGACCTTTAACTATAAGAGAGTTATAAATATTAGACATCTTGCTTGACAAAAGGCTACATTTAGTACCCGACCGACGATTTGCACGACACACCCCATGTTATTTTTTTCAAGCATGGAAACCCCAGAACCAAAAGGAGTAGAATTGATTCTCATAATAAATAAAATGTGTCAAATTTTTTTACGAAAATTATCGAATTCAAAATAAATGTCCGATAGCATGTTGAGATTAATTGAATAAGAATATAAGAGGTAGTACTTTCTTTCTTGGTACCATCTAATTGAATTAGATTCAACTTTTTTGAATTCAAGTGGATGAATACAAATCTTGAGAAAGTCTAATATTTGGTTAGTTGATAATATCTTCGCTCAAAATTTTGTAGCAGATTTCGCGTGAAAGTTTCCTATCAAGAGTCGATTCGCCATTGAAAGAGACCTTGTTGTGAAAATTCTTAATTCTTAAGTTATGGAGGATTTATATATATGTCTCCACAAACAAAGACTAAAGTGTGCTTCGCTGGATTCAAAGCTAGTGTTAAAGAGTTCAAATTGACTTATTATACCTCAATACGAACAAAGTATATTATATTCAGCATTCTGCAATCCCCCCGCCTCCTTCGGCCCACCCATTCCGAAGAGTAACTGACCAATTTAGTCACGCTTTTCATGTTCCAATTGAACACTTTCCATTTCTTTATTATTCTCAAAGGAAAAGATTATTCTCTTTACCAAACATATGCGATCCATCATTTCTTTTCGCTTCTTTTTTTATATCATTCCTTAAGTCCCAGGGGTTGATCCCCGTAATTTGTCCTGTATTTTCTCGTATTGAACGGCGTGGTACGTAAATAAATTAGATTGATTTTTCAATCAAAAGTACTTAAATCTCGGTTTTTTCCTCTTCCGCTTATCCCTATCCCACGTAGTACAAGTTGTTTGGAACTAATAGAGAACATTTTCTTCTGTGATGAATCAATATTATTACATTTTATCTCCTTCCCCGATACCTTCCAAAATCTCTTAGATCGGGATCGCAAATTGACGTGGTTAGCCAAGTGGAGCTTATCCATGCGGTTATGCACTCTTCGAATAGGAACTACTTTTTTGAAAGATCCTCGGCTGATTTCAGTGGGTCTCCCCAAGATCCTTTCGATGACCTATGTTTCAAGGCTGGGCGGATATCTATCTAATCAATGATCGACACGAAATCCGCAGTAGCAATGTAACCGGAAAAGTGAACAGAACACGCCATTTTTATATTAGTGTTATGTATTCTATTAGATTAGTATTAGTGGTTGATCCCTCGTGTTTAAGAGTCCTTTCTTTCCCGTGATGAATCAAGGCCACCAGCTTCCACATTTTGCATCAAGGAAAAGTGGGGGCTCAAGGAAGATAGTGAAGACACCATTAAAAGAAAGGCGTCAGCTCCTTTCAAATATTATAAGAAATAATGATTTTGGCAATGCAATGTAGTTGACTCTCATGTCGATCTTCGAATAGAATATCCTTTCCACGGAGGTCAATATTTTGCCTCATGAAAGAGGATAAATAAAGCTACAAATTATGTCTCTCGGTAGTACATGTATTTTTATTTACTATGAAATTGTATAAATGAAAGTGAGTTAACGCGGGGTTACCATTATACTTTCTTTACTTTTTGTAGTGACGAATCTTTGTATATGTTCCTAAGAAAAGGAATTTGTCCATTTTCGTGGTCTCAGTGGGCGTGAAATACATAAATAAGAACTTTGAATTAAATGGAAAAATAGACAGAATCTCGCTCGAATCGGGTAGTCAATCCTATTTTCGATAGTGGGTAGCTTTTGACAATTGAATCCGATTTGGACCACGATGCTCATATCTCGACAGTGCGAAAGACCCGATTCAAGTTAAGTTGTTCAAGAATGTGGGCATCGAAGCCTCCGACCTCGACTTAGACTACGGCTTCTATTTCTCGACGAGGAAGCGGGAAGCGGATATAACTCCGGCTGGCAGAAATGGGTTACCTCGACAAGGAAGCCAATGGCCTGAAGCCCCATTATCCCTAAACCCAATATGAGTTTTTCTTATTTGATTTTCTCCCTCGCCTCGATTCAACGAGAACGGATAAAGTGGATCGACGCAAGGGCAATGGATGGCTATATTTCAAGCGAGTGAACTCGAGCGAATATGAAAACAAGATGGATACAAGTTAGCGCTCGTACGGGGCGATACCTCAATCCGCTTTGTTCACGAACAAGGAAGCTATAAGTAATGCAACTATGAATCTCACGAGAGTTCTACCCCAACTCGTGACGCCATCGTCATGCATGCTTAACGTATGCAAGTCGGATGGGAAGCTGGTGCTTCCAAGGACGGGGCGAGTAACGCTGCAGCACCTACCCTCGAGAGAAACAATAGTCGAAACGCATCGCTGAGGCCGGTGGTTAAAAGGAGGAATCCCCTCGGCGGCGGGGCTCGCTTCCACTAGCTGGGCCAAGTGAGTAAATAACCCGCCCACGATGATCAAGAGCTAGTCCGGCAGATGATCGCCCACACTGACTCCGAGACACGGCCCAAACTTCCTACGGGAGGCAAGAAATGGGAATTTTCTCGCAATGGGCTTAAAGCTCAATCTTATAATGCAGTAAGTGCTCACGTGAATTTTGAGAAGATTCAATAACGGTATTCGGGGAATAAGCATTTGCTAACTCGTACAAGCAGCCGTGAATGAGTGAGGATACAAGCATTATCGGGAACGACCGGGGCGTAAAGCGGCCCGTAGGTGGCTTTTTAAGTCCGGCTGGCCAATCCTGTGGCTCAACCCCCTGACAAGCCGCTGAAATCACAAGTTGAGTACGGTAGGCGTAGGTATTTCCGGCAGCGTGAAATGCATAGACGAAAGAATATCAACGGCAGCATCATTGGCCGAGCACGACATCGGTATTTAAAGCGCTGGTGTAAGTAAATGGATATACTCTTCGGCCATGCTGCATTTTACCTCGCAGCTGTGAATTACCGCGCAGCATTCCCGCCTCGGGAGTTCACTCAAGAATGAAAACTCAAAGATTTGATCGGGGTCTTCGCATGTCGTGAACATGTGTTTTAATTCGATGCAAAAACGAAGAACCCAATGTGGTCGATACGCCGTGAATCCTCTCTCAAAAAGAGATTTGATATGTCAGTAACTTTTCCTTTGCTCAAACTCCATCCGCGCCTTTCATTCAACGCTTTATCAAACATATTCAAAGTGTCGGTACTCAACCAAAAACGGTGAACGAAGCGTGACGGATTTGATATAAACCCCAACATTATTGGCAATGTGTATTTTGGCCTCAGATGATACTCAACAATCCATGGACCAAAATTGTGCTAAAGCGAAGAACCTTACCAATAATGTCGGGTACTCAACCAAAACGAAAAGCTAAATAGGGATGTTGTTCCTAACTAATAAGAAAAGGCCGGGTGGTGCACCCGCTACTACTTCAGTAACGCTTAATCTTCTTCTTTCCATTTGTTAATTTTAACAAAGAGCCAAGACGACGGCGAGAATGCACGGCAAAGTACTCCGTAATAAGCTTCACTTTTTGTGGGTAGTCCCAAAGTTAAATAAAGTCAAGACGAAAAAGATGTTGAAGAAGACTCTCAATTCCTATCCTCTTTCTAAACCTTTGGGCCTTAGAAATTGCCCCATGGTCCTTATATAGTTCCATTTAAGTCGCGAATGCTTTCTTCATTGCTTCACCTTTAAACCCGAAAAGTTATAATACATATTATTAGTTCGATTTATCGCCAGGTATGACCTCAGACGGATCGCATAATAGCAATATATAAGATAATATAACCGATTACTATCTTAATATATATATTATGGAGTTTGCATCTTAAGAAGCACATCATAAATCCCTAATGCCGATAATCGTAAATCTAAATATTAATTGTCTAACAATAAATATATATCAACTTATAGCTTTTGAATGTTTAAATTGGTTAATCAATCTTAAATTGTCTAACGGCATTTTACGAGACTGATATTTCAATGGGCCACATCAATGCCGCTTGATTTGTTGTGGGCGCGCCGACTATCACATAACATCAAAAACGGCCGCTCAACATATCCCATAATAGTTTCACTTTTCATAGTAAAGTATATAGTCTTTTTTCAACGATAGAGTAAGAGTTCAATATCCATCAATGCTAACGGGTTGAATAATAGTCAGTCATCCGCCTCGGTCGGCGGACGCCCAATCGCGCCAATTAACAAACTTGGGTATTCTACATCGTGCCATTAAAGATAATCGAATAGAACGTGACCACTCCTCATAATTATCCCCAGTAAAAACAATTGTAGTAATAATATTGCTGTGACTGTCATGTGAATTACAGAATTATAGATTCAAAGGATTAACTCCTAAGCCTCCTCGTTAGCAATTGTAGATTTGAGTATTAGAGTTCTCAATCATGATAGATTATTGAGATGGCCAATTGGAGAGAAAATATTGAAAAACCAGGGCTTTGGGAAACGTTATAGTCGTTTTGAGAGAAAAGTAGGTTTAGCTCGATACCATGTTACGAGGTAATGACCTGTTATTCCTTGATTGAAGAATTACAATATATATATATACATTATACAAATAATGGGCTTAGGATACAATTACAGCTAGTCCATAAATCAATTATAATCATATTATAAGCTAATCCTGACAAACTAATAACATTAGTAATAGCCATATTATAACACTAGGACATCCAGGACATTCAAGATTTCGCTTATTAAAAAATAAGTTCATAAATTGTATTAGTATAGAGAAAATCATGTATTTAATCGCTTGTCAGATTTGATGAAGAAATGTAGGCTATCTTTTCCTATTTCTTCAACTGTAATCAATGAACCTTTTCAGTTAATTCTATTCGAAACAATTCCACATGCCATAGTTAAAAAATATATTCAATTCTAATATCAAGTATTTTCAAGCTGATGAAGGAGGTGAATACATAGGCTTACTATCTTACTTTCAAACAAATGACATCATTCATAGATTTTCAAAGTATCCTGAACATTTTAACAAAACGCATCGCTGAAAGGAAACATCGACATATTAATGATGTGGTTTCATGCATGTTTATTTTTCAAGCACAATTGCCTTCACAATATTGACTGAAGCAGCTATGTGATTTTGAATTCAATTGATTACAATATCTTTAAAATGTTATACCATTTCAGCTACTTTTTAAAAATCAAACCAGATTATAGTTTTTGAGTTTTTGAAACACTTATATCCTATAAAATTAAGAAACTGAATACTAAGCTTGATCCTCGAGCTATCCTCTTTGTGTCTTCCTAGGAGTCTCACCATTTCACAAAGGTTTAGGGTGCTTAGGATTTGAACAAATCTCCAAAATCATCATATCCAGACATGTTAAATTTGTAGATGTGTTCTTGTATCCAACCTTTAAAGCAAACTCCAACACAATTACAACAAACATTCTTTTGCAAAAGAGCGATTAACACAAACACTTCTTTTTCATAGCTACAATTCTGCTCAGCCTATGTCCATCAGACCTTCCATCATCAACTTATCAAATGATGTACCTGTTCTTCTCATCCTGCAACTTCCCATTGCTCCAACTCAATCAAACAATCCCAAATTCTACTGCCACTTCAAGTCAATTGTCAAACACATCCACTATAATTTGATACAACCTCTTCTTTCTTCTTCATCTTCAAATAATAGCTCACCTTCATCTCAGGTCCCACAAAAATGTTCATCCTATGTGTACTAGAGTAAAATTTCCAGAATACTGCCTTCTTCATCTCTGCAACCTGTCCTGATGTATCACACACATTTCTACTTATACTGAAACCCTCAAAAATTCAAATTGTGGTTAAATGAATGAGTGAAGAGTATGATGCCTTAATGCACAATCATAGTTGGGGTTAGTTCCACCTGACTTAAGCTATAACTCTGATAGGTGAAAATGGATATATAGGATAAAGTAATGCAAATGGCTCTATTAACAGGTACAAAGCTAGGTTTGTTGCTCAGGGATTCAAGCAGCAAGAGGGGTTAGATTATGCGGAAACATTTTCTCCCTTGTAGTTAAACCTGCAACTGTAAAACTTGTTAACAATTGCAATTAGATGGACATAAAAATGCACTCTTAAATGGCCATTTGTCAGAAACAGTTCTGGCGAAAACAAACCTACAGGTTTTGTCAACTCCTGAGTTTCCTGATCATGTCTGTTTGCTGAAGAAATCCCTTTATGGATTAAAGCAAGCCCCAAGAGTCTGATTTGAGAGATTCTCTTCATTTCTATTTGAATATGGCTTCCAGCAGCAAGACTAATAGCAGCATGTTCACTCTTCTTTCACAAATTCCATGGTTAAGTGATCTTGTTACTATATGCGGATGACATAATTCTAATTGATTCTTGTTCATTTCTTCTCTCAAAATTCATCAGTACCTTGAATACTGAATTCGGTATGTCAGATCAAGGAAAATTGCCTTATTTCTTGGAGTGCAGGTGACAGAAATAAGTGAAGGCTTATTTCTTGATCAAGCAAAATATATTACTGAATTACTCAAGATGCTTGTCTATCTGTCAAGCCAGTCAAAACACCATCATGTGTTAAGAATGACTAGCATGATTCCACTTCAGACATTCTTTTAGATCCCACAATATATAGAAGCTTGGTTGGAGGTTTACAATATCTATCTTCACAAATAGACATTGGCTTTTGCTGTAAATTTAGCTCTCACTTATGCACAAAACCTACTCAAGCTTCATTTTGCAGGGTGTAAAGAGGATTTTTAGATATCTTGCTCGCACAATTAATCATGGTCTCCTACTTCACAAAATACAGAATTATTCTTTATCTGTTTACAGTAACTCAAAATCTTGCAGGCTGTAACAAACTAAAGATCAAATCCAATTTTGGTTTGCATCTATCTTTGGCTTCAATATCATATCTATCTTTCACAAGAAGCAACAAACTGTTGCTAGGTCCTCCACTAGATGCTGAATATAGGGCTTTAGCAAGTGCAGCTGCTGAAACAATTTGGATCTAACAACTTCTGGGAGAACTTCACATTTCCATTCCAAAAGCTCATGTGATTTTCTGTGACGACATCAGTGCAATGTACTTGTTATAATCCAGTTCTCCATTCCAGATCAAAGCATATTCATATTGACTATCATTTTTGACAGAGAAAAGATTAGATCAGGTGATCTAGTTGTCAAACATATCTCAACTCACTCACAACTAGCTGACAAAGTCTCTATCCACTGCAAAGTTTGAAGCTCTATTATTCAATCTTAACCTCAGACCACCGGATTAACATTGAGGGGATGTTAATTGATGAGTTTATACGTGTGCATGCAGATATACAAGATGCCTCCATATTTGATTGTATAGTTTAGGCGCATATTAAATTGAGTTTGAATGTTTAAATGTTAGTTCAGGATAGATAATATTTGTTAGCTAGTTTATAGGAGTGATCAAGCTTAGCTGCTTAATCGTTGTTCACACTTATCCTCTTGTAATTACGTTGTAAATCTCACTATAAATACATCAAGGAATTCAATTGAACATCCAGAATCAATCTTTCTACAATAAACACACATAGTTATAGTATGTGAGTATTCATATTACTACAAACACTAATTAATCTTGGGCATGAAACAACTCATACTCACGTAGGCCTTTAGCTATGCCATGAATTGCTCCACAAACACCAGCCAATGAAACAAAAAAGCAAACTACATTAAGGAGTTCAAGACCAATCCACCTGCTGCTCCATTTTGTGATTTTTCTATTCACTATGAACATCTCTCAAGTAATGAAACGTATATCAACATCCAAACCTACGAATCTAATATCTCAAAATAATCAAGAGACAATAATTGAAAATACCGAAAGAATAACACCGCATCTTTATACGTGTTCCCCTACAGACGCTCATTGGCTGGCTGGTAAATTAATCCAGAATGAACTTACAACGATTGTTACAAAGCCCTATCAAACTAAGCCTTTCTCCAATTGAGTAATATTTTATAATCTAGTATTTCCTCAATTCCATTACCACTGTGATTTAAATTTTAAAATGATACTAATCAAGAGAGAACAACTCTAATTTAATTTAACAATTGAAAAAGCTAGTAAAAATTGATATTTTTGGATAATTTTGGAAAGATTGCGGACCTAATTCCTCATTTAAGCACACAAACCTCACATCGATACCCCTACTGGACCGGTCCCTGATGACTACCTCGATGGCCTCCTCGGCGGTCTCACGAGCTCCATACGGACCGCCCAATTTCCAGCATCGAGACCCCATCGAGATCTCGGGTTCGATCCCCGGTGATCTCCAAACACTGAAAATGCCTTCAACTCCAACAATCTCCCACTCAAAGTTCTTTCAAATCACCGGCCTTCAAGACCTCTCATTCTGCTAGCTGAAGACCTTCGAGCCTACTTGTTCGAAGCGCACCCAAGTTTAACACAACTTCAATTTCTCCCTTGTTTACAACCTTTGTAAACATATTCTGATTCGATCTCCTGTAATCTTGTCGCTTCAGACTCCCCGCATTCTCCAATACGTAACGATGAAATGGAACCTCGCCCCAGTGCTTTGTCCTTGCATTTAAACACGGATTTTTAGCCGATAAATCGCGACTGACTATCACAAAGACAAGTGTGTTACATCCACGTCACATTCGCCTTTAAGAAAGTACGCAACCAGATTATCTCTTCACTATACAACATATTCCCGCCTCACAACTAGACAACGCTACTATCGTCAGTAACTCGATCTCCAAATTAACAAGATCTCCAAACGTGAATATTATCCGTCAGTAGACTTCCCATATCAATCACCGCATCAACATTCATCCCACTAACCCCGCATTGCATTTGCAGCTTTTAAACATAAGGATTTTTTCAACATTTAGCCATTCGTGTATCTCAAAATTCACTTCACAGCTTCCCAATGTTCTCTCTCCTCGGGTTGAAGCCACGCATTCATCGACAATCTCCTACGTGAGTAAGACAAAGTCTAACGCACACCATATATATAAGACTACCTATCGGGTAGTAAGCTACAAGGCAATCTTTTATCCATATACTTCAAATCATCTTCGCCTGTGAATAAATAAGCATCGATAATTTAAAAAACGAAAATTAATCTGTGGTACTTGGCTGTGCTTGCATCCAAAGACAGTCAATCGCTGATTACCTTCTTCATGTATTCTTCTTAGGTCAATCTCGTAGAACTCCATCTCTCTATTATTCCTTTATCCCCAAATTTGCTTCGGGCTTACCTACGCCCTTCATCGCAAATCCCACCGACAACTCTTTTCTTCGCCGAGTGTTCACCTTTTGCAAATCGCCTCTACAATCAACATATCATCAACATAAAGAAGTAAAGATAACATAATCTAAACTTCCTTTTACGTAGAATAGCTAGCTCGGCCTGTCTCACAACTTACAAATCCTCAACCTTTTGATAAAGTTATCAAAGGTAATATTCCATCGCCTCGGAGCTTCGCTTCAAGCCGCATGCTTCTTCAAGCTCAGTACTCATATTTTGTTTCCCTCTAACCTCAAAGCCTCGAGGTTGCTTCATGTGAATAACTCTTCATCTGATCACCATGTAGAAATGTAGTTTTACATCCATCCGACGTAAGCAGATCATCTCTTACTACCAATCCTGCACGCTTTTGATTGTCACAAGCTTGACTACGGCGGCATTATTTCAAGCAGGGGCCACCTTTCCCCTCCTGCTTGTCAACGACTCCATCTCCTTTTCATCGCTAATCTCAATTTGATCGTTTACTCACATTGTACTCTTTACATAATTCAATGTGTTCGGCCTCACAGCTAACAGAGAAAGTTACAGGCGAATACTCTCTCACTGCTCTTCGACACGGATACTTTTCCTCGGTACTGTGATTCTTACATCTTGATCACTATCAAAGACAATTCCTTCTTCTGCCGATCACTAACAGAAATAATATTATCATCGCATTCTTCGCTGCCTCCCTCCATCCAACCCATCTCTCTTCTGGGTAGCGCGTATTTCAAATAGAAAAGATCTTCGTCGATTCAGAGCAAGGGTAATGATCTAAGACACGCCATTTGGAAGGCAGAACCGAGTCACGCCTTCTCGCGCATTTGACTTCCTCGGTGTATTTCCGCGACTCTTCCACTTCTCTCTCCTCTAACACTTTCTCGTCTGCCTTTGTGTTAAACACCTCGGCTCATCAAGACCACATTCTTCCCCTTCTCGAATGATCTCTCCGATTCTTCAAATCATAGAACCCGAGATCCCATCTCACGCCATAAATCAAAATAAAGAAATGTTAGATTTAGGCTGCTTATTTCTAGCATTTGCTTCAACATGAACACATACGCTAAACAACCAAATACTTTCGTGAAAGTTATCAATTTACCTTCTTAACTCACTTCTTTCTGAACAATTCCCCGAAATTCGTAGGGACCGGGCGTCCCTTTTTATCAAGAAAGCCAGCAGATTGACAGGCTCCGCTAGAACGCTTGAGGTAAACCACAGCAAATTCTCATAATGCTAAGACGCTCATTCGGGCCGTCTGCTCATCCTTTCAAATTTATTCCGCTCGGCTGGGGTGTTCC
Source organism: Lithospermum erythrorhizon (assembly GCA_019722365.1). NCBI lineage: Eukaryota > Viridiplantae > Streptophyta > Magnoliopsida > Boraginales > Boraginaceae > Lithospermum > Lithospermum erythrorhizon. The sequence continues at coordinate 1,514,020 of JADFUC010000954.1, read as the reverse complement.
CGGAATAGTCTTCTCTCAGATCCTTATTCCAGCTTTTCCCGGCATATTATTGTTTCAAATCCATATCATCAGAGTTCACCCCTCTACTGCTCTGATCTCAAACACTTACCTTCACTCGCCTCATTCTCAACGATAGCTCTTCATTTCTGAAGACTTCACACTTCGGATTTATTTTTCTTAAAATAAAACCCAAACTTTTCTCGTCGCATCATCAAATTTAAGGTTACATAATACGATTTAACCTCCCACGTAACCAACAGAAGCCGGTCCCCAAACATCCATAAGTGGAACTAACTCAAGCCTCCTCAGATTTAGCTCAACGCCGGCTTTAGCAAACCGACCTTCTACTACTTCCCACGCCTCACGTATACGACGATCACCGCATTCGAGCTCGTATCACATTATTTGAAACAGCAGTTTCATTACCTTTCCCGATCACGCTGCCCAATCGTCATACACAACATCGCTCTCTCGTAACTATCAATGGGCCAGCCTTATAGTCACTGGTAACTCCCAAGACTACCCACCGGGCTAAGGCCATCGGCAGACCCCTCGAGCTACCTTCCGCTTGCCTCTCACCGAATGGCTGCCTGGTAACCATCCCATCCAAATGGACTACGTAAATCAAGCCTTCACCAATCCTTGCTACATGCCTCACTTTAGCCTAATCGTGCAGAACCATCTCGACCAAGTTCACATCTCCATACCTTCGAATCTTTAATAAGTTCATCAAGTACAGCATAAAACCATCCGCATAGTTACTCAACAATATTCACATTTCTTTTGTTGTCTCGACTACCGATGCCTTATCACGCAACATGTGACCAGCTTCCTCGCTTACATCCTCAACACTCAAGCAGTATGTCCCCCAAACTTCTAATTTCATTTTCCCTCTCGGACTTCTCACCTACATTTATTCTTGTCGTGCCCTTCGTCATGTTCCCACTGTCTCATTCACGCGTAACCTTTCTCAACTCCATCATTCTTCCGAACTTCTTCGACGTACATCGCCGACCACCTTAAGCCGCAACTTCTCATTTCCCACCCATTCATTCACAGCCAGCCTTCATCTACCCCAACTATCTGTCAAAGATGCCAATAGTATCAATGTTTGTAATTCATCCCTCGCTTAACCCTCACCATAGACAATTGATTTATCAAACTATCAAATCAAGCGTGCCCAAGAATCTGGAGATTCATCGACATCCTGCTTTAAACAGCTTGTTTCATCAATCGCATCTTATCGCTTGGCTGGATTGCTGTATAACCCCGACAAAGCTATCATCGCCCCCTCTGTCGCGGGTCCTCTGCCATCAGCAACAACGCCCTAGACAAAGACGGTAATCTCACTATACCTGGGCATCAGTTTATCTAGCTCGCTCCATTCTTCCATCTCCATATTTAAGTGGCTTCTCGCCTAAAAGCCATTAAGCTTCTTCCCATTAATCTTCCATGTTCATCTCTTTCTCCAACGGGAGAAATTCTGTTGAAATTGGAATACCTAATTTGAGACGATTTTGGCTCTAATTATTTCCCACTGAAATTAACTAGGATATCTCTAGCCTTGGTAGGTTTTATTTTTAGACAGCTAAGACTCGAGTCCAAGAAAAGATGATATACCTTACTAAAGCCATAAATTTCATAAATGGTTGTGATGATTTCTACGAGTTTTATTCATCACATCAAATACATGTAATGTAGAAAATTCATCCTAGAATAATATTAGGCTCTAATATTATCAAGAACATAGTTTTTGTTCTTGGAAGTGAACTTAGAGAGTTTTATTAAACCGTGCATTACTCTGGCCTCAACTATCCTCAGACAATGGGTTAGGATAATAATATGTACCCTTTTGACTTTCTACATACCTCGATAAAATTACTGCATTTGTTCTTGAATCGAGCTTCTTTCATATGAATTATATATTCTTATCACCGACAACTCTAAACACGCATATGCTTTAAACTAGGTTTCCTTTTTTGTCCACACCATAAGGAGTTTTGTGAATTGTTCTTTTTACTAGGAACTCATAAGCAAATATGCAGCTAGCCTCTAATGAATGTCCACAAAGATACAAAGGTACATCATATTTATTTAACATACCGGCTAACCATTTCTATTAGAGTACTTATTCCGCTTCCTTTCAAATTACACCATTTTGTCATAGCTGCATGTGCATATAAGCACATATGCCTCGACTTTCAAGAAACTTTGCAAATGGACCAGACATTGTCCACTTTCATTGTATTTACCATAATATTCTCCACCCTATCTCGATCTCACAACCTTACTTTTTGTATTTTCCAATCGGCTTTTCTACCTCATCAATGAATACTAAAGAATGCTCTCACCGAATTTGCATTCTTCACGCAATAGATATACATATCCATAACGCGAGTAATCATCAATAAAGGTAATGAAATCTTTTCTCCACTCCAGCATGGAGTTTCAAATGGACCAAATGACGCGCCAGACACCAAGAAGTTTTGTGCCTTCTGTCGCTTTCTCATTGTATCAGTTGCTTGGTTTCGCTTTTGCCTTTAATACAATCAACAGATTAGGTCTTCTTAAAATTCACCCCTGAGGAAGGATTTTGGTCACTTTAACCAACCTCAACATCCTTTCTTGGGATATATGACCCAATTCACGCCACGTGCTAGTTAGTAGCTTATTATCTCAAGGCGACCTCACGCTTACTACCAACAACATGTTCAACATTAAACAAAGACTCCATTAAATCTTATTATCAAGATTAAAAAAAAAAAAAAAAAAAACGATACAAACCATTTATTAATGTACCACAACCATAATAGTACTTATTCTTAAACAAAGAAAATATACCGTTTTCAAACTTGACATTAAACATAGACTCATCCAACTTTCCAACAGAAACAAGATTTCTGGCACAATCAGGAACATAAAGACACTTTTCTAGATCTAGATTTAATAAACCAAGATCCAAGATCAATCAGAAGTCCCAATTCCTTCTATTATGGTGTCTTCATCTCGGTTTCATGAACAACACTTTTCAAATTTATCGGATCGAAAGAACTTCAAAGAATAATAGAAACACGAAAGATTAAACCGTAATTCAACCAATCGGGTATTATTAGGAACTCTGATCTAAATGGGTAAACAACGTAGCATTCCTTCTTTCGAACCATTCATTTCTTTCTGATAATCCTCTTTCTATGTCCAATCTTTTGGCCGTAAATAACACGGATTCTTTTGACTTGGCCCTCATTAACTTTCAAGGATGGTTTTGTCATTTTTTGAGGTTTTGTCATTCTTTTATTCTTTTTCCCCTAGTTTAGCCTCAAGTGACTGGCTCTTCCATGGACAAAATGGAGACGGATAGAGTTGATCTTTTTATTTTCTTCAACCTTCCTTCTCAACTAACATTACTCAGAATTTCTTGAAAGTTCCATTTTTCCTTTTAGAGTGTTATAGTTCACTGCCAATGTGATGGCGAAGTCAATTTATAAATCGGGACCAAATGTCTTACCTGGCTTCCATACCCATAGTCCTTAACTTTATCGCTTTGTTAGACATGCTTAGTCACATGATCATGAACGGTTAGAATTCAATCAAACTTAATGGCCGTTAACTCACTCATTTATCTCCCAACGGACTTATCAACAATGTCATCAGAGTACTTTAGTGCTCATGAGAAATTCCCTTGCATTATCGGTTTTAGGCATGTATGGCTTAACATTTTCAGCCAGTCACATAAGACGCATCAAATCAAGCCGGTACCGTTAGACGTGCTTCCCAAGATTCATAAAGACGGATTTCGCCTGGGTACTAAATACCGATAAATGGCAGGACATGGCCTAGATAATTATCAGACCATCCGTATACATTACTTCCAAGATAAAAATGGATTTGTTCTGACCATTCATCATAGTTAACATCAATTCACTTTAGAATTGCCTAAAGAAAATAAATTTTGTGTAAGCCGCAAACATGATTCAAACTTGTATATTAACACTTCAGTTAGCCATAATAGATTCAAACTATACAAAACTTTTAATAACATATATAAGTTCACCTTAATCCTTAAACATGTAATCTTTCATCATAATAAACATATAAACTAAGTATGTTTATTATCAATTTTAATCATATACAAAAAGCTATGGACGAGGCATAACGTGAAAGATTCAGCTCAAATCAGTACATGTTAAGAAATATTATAATCATGTATAATCGATAATATGTTCAATTAATTTCAATAGCTAGGTCATTTTTGGGCGACTAACAACACTTAAAGTAAATAAATATTTTAACTATCATATCTCAAAATTCCAGACAATTACGTAATACTTGAATAAAAATATCTATTAGGTATTTTTACTTGGTCATTTCTACACTAACAAGTTCCTTAAATAAATAGGATATAAAACAATAATGTTCAAAAAGTTTGTGCAATTATGTAATATGAGATAAAATATCTTATTTTACTTTTTAGTTTGGCCACTTTTACATCTTCAACAAAACTACTTTTTAATATCAGATATTAACTTTATATCTCAAGTTTATAATATGCCACAAAACCAAATTTAATATGTTTACATTTTTTCATTATATATAAAATTCATAATACTCATTTATAAAAGAAATTACAGAAAATAACGAATATTTAGAGAGAGCAATAATGAATATTAACTTTATCAAATGTTTGTCCAACATGAGAATTTTATGTCATATTTTACAATAACACCGAAATATACATGATCGAAAAGATTGTCAATTCATTTGATAAATATTAAAGCGGAAGTTGTAAGACAATTTTCAATTCGAATCAAGAATTAATATGATCAATTAAACCCAAATGTTGATATTTACCACCATTTCAAAACACCGAAATATATATGTTGGACTCCAACCAATCCATTACCACCATTTCAAAACAACCACTCATATATATACTCACGGTAATGGATGAAGTGCAAATTGATTATTTAATATAGGGATTCATTAGATCATCAAAATCCATTATCCTTATCAAACTTGTGTCTCATTATATTTCGCCGTATATATAATAATTCCATTTCGTTCCTAACTCAAATCATACTATAAATGAGTAAGCAAAGAACACTTTGATTAATGGCAAATTTTAACATCACAACAGAACATATGAAAGAGTATATTAACCATGCTCATGATACCAATTGTAAGCATAATACATTAACTTTAGGATCTTTTTATACTCTTTAATCATACAATTTAATGTACAAGAACATACCTCGATCCATTATGCAGAAGCTATGCAATTAATCCTACTCTTCCTTTTCTCTTCTCTTTTAGATACTTTTGGGCTTGTTTTTAGATTGTCTTGCAAGAATGCATAGGGCCCTCTTTATATGTTGTATCTTATTGTCAAAAATGTGCCTAGAACACTAATCTTAATTCTCCCTAATTACATTTTTAAATCAATCTTAATAAGCGAAGACGAGTATTTAATTTATAATTCACTACTCCTTAACTTTAATATTTTAATAACCATCAACTTAAACCTGAAGTCAAAGAATTAGACTTACATATTATATGGACCATATATATTATTAGAATAATATAATAATCTAACAATTTTACTTCACTCAAAATTGCAAACTATAAGAGAGCCAGACAAGTAAAAGGTTGCCAACTCAAGGTATTTTGATCATCTAAGGTAGGTAATTCAAATGGAAACGGATGAAGTATATAAAAACAGAAATTTGTTTAGCTATCAAGTCTATAATAAAAAGGACGGTTACTTCATTGAAAATAGTTTATCACACCTTGAAAGTAGATATATTCGAGTACCTGAGACAACCTTTGCAAGGCCAAGTCCAAAGCCTATAAACGAGTACAGAAAAGACATGATTGCTGCAACGGTGGAAAGCATGGACAACTGATGGAAATTGGGAATTTGAGAGAAAAATATCTCCACTACTCCCAACCCAAGCATGAATGGATTGTGAGAACCACTACAATCGGCATGATTGTGAGAACCTTTCTTATGGAAGCAGTTTGATCTCTGGATAGCCCTATTGTGTATAATAAATATTATATAATCAACCAGAAATGTTCACAAACAACATAGATAATGTCTCATATAATGCTCATTTAAACTATGAGTACTAGATATAGAAGAAGTACGCCATGCATTGTGAAGCTGTGATCGTGTAGCCAATAGTTGCGCCACTTAAGATGGTATACTGCATCAGTCCACAAATTTTCTGCATCTTTTCACCTGAAAAGAAAAAACAAATACACTCTTTGGTCCAGGTCCTCTATTGAACATATTGAAACGAACAATATCAAAGAACAAAGCCACAAAGGCAACAGATTTATTATGAGAACAACACCTAAGTTGTTTTTTACAGCTTCCATGTAGGTGTAGTTTCTTTTTCCGGTGATCGGGGATCTATAACAAGATGCTAACAGATCAGCTGTATAGAATGTGATGAAAGCAAAGGCCAGGATACAGCCGATTCCTCCTAACCATCCAAGTTGTGCTACAACCCAAGAGAGCGAGAGCACTCCCGAACCTATAATCGTCGTGATTATGTGTGCACTTGCAGTCCACATAGTACCTATTAATCAAGGCAATAAAACCTTGTTAGTTTCTGATAGCATTCAAACCTTCAACTCATGAAGAGACTACTTATTCTGTTTAAGACTGAATAACCTTAACATAACCGAACCAAACCAAGCCTTATCCCATAAGTGAGGTCGGATATATAAATACGACGTCTCAAAATCAGCGTATGTTGGCTATATGAATAACCTTCAACATAACAGAAATGAAAACATCTCCCTTCTTGTTGAAAACTAGTGCTGCAACAAGCTTTCATTGCAATTAGAAGTACTAATCAATCAGCTTCATGTTTAAGCAATCTGTCTTTTTTTTAATCCAAAATATTCCAACACCACTGTAGCAACTGTTTGAAAATTCTGTTTAATGAAATTAAGGTTGTCTCATTTCAAAATCAAGAACTCAAGAAAATAAACAAACTCAAGATAAACTTTTAACCTTGATCAATAAACAAACAAAAAATACTGAGTATAAAATAGTACCTCTTCTCCTAGGCTTTCCATCATCATCCAAAGCAGAATCGTTGGCCTTTTCAATTTCCAACCCAGATTCATATTCTTGAGGAAGAGCTTCAGAAATAGAGTTGTTCATCATGTTCTTTACTTCTTTGCTCTCAGAAAGAAAATGAAGAGAAAAATGAATAGTTCCATATTTATTCCATCTGAATTATTTTATTGAAGTGTTACCTTTTTTGCAAAATTTAATTCCTTTGCATTGTTACCAACAAACTACATTAAACCATAGAATCTTTCTTTTTAAAGATATCTCTACAAGAATCTGTATATACCCCATTTTAGGTACAAAGGGGAAGGGGTACAACATTATGTAGAAGATGCTTTATTTATTATTACTTGCTTGCTAGCTCATGCAAATTAAATCATGAACCATAAATCATAAATCAATAAATGCATAATAAAATTGATGCAGTGATATGTGATTTTTTATTGACTCTTGATGATATTCATGTACGTGGAGTAATACTCAGTATTAAGTAGACAGGTGTTATGATTCAACATATTTGACTAGGATTTTAAACATGTCAACATGTTTAGTCAACTTGAATAGAGTTTTGAAGTTATATTATATTTTGTCTTTTTTTGGTAAATTATATTATACTCTGTGTGGAATTTGAATATTTGATCACAACATGGGTTACTTATATGTTACTTATAAATTATTAATATCACAACACATATGTTTACCTTGCGATTTTTTTTAAATTGAAAACATGTCATGAACTCATGATATTAAATATGTATAATCGAAAATGTTAAAAAAAATGTCAAGTGGTATCCTATGTATATCTTAAATAGAGTACAAATTACAATTGATATAATGATGAATTTATAATAGGTATTATATTTCAAATATTCTTTCTGCTCTTTAAAGTTTTTGATATTATTTTTTTATTATCTAAATATTTTGTTACACAGCAATATTTTATTTAAATTATATCAATGAAAATACATTTCAAAATACTTTTCATTGATATATTTTTCATCAAACAGCTATAAATAAAAACAAAAAAAATATTTACACAAACTCAAAAGCTTTTAAATTATCGCAAAAAGCTAAGTTTATAATTTTTGTGAATCTGAATTAGTATTAAAATTAGATTTTGGTGGTTAAAATTAATAAATACTCTCTATGATACTGTAATTGACTAGAAAATATCCTTTTTAGTCCTATATCAATCTTTCAATTATGCATATAGTCATGGATGTTTTAATTAACTTCGGCAAGGAACTTTAAATTATTAATGATAAATTACAATTTTCTAAAATTAGATGAACAAATTTTTTCAATTCACATTAATAGATCTTAAATTAATACTAATAAAATCAGATTACTGAAATCTGAATGGAGTATGTATTTTAGGTGAATTACTCGTACTCCTTTGTCCTCTTTATTAATGAAAGCAATGTTTCTGCCAAAATATACTTATTTTATTACTCCACAATTAACCATTTTGAATCCAATTTAAAAGGTAATACAAGAGTAATAAAATCAGATTACTGAAATATAGATGGAGTACCTAATTCATTATGTATTTTAGCCTTTTAGGTGAATTATTTTACTCCTTTGTTCTGCAGCATAATTTAGAAAACAATTTAAAAGGTAGATGCACCACATTGTTCGTCGAACACTGTAATTGGAGATCTGAGAGCATTACATCTTATTTGACACTAGCTGAATATAATGATAAATGTCACTATATCACAATAAGAGTTATATATGTTCGAACTTAATCTTGAACTTGTTAACTCATTATTGCCAATACCCAAATTGAACATATATAACTCTTCTTGTGATATAATCTTTTTGGAATAATTAAAAACAAATAAACATATCTTCATTTCTTAAAAGATCACATTGACCTTTAATAGCTTATATAATTTTCAAACTTCGACTTAAAATTTATAGCTGTCAGATAATACGTAGTGATGTATAAAAAAAGGGGTCCTATTATACATCTGCTCAAATTTTATATACCGATATCTAAAAATAATAAAAGACAAATATATCCTCTTCTAATTTTAATTGTTACACTTAAATAATATATCTACACTTTAATTTATTTTCAACCCAACCCCAACATTACAATATTTTCTGATAATCAAATTCCCATATGAATCCATTTAACATTCTATTCAATCGATTTTGAAGATCAGTACTAGAAATCAATCACTCATACGAGCAGTTCTATAACTTTTACTTTATATTCTAATTGAATCGACTGCCGCTACCATCATGTAATCAAATTTAAGAGAATACTAATTATATACATTAAGCATTCCTCCAACTTAAAAAAATATAAAGATTAGAATTGAAATACATTAGTAACTTTTGGATAATTTGTATGAAATTTCAATTATTAAACACGTAAAGGCAGATAATTATCTTTTATCCTGTTGTGAAAACCGCTATAAAAAGAACCGGTACCTAAGATATAACAATTACGTAATAATGCTAAAATAATTTGAAATGTATTTTTCTTTAGTATAGTATTTATCAAGTTTATAAAATAAAAATAAAAATATCTACTACGAAAATTTAAAAATCATAACCCACAAAATAGACAATCATTTAATATATAGCTGAACAACCCACCTCACACACCCCATCCCACACAACCCATCACACCCTTTACCAAATAAAATAAATCCAAGTTATCATACACATTAATCCTTGCCTTAAATATTCATCCATTGATTTTATAATATCTTTTAATAATACAATAATTTAATTAAAATTAAGAATATAAGATATGTTATGATAAAATATCATACCATCATGTCATTAGCTGGTAATCGACAATACTACCATAAAAAATAACTCATAACCTTATTTATTCATTCAGAATATTTTGTCATACGAATCAAATATTACGAAAAACATGAGCTACTAAAAATGAAAATAGAATATCAAAAATGGCTTCACTCAGAATCACCAATGTGACTCAGACACATATATAAGATACATTCTATATCATTACACTAAGTAGGTCAACGCTCCTTATCCTATCCCATTTTAATATAAAGATATTTAGAGTCATTCAACATGTTGAACTCGAACTTGTTAACTCATTATTGCTACACATCTCAAACGAACAAAATCCTTCACTAGATGTCAGTGAAGATTCTCGAGAAAGATGCTACTGCCGACTTTCACATAATGCACATTTTTGAATGGGCTTGTTTGAGTCAGCCCAATTCAACCCTAGTCTACTCACTCTCTCATCATTTTCCATTTTCACAAAACCATTTCAGTCTTCAAATCAAACTCAATTCAACAATGCAATCATTTTCACCAAATTAATTCACACACTTCCTCATGTATTCTTAACTGTCCCAAATTATTTGTCCACTTTCTCATCAACACTCCGTTGACTTCGCGTTGACTTAGTACACTAGTTGACTGTTTGCTGTCTTTGACTTATTCATACTAATTCGGAACTCTCATTTTCATTTTTAATTTTTTTTTGTTTTTTTTATTTTATTATTTTATTTGTTTTTTTAATGTTTTGCTGGATCTTTGCTAGTTATACATTTTTTTCTAAAGTTTAAGAGATAATGACGTGTGCTAGTTATTTTGATTTTGATTTTTTTTTTGTATATTTCGCATCTCAGATTTGGAGATTTTATTTATTTATATTTTTGATTATTTTTAAAGATGCTGATTATTCACATTTTAAGATTTTTAACTGCTAGTACAAGTGATAAGGCTTGCTTAATTGTTGTCGAAGTTAATTTTGGTGTTAGTATTTTTGTAATGCTGATTTTTTTGTGATATGAGAAGTTGCATTTCTCCTTGTTTGCGAATTGATGATTAGGACTGATTTTGAGTTACTGCATTGTGGAGGAATTGAGCATTTTATAATTTGTGTAGTTTGTTAAAGCTTCTATATGTGTCCTCGAGTGTCTGGATCGTATGTTGCAATTCGTGTGTCACACTGATCATGACACGTGTTTTATTTTAAATTTTAGAATTAATTTTTAAAAAATAAGCAACACGTGGCATGATCCTGATAGAATGTAGCATAGAATGATAGATTAAGTGTAATAGACGATGCAATGCCATCCTCGAGTAGCATTAATATTGGTCTACATGTTCAAAGCTGTTTACTTTGTTGCGTTATTCGATCTATATTGCTTCACTGTTCTGAACCTTTGTGCTTTCTGCTTTTGTTCTTTATCAGTGGATTCAAGTTGTGTAGCCAACATGGAGCAGGTATACTCCTTTAACGACTTCTTAATTTTGTTCTCTATACAAAAATTGAATTGTGCTTATGTGTTGAAAATGGCAGTATGAGAAGGTTGAAAAGATTGGTGAAGGGACATACGGAGTGGTGTACAAGGCTCGTGATCGTGTGACTAATGAAACTATTGCTTTGAAGAAGATCAGATTGGAGCAAGAAGACGAGGGTGTGCCAAGCACAGCAATCAGAGAGATTTCTCTTCTGAAAGAGATGCAGCATGGAAATATTGTCAGGTAATTTAGCTTATTGTTTAAATTTTCTTCACCATTCAACTCTGATGGCAACATGAATTTAACTGAAAACTGATTTTATTTGTGCCATATCTTGATCAGTAAACAAATATCAAATTCTAGACTTGTAAGTATTTAAGAAGCTTATATTCTGAAATTTTCTTCATTGTAGACAACTAGATATCTAAGATGGGGTAGCTTGGAAGAAAATCATTAGTTTGTGAGTCGATAGATGGATATGGACTCAGTAGAAATTAACCAGTTTGATCAATTAATTGAAGACTACTCTTAAAGATAGTCATTAGAACCATTTAAATTGCACAGACAGATTATGTGGGTATATCTGAGTCAAATCCCACTCAAATATCCAAACAAGCTCGATGGATTTGAGTTAAGGATTTTACCTCCTGAATTTGTATTTGCGAAGCGTTGACATATTTCAAAGTAATTGGATTTGAATCTTAGTCACTCTTCTGATTGGATTTGGACTTTACTAGTACTGAAGTTAGGTAATTGCAGAGAACGTCTATATTGGTAAATAGTCAAAATGCCTTTTAAAAAAATTTGTTACTGTGATTGATATACTGAACCAGTATTTCTACTTATATGTGGCAGGTTACAAGATGTTGTACACAGTGAGAAGAGACTCTATCTTGTATTTGAATATTTGGACTTGGATTTGAAGAAACACATGGATACCTCCCCTGATTTCTCAAAGGATTTACGCACTATAAAAGTGAGTTGCCTCTTTCTGCTTCATAAAGGTTGGTAAAGATCGTCTTCCAATATAAATTTTGCTTAAAAAGCAAACCGAGAAAATCATTTCCAGCTCTCGTAATTTCTTTTGTTATTGAGAGTTATTGGACCTTATTCTATACAATTTTTTTTAAACTTTCCTTCAGTTACTGAATTCTGACATTGAAAAGTGGAATGTTGTTTTCATTTTGAGCTCTGTTCTCAAGTGGGTAATTGTTTAGATACCTATACATTTCAAGAGAAATACCATATTGTAACTGTTGCTGCTTTCCTGACATTTGCTCGGGCTCAGTTAGACTTAAGAAATAGCAAATTTTATTAACTGCATTGCAGAGGGCGTACGCCTACCAAGCAGTTAGACTTACATCATGATATTTAGGACGGATTTGTTCATATGTTTCTGCACAAGGAAGTAATATTCCTGAGTTAATTTAGTCAAACTCTTAAGGTGTCTGCTCAGTCCATCTATAAAACAATATCTTCCATGTTGCAGATGTTTCTGCATCAAATACTACGTGGTATTTCTTACTGTCACTCACATAGAGTTCTGCATCGGGATCTGAAGCCACAGAATTTGCTCATAGACCGTCGTACCAATGCCTTAAAGCTAGCAGACTTTGGATTGGCTAGAGCATTTGGTATACCTGTCAGGACATTTACTCATGAGGTACATATATTCTTAGTTTTCTCATGATAAACATTTTCGATCTTTATGCCACTGGAGAGTTTTATGTTTGCCTTTCATAAAGTGAAGGGGTACTGCAGAGTTTGATTAATTAACTTTAGTGTGAGTAATGTTGTGGTTGATTTTTCATATTTTGCCCAACTATAAGCATCAGAAAGTATGGATTAATATGCGTTGAGTATTTCAATTCTGTTCTTGGCCAAATCGAGTCAATAACACTTTTGAATGACCTCATAAATTGGCATTAGGATTAGTAGTAGAACGCTAGAACTGTCCATGAGTGTAATCACATTTCATCGAAGTCTATTGTTTTTTTATCTATACCACCACCGTTATATATTCCTCTTCTTTCAGGTTGTTACTTTGTGGTACCGGGCACCTGAGATACTGCTTGGATCACGTCACTATTCTACTCCAGTTGATGTGTGGTCAGTTGGTTGTATATTTGCAGAAATGGTGAACCAAAAGCCATTGTTTCCTGGGGATTCCGAGATTGATGAACTCTTCAAAATCTTCAGGTTTGCTTAACTGTGGTATCCTTTTAGGCATGTGCTGCTTTCTTTACTCCCACGGCATGTTGTGCATATACTGAAGGGAGTTTCTTTTCTCTAACGCAATACGATGATTGCTGTTGTTAGTATCTTGGTATCTATAGGGGCTCCACTCTGTAAAATTTAATGTGCTTCCCTTCCTTTTCATTTCTCTTTTAGTCTTCTTGACAAATGCAACTGTGTTAATATCTCTATGTTCTACTCAAATTTTTCTGGTTATCTTCCTTTCTTCTGACCCAAAACCTAGCAAATCCATTTCCTAATACAGTTCTTTCGTTTTGTTACCTTGTTTATGAAGAGTTACGGGCACACCTAATGAGGAGACATGGCCTGGTGTGACTTCTCTGCCTGACTTCAAATCTGCCTTTCCAAAGTGGCCAACTAAGGTGATCCCTCTCATTTTCATAATAATATATTTTCTTTGTTGATATGTTCAGGATCATGGTTAACTAGAAAAATCTGTGCTACTCACTATTGCAGGACCTTGCAGCAATTGTCCCTGCTTTGGATGCGCCTGGTCTTGATCTCCTTCGAGTAAGTTCACCTTGTATATTATAAATTGATGTCAGAGTTTGTAATTCTCTTCTGTTAACTTGACTTGTAGTATGCATAAATTTGTCTCTGAAGTGTCTTTTTTTTTTCTTTCTGTTTGGCAGTTGACCATTTAAGACATCAGAATATTTGTTGGACATTTTTAGTTGGGTTTTGATAGCTTGAGAGAGACTTGTTTAAGTAGCTGGTTTTCCTGTTAAATATCCGAGTCTGGAACTCCTGCTGTTCTCGTTCCATTTCTTTCTGTTTCTTGTTTCTTTAATACTCCGTAATGTACTAATACATTTTATCTGATTTAAATTTTGATTTTGATAACATTTCCTGGTGCCGTACTTAAATGCCATAAAAAAATCACACGTACCTCCTTTATATTGTAGATATCATATGTTTGTTATTAAATTACTGCAGATTCGACTATTTTGTTTCCCTAACACTGTATTTCCATTTCGAAAAATGATATGCTTGGATCCTAGTAAGAGAATCACTGCAAGAAGTGCCCTTCAGCACGAGTACTTCAAGGATATCGGTTTTGTCCCTTGATTTCGAGTATCTTACTTGGCATGGCTTAAAATGTATATTGCTAAATGGTATCTATGTGGTGCATTATTTTGTGCGATATGTATGTGTCGCACTTCCGTTAACTTATGGTCTTTATCTTTCAAAACCATTCAGTTTAAATTAATTTGCTCTCATCCATCCTTGTTATTACTTTGCTGTTTGTACTGGGATTAGTTTTTGTAATATCAACAAGATGATCATACAATATTGGTGTGTATTTTATCAGATGGTTTGGTTTGCTGTAACCATATTTATTTTGAATCAGCAGAAGCTCTTTTAATTTGACCTTGGCATACTGCAAACAGCTTGAGTCTAGCATTGATAGTTCTTATTGAACTTTTCCCTTGTTAATTTGTTGCCCCTGGTTTCATCTCATGTTAGAAGATGCTTATAACGTAGACGATGGAGGCGCGGTCGGGATGGGGTCTAATTACACCATAAGTTCATATAAATTATCAAATTCAAGCCCCAAATGTCCTCAATTGTAGGTGGGTATTTCTCATGTAAGTGTGTTCAAGGTTAAGATAATTTTATGTCCATATTTGGTCATTGAAATTGTGGTAAAAAATAGTACTCTTACACCTTATTACACCTTGTTCCATTAAGTCTGTTTTCGTTTTGCACGTCAGGGAATTTGCCTTGAAAGGTGATGTGTAATAAGGGCAGAAGTGGATGGGGAAAATAAAAATTAGGCACCACTATTCAAATGATGTAAATGTCATGTTTTCAATGTAGAAGAAAAAAGATGAGAGATATATTTTGCTAATCGAATAAATTGTTAGCCATATTACAATGCAAACGATCATAGCTATAACTAATTTGTACAATACCACATATTTTATTTTCAATAAACAATCACTGATTATATCCTACTCTACTTTGCAAGGACATGCTAAGTCACTCCGATCTCGAATCATTCCGAACAAATGGTCTAGAGATAGTTGCGGTAAACTGGATTGTACATGCAGCTCTCAGCGAACTTGAAGAGATCGCGAGGACGAGGGAGACGAGAGGCAAGACCTGAAAAGAGTGACAATGTTGTTCTTAGTGATGGCCTATTTCTTTGAACTATAAGCTTAATAATGTTTGGATAGCTTACCAAGTTCATATGCTTTTTCAGCAACCTTAGCTGCGATATGAGCTGAAATTTTTCTGATATTTGTGAATGGTGGATATATAAGTCCATTGTCGAAGTTTTCCTCTGTCACTTGAGATGCCAAAGCTTCAGCTGAAACATGAAGAAACAAGATCAGTCTCCTACTTTTAGACGAAATGCACTACTCCCCCCGCCATCATAATATAAGTGGGAAGTTCGCCTTTTATAGAAATGCAAGACTTGCATTTTTAATACTCTTAGGTCACATCGGAAATAGGCTCCTTGACTCCTTGTTATGACGGATAAGGCTGTACTATCCAACCGCCCTCCTAACCCCACTTAGGCATTTAGACAAAATGTAGATTTCCAAATTATTGGTGTATTCTAATGGAAGTCCCTTTGCAGGTCATACACCTTATATAAATAATTCTATCAATTCTTGTGACGCTATCCTTCCTTCCCCTAAAAAAAGAATGGAAACTGTCTGAAAACATGTTCCATTCTATGTACTTCGGTTAGTGGTTACACTGTCACCATGACAATGCAGTTGTTTTAAGATCAATATTCTTAACGAAGTTTATCTTAAGAGTTCTGACTTCTGTGTGTTATCTGATCTGAAAAGTGAATCCATGATATACTTACAGGCGGCAAGAAGTAAGTCATCGTGCACACGGATGGTACCAGACATGATTATCCCAAGCCCAAATCCTGGGAAAATGTAGGCATTGTTTGCCTGAAAGATTTCAGGAGGGAAAACCTTAGCATTAGTCCAACAGAGCTAAACACAAGTTTAGCAATATAATGCTAGATTGCAATATTTAAATCTGCACCTGTCCAGGAGTAAAAACTTTCCCATTGTATTCCACGGGATCAAATGGACTCCCACTAGCGAAGATTGCACGACCCTACAGCAGGGGATGAAGATATCTTACCTTATGTAAATGAAAAACATAGTTTACAGTCGAAAAAACATCGTTGAGTAAAGATTTTAGTTCACCTCACTCCATGTATAAGCTTCTTCTGCGGTACACTCTGATTGTGAAGTTGGGTTCGATAGAGCAAGGATGACAGGTTTCTGAATAAATTCATTTGTATAATGAATAAATTATGTTGATAGACATATATAGTTTTGAAGGGGAAATACGAGTTCTTCGATTGAAACAGAAGAGGGAGACCTCATTGAAGGATGACATGGCTTCGACAACTTCCTTTGTGAATTGCCTTCCAACACCTGAGGTTCCTATTAGAACTGTTGGCTTTATAGCCTGTGGCAGCAAATGAAATGTTTTCAACGAAATGAATGTATAATCATCATAATAAAGCTCATTAGTGAGTATGACTTGCTCACATTTACTGCATCCAATAGTTCCCTAACTGGTTCATGATCATGAGCCCAAGGTTGTTTGAAGTGTTGAAGACTATCTTTGCGGGATTCGACTATCAATCCCTGACAACGTCAATAAAATGACAGAGAAAAACGTTAAGATAATTAATTGGCGACAAACCAGTAAACAGTAAGCGTTAGATTTGGCTTTTAGATCAAATAGTTGAACTTAGATCTGAAGTCAGAGATATACCTTTGAGTCAACAAGCCAAACCCTTACTTATTACTGTCAACGATCATTCTGCCTGTCAAAATGGAGGGGAGAGATGAAGATTAGAATGGTAGAAATCAATTAAGAGCTCATGTGGTGAAGTTTAAGGCATACTTGTTTTGACATCTCAAGCGCAATAAGCTCGGCTATACCAGTGCCAGCCTTCATAAGCAGAAAAATTATGTTAGAACTGATACATAAAACAGTGGTCTAGCTTTAAATAGATGCATACATGGGAGACATTAACTTGACGAAATGACATGGATAGAAACGTAAGATCATATGAAGGCTCAAAAACATGACACTACTTAGTACTCCAACTAAAAGAACCTACCTCTCCTGCACCGAGGAATAAGAAGGTCTGATCAGCTAAAGTCCCACCAATCAGCTTTAGGGAACTTGGATAAAACGCATAAGATGCTGTGCCCTGTGCGAAATAATTATACCTGAATATCATTAAACACACAAGATGAGATGATGCAATTATTTTGTCACGGGGCAAATCGAAGGCATTGTGGTTCGCAAAATCTTCAAACTGGAATATTATAGTAGATTTGATTAATGAACTGGAATGAACTGTTCGTCACTTATTTACAATCAACAAAACACAAGTAATAAAGTAGCAAGCTCACTTGAATGAGGATTTTCTCGCCATAATTTTGCTTAACTGCTGTCATGAACTCATCTAGAAGCTCAGCATACTCCTATTTACAAAATGGAAAAAGGAGCCGACCAAGGGATGAAATTCAATATATGGTTTGACGAAGGAAATTGTTCTATAACAAATCCAGCAAGTGCTAAGGCGAAACAAAATGAGCATACCTTGCCAGTTGCCCTGTTGTGTCTAAGTCCAATGTAGAATTCATCTTCCAACAATTTTTTATTGTTTGTTCCAACATCTATGGTTATAGGTAGACACTGGAATGGTAGACAAAAAGAGCATAAATTTAACTCAAATGCCCAAATCAAATGTTACTCATAACAAGCCATATCTTGCGAAGTAATTCGAGCTTACAGCCGAGGGTCGAACTCCTCCAAGGGCAGTGTAGAGAGCAAGTTTCCCAACAGGAATCCCCATCCCCTGCAATAAACTCAAAGGTATTGAGATTTTCTCTATATTTCAATCTTATTAAATTTGTTGACAAATTCATTTTCAGAAGAGAACAAAGCAATAAAAAATACCTGGCATCCAAGGTCTCCAAGCCCTAGTATGCGCTCTCCATCAGTTACAACGATGACTTGAACTGACCTTTCAGGCCAATTCTTCAACACCTCAAGGATCCTACCTCTGAAAATACAATCATAGATCACCCAGTGCTAATATCATAGGACATAATTGAAAAGATGAACAACTATGTCTATTCAACTAAATCTAGACTAAACATTTCTGCTGAATAAAAACATATATACACATACTTCTCTTTCAAGGTAATGTATAGCCCCTGAGGACGCCTGTATATGTTGCTATACTTCTGGCATGCCTCACCAACTACTGGAGTGTAGACAATGGGAAGTAACTCTTCAACATGATCAATAAGAATTTTGTAAAACAGGCGTTCATTTCTCTCCTGCGAAGTGAGATAAAAGCATGTCAAATACTATACTTGGATGAACAAACTCGTTCGCCTACATCTGAGAATCCAATTATCTTATAAGTAACTAATGAGCAGCCAAATACTAATTTCTCTTCCGACATACAAATAGAGAATCCAATTATACCAATCCCCATTCAGAAATATTTCATGCATATGAATCTAAAAGGTGAGCCACAAATCCATATCAAGCCATTTCATCTAGATTTGTTTATCCCGTACGAGCAACAAAGGAGTACCTGAAGATCCATCATTGAAATATATTTATGCAAAGGAACATCATATTGACGGATCATGTGCATAAACCTCTTCTCCTGAAACAGATATAAACAAGCATTGCATAAAAAAATTTAGGTCCAGAAGTATGAATTCAAACTCCAACTAGGTTCTCGGATTACCTGAAGGTCCTGAGAGAATGTGGCTGGAGGTAGCAAACCTCTCAAGTAATGAGCATCTCTCTCTGTGTCAGTAAAAGCAATCCCTTTGTTGTGGCGTGGGTCACGCATCAAAACATGTCCACTGCAGCAACCACATATCAATGAACATGTTAACAGAAGTATTGAACTAAGTTTAGCATCATCTATGGTGATCTCAAGAATGACCAATTTGAAATATTACAAAACTAACCAAATTATATAAAACTACCAAATTTTTACCTTAGCAAAGATTACAATTATTTCCCTAGATACTACCATTAGTCCATTAGAAGCAACAATTTGTTTTCAGTTTTTCATTAGATGTCAAATTCTATATACTGAAAGTAAGTCAATGATGAAGTACCAAAAAAATCTAAAAAAGAGATTTAACAAATACGCTTCCGTCTCAATTTAAGTCGACATCATTTGTAAAAAAACTTTCTTCTCATTATAAGCGATTGTTTTTTTTTATCATTGTATGTTTTTTTTGCATCAAGTCGCTTTGTCTCCTAATATTCTTTTTCTATCAGTTTTCTCTTCAAAATTGTACAATAAATTATTTTATTAATAAATTATTTTCTTCTAAACAATCAGATAACTGAGAGTAGAGAAGAGGAGAATTGAATAATTGGTGGCCACTCAGATACTGTCCATGGTGTGATAGGCTGATCTTGAGAACCCATAATATCCTACCTATACATATCCTCCATAATCACCTCATTTATATTCAAGATATGGTAGCTTCATCAATATCTGTTTTATTCAGTGTTCTCTCCATTACTTTGTCTTTGACCCTTTTGTCTCCTCTGTGCCCTCTTCCCAATTCTCTGGAAGTCTTCCTCTGCCAAGGACAGAAACTGGAAAACAACAATAAACAAAACTAACAACCCTTGTCATCAAAACACACAAGAAATTAACAATGTACCAAAATTCTTGATTTTTCAAGAAAATTATAAAATAAAAATATGATTTTGATTTTCTCCTAGTGCTTCTGCTATCTACATTACATGCACTGACCTGTTCTAACTAACCAAACCAAGAAAATTTCATGTAATTTCTTGAACAATTGATTGAAAAATATGAAATAAAAATTAAAAAAAAATCTTGATTTTTTATTGCTTCAGCTATCTACATGACATGCACTGGAGCTGATCTGTTTTAACTAACTAAACCAAGAAAATTTCTTCTGGTTTCATACACAATTGATTGCAAAATATGACATAATAATTTGATCTTGAATTTTCTTATTGCTTCTGCTATCAAAATGACATGCACTGACCTGTTCTAACTAACCAAACCAAGCAGGGCCGAATCTAGAATTAGAATTTAAACATGGGGTATTCAAATATAAAAATTAAATGTTTGGGGAAGAATTTGAAACATGAAACTCCTATATGAAATTATATAGACTTAACCATCTAAGCTATAGTTCTTTTTGAATTGAGTATTCATTGAATACCTGAAACCCCTGAATCCGCCCCTCAAACCAAGAAAATGCTTTCTTCTACAATAGATTGAAATATATGAAACAAAGATATGCTCTTGAATTTTGTTATTGAATCTACTATCTAAATGACATGCACTGATCTGTTCTATTTAACCAACCAAATCAAGAAAATTTCATGTGAATTCTTGCATAATTGATAGAAAATTATGAAATACTTGATTTTTCTTATTGCTTCAGCTATCTAAATGATATGCACCTATTGTAACTAATTAAACCAATACAATTTGATGTGGTTTCTTCCACAATTGATTGAAAAAATATGAAATGAAAATATGCTCTTCAATTTCTTATTGCTTCTTCTACCTAACAGACATGCATGCATGCACTTGTTCTCTAACTAACCAAAATAAGAAACTTTCATGTGAAAACTGGAAAACAACAAAACTAAAAACAATCATGATCCCAAAACACACAATGTATCAAAATGCTTACTTATCAAGAAAAATATGAAACTAAAAAAATATGATATTGAATTTTCTTGTTGCTTGTGCTATCTAAATGACATGCACTGACCTGTTTAATTGGTTGAAAAATATGCACACTTTATACAATGTATTAAAGGTAGTTATTAAATTTGAGTGAAAACTTGAAAAATTGAAATCTAAATAAAATTATGAAAATTAAAATATGATCGTGAAGTTTCTTATTGCTTCTGCTACCAAAGTGACATGCACTAACCTGTTGTAATTAACTAACCAAACAAAGAAAGTTTCATGTGTTTTCTTGCACAATTAAGTTGAAAAAAGCCAATAAGGTATTAAAGGTTGTTATTGGATTTTAGTGAAAACTGGAAAAATTGAATTTTATAAAGAAATGTGACAATATACCAAACGTTAGCTGGAATAAAAAAAATATCATGATGTAGACAAACGTGTGGAGAAAGAGAGTTTTTTGCAGTGGGAATGTTGGAGAGAGGAAGTAGGAGAATTGCACGCTTTGTCAGCGACTAATGATTGGGAGATTAGTACACTATTTGTGGTGTTTGCTCATTTTGTGGTTGTTTCCTTTTGAAGATTTTCAAGATTTCATTCAACAATGAGTGCATACATAAATAATATCAAATAATAATTTTCTTTTAAGTGTTTAACTGACACCTCCTAGTGAATGTTTGTGTCAATATCACCAGATTATGTTCATCGATAAACGATCACAAGATTTAAGAAACAATTTTTATCGATACAATGTTTTCTCAATATGGGTGTGTCTTATAATATTAGATATACTTATCTTATCCCACAAAAATAATTCAATCTTTTACATAATAGTCAAATTAATAATTTTATGCATTTTAATTGGCTACGGCATAATATTGATTCGAATCACTATCACATTTTTATATATGCTACACATAGTACTATATTTTTTAATATCGGTACAACGCGAACAAATAAATTTGAATTCAAAATTCAACCATCAAAATGTAAAATTGGACAAATGGGATGAAGGAAGTATTTGTTATAATGATTTTGACCTCTACCCATTCCTAACACATTTTTTCCATAAAAAAAGTGAACAAAAAAAATAAATTCAGATCGTTATTTCACTTTACGTAATATTTATCAATAAACTCGATTAATATAATTCAAATGTATTAATTTGACATGATAAACAAGTTTTTACACAAGTTAACAAAATGATCCAAATTAAAGCCATTAACAACTATCCTTCACAAATAAAGTATTAACATTTCAAAGTAATACCAAAAACAACCTATAAGAACATACACGCCTCTAAATTTTCTCTAAATACATTTATAATATCACTTTTTATTTTAAGGGCTAGCTTTTGCATGTTTAATTTAACAACTTCCTTATTATTTATATCCAAAACACAAAAAATCAAGTATTTCAAGATTAATAATGAAAATAAGAGATAAATAATTTATAAAAAGGCGCATAAATTTGGGATGTGTAATTTTAGGAGTCAAGATCATTTGTATCATCAATTCTTAACTTTTATCCCTTATTATAACTTTCTTGTAAGAAATGGTTTCTACATGCCTCAAAGTACCGGGCCATACCAATTTTAATTTCTTTTAGTTTTCTTTATTTCATTATTTTACTAATCTAGTCTTTTACCCTTCTTTATTTTGGTATTTTGGTGGAAATATATATAATAAGAAGAGAGGAAAGTTTTAAACTATAATATACTCCCTTTATTTTAATTTTACATTTAGTAATGTGAAAAATTTCCTTTTTTAACTTAATCATAAGATTTTAATGTAATTTTATTTTACTTTTTTCTACTTCTTTTTTATCCCTAATAAATATTTTTTATCTTCATGACACCAGCATTTTTATAAAAAGTACCTCTTTAGATATATTAATAATATTATTCAACTCCTTAAAAAGATATTTTTTTAACCTTTATAATTAAGTAAAATTGAAACTGAGGGAGTATAATCTTAAATAAAGTAATAATACATCTACATTTTTTCATTTCTTTCCATCTTACTTTATTTCCACTAATCCAAATAGGCCATAAATTTAATGGTAGGTTATTCTTGAATTGAGGTTGTTTTCATATTAATAATAATGAAGTGCCAACTACACAATTCATTCATTTCCATATTTATATTTTTCGTGGTCCTTCATACACAGTATGACACTCCATATAGTGAGTACTGACAACTTAACCGTTCTATTGTTAATATTTTCGTTGATGCCTTTAACCAAATTGAAATAAATTCAATTTATTTCTAAGATGGGCCGGGACTAAACTAGTACTATGTACTTGTCTCATTTATTTTAAATAAACTACAACTAATGGCGTGTAGCCTAATGATATCTAGGTAGTAAATCTATTTAGTATATATGTTTCAACCTATGAAAATGAATGATGCAATACATTTTGCAATTTTTTAGTTCATTATGGGCTAGGTTAATCCCCCACTTCTGTATTAGAATTTCTTTATCAAGTCATGTTGTAATTTCTATCATATTCGAATAAATGAATTAGGCTAATCGTATATAATAAGAATTGTAAAGTACAAGCAATATCGAAATTGATTTGACCGAAGAGCTTAAGCATGCATACCTCATTTTAGTAATTTGATAGTTGAACGATTGAACTAATCCAAAGAAGTAATTATTTACCATAAAACGTACAATTAATTTGGGACATGGAGTTTGAGCATTTTATAGTGCAAAAAGATACATGCTATTGGGTTAGGATAATAGTAGTAGAAAGTTTATGTTACAATATAATCACTGATTGCTTTATTCTATTAAGCTGTGAAGAGAAGTTGCATATCGTTTCAGTTTACAACGCATTTGACAAATAATGGTCTTGAGCGAGTCCGATACGTGGCTCCTATTTAACATTCATGACATTTCATCGCTGATGTTTTGTTTAAGTCAGTTGTTTTTGAGACGGCCCCAATAAATTCTACCTTTTTGAATGCATTATGAAAATATATTTTTATTGATGTTTTGATTGTGAATTAGTGTAATATTAGGAACTTAATGGGCCAAATCTCAAAATTATATTTTGGACCCCAAAACTGTTTTTTTAATTGTTAAACGTTAAATAATATTAACTTATTACTAAAATAGAATCAAATAGAACTTAATATACAATTTCAGGAATTATTTATGCCATGCTGTCATTTCATCGGTATCTAACGTGCATAACCTTTGTTATTATTTTATGTGTCATTAGATGCTAAAGCAAGTGAAAGTCACGAATAAGGAAGATTATACCTACTTTAATGTCCATGAGTTTATTAATTAATAATTAGAACTGGACGCTTGAGGCCTTTATGTCTTATTGAGTCGTACCTTAATGGTGTATTTGGAGTGGAGTGAATTAAGATGTGGATAAAGTTTTAAAATTAAATTAGAGGAAGAGAATTGAGAATTAGGGTGAATGAGGGACAATATATTTAATTATTGTTTGGATGTCATAATTTTGCGATGAATGAGAGAGAATATATTAAATTATGTTATATTTTTCATTCCTCCTCCTCCATTCTCTCTCGATTTAATGAGTAATGATTTTAGCGTGAAGTTGCGGTAATGAAGATGAATGTGGGTAAAAAAATTTCCTATGAAAAATACATAATTAAATTCTCAATAAAAGATAATTATTAAATTCCTCTTAATTCCTCTGATTTTTTCCAAAACAAACTATAACGGTAAGTGAAGAGGACCTGGGGAGATCCTTTAGATAAGATAAAATTATGTCCAAAATGAGCATGGTGATATGAAAAATTCAAATCTAGGCCGAACTCGATTAGTCCAACATACCCTTTAAACAATGGCGTAGCTAAGAGTAATTTTCAAGATTACGATGTCCTAAAAATGGATATCACATTTAATGATATAGAAATCAAGAAGAATTATTTTGCTCCTTAGTCCTTACCATATTTGATTAATGGTATCCAAAATGTTAAACCAAGTACTATATATTACAGATCTGGACATTTTTAATTGTCGCTTAGTCTAAATTTTTATTTCAAATAGTAATTTTTAGCATAAAATTCACTTTTACATGTTCAATATATTTTTCACCACTTTTAATCTTTAACATATGGTCCAACCAATTAATGATATAGCTTTAATTAATCACATATTCTATATTTTAAACGGCATTTTGATTACTTTTTCTTTTCTTTAATCTATCGAAGGATTATTACAGAGATCGAAAATTTAATATGTACTATATCTGTAGAGTCAACGTAGTCTGCACCTACTGGAATGGATGTTGTTCGCTTCAACTAATGAATGATACGGTCCAACTAGACGCACGGAAGAAGTCAACCCCGAACGGCTGGGAGTCAAGGCTTCAAGCCTGGCTGGTTCAAGCTCTGCCTGGCCTATACCGAGGCCAAGCTCTAATGACCTTCAAAATGTCTGATTATTTATTGTCATTGTATATTTTTATTATACCTTTCATGAATTTATCGTCATCATGACGGCGATTTAATTCTTTTTTTTCATAATCTAGAAGTTAATGTCAAGATCCAATTTATCTAATGGAAATTAACGTTTCCCTATTATTTTTTCAGACACTCTATCTCTTTGTAAATTTGAATGAAGTTTTGGCCGGGCTTGGGCTCGACCTTGCTGGGAATAGCCTGAACCAAAAATTCCTCCATTTAATTTAATTGATAATATCTCAGTCCACATACAGATGATTATATAATGGGTCAAGGAACACACAAATTAATTATCATAAGAATTCAAAATATTTATTAACACCACTTTTAGAAAAGATAGAAAAATATATTACTCATTTGTAACTGATCTTATAACTGAATATCCAAAAAGAAAATGGGCTTCATAAATCTACTCCTGAGAGAGTATCTTATGCAGCTTATATATAAAACCAAGAAAAAGATCTCTGCAATGGAAGTCAATGAATACCATAAGTCCAACTATATATATGAAATTCAAGTGAATTTATTATCATTTAAAGACATATATCTAGATCCAACTCTTCGATATCATTCCAATGTGTGAAACTCGATCCACTTGGACATAATACATTTGGTTTACACGCTAATCTTTATCAATACATCACTTAACTCTAATACCATGTTTAAAGCCCACATAAGATTCTATATCCTAAAATCAAGTGATAGGAAGAATCGCCAAGATTCATATTCACTGAAAGATCCTATTTTATCAATATGAGACTCAAATCTTCAATAGAACTATTTTATGATTCATAATAGAACGCAGAGTACAAAAAAAAAAAAAATTTAAAGAAATTAAAACCCTCAATTAATTTAAAACAAAATTCTTGCTAAAATAACAAATGTATGTTTTCATCATGAGTATTAGTTCTAAGCTTATGGACGTACGATCATATAATTAATAGGCTCATACAGTGTATATGGTGTATCTAGATGATTTACCATATTACTTAAAAAAGACTCATTTTATATAAGATACCTTGTAGAACTGTAATTACTTCCATCATTCATATTAAAAAAATCGTCGAATAGATAATTTTCCCCAATTTCACCATTTGTTTCTTAAATATATGTTAGTTTTATCCAAAACAAGCTAAGAAAGGATAAATTAATCATTTTCTATTTTAAAATAAAAGTAACCCCCACCAAAAAACCCCGACCCAATACCATCGAGTAATCTAAATAGGACTTAAAACAAAATTGAATCAAATGTCTTTTTCGAAAAGTGAATGATGTTCAAAGTTATTCGTAATTTTTGAAAACACTGTTACGAAGTGCAGTAGGTAAGTATTCATTTAATTATTTGATACACCAACATCTAAATGTTAAATTTCCTCCCCATTTTTGGTCTAATTATTTTATCATGTGGGGTCCGGTGAAGAAAAGAATGAAAAGATATGGGAGATGGTACGAAATAAAATGTGAAAAAATATATAAAAACTTAATTAGTAATATTGATAGGTATTGGAGTATTATTGGACGAAGAATAAAGAGAAAAATTTAATATGGTAAGAATTTGATGTTGTAGAAAAGAGGATGTAAACTTTGATTTCCTGCTTTAGATGGTATTAATTAATATACATGGCCATTATTGAACTTTGGATTCCCAACTCCGACCAAATTTGGAAGCCACGTGGCACGTTTTGGGGGCATCTTTAGCTTTGCTGGAAGCTTGCATGCTAGAAACGTCATCTCTTCCAGATAAATCTGGGAAATTATTACAATTAACGCATTGCATTTTCACCCCTTTTTCTTTCATTATATTCTCCCTCAGCTCACTGGTACGCTCTTTCAATTCCATGTTTATCAGCTGTTTATTCGATACTCAATTATCATCTCGGCCATCTTTTCTCTTTGGCTCTACATTTTTGTGTCTGCTTTATTTTGAGTGTGTTTTAATGTGTAATTTGGATTAGTTTGGTTCAATGAGAGGAGTAGAAGTGGTAACCAACAATCTCTGATCTGTATGTATGTATGTACGGAGTATTATTTTTTGCACAACTTAATAATAATGTATGCGTTACGAGATAATTATACGAAAATATCCAAAGTTTGACATAGACAAAATTCTAGACTTACTTCCTAGATAGAGTTTTGCAGGAGTTTGTATTATTGTAATGGTAGTTTCGACTTTTGAGAGCTACAAAGTTGTTGCACAAACAATCCCCCCTAAGTTTGAATTTGCATTGATATTTGTATTGGTAGTACTTGGATACATTCTAACATGATGGAAGAAAAATATCATTTAATTTGTACAATAAGTTATAATTTTATTTAGGGACTATCATTGCACCAATGCAAATGGACTATTATTGGACTAAGTCTCAACTTTTTGGGTGTAGCTTTGGACACCGATGTGCAACTTTGTTAAGGGGTATTATAGCTACGGAGTATTTGATTTTGCAATTGTGTCACGTTTTACGGTTTTAGTGTTTCCTCATAAGTCATATGTTTTGTATAAAATATAAATGCATAGAGTAAAATTTTATGGCTTGGGGTGCATGCAAAAATTTATTATTTAATCACTAATTAGGATCATAACTCATGAGTTGTCTTTCGATGGCTTCTGGCTCATTCGCAATTGTGTAAGGTTAACATGGCAGCAGTCAAGGTAGTTGGTGCTACTGTGGCATCATTTGGCATTGCCTACTTATGCGATAATCTCATTGCCGATCAGAAGATTTTCGGAGGCAAGTTCTTAGGCTACTCTTTTGTCGGAAACAATCCACTACCTCCTTTGACGCCCCCAGTTCGTGCCCGTTCTTTAAATAATTGTAAATAATGCATTGGCTACTTAATTATAACTAATCACGTACATAATAAAATCAAAGTAGAGCATGATAAATGCACATAGAGGTAGAGGATCTCATCCGCTATTATGTTAGTAACCTCCTTTAATGTATTTTTTGTACTGAAAGCAGGCACTACCCCGAAAACAGTTTCAAACAAAGAGTGGTGGCAAGAGACTGACAAAAAGTTTCAGGCATGGCCTCGTACGGCTGGTCCTCCAGTGGTTATGAACCCCATCAGTCGCCAGAATTTCATCGTCAAATCTCGTTCTAATTAAGTAAACAACCCAATCACTTTTTATGTTGTTTTGTGTTCCTCTATTTACTTTTTATCATTTAGATTGAATTCACTTCAATGTCCAGGCAATGGGTGATGGTCTTGAAATAAGAGCAAAATTTCAGGTCTTGAAAGATGATCTGCTTGACATGAGTTTTCAGTAGACTAGAGGTTAAAAGTTCTATCTGTTATGATGCCTTTTGAAGAACCTTTTGTTTGTTAAAATCGTATGTATAAGATTATAATGATAGCTTGTTTGAGAGTACAATCGTATGCATTGTAATATAACTGAAGAATGTGGGGAAAAAAAATCAAATTGATCAAAATGTCCAATTTCCGTGTCAAACCTTTCAATACAACTCCAACCTAATCTACCATATATATTACAAAATGGTATGCCAACCTCAATCAAGGGGGAACCTGTATGGTTCATTGGTTCCTAAACAAAAACAAGATTCAAGATTCTCCACATCCACAGATTCCAGCTAATGTATGCTCTGAAGCTGTAATGCTGGCATGAAATACAACTCTTGTAAGTTGTAATGTTTACATAAAATCCTACTGAATTGCAGCAAAGATGCATAAGTTGAACACTTGTGAGAATCTTATCTGCAAGAAAGACGACGCCTATATTCAGTCGTTTGATAACTAATGGTTCTCCTATCGATCCGGTGGAGATATTCAGGGAGGGGGGCTCATGCTTTGAGATCTAGCAACAACAAAAGAGTACCAATCATTTCCAGTTATATATTGCCATGAAAATTCAAAAGCATAGTCAAGACCATTTCTATTATCATCAAATAAATATACCATGCTAGGCTTTAAACAGTTTAATAGAGGATACCAGAGGTTCCGAGTTCAGACCTTATCTATTTATCATTCACATAGTCTAGCAGAAGCTTATCAAGCTCAAAATGCCGGCATAGGATTTTCTGCAAAATAGAGCGCGCAAAGTAGAATCATGACGCAATTTAAACTACTAGTCTAGCTAACAAAAATACAAACCTGGTTTGTTAATATTACTGGTGTGTTACATCCAGGATATTGCATAGACCATAACGTAGTAGAAAATGAAACTATAGGTAGTATAAAGGGCGCGTTGCATGTCATTAAGTATCCAACTATACATTATAATGCCTTCTTAAACTTGGGTAAAATTTTAGTGGAATTAGTAATAGTACCTTTGTCATGGGGGGACTAAAAGATGTCCTCTCAAAATTCTGTTCAGGATATCGTTTGGCTTCCATTCCTCTCTCATATAGTATATACGTTGGAAGCTGGCTCAGGCTTGCTACATCAATTTTCCATCGAATTTGGTAGCAAAAACGAATATACATGATAATGTTACAACCAACTTTCCTCAAGTAATTTCAAAAACCGGAACATCGACTTCATATGGAACTAAAGGAAGCTACATGAGCAAGAAATTTGCTACTCACCAAGAGATATACCAAACTTCTCTGCTGCATTGGGGAAGAGTCCAAGATCAACGGTTCCAAAAGATAGAAGTTTGTTCGAATATCTGTTTGGGGAGCATCAGTAATGAGAAATCTATGTTTAAGTTTGATTATAATAAATGGATTAATAGCACGTTTAATCATACATGTTTCAAAATGACCCATTCGATCACACATGTTTCAAAAAGTATCCCACTTAGTCATTCCGTGTTAAATTTGACTTTTTGAGATAAATTGACAGAACAAAATTATCCAACACTCATTTTTGAGATAATTTTTCAAATTTATTAAAAATTTGGGTCAAATATTTGGATGAAATTAATTTTAATAAAAAATTTGGATAATACTAATTTTAATAAAATATTTGGATGCGATAAATATTTGCCTCGAATTTTTATTAATTGAAAAATCATCTAAAAAATGATCATTGGCCAATTTTACTCTTGTCAAAGTGCCCAAAAAGTCGAGCTTAATATCAATTTTGACGGAATGATCAAGTGGAACACTTTTTGAAACTTGTGTGATCGAATGGGTGATTTTGAAACATGTTTGATCGAATGGTAGATATTTTAAAACATGTGTGATCGAACGTGCCATTATCCCATAATAAATTAGAAATGTGACGCTAAGACAAACAAATCTGAAAGCAGAAGATAGTTTGGTGGACATGTCTGTATATGTCTAGGGGCAACACTTGCGTTATTGAGAGTTCAGGGAAAAATGAACTGGTGGATATGCACTCTGGCGTAGACAAAGCACAGAACTCAACCTGCAAAATTAACTATTACTGAAACAGAGATGAAAAAAATCAGCAAGATCAGAAGGCAAGAGTAACCTATAATTCCGAAAAATCCACAAGAGCCATTATAGGCATGCTAGCCATAACCTAGTCTACATCAACATATAGTTTCACCTATATGCCTAATTACGTGCACATGGAAACGTAAATATATGGAAGTCACACACTCTAAAAACACCTTCTGCAATGTCAGCGTGCTGTGGTTAAATAACATAAGCTACAAATATAACATACCAATTAGGCATTACATAAGTTTGACTAGGTTCTAGTACCAAATACAAACAACAAGAAGGTATGCGAATATGTGCGAAAGCTCTCTAGAAAATCCCTAGTAGCACTGCTTTTACAATTAAATCATGGCTGTAAGAATTTAGCTTTAACTGTAAGACGAGCAAAAATAGTTGGTACATCTTTCAACAGTGATAAAGTTGGGTTGAACAGATATGGCACAAGTCAAACCACCTACCAGCCAAAATTTTGATGTGGTCCCTTCAGTTAGTAAACTCTCCAATTGCAACGGAGTTAATTGGCTTGAGGTACCTAGAAAAGTTGAGAAAAGGAGTGGATAATTAGTCAAGGGAAGGAACAGGACGATAATTCTACATTGGAACAATCTTGTAAGACTTGAGCTGACTGCGTGCAACAAACTAAAAATGTAAAATGATCTTTACGTCACTTCATCTCATACCTTGCTTATTGTAAGGAGGTTGCTGCACTAGAATATATATGGCTGAAAAGAAAAGAATAGACTAGATTGCATTAGTATGAAAGTCTTATGTGTCATCGTAAATTAGAACCACATCTACTGCATCATTAATTAACCTATACATTTCTACTGAAAGATTGGAAAATAGGAGATACATCTTATTAGGTATATTCTCAAATCATAACAATGGTACTACCCCATCATTCCTATTTGAAGGACCTAATTGACTTTCTTGCAGTCGAACATTTGTATCTGACCTTAAAAGTTCATATAAGTTTTGGGTAAACTAGAAGTTCCATGTTTACATAAGAACAACAACATTGTATAAATTTCAACAATGTTAACTAGTCCAGTGACAAGATTTAATCAAACTTCGAATTTGTTGGGAAAAAAGGTCTAATAGGGATTCTAAATGAAGTGGATGGAAAAATTATATTAGGAGTTCAGGACAATATGAGCAACACACGAGTAGATGAATAGAACACTAGACTTTAGGGAACAGAGTCCATTTTAACTGCTTCGTTCCATCGTAACCATACATCTTGAATGAAAATGAAAAGCACATACCCAGAAATGCCAATGCATACCACAGAGCCAAGTGGTAGTCCAAAATTAAGGCCACAGCAGCTAGGAAAACCTGAAAGTAAAAACAATGTAGATCTCAAGTAAAGCATTTACTTTCCAGAATCTATATAAGCATGATATTCTATTCGACACGATTCCAATCAAGCCAAGCACTAGCTACATCTATAGAAAATCGAAGACATATTCCATGGATCTTCTGGAGGTTACATGTGTAATTAGTTCAAACAAATTGCAACATGGTACATTTCCACTTTCTGTACATGTATCTTTGTAATAAGCTTGGCTGGTCTTGCTGAAGCTGCCAGTAGCAAGCACTATCTATTCTATTCCTCCAGTACCAAAAATTTCAGATGAAATCACAAGTTAAGATACAGACAATTCTTTCCAACTCCCAAAATTGGGAGTTAAAATTCATATTGCTTCAAAACCGGAGACTGCTATACTTACAAATATAACTGTTGTGTTAAATGTGTATGCATACAATTCAACTCACAACATAATGACCAAGTATTTGCAACCAATTAATATGAGGGGATAATAACGTTACCTTTGCATAGAAAAGAAAATCTGCAGTAAAAGCCTCCCACGTCTCAGACTTAACTAACTGTCAATCATAAAATCATGTTTCAAACAAAAGAAACATAAACACCATTTCTCTTCAACCACAACTAAATTATCCATTTATTAATAGTTCAGAGTCCAAACACAAACTATAAACAATCAGTAGTTTCTCTACTGATCTTCAACTTACAAAAATCGCAATATTAAAGCTATTTTCACTTTAACATGCCAACTTAGAAGACGCACTCAATAAAGATAACAAGAAAAAAAACTCAAATTTGCAGAGAATCACCACATCTAAATTATCCATTTATCAAATAGTCTGCAGCATAGTCACCGGAGCGGGAACCTCCGAACGTAGATAATGGAAACGGTAACGGGAGGAGCGGAGTTTGCTAGTTTAGAGAACCTTTAACGGAGGGGTATATTTGCAATTATAATAATTCATGAGTACGCCTTACCTCGTAAATTATTTTATTATTTTTATAATAAAATTATAATGAAAATAAATAAATTTAAAAACCTAAAAAGAATAAGATAAAATTTACCATAAAATAAAGATAGTAGTGACCTGGAAACAAATTTTTATTTTCTCTGTGATAATTAAGGAGCATTACGAGTAGACAATATTTATAGTAATACTTTATTAATTTATTCATATGCTACACCATGCAAGAAGCTTACTTAAAATTAAAATAAATTTTTTTATCAAAAGGTAAATATATTTAATTCTTGGGCTTCACTTCAGAATCGCTAATCCAATTCTCAGACATTATATATAGTATAAATTAACGAAATCAATTTATAATATTAATTGATTTAATATAATTTTAATTAATATAATATTAAAGTTAATTAAATGAATTAAAACTCAAAAATGAGTTTTTATATTTTTTCTGTTCTCTGTTATATATAGTTTAAATTCAAATTATTTAGTTTTTATTATTTCATATAACTATGTAATAAAAAAATTAGTTACTTTATGTTATTTAATATAGTACTAGTATTTGTAAATTTTAAAAGTAATATCAATAAATTAAAATTTGCAATGCCTCAGCAGACTCAATAAGCCTAACATCCTCGAAACTTAGATCGGCAAGTCGGCCGAGGTTCGCCGTCGTCACAAATCTCGACTCGCTATCCGCTTCGCGTTCGATCTATATTCGCTTACCGCCCACTTACTGAAAGCGCGAAATTGGTATTTTAGCCAAAAAAGTTCGCTTCCCGGGTACACGCTCGCTACTTCGATTCTACCGGCCATGCTCTGACACTTTGTTAGCTTCGCTCGTTAACCTATCGGACGCCCTGCTTAATTAAAACCGACGCCAAAAGCCACAGTTCTGGATGCCGATTCACTCGGCCTATTAATGGACGTCTGCACGGGCAACCGCATATCTCAGAACCGAACGGCCCACTTAATTAAACCTGAACGTCCTAAGACATACCTTTTGCTCGATTCACTGGAAGCCTTTATTAATGATGTCCGCTAGCCAGAATCTGACGTCCGCTCTGTAACTCCGACGTCCGCTAAATCCGTTTCAGAACTATCCTTTCTTTAAACATCGACTATCAAGAATATACAGCATTAATGACGTCCGGCTCGACTAATCGAATCCTACGCACAAAAAACTAGCCATTTTTTCTCCTCTATAAATAAATAAACTACTATTTTCTTTCATTCCTCACATCAAGTATAATCATCGTTCATATTACTTTGCATAATATATATATCATTCTTTGGCTCTAACTACTTCCAATTATAAAAGTTATATATGTTCAAATTGATGTAATTCCATCTTGAGAATAAATTATTTGATCAAGAATTTCAAAATGAATTAAAGATCACTATTTTCTTCGCTTAAGTCAGATTAATATTAATACAATCATTCTATCTTTATTAATTTTACTCTCAAATATCTGCAAGAGATGATGTATCTAAGAATTGTGTTTTTTATTTTTTCTTTTCTTTTGCGAATGAATTTGATTTGTTTTGTTCTATGGATAGAATGTTTATGATTTATTTTATTTTACGTATGTTAAAACGTTGATTCTAATGTTTGAAATTGTTTTTCAATTTTCGCTCGAATTTCGATTTAGATATTTATGATTTATTTTATGAATGCCAGCGACGGTTTTTATTTGCACAACAGAATTAAGCGTGACTTGGTAAGAATAAACCGCTAACCGAATAAGACGCTTTTGCTGCTTAACAGACGCATGACCGAGCAAGTACTGTCACTTTCAGACACTAATTCAAATGGGTTCTAATAATTTCACAAGCCATTCGCTCAAAGACACTAAGAACTCCACCATCGTGATACGGACAAGTCGCTGCCCGTACTTTACTTCTGACGATGCCCGGCCCATTTTGCTAAATTTCCACATTCCTTTCTATCTCTTGCCAGTAAAAGCCTAATTTATCTCTTTCTTGCCTCAACTCTCCCATTCCTTTACCTCCTCCTTTCTTTTTATAAACTATGCTCCCACTTCGCCTCATCTCCGACAAATGCTGTCGCCCGATCGCTTCTGAATTGGCCGCCTCGGAGCGACTGGATCGCGATTCGACGACCACCTCGTTCGGTGTCGCCACCTCCTCGCTGTAATCCTGACTACGGTTCGTAGTTCGTGACACAATGATAAACAATAAGTAGAATCTCTAACGATCTTCAACTATTAAAAATCTCCACTTTAAAGCTATTTTTACTGTAATATGCAAACTCATAAGAAGCACTCAATAAACATATGAAGAAAAAGAATCATTTTGCAAAACTAAGGACTCAGGTTCTCCCAATTTTTAAAAATCACAACATTGATAATCACTTACAACCTGATCAATATAATTTTGTGTTTGATCAATTAGTAACCTCAATAATCTAAACGATCCACTAAATCGACAATGCCCACCTTTGGTAATCACAAAAGCATCAACATATAGTCATAATTAAGACACATTTTTATAGTACCATGATCACTAAATCAACAATGCACACCTTTGGCAATCATAAAAACATCAACATATAATCACAAAGAACACATTTTTATAGTACCAAGATCCAACATCATCAACATGCCCTAATACTTACGAAGAAGCTCCCGCCCAAGTGGGGGTAAATGGAGGTACCTTACCTTGTGGGGAGTCTATTTATGAATTGACCCAACAGTGAACTGCAAACACTATCCAACACTTCACAACATATAATAAACGTAAGCAATGAGCCATTTAGATTTATTTTATTATATCCGGAGTTGTAGAATATAAAATATTTCACATTTCAATGAGTACCAAGATCCAAAATAGAGTAAAAAAATACGGACCTTAATTGCAGCCAATACTAAAAAAGTAAGAACCGCTTGAATTTCCTGAAACATAATTCAAACAAAAACCAATTAATAAACTCAGCACAAAACATACACTACATTTGACAATCAAGAAAAGTTGACATACCCGATGAAGAAGAAGAGATGAGCGAGAAGGAACAAGAACATGTGAAGCTGATAATCGAATCGGAATATAGGAAAAAAACACCAACAAATTTACTAGGTAATATGGTTCAGACACAATTCGATGCAACATGTTTGGGTACTTTTCTTGATTTATGTTGTTGTTGAAAGTCTTCAGATTGTTTGGGTTATGTATTTATTGCAAATGATCGATATTGGAAGGGGTCGAGTAATACAAACAATGGGGAAAATATTGTTTGATATCCAAACAAAGAGTTATATAGGATGACAATTGATAGTTTACCACATACCACATTGACAATTTAATCATCGAAAAGATTAAACGTATCGCCCCAAAAATAAAGATCAATATAAAACATTCATCACTTCAGAACTATATCAGAATACATCTGACACTTCTCTGGTGACCTGGATTGCTACAAACTTATAACGACAACAATCGTCTAAACTACACCACGCACTCTCACTATATTCACAAATTAACTCATTATATTCATCAAACTTGTAAAACAATTATTCACCATTCCATCTCAACTCATTAACATTAATGTGAGATGATTGTCCCATTCTTTATCAAATTCTGAGATAATGATACGTGTCAAAGTGACATGTATAATGTTGATCAGAAGCCGACCCGATCAGATACATCTTCAACTTCAACATCAAATCGATAATGTGGGTCAAATAGAAAGGGAAACTATTAGAAAGATGCTGGGCCTAGAAGGATCCAATTCCATATATGGAATGTGGTTCTGGTCAATTCCTGGTCCAACCAAGCCCAAACATAACATTGATCTGTTATTAGGCCAAAACAAATGTGCCTAAGAAATATGAATTGATAGTATGATCCATTAATTTACATTACTTACATATTTACATTATTATATGTCTGAATGGGTCCACAATTTTTGTATAAATATTTCCTTCTATGATTTTCTCCACCTTAACTTTAATCATTGATATATGTAGATATTCAAACAATATATAAATAATACTCCGTATAGGCGTATATCATTTGATTCATATTTCAAAGTTCTTCTATTATATTACATTTGGTTATTTTTTTGAAATAGAATTATGAAGTAGTAGACGATAATTAAAGTTTTCTCTGAAAAAGTAGTACATTATGAGTTGGATTTAGATAGAATTTGAGGGAGTATGACAAAAATGCTACTAGGATATAGTAGTACAAGGCGACAAGCGAAGAACACAATCAAATGGAAATTGTATATATGCAAGTAGGCGATTCAACATCAAGAATATTATGTTTAACTTATTATTACTATCCATGAATTGACCTACCGGACTCTTATGTTTAACTTATTACTTCCGTGAATATATACATACCCAGGCTGCTCCCTAAGAGGCAGATACTCAATATCATAGCTACTGACGAAAATATACGAACTCCACTTGCACTCATTACCTTAAACTTTTAAGAGTTCACTTTAATTATAGAGGAAACCGATATGACATTACTGCATGTGGTCTCTACATGTTCACCATTATTACTTCAATACATGCTCACAAATCATGTCACAACTACAATCATTTTTTGTTGCGAGTTCATTTTGGACTGTTTTCAAGGGTGGATCACGCACCTGATTCCCCTAGATGATGCTCCGGCTAATAAAGGTATGTAACTAGGTAAGGGGTTGTAATCCGTTGTATGCAATCTTAATATATATGTGATAACGAAAGTGTTTCGTTGTTTTCGATTTTATCCATGTGTATGTAAAGACTATCAACTGCTTCACAATCGGTAAGATGGGTAAATAGTGTGATGAACCATTTTGATTTATGCTATAATTTGACGTTATATGAATATATTCACATACACTAGAAAAATCATTTCATTTTATTGTCTCCTCCAGTACATGCATCATTTAGCTAGTAGTCCGACGACATGGTACTGAAATGTTGTGGACCTTTACTTTACAAAGTAATACTCCTATATACTACTGTCCTATATGTAACTTTTTTGCTGAAGATTGTTTTGGGATGAAATGTCATATGGTTAAGATTTATAATTCGACATCTCGGCCATTGTTTTCCAACTGATGAGATGAGGTGATTTTTCTTCCGAACTTACCAAGAAGTGTATGTTAAAGATTTATGGAACTTTAATCCAACAAAAAAATTGGTAATATGGGGGGTAATTTAACGTATCCCTGTACATTATCAATTCTTAACCCAAAATATATTTACCCTTCAATGTGGGATAAATGGATATTTATTTCACACTTTTAACTCGTTCTATACGGATTTCTTGTCCACACATACATAGCATAACTATTGGGCACGCAAAACGCTTCACATAAAGTAATTTGACCTTCCTAGTCAGGCCTGTCTTCTTCAAGGTCTGGTGGGATATGATGAGAGGACTTCTCCGAGATGAAATGATCTAGGGCACCGAGGTTCGAGAATCCATAGTTTGTCGGATATTCCTCTTGACCATTGTCACTCGAAGTACAAATAATTTGACCCGATTTGATGAGCCCCTAACTGTGAGTTGTTGTGTGGGTTTGGAACCTACGAGTTGATACGTTATAGGGTGGAAAAGCCTCGACTAGAATATGGATCTCGATGGAAGCCACTAGGGTGAAAGCAAATAGGACAATATACTTCTGGCTCATCAATGATTATGATGAGTATTTGTTGTATTTATAAGAGTAGATGATACAAGAGTTTGTGTTTGAATACAAGTAAGTCACTAGCTAGACTGATGCACTTAGAGGAAAACTAGCTATGTGATAACTACTCAACTAGGATAACAAGAATAGTAATAATCTAATATATGCGAATCTTCAGAGACACTTTAACATCCTCCCTTCAATCAGCTACTTCTGGCTTTAAACTAAAAGATTGAAACTACTTTGACGAAACTCGCACTGTGAAAAGAGTTTCTGGTGGAAGACGACTTGCATTTGTTAATGAACATGCACCCACGACAACCTTCTCCCAAACAAAATGATAATCAATGTTAATGTGCTTCGTCCGAAAATGCATCACATGATTATAGGCCAAGTACGTGGCAGCAATATTATCATAGTAAGCCACTAGAGACTTAGGTAGAGAAATCTCAAGATCACACAACAAAGTGCGACTCGTAATGGTAGTTCACTAGTTTGAACTATGTAACATTTGAGAAAGTTACTTTTGAGAAATCTCAAGATCACAATAAACAAAGCACGAATTCTAATTGTATTTTGAGAAAGCAATTTTAGTATGGACAATTTCTTGGTTATGAAGTTATAGAACGGCAGTTCACTTTGGGTTTGGTCCATGTAACATTTGATGTTGGCCACTGTTCTTATCACATGGCCTTCCTCTGAGTTTAATCCCCGACGAAAATGTAATATGATTATAAGCACTTAAGAATATTTTGTGCTCTGTGTTCTCTAGCACTCGACTTTATGGATCATTCCGATCGAGTTTTAGATCGATGGTTTTTTAAATTGATCAGAAATAAACCCTAATTTTATGTCAACTTCATTCAAGTTTCGTGATTAAACCCAAGACTTAAAATTTTCGAGTCCAATGAAAGACAATCAGTCTGGACCGTCTGACTTGTTCAAAAGCCTAACATGGACCATCAACTTTCGTACTTCTGTTAAATGTATAGTTAATTGTTATTTTAATAAATAAGTAAACAACACTGTTTTGGCCCTCATTTAATTCTTTTTTTATATAATTAATAAATCGTTTATGAATAAATGTTTTCTTTTATCGCTCCTATTTTTGTTTTCATTTCATTTATCTCGATATATCTTGTTTTATATTTATAAAATTGTTGGACTAATTACTATCTCAGAGGTAACATGATTATATTATATTTTTTAGACTTTTTCAAAATTTATGTTACTCATAAATTTACTTGGGATTAAATTCCAAATTAATTAATACTACTCCTCAATACAATTAAGAGATAATACTAGAATAATTATTTATATTGACTAAAACGGAATAAATAAATAGAGAATAATATAAATAACAAAATAAAGTAAATAAATGAAAAGGTGCGGAAAGAGACAATCCCACGAATTTTATCGAGATTTCGCTTTCCTAAGCGCCGACCGCGCTTTTCCAACTCCTGGATTCAGGGGAACAATTACTACCATGAATCTGAAATAACTGAGTTCAGATACAAACAACCCAATTACAAATGATCTACAACTTCTAGCAACCTTATGCTAGAAATCCAAAGCCTCGCCTTAGGATTTCTCAACTCTTAATCTCCCAGATTAAGAATCCAAGATGCAACCCAAGATTTCACCAAACAATAATCTATAAGATTTAATTGAACCACACACTATGAAATCTCTTGGTCTATCGAGTTGAATGAATCGATTAAGAATGTTTTTTGCTGTTTTGAAAAATGTGAAAACTGCATCAAAGTTTCAGGTAAAGTTAGTCCAAAAGGCTTTAAGACTCCGCTTTTGATAAACCGACAAAAAGATGTCGGGAACCCCAGGATCGCCTGTGGCCGTGAGAAGCGCAGTCAAGACCAAGTCCTTTGACCTCACCAACTCTGGGAGTCTGGTAGATACGAGGTAGGTCAAGCAAAGCTTCGCCTCTTCAACTAAGTCCCGATCACGGGTTCTTTTTCATAAAATGAGTTTCAAACTTTCTAAGCTTCCATCCGATCCATATATAGAAATTTATTTATCGATCATGGATATTTCCGAATACTTAATGTAGGACAACAGTCCATTTTGAAAGAACTTATTGTGTCATTGGGGGTCAGAATGAACCTCGAAAGTTCGATTCCCATCTCGATTATTCGCTCGAAATAGTTCGATTTGCGCCCAATTGGAGGTTCAAACGTAGAGCCGAAGATTAAAGTCGATATCTTCTATGGACCGAGGCGTAACGGTTCGAAATGTTCGACTCAATGCATGATTTCAATTCCAAAATATTATATGGACTTTTTATTTTTACTCCCCTTTTACCCCTTGAGCCTCAAATCACAAGCCGAGCCCCTGTAGTTCTCTAATTCCCTCAAAATCCATCACAATTTACAACCCCGCCCCCATTTCTCTCATAGCCTTCTACCCTCTCCCTCATCTACACACACAAACACACCAAAAGCTAAACCTTTATTTCACAATTGGCACTGATACGCTAGCAGCTTGATGCATGGTTATTTATTTGACGACATTCGATGTTTGGATAGATTTAAAGGTTTTGAATTCGGATTTTAATTAGGTATTGAATTTGATATAATGATTTTAGTGTTTGAGTCAATATTTCAATTAACTTTTGATTTTCGAATTTAATTTGATGTTTTTTGGTTCAATTTTCCAATTTGATGTGTTTTTTGTTCAATTAGCCTTTAATTTTGGGCTTTGCTGCATTTCAATCTGGGTTAATTTTTAAGATTTCAATTTTTTTTGTTCAATCAAATATTATTTTGTTCAATTTCTTTTAATATACCTGAGCCGAACAGTTCGAATCACCCGTGTTCGAATTAACTCGAACCTCGAAACCAAACTCTCAAAAATGCAAGTGTTCCTGGGCTTATTTCAACCCGAGTCGAACCTAAGGTTCAGTTTGTTAACCTCGAACCTCACCGGGTTCTGTGAGTGGTTCAGCCAAGTTAAGCATCCCTAATTGTCAACCTTTTCGCATGGCTCGCCTCCTTGAATTAAGTATTTATTTCAACCCGCTACGCCACACAAATTGCTATCGTATCGAATCAATCTTAATTCAAGACTAATCAAGCATCTAAAAAACAATTTAAAAAACGCTTTTCAATATTTTAACTATAATAAAATCAAGATTCTTACTCACTATCATAAAATAAGAATAAATAAGAGATTTCTTATAAATGCCTATACACAAAAGAGGTTTTTCAATCTTCAAAGCACGGCCTTCGGTCTTGGACTTGGAATTGTATTTCATGATCTATATCGATCGCACTACTAAAAACAACTACAATAACATCAGTTCGAATAAGATAATTTATTATCTTCAAAATATAGAGTTTAAAGATACTTGGATCAACAAAAATAGGGTAAGATATTCAAATAAAATGAATGAATGATGCAAAATAATAAGATTTTGATTTGTGAATTAAAATTCCTGAATTAGACTGGCCCAGCAATGAATTTTCATCTATAGTTTAGACTTCAGAGTTCAGACTACCAAGTACCAGGCCAGGCCACAAGAACGTACAAATATTCATTCATTTACATAGACTGATAGAAGTACAAAACAAATTATACATGGGGGTCTGGAGCTTGAGAAAAGGAATAGATACTAGTGAAGTGGTGATGATTTATTCGCTGTGATGATGGTAAATTATTAGTCCTTCTGTGGCCTGTGGGGATACATAGACAGGCCGCAAACTTCTGGTCCGCTAATTCCAACAACTTATGAAGAAGAAAAGAAAAATGCATCATCATTTTCTAGTATGTCAATCACATCCCATCACCAAAATGGAATATGAGCGAGGTCGGTAACTAAACGAGGGTGTTATAATAATTTTGTAAGTATGTAATTAATTTAAAAATATTTTTTTAAAATATTTTTTTATATTTTAAATTAATTTAAAATATTTTTTTTTTAATCATTGTGATCATATAACAACTTTAATCTAATAACTGCTTTATATTTATAAAGATGATGTTTATTAAAATTTTGTAAGCATTTAAAATGAGACTCTCGATAACTATGGTTATAGGCAGTAACTCGAGGGAGGCTCATGTGAAAACTATTGGGTGATTGACGTTTACGTTCTCGATTTTTTCTTAAATACTACTAGTATCAATTAGATCGTCTCTGTGTATTTCACTATTCCATATTATCATTTTAGTTCCTTAAATTTTTTCTTAATTATCAGTTAGAATCTTTGATATAACATCAAATTTTTATTACTAGTAACTATCATACCCTTATATTATACCTTAATATTTTTAATTAGCATTATTTCATGAATAAGAATCTTTATTGCAAGATTAACAGGGGACGATTAATGGCGGCAATGTTTCCCCCGTTTAGCAAAAAGTGTGTCATCAAATATATCCTCATGTCATGATCAAACGTTGCACCACCTGTTTATTAATTAAGGTCAACAAAGGTGGCTAAAATAACAAAAATCCACTTACACTTCAAAATAATACTTCCTTTGATAATATTTATTTGTCATTTTAGTTTAAAAAAATTGAATATGTTACTTATCATTTTAACATAAAAAATTAATGTTTTACATTTTTAATGTTACTTTTTGACTATCTTTTGTTATTAAATTATCAACCAATCAATGATATAGTTTCAATTAATTATCATTCTACCTTTTCAATACAGTTTTTAACTATTTTTCATTCTTTTTAATTTGGGTGTATTATTCTAAAATGACAAGTAATATTATCGGAAAAAGTAGTATTAGAGATAATTTCCATAATCATGGTAATATTACTTGAAGTAGTTAGACATGTTTCGTTTTCTAGTGGCATACCATTTTTGTACATCGAAATGACATTTTGATAGATTATGCACTT
The DNA here is from genome assembly GCA_019722365.1 of Lithospermum erythrorhizon. Classification (NCBI taxonomy): domain Eukaryota; kingdom Viridiplantae; phylum Streptophyta; class Magnoliopsida; order Boraginales; family Boraginaceae; genus Lithospermum; species Lithospermum erythrorhizon. The sequence continues at coordinate 1,470,084 of JADFUC010000954.1, read as the reverse complement.
AATTTTGTAAAATTATTTAGGGATCCATATTAAAATAAATGGCCAATTCAAGGCTTTGTTTGTTAGCTTGTGGGTGGAAATTGAAGATGGTGATAATAAGGTTCTCTTTCCACTTAGAAGCATACAATTATTAATTTGATATCAGATAATGTGATTAAATTGTAAATTTACCCTTGATAAACATTGTTGCACGTTTAACTAACTACGTTGTCTAAAGTATTGCAACATAGTCCAAAAATTGACGAAGTTAAAACTCCTACAGAGAAACGCAATTAGGATTTAGGATAATTTTTCTATTTTAATGAACTTCTGGAACATAATTTAATTATATTTTCCTCCAAAATTAAATTAATCCTGAGGTTTTTACCCTTTACGCCTGTCTTCAGCCCTTCCCGGAGAAGCTTGTTAAAATTGAAATTTTTCTTTAAAAGTTATCATAGTGTGTATTTGTGCTTATATGTTCGCGCTCACTGATTTCATCCATTTAGTGACCATACTACCATATTTGGACAATAACAGGGTCTAAATGTACGATAATAATATTATCGGACATTAATACTTCGTATAAAAATTTGATCATATTATTTAAAATCAAATTAGTAATTATCTCTGTTTATTTGTTAACGAGGTGAAGTCTACATGGTATAGCAAATTTGACCTTAGAAATCGCTACCTCCTTCTCAACCTGACAAGCTGTAGTAGTGGCACGAGTCATCTAATTATAAACTCTTTCCCTCACCGGCAAATTACTAGTCATGCATCATTCATTTTCATCCCAATTTTCTTGACATTTTATACACGTACAACAATCAAAGCGTAACTCATTAAGAACCAATCTTTTTCGGTACTACTTTCTTCGTCTCAAAATACATGATCATCTAGAAAAAATTTAATTTTTACAATAGTTTTTTTTGTATTTTTAATATATCTTTTTACACTTCCAATGTAGTTTTTCACATTTTTAATATAGTTTTTTACAATCTCAATATAGTTTTTCACTATCACTTAACAAAATATTTTTCATCTAAATAATTATCTATTTTGAAATGAATGGAGTAATAGACAAGGCACATTGCTCAAATGTCAATAGATATGATTACACTGAGATTAATAAACTGATGATAAATGTTGTTTCATCATGATCAAGATTAGTATGGAGAATAAATCGGAGTATGTTGGACTGTACTTACATCTTACTTTGGTGACCTCTTTTTCATAAAAAAATATTACTATCATCCCATTTATTTATTTCGTTCTTGCGAGATCAAATTTTGACCATAAATTTATAATTATATAATAAAAATTTAAATAATATAACAAAATATTTGATAAATAAGTCCGATGATACTAATTTTAATTTAATTACTAGAATATAAAAAGTATATATGATCATTATCGATCGATCAAAGACTCATCACTAGTTTGATTAATTCAATACATGAAGTTTTAAAAAAGAATCACGACGAGGGAAGGGCAAAAATATCTTTAAAGTATATATATCCTATTGTCATGCTCATAACTTCGCACCTTCTGTTTATTAAGGTCAACAAAGGTTGCTACAAGAACATAATCTACTTACAATCCATGAGACCATGACTAAATTCTTTAGATATTTTTCAAAATTTGGCAAATTTTTACTTGGAGAAATGCACTACTTTTGTTCTCCTGTGGCATACCATTTTGGTACATCGAAATGACATTTTTATAACTACTTCCTTAAAGATAGAGTGTTGTCACATTTAATTTCAACCATGTATATAAGGATTCAGGGAAATTTAATTCGACCATCACTTTAAGGAGGCAAATTAGGCATTGGTAAAAATATATTATGTGGTCATATTCAAGCATCTCTCCATCCGTTAATAAAGGTCAATCATTATTATGGAGTATAAGATATTTTTAGGGCGTTTATATAAATCAAATAATAATACGAACTATTGTACTCCTTGTCGGATATATTGATGTGAATACAAAATTTGTATTGTTTTGATTGTGCTTAAGTGTGTATCAAAAATGGGATGAAAAGGATTCCTCTAACTTAAAAGTGGATATCCCATGTTGCTTGACTTGGTGATTTTTGTTCAATTAATAAAAAAGCGAAACTGCAAGTTGAAAGAATGCTACTAAGATTGCCAAGCCTCCCAAGTGCCCCTGCTAGGTTCAACTGGAGATCAATCAAGACTAATAATATAAACATACTTTGGCCAGATAATATAATACATTAGTCGTGAGTCGTGTGGTCTCGGAGGTCAGATTGAAGTTTTTGCATCCGTAAAAACGCATTTCTAATCATCTTTTACAGTAATTTGGGCGATAGTTGCAAGCTCGCTTTATTATTCACAGGAGCTCTGCAATGCCAGGAAGGCTCCAAATCATCTTATCATGGTAAACGAACACCTTTAAGCATCCTAAGCACTGTATGTTAAGGCAACGGCTTATTTAATATCATAGATATTATGCATTTGATCTGTGATTGTAATATTGTATGAATCGTGTATTGAATTTCATTTGTAAGGTTGCCTGTTTCTCTTGTATTTCTAGTGTAAGTTCCCTACACTTCTATCAGTTAAATTTATATATGAGATTTTTATTTAACAAATAATCGATCTATTTTTAGAAACAATTATAATTTATTGATTTAACTTTATATTTATATAAAAATTAATAAAATTAGATAATATACGTAATATACTAGTATGTTATGTTGCACGTTGATAATGAAATATTTAAATCAAATTAAATCAAATTGAGTAATTTCAATTATCAAGTTAAAATTTTCGGTTAAATTTGAAATGAATAGCACGTCGGCTTCTTTTGTTTTAGTGCGTTTATATACGTCAACCGATAATATTAAGGAATGTTAGATATTTTTTGGAATCCGAGTAATTTTTACTTAAAGTAGACATGTTTCGTTTTCTAGTGACATACCATTTTGGTGCATTGAAATGCCATCTTGATAACTTCTTCCTTGATCATATACTTTTGTCTTTCTCATTTAATTTCAACCATGTAGATATAAGGTTTTGGTGATCTATATATATTTAACTAAATTACCAATCAAGGCTTTGTTTGTTAATTATTATTTTGTGGTATACTTGGGTGGAAAATGGAGAGGCGACGGCTCTCTTTGTCCCAGAGACTTGAAGAGGAATAGTATGTTTGTCCACGTACTATTTTTATGTCAATTAGATATTTAGGTGATGTTTACATGCACCAACTCAGTATCAAATATCAATTCTTTTGATCTCGAACAAATTGACTGATAATGATATGGTTAGGTGATGTTTACATGCCCCAACTCATTATCAAATATCAATTCTTTTGATCTCGAACAAATTGACTGATAATGTTATGGTTAGGTGATGTTTACATGCCCCAACTCATTATCAAATATCAATCCTTTTGATCTCGAACAAATTGACTGATAATGTTATGGTCTATCTCTTTCACTTTCATCCTCATTTTCATCGGCACTAGATCGGTAGTTATAGTTGTAACGCGAGGAAAATATTTAATTATTTATACTGTCCATCGAAATAATAAAACATTTTTGAAAAATCTTTCAAGGTATAAAGGAATTTATCAAATCGGGACAGTGCTAACTATCAATCTAGCCTTTCCTACCTACGCTGACACGCTACGTGAGGGGCTTAATTCTGATAATGACTGGAAATTGACCAGCCAGGCCTCGATTGATACGCCATTCTGCATGTGCGACGGACGAGGTCTCTCGTCTTTAGACTCGAGATATTTATCCGAACCCGACGCCTTAGCTGAAATTTCGATCCCGCCATATTGCATTTAACTGATTCTATTTCACTGATCCTCAGAATACGTGGCCGACTAAATGGAAGTCGGTGGTCTTTGAATTGGGGTTTACTAGCATAAGCCACGGACCCTTCTTTGATATTGCAATACTGCACTTGACCCTTCTTTCGATACTAGTCACGGCTACTACCCTTCTTTTGGATATGGGCCTACTGACTCATTCATTGATATGGATTCGTGGTCTCCTCGTCGTGACGTTTTCAAGCATCAAGGCCCATGCCAATGATTGGCCTCAGAGCTTTAAATAGTCAGATATTTAACCTGATTTAACCTCAGCCTGGTGTCGGGTGAAATTATGGGTTTTAGTGAGATTCCTCAGGTACGACAGCTTCTGACGTAGAGCAAAGATCTTCAAGAGCTCATCCTAGTTCTCGACTCTGATTTGTCATAGGCCTTAGCAACATATCTATTGGGTGTTTTGATTTCAGTCTTCGGTCGATGTCTGGTTCTCACCAACCTTTAGGATACCCTCCCTTCCTTGATGTTCCAGCGCTACTGGGCTTTAGCAGGGCTTTAACATCTCGATCCTCTCTCGACTCGACGGCAAGTGCCTTAACAACGTGAGCCTCAGAAATTTTCTGAATGCGAGGGGGACAACCCGCTTCTTGTCGAATTTCGGGGTCAGCCTCCCCTTCTCGTGTATTAAAGTTCTACTGTATCTCTGCCGCCTTTGAATCTATAAGCCTCAGGATGTATTTCCTTTCAATCTTCAATTTGAGGTATTTCGGGCGTCAAGGCCTTACGCTTGCCTTCTTCTCCAGCCTTTCTACAACTTTTTCACTTTTTCGCTTCGATTTTCTTCTATTTTCTCCAATTATGATATCAATTCCATAAATTTAGGAAACCCTTATATCAATGTCACATCATCATACGAGGTATAAAATTAGGTTTAATTTAATAATAAAACCCCATTATACCTCAAGAACTCATTTCTATTAAAATATCGAAAACCCTTAATTTTACAATACGTTCAATTTTAATTGAGACTATTTAAACATTAATCAAAAAATGTAATCAGCGATAGGTCGAGATTAATTAAATTAATAAATTTATATGTTTTGAATTTTATTAATTAATTTTCACTGTCTACAATAGTTAGTGATAAAATATTTGATGCGCCAAATTCTTCGCAATCATTAATACTTCGAGAACTATCAAATCCCATACAATTGCCAAAATGACATTTGATCTTTCGTTTTAATATGTTTTATGTTGTTCCAATATAGAGCTAATTGTTGATTTGGTCCCAAATAACGAGATCAAGTTTCAGTATAATTTCATATTACATTGTTATGGATTAGTCTTTAAAAGTAGGATAGTTGTTGTAGTATAGTTTAAATACTAACTTAACCGTTAAGTTCAAATTTTAAAAAAAATTCGTTGAGGGGATACTTTTGAGATAAACTTATCATTTAAATAAACTTTATGGGCAAAGTTATAATAAAATTTTGGGATAAAATTGAAATTATAAATTTGCCCCAATTCATAACATTTCATGAACTAATTTATAACGATGTAATTATTTAAACTTTTGGGATAAAATTATAATGTTAATAACCTTTCAAGAACTAATTTATAACAATTTAATTATCTAGTACTAAAGTGCAACTTGATCCTACTATCAAATACAAAATGGACAATTAACTCTTCAAATAAATATGCCCAATTTATTTTATTATTCATGAAGTTTTATACGAAAACAAATTTAATTTAAATAAACAAGGTTGGAACCTCATCAACTCAAGTGTTTCTGTTTTATTAAAGGTTAATTAACTGACGACTGAACTATTGTTTTATTTCGCCTGCGCCTTCAAACTCCGAGCCGCTTCCTTTTTGGCCAAGATTATTATACTATCTTCTTTTTATGACACAACGGTCTCGGATCCGATTTTAACAATAAAATATACATAAATTCATTTAATACGAGAAGAAAAGTTTAACTACACAATTATTAAATTCCTGCATATATTTTAAAAATAATTTAAATATGGTAACTTTAATAATGACAAAATTATATAATTTCTTAATTTTACCCCTTTTCTTCTCCAATCCATCCCACCCACACAAAGCCCCACCCCACCCCACTCCACCCCTGCAACTCACGTCCCCTTGCCCAATTTGTATGAGTAATACCGCTGTACTGCGTCCCTTTCTTCCATATGATATTGCTTCCGGATCTTTCAAAATTGCCAAGGCCGCCAGATTTCTTCCGATAACCACCACCACCATTCAAAATTGTGGGTGGGTGTTTGGGGTGGATTGGAAAAGAAAGGGGACAAAATTGAAAATTATGTACTTCTTAATTTTTAAGTATTATAAAAGGCTCTCACATGTTAAATTAATTTAAAATGTGCCTCACAAATCTAATAATCATGGTAGCTTCCTTTTTACCTTTTATGCTCAATGAATTTACGTATATTTTAACGTCAAAATCTGCCTGACCTAACTAAAAATAAATCGAGCACTGTAGACATCCGGCTAATTAGCCTTTTACAAATATGTGGGCATAGTTTTAAATTGTTAATTTCATCTTTAAACGAGTATGGACAATAATATGCGGGATCTATATATATTGCTGATAATTAAGTGGGAGTTGGACTTGGGGTTGGTGATTCTCTTTATAATTAAATAAACACCAATAATACTATTATTAGTAGTATCAAGCATGTTAAGACAAAATAGGTGCTCTAGCTAGGTCGAATTTGTTTTTCAATAAATCAATAGTCATCGCTAGTAGCACTAGTTTTGTTGGTATTATTAATTAAAGGCGTGATCTCAAATGATTCTTCTACTTTGTTTCGTGTCATTCAACAATGATAGATTTGTTTTTAGCAGGAATAATTTATTGGGTCATATTTGCTGATTAACGTTATTAAGTAGACTTATTACTCTACTCTTTTATTTCAATTTCACTGAAACATTTTTACTCTGTAGTTAATAAAAGTATCTACCTTTAAAATTATAACTTATTCAATTAACTGTGTATTTAAATCAAAACTAAAGATTAATAAAATAATTTAGTCCTTATGTATTTCCTAATCACAATAATTATTGTTTTTTGTTTCCGGCCACAACAATAACATTTCAACGTAACTCATTATCTAGAGACCATTGGTGCACAATTTTAGAGCGAATGTAACCAGGCCCTGCTTATGTGCAGTTCCAGATCTGCTTTTCGCATGCGCCCCAAATTTAATTTTACCATAATATTTTATATATATCATGATTTATGTGTCAAGCTTATATCATAATCAAGACACACAGAAACAAACGCATGAAGTCGCAGAAGTATTTTTTATAAATGATTATCTTTTTTATTTCATATAATTCGATGCTTATTTCAATTCTAAGATTTTTTAAATTCAAACAAAGATTCCCTCTAATTAATAAAATTATTTTCAATGATTCGAACAAGCGGCCTCATTTCAAAATCTAGAATTTCTAGATGTAACTATTTTTTAGCTCCTTATTATTGTTGATTAATATAATCTTTTAACTCAAGTACATTTACGGGATACATTCTGCGATATCTCAGCCACGCACAAATTAAATATCATATATATGGCCATATGGGATATTTTATAGGGCCCAAGCAGCTTTGTTAATTAGGATAATGGAAATTCTAGGTAGCATGGGGTCCTTTTTGTACCATACTACGCTATGCATGACGCCAAATGTTTAGATATTTTATCGTCAATTATTTTCACTTGTAGACATTAATGTCCTGGGCTCCCCGTATTAGACAGTCTACCATTTCACTGAATAAAATAAAGAGAATTATTGTAAGAAGGAAATACATACATATCAATGAAACAACACATTTATTTATAATACTCCGTATTCAATGTGTTTAAAGAAATCATTATGATTAAACATTGACAAAGTTTTATTTTTTGAAAAACGAAACTTGTACTTAGCTCTGATCTGATCGATGTGTACAAGCGAACATTGATGAGTTGATCTCTGCAAGAGAGTGAGAGACAATTTATATAGGAAGAAAAACTAAAAGGCTTTTTTTTCTCTGAACTATTATTATCTTTTATATTGTTCTTAAAATTATTATCCTTGTGACTTGCTCTGGTTATCCTTTGTTTTAAATTACCTCATGAAGTCAATTTTTTCAAATAAAATCAGTTTAATATGTTTTAAATGAAAAGGACAAATTTAAAATTACATATATTAGATATTTGAGTGTCTTTTAAAAATACATTAAATAAATTAAAAAATTAAAAATAAACCCCCACCCCCCAACACCATCGCTCCCCAACCCCAAAAGCACCGCACCACCACCGCAACCTCCACTCACCCCTCAATACTACCACAAGTCCACACAACCTCCTCCCGCCTCTTCTTCCGGCCATACCCCCCTTTCCAAAGGACCCACCCTCTCCCCTCTTCCCTTTTTCCATCGCCTTCCTCCATACACCCCCAAGCACTCTCAAATCAATTCCACACACTTTTCAATTCTTGATAACATTCTCCCCCATCGTACAATTCAAAAATGATGAACAAGAATCCAAAACTTAAATCCATCTAAATTTACTAATCATACAACATCCAAACTTCTCAATTCTTGATAATATATTCCACATCATACAATCCAAAACTAGTGCACAAGAATCGAAAACTCAAATCTATCTAAATTTAATAACCATACAACATAAAAAATAGTAAGAAATCCAAACTTTACAATATAATAAATAATCCAGTAACAAAGTTGGAATCTTTAGCAACTTAGCTTTAATAAGAGATTTGATTGAATCTTTTGTTGCCATTCAAAGATGATTTGTGCGTTTGCGGTGGCGAGGTAATGTATTGCAGGTGGGTCGAAATGGTGTTTCTTTTAATTTTTAATTTGTTAATTTATTTTCAAAAGGATCCCAAAAATCTAATGTATATCAATTCCAAATTTACTCTTCTACTCCATCAATTTTAATAGAAAAAATTGGCTTTAGGTGATAATTTGAAAACAAAGATAGCAGTGGGCAAAAGCCTTAAAAGGATAATAATTTCATTGCAGAATGCTAAAAAGATAAAGAATAGCTCAGAGGAAAAAAAAGGACCCAAAATAAAAAGAGAGAAAACAATGGTGAGGCGAGAAAACACGTGGCAAAAGAAGATGTGGCGCTGATGAAATGTTATCGTCCCTCGAGACTCGATTGCCTCAATGTTTCCTTCACATTACATTTTATACTCTGAAGCTTTTATACAAATTTATTAAGTACTTCCGGTTGGTCAGACAAGTGACCTCTGGTGATAATTTACGTTAGTGAATCTATTAAATATTATTAACGGAATATTATATTAAATATATAGATTACTACAGACTCTGGGCAGTTCCATCGTAACTCCCTAACGCCAATATATATATATATATATATATATATATATATATATATATATATATATACTAAGTTGCTACACATCGCTAAGTTTTTTCAAGCTGAGCTACCATGTATTTTCACAGCGCATTTATTCAAGATTACATTATTGAATATCTCCCAAGAAGAAGGGAAAAGATTTATGAGCCAAGAAGGCCTCTAAATCGTTGCTCGAATTAACTATTTGTTAATATCGAAATCAAGAAAGCGGACTACGGGTTTCGAATGATCTCGAAATCGAAGCCGCTTAAACTGAAATACCACGTAAAGTGCCCAATTAAGTACTTCTTGCTTATCGCTAATAAGCATCGTGTTTCACCTGGGCCTTTACATCGAAACCGGCGCATGACGTATTTATTTCGACCACGGGCTTCTCGAACGCGATTCTTAGTGTCAAGTGATTTCGTGGTAACTGCTTTCAAGAGCAAGCAACCCTGTGTATATACGACACGGAGGGATTTATTACCATAATGGAATAAGAAAACTTTTATATGGAAGCTTTTCTCTATAAAAAGTGATCAAGACATATTAGAATATCTCAATGCCCATACACTTATTTTTTCAGGAATCGGTAGTTAGGTTTGATCAGAATAGCCATTTTATAAAGCCCAATGAAGGCATGTGTTCGCAGTTACTACTGCATTTCCGCTTGGTTGTGATAAGGGCCGCCAACAGCACCGTTACTATAGTCGAATTTTGAGTTTCTAAACAATGGGTGTAATCTCACAATCAGTGAGCTCGGCATATCAATCACTGCAGAGGCGAATAAATTAAAGTTTGGGAGCCTTGAATTTCTAGTATTTATGATAACGGTGAGCTGACATATCAAGTACTGTGGAGCCTCAACTGTAGTGTAGTGGTCGTTTATGGTGCCTCTATTCGACATTGCGTTAGAAAAGACAGGCGTCCAAGGATATAAGTATTGTAAATCTCAACCATATACTAAAACAATCCTTCCACAGGCATTTTCGGCTCTTGTGACGTGAAAGCAAGAGTTTTCAATTTAACCGGGTAACAAACCTCTCTGTTATTTACTTTATTGTATCAGCTTTTGTTTTTACCGTAGCAAATCAAGCATTCCAAGTGTCACTAGCAAATTGAATAACCGCCTACGAAGATCGCCATGTCAATCAATCCGCATGTATTTGTTGATCGTCAGATGGTAAGAATACGTTATACCAACTTATCAATATCATCCTATAACAGCCTCACGAAGACATTACCTGCAGTTTCCCCAGATTTGTCCAACCGTCAGAAGAAGAGCTATAAACTCTCGTCACAACAACAGCAGACATGCTTTGAAGACAGATTACATCACTTTTTCATATATAAATATAACTTGAATGATTAAATCGATTGCATAATCTAAATTGCCCAACTGACATTTTGCTTTGGTGATCGACTTCTTATATTTGTAACAGCTTAGCTGTAGCTCATTCCCCAAAGAACACTCTTTATTTAGTCATTACACAAGGGCTGTTTTAAATAGAATTTATACGACCGTGATAATATAAGTGCCATTACAAAGAATACGACAAGCCTACTGAATAATAATACTTAATCTAATAAATACGCATATGTGATTTTATGATACTATAATAATCTAAATAGATTTGGGGACAAAATAATAATTTCATCAATGATTTGTGACTTTTACATGCTCTATTGTTAAAATCTCTTTTGTGGACTATTGGCTCCACGCACCCAATGGTCTTTCATTCAAAAGATTGTTCCCTAGTCAGCGACAATATACTCCTTGCTTGTTATTATATAGATGACTGGTAGATTATTGGCAGAGTTATCAACAAGTGGAGATCAAGCAGATATCAAATTATTCGATCGAATAAGCATGGCTATTGAATTGCAAGCATTATTATTCGAATTGCTTGTGACGAAGAATGTATCAGATTCGAAATTCTAATTCGCTTAGCCTTCTGTTATGCCGAATATCAGGTGTTTCAAGCATCGAAATGTGATCAATTACTCACGCTTACAACATTATTAATAAAAAATATATGTAATTTTAAATACATATATATATTATGTAATTTTAAAAAATGTATCGAGTATTTGGTTGAGCAAGTTCAGATATACTTGAACAAATATAGATAAGTTTTAAGACTAATTATCGATCCGCGAGCCGAAGTCGACTGATCGGATATCGCCTGCCTGATTCACACAATACTTCTAGGGGTGGATAAAATGACGGTACCCCTCCATTTAAAAAATAAATGAATTGGAATTTTTGAATTTTGACATATTGATGTTGTAAATTTTTAATCAAATATATTTGTGTATATATAGTGTATACTTATTTCAATTCAGTGGCGGAGGGATGCTCTCGTTTAAAGCAGCGCTAGCCCATCCTAGTTTTAAAAAAAAAATATATACTTCTATCTGCTTAAACTGTATAATTATTTGTAAAAATTTACTTTTCACAATATTTAATTGCTTGGCATCAAATTTGACTTTTGAAAATTTAATATCTCAAATTTTTATAATCTAAATATGTTTTCACAATCTCTTGAATAAGATTTTTCATTCAACAATTATCTATTTTGAGATGAAGATATATCAGATATTAAAAATTAATAATACCTACAAAACAAACCAACTCCTTTCTCTTCTCAACTTACTTAATAATAAATTTATCGAATTTAAACCGATTTTAAATTTATATGATTAATTACTTTTACATTTAAAAAAATTATTAATAAATTTAATGTTATAGCTTCATTTCAGATTCACATACTTTTACTTAAGTATTTGTTTTTGCATTGGCCTACACAATTCATATGTTTGACAATAATTATATTTTGTTATATATGATCATGTGAGAGTTGAATCATGATTTTTTTTAGATAATACATCATTAATTAGAGAATAATTGTTTGTAAACTTTTCTAACTATTACATGGTTCAATCGATAAAATGTAATTTAAAAATACTAATAATAATAAAATTTCCAAACAAATAACACCATACTAATAGTAACTAAACAATTCTACGTGATTCCAAATATCCATTTTGATTATGATCCTACTTAATTTTATTTAAGCATTTAATGTTGTAATCTTCTCTATGATACTAGTCGTTGCCTGGTACACTTTGGAAGTAGTGTTAACCTATTCATATAAATAGATGCTTTGAGATATATATGATCATGAGAGTTGATGATTATGCAGAGAATATGTTATTTCAACTTTTTTTAATTGTCCTTTTCTTGATTAATGACATATTTAATTAAGTTTATCAACAGTTATAAGTAGAATCCAACAATATAATTTAACTACCAATCAATCTGCTCCTGGCAATGCTTTTTTAGTTTGAAAGACGATTAATATTAATTTATAAATAGTGAAAGTAAAGGGATATTTATATTAATTGTCAGCATTTTCAAAAAGTGTAACTAATCGTAATTTAAATCGGCAAAACGTTATCTCAAATATTTACCAAGAGCATAATTACATATAAAACAAATTAAACACAAAACATTTTTTACTAAAATATTCAACGCCATTGGTTTCCAAGCTCCAAATGCATTGATGATATATATATCTTCATCCTCTTCATCCTCAAGATATATCCAAGCTCGGCGAATAAATCAGATTCAGAAAGAATCACAATTACAAAAAAGATATCAAAGAACAAAAAATCACTAACATATATAAAAGTTTTAACAAGAGTCGTTTGCTTTCCATTTCTTCATTTTCATTATTAATTATTAAATTACTATTCTCTAAAAATCTAAATGAAAAATGCCAAAATATTATCTTTTAATTAATAATTCCACCTCTTAATTGATAACCCATGCAGTTCTAATAGCACTAATCTACTTATTAAGCATTCACATACTTTTATACTCGCATTAATAATGTAGCATTATCAATCTGAATTTCAATCATCACCCCCATAAGTACTTGGCTGAGGAAGATACATCAAGTATACATTCGACATATATATACTTTATAATTGTCGTGCATCCCATTTTTTAATTAACTTTGTTTATTTATCTCCAGTGCATGTTTAATGATTCAAATGTATGCATTGAATAATAAAATTATTTTTTTCTCAATTCTGCATGTATAACTATCATGATTCAATTCACAAGAATGCATGTCATATATACACACATATATGTCTCATATATTATATATTATTAATTTATTACTCCTTTCATCAATATAATTTTCTCATCATATATCATTTTCAATCTTTAATAATTGATGTTAGTTAAATAATATTATGATTTATGTTGAACTATTATTATAATAGGTGTTAGTTAATAATCATATATTTTGTTATAATCATATATTTTGTGTAGAATTATTATTATTATAATTTATTATTATGTAACTATTATTATTATAATAGGTATTGGCTTAAATGATCGAGTAAGGATTTTGTGTTGAATATTATTATTATTGTTATTTTTAATTTCCTACGTATATGAATTTTATATCGATTCACACAAATTTAAATTATACTTTTTAAATCATACAATTCAACCGACATAAAAGTAAATAACTACGATACTATATCGATGATCAATTAATATATTTTACGATGACATCAAATTGTTAAATAATATTCAGATCTCTACGAACATCTCAGCTGCAGATAATATCTCTACATAATTATAAAAAGCGGTAAATAACGCAGACGCAGATAACAGAGCTTACTGGGTAACAGAAGGCCACACATCGTCACGGTAAATACCGGCCCAATAGCTCATTTTGAGTTTCCACTACGACCACTAAACGCTATTCACAACGCTTCTATAATATCGTATTTTATCATCAGAGTTTTTTTATATTATATTTAAAGAAGCTTATCCAAAGGACAAAAGATTCCCTTCAAAAAAATAAAATTATTAATTATAAAAAAATAAAGGAGTGTGTAAATTTTACACATTTTAACGATTTAATTAAACATAAAACGACAATTATTTAAAAATCTATCGTACGTAGCTGCATTGCACATCTCCTTTACTAGTTAATCTAAAAGGAATAAAGAAAGATACACTTAACTGTATAAAAATGATAAATTAATAAGATCTAACACTTTAACTTATTAAAAAAAATAAAAAATATTGAAATGGTAATTATTCTTCTCACCTTGGTTGGACAAGGCTTTTTGTGTCGCCTATATGAGATTTTTCGGTAAATTATATCCTTAATGGTCCATTACGCAATTGAATTGTCACGACCGATTCCTTCAGGCTCTAAAGTCTAACCAGTTGGATCTCATCCACTTATATTTCAGTTTATATAAAAACGCATATACATACAATTAAATATTATACAACATATACTTACTTAGCCGCACTCTGCATTTCAGACGCTAAGATCTCTGACCTTTGTGTCTCGATTTCTTTACGGTAAATCTCGCATGCAAATGGCCATTATAATTATAAAGCATATCAGAGAATTATAACTCCTATATGAGAAATCTCGTATTTGTTTGGCCATTTATAATTATAAAGACATTCCACGATTTAATTTTCAATGATATAACTCAAAACGATACGAAGAATTTGTGTTCTTTTTGCAATATTAACCATTTTACTACCAAAATAATTTATAAAGTTTTGTCATTTAAATAACATTAATTTGATTTTAAAGTTGGATAATTTTAGTTGATTATTAGCCCCTTTTATTTAATTGAGATAAAAGTGTTACGGTATATTTATTGTTGATCATTAAGATGTGCATTTATCGAGAGTGTCCAAACAAATATTTTAATTTATATAAGAGGAGATATAAAAAGAAACAACTTCACAATCAAGGGGAGTTAGTTGGGGCACAATAATGCAGGTTCAGACTTCGAATTCACCAGGAACCGAATATTATGATTATTTATATACCTTTGTTAAAACAAAACCAAACAAAAAAAGACTTCACTACCAAACTAGCAAACCAAAAAGAAACTAAAAACTTACAAGGTCTAAAAATAAAGTTGCACACATAAAACAATCTCAATAATAAATCACCACTAGCTAGGGATCCCATAAAAAAATATCCGAATAGCTGCTTGATGATATTCCATAATCATTATTACTATTAGCATTCATCCACCCAGCATCAATTATAGGATCCAAGTAAACAAACTCACTGCACATCAGCTCAAAAGCAGGATCAAAATTCATGTCCAATTTTGGCAGCTCAATTATCTCGCTTAATTCGTCCCCTTCCGAAACACATGATTCCATGGCCGTTACCGTTGATGTTGATGAAGATGGTGATAATGATGAATTTATAGATGTAGATGAAGACAACTGTGACGAAGATGAGACTGAGTCCGATGATAATGTATTACAATAATCATCAAACTGGTCCATTGCAGCGGCCTTAGTGGCCGCTGCTTGAATATCCCGTGAACTAAGAGAAGCGGGATGTGGGAGTAATCCCGCGAGATGGGGAAAATTCAATATCGCTGAATTTCCCTTTATGCTTAAAGCCGCGACATCATGAGCCCGGGCAGCCATTTCCGGGCTCGGAAATGTTCCAAGCCAAATACGGGACTTTTTTTTGGGCTCGCGAATTTCGGATACCCATTTTCCCCAAGTACGCATTCTCACTCCACGGTACACAGGGTTGTGTTGTTTTCCACCATTATCATAATTTTCCCTATCTTTATAAATTTCGTCGATTATTTTTATTCGCCTTATCTTCTTTTTCTCTCCGAAGTTTGTTTCCTCTCCTACTCTACTATGAGCAGATTGAGAAGAGGAAAACGAAAACGATTCAGTATTACTTCCACAGCGCTCCAAACCATTATTAGAACCCTGAATTCCATAACTCATTTTTCAGTGTTTAACAATAAAGATACTAATCTATATTGTAATATAGATGAAATGAGCAAAAAAGGGGTAAAAGAGGAAGGAAATAATCTAAGCTGAGGAACTCATGAGCTTGTTGTTTATCAACTGAAAACTTATAAGAAGAAAGTTTGTTGTTCCCAGTCATTGCCACAATGACTCATAACACACCTAATATAGAGGGAACGAAAGAAAGGGGGGTCCACTGGGTTATCAAGGGGAGGACTATAACACTATCTACTTCATACATATCTTATAGTTTTGATTTTTAATTATTGAAATTATTAAATTTGTAAATTGAAATATATATATTAATTTTATTTAGTAATAATTATTATATTGATTATTAAAATGAATACATTTGATATATTACTGATCAAATATTATATAAAAAAAACTAAGTCAAATTTTAAAAATTAAATCATCAAAATTCAAATTAATTAGATAATTTTCATAAAATAAATGAGTATAAAGATACTACGTATGAAACATGAGTGGGTCCCACGTTACAACGCAGTAAATTTTTGAACTTTGATTGGTGGTATAGTATCTACCATTTATTTGCTATATATATATGCGGCTTTTAATGTTTTACTATCAGTCTTTTTGTTTGGTTACACTATGATATGTTCCTACCAAAATAATTAAAAGAAAAGTACTGCTTCTTTTGGATTATTTTTTTCATCTCGTTGTCGATTACCCCTCCTTGTGGAATAATTGCAGAATTTATCAAAATGATAATATATGGATTATATATTATTTTAATTGAAATGGAGTCATAGAGCAAGATGAAGATGCTCTAGATATACTATTAGAGTATTGGATGAGTGATATTGACACACAAATTCAGTCCGAATATTGAGTCTATTATATTATATTTAGATTTTTTTTATTAAATTTAGGTTTACTATTATATTGTAGGCAAATCACAAATAAACTTTAAATTAATAAAACATAAATCTAATATAATAGGTTAAATACTCGAATCGAACTTATATCTTAGTATCACTCGTCCAATACTGTAATATATAGTACATAGTGGATCAGACAAATCCATCGGTCATAATTAGACGCTCATATATTAGACTTATTGAAAAAACTGTAAACTAATGAAAACGTTAAAATCTTAGAATATCGTTTTTTTAGATCCTGATGATCTTCCTCTACCTCTTATATATATACACGTTTGATTTTATTGTGAACTTTCTAACTTAAATTTTTTACCAGATTGTTCCCAATCTCAATGTGAATTTCAGATCATACATATCTTAATATTTGATTTTCTAAACACTTGAACCTCTAACATCTTGATTAAATATATTACTGCACAAATTAAATACTTGCACTTCATTTCTTTGAATAATAAGCTTAATTAATCATTCAACAAAATACTTTGAGTTTAAATTGTTTTTATTCACGTAAATGCTTGTAATATACTCCGTAATATTCAAATTTAATCTATAAGTAAGTACTTGCATGCTATGAATTATCTAAATTCTAAAGCATAATTGAATACCGAGAAATTCTGAGATAAAAGGTTATTTATTAGTAGCATAGGGCTGTTAGGATGCATAGCGCGGTTCTTTTAATTGTCAAACAAAATGAGTATCGAATATATATAACATTACATCTTATTAATTGTTTAAGATTAAAATTAATAATTGCTTATATATATAATTTCAAGTTGATAGCTAAAGTCATCACAATGACTTCAATATAAATGACTTATGGCTATGACGCTGCAGGAAAAGATCCTGCTCTACATAATTTATATTGCCAAATATTAATATATTGATTACAGTACATATCATCTTTTATTTAGAGTATATATATATATATGGAGTTGGACCCAGTCAGTTAAAACAATGTCAAGATTTCAGCAATGGGTCCAATTCGTCTTATTATGGAATTATATTCTCTACTTTTAAGTAAATTAATCATATGCAAATATAAAATAATATAAATAATTTAGTGGTTCGTACATCCAATTATTTGACAAATTTGACAAGATAATTTGGCATTTCTTTCCAAACGTTCCTAACCAATAACTCCAATATGTTATCACTTCAACATCACGACAACAGATTTTACTTCTCCAAATCTTTTATTAAGATGTGAATATATTTCTGGATGGTCCTCACAATCAATATTCTGCATTAATAATGCTAAGTCTTTTATGCAATTAGAGTGTATCTGGCAACTTGGTCCTTTTTCTTCTAGAACTATTAGTCGATTAGCTAGACACATACATTACTCTCTAAAGGTGCCCCTAGTTCCTCTGAATTATCAAATTATATAAGTAGTGTTGTTTTATGTTCGGTTTGGAAAATTGTTTATTTGGGTAATTCGCACCGATTGGTTTCAGCGGAAAATTCTATCCGGCTAAACTCTTCCTTCTATATTAGATGATTGTCTAGCCAAAATATATTTTTTAAGAAGTTAGTAAATTAAAAATTGTTATTAAATGACCATTTCAACCCAATTCGACGGGACCCAACCCTACCCACACATATCGGGTCCTACCCACACATATCGGGTATAATTCATGATATACCATTTCTGTTAGTGAAGCTACACAACGAGGTCAGTCGATTAATAAAATATTATTATTCGCCATCTGAGAATTGGCATTATTATAATATCGTCAATATATAATATATAGAAATTATTATTTCATATTTATTTTATATAGGTGTATCTTGGAAATCAATGAATATTGGTTTCAATAATTTTAATCGCTTGAGGCAATTGTTGTAACAGTCATTCTTAGTTTAATTAAATGATATTACTAAAATTAAGTGTTAATAATGGTAATTATAATACTAATTGGGTTCATGATAATCACAGGAGATTATGTCGAATTCTTAGATCGTACATGATCGTTATAATAATAATGGTCAATTATATTATTATCATTCTTTATAATGTCAGTACAGAAGATCGCGCGGATCAGTGTTGAATTATATTTCATATATGAAATTAAACTATATTTGGCAAATTGAGAAATTGATTGTAATCGATAAAATTTTCAATCGGATAATTTACACTTAGTGTAAACTATTAATTGGATGAACTCGAAATAATTAACTTGTCAGTTTAATTATTTAAATAGTTAATTGAGCTTGTTAAGAACTTGTTAGTAGTAATTTGATTTAACGAGTTAGTTTAATTAAACGAACGGCTCATTTATTTTCTTCATTTTAGATTATAGTTTTATGTTTAGATGATTCATGAGTAATTTTAAAACATTCAATATAATTTTTTTTTAATTATTAAATCGTAAATGGATCCCGAGAAAACTTCAATTCGTTTAGTGATGTTTTCTTGAATATATGAAATTGTTTTATGTGGTCTTCTATTTAAACCACGGTAGAATATGTCATGGTATTAATTTTAGGCGGGATAATCCAGCACTTCAGTGATGTATGGTATTTTAATTTTTTCATGTAATGCCATTATATGTTATTTTCCATAAATAAGCTCTTTATTACCCGTAATTTTAAGCCTCATCATTAATTGTTATGTATTTCTTGTCTTTTTCTCTCCATTTTATTTTTTTACCCTTTTTTTCATGGCAACATTCTTTTAACTTGTCAATTAAAGAATTACATTTAGTTAATGATGTAATAACAAGCATCTTGTTGGTTGTATTTCGAGTTGAGAGAATGGATATCGTGATATAAAGGCATGCGGATTACAAATTATCGCCAAAAGCAATATATTGGCGTACAGCATAATAGAATAGAAATACAAATAGTTAACGATATATATATACGGGTGGCAATCGTCTGGCACGATGAGTAACTAGTGTAGTTGTACTTTCAACAATGTTTACCACCTAATATTTATGTGCATTTAGAATAAAATGGATCGGCAGCATTAAGCGAGTGTATCGTCACAACTAAAAGCAGTTCGCATTCATAGAGTATCAAATCTAGTTTCAACTTAAAAGTATAAATCAGTACCAGATCCTACAGAAGAAAGGGTTGATAACATAGCTATCATTAAAATGATTCTAGAAGACATTAGACAACAGAATTATTGCTGATTATAAGAAAGCTTTAAATATGATAAGAAAAGTACAAAATTCTACAAATACTCATTAATGCAAATCCTAATATAAGAAAGCACAAAATCGACGATAAACTCATGAATGCAAATCCTAATATAAACTCGAAATGTTAAAAGAATAAGAGATTCAAGACAATAAAAATCCATATTCCAAAGACAATAAAAATCATATTTTAAATGTAAAGTGCTACAATTTATCAAAGCAGATTCATAAAGCAAAGTATCAAACACTTTTCGCTCAACTAAACTTTAACAATCAAAAACGAAATAACAAAAAAACAAAGTTGAAATCACAAACCCAATAATTCAAACCTACATTGTGAATTAAAACTGGCAATCTTTTGTTACAGAAATAAATTCCGCAACATAAACAGAACAATCCGCAGGTACAAAAAGAAAATTCAAACTATTCAAAAAACTAAATCAAGAATTTGGCGGAAAAAAAACCTGTTTCTTTGATTGTCTTCTCCATTTTTTGTTCAATATTCTCAACTTCTTCATCCTCAAATGCTCCTTTACAATAAGATGCTCTAAGTATCTCTATAAAGTAAAAAAAATTCTTCTACATAGATATAGAGATAAAATGTTTTACAGTACCGTATCTTTTTACAGATCAAAGGGGCACGTACGTTCGCCTCTATTTCATCCATTCAATCAATACACTCGTAGTAATTAATCTTCAATGCTATCTAGTGTATGATTCCTGGACGAATTATTGCATGCAAAGTGGAAAATCAATAATTACTGATTGCTTTTGATTTACATGCATATTTTAGTGAATATCAACACAATTGCTAGGACAAATAACCATCAGATTTATTCTTGTATGATGAACTGTCAGTTTCGCAGTTCTATTTCATACAGGCTGCTATGTCAAATTAAGTTGAATAATAACAAGAACGGTTTCCCTCAATATAATGATGGATGTGGATCATTAGTCCCATTTAAAAGCTTACATGTATTACAAAGAAGCTTTACATAGTTACAGCTATTGGATCGTCAATAGTAGAAATATTTGAATTCTAAATTTAAATATAAAATAGGAAGCGTTAAGCGTTTAACGTTCTTTTCATAAGCGCAGCAGCATTCATCTGATGTTTGTGAAGTAGTTCACGTCGATGCGAATTAAGGTGAAAGTCTGATTATCTGAATTTATAAGCATCATTATACTTACTAAATTTTATAAGATCCTAAATGGGACTAGGATGAACTATATAAACCTAGAGATTAAATATAGAAGAATGTCATCAAAAAGTTTGATTCAGATCGAAAAAATTGATTCAAGGTAATTAGAGACAAGCAAGCTTGAACCTCATTTTTATGTTTGACGAATAACTAAACATAGAAAATTTCCAGTCAGCTAATATCTAATTAAATTTTTAAAATTTAATTTATCATAAGTAATTCGAATTGTTTGTTCAAACTTCAAATTGTATGATTCAAACTTTGAAATGTACGATTCAAAATTTCAAACCACCAACCAGGAGCGGGTATAGGATTTTAAAAATGAATGTTCCTAAAATTGAATGTATACCAAAATATGAAAACAAATAAATGATAAAAAATAAAAATGATTATGCCAAATGATTTCATAAATAAAGTAGAGCAATACTAAAATTCTAAGGGTGCTATATACAATATGGGAATCCCGGAAAATTTTAGGTTTGAAGGCAAAAATGTGTAAATGGCCGAATTTATGTTGGAAATTGGAGAGTTTTGGTCTTTTCGATATGTAAGCCTCTTTTCATTTGAAGTATTGTAAAAGCAAAAAAGGAGTCGAACCTGGCCACTCTAGGAGACATCCGAATCCTAAGTCTGCTGCTTTGACGGAACCTTTTTGAATTATTGGTATTCCTTTTTTTGAATTATTATTGGCGTTCACATTCATAAAATTGAAAAGTTCAAGTCAATTTATTATAAAAATTTTGGTTACTTCTTCTATCATCAAATTGGTTTTAAAATGATATTTCATAGATTTTTAACAATGTAGTCATTTCATTTGAAGTTAATTCTTTAAATGAGTGCCGAGGATATTAGTGCGAGTTAACGGCACAGTGCCAAATGAGTGGCGGTGTGTAACACGATCGCCGATAATGGCCTTAATTGTTGCGATTTGATTAGAACTAACGATACAAAATCACAAAAACTAACGGAAAAATTAGCATTACTATTGGGGACGAGATTACTAACATTATATCATTATCGAAAGGGGCCAATCTTGACATTATAATCATTATTGAACAAAGTGTAGCGATTATCATTGATGATGTAATGGCTATGTCATTATAAAATGGTTTGTGATTAAGCATTTGACATGAGAAAACAGTGTACTCCTATAATAAACAAATAAAAAAAATGAATTTATATATAAAATTCTAAATTACTCCTTTGATTTTAGCATAAAATATCATAAATTCTTTTAACATTCGTCCCAACTTTAATTTAATGGTCTGACGCACCATTGATTTACCAAATTACGCTCCAGCAATTTACCATGCATGAACATGGTGTGGTGGCTCGACACGTCCAAACTATCCCATGCATATACATATGTGAATATTGTGATATGCCCATTTACAAGTGGTCACACGTTTTCTTCTTCTTTCATGGTGGTTTTGAGATTTCATTTATTGCAAAATATTCATTTCATTTTTTCTATTTCACGATGATAAGTGTTTATTATATAGTGTTTTGAAATTTTAATGCGTATTAGTGATGTTATTTCTTGTCGATATAATTTGCGGCTTTGTTTCGTTTATTTGAGTTTAAGCGATTATCGGTTAGAGTGAAGGAATCAGGCGCGAATTGAAGAAGATATGAAGCGGTCGGCTAAGAGTTCATAGTCGTAATCAGAATAAAGGGATTCGGCCATCAATATTAGGTTATAGTAGCATAAAGAGGAGAATTTAGAGTAAAAAAGATATCTGCAGTTTCAGGAAAGAGTAAATCCCGAACGTTGAACTTTTGGCGCACCATTGGAGGTAGCGAAGAAATTGAAATCGATTGCAGTTATTGCACAAAGGCGAAGTGGAGTTGATTACTTTTGAGTAGTTTGAATATTTTTAATTGAGTTATTTTTTATTGTTGGATGAATGCCATTAATTTCGTATTTATTATGTTTTATTATGAACTAATTTATTATTGATCGGGGCCAATGATGTAGTTGGATCGGATGGTTGATTTTCTTGGGAGTTAATTTATTTAGGTTTATTAATTCGATTATTGCATAATTAATTATTTAATATCTTGATATCGATATTAAGTCGTTCATATAAGTGATTAATTCTTGAGAAATAGGGTTGTCGCTTAGGAATTGATAATCGAGAACATATGTTTCCTTTTACCGTAGAGATATAGGTAATAAGTAATGCTGATTTAATAAGCGTAAAGTTATTAAAAAGATCTCTATTTTAAAAATTTATCGTAGAATATGATTTAGTTTCTTAGGAGACTTAATTGGTGTTAGCGAGGAAGTAATATCGATTGTATAGAATCTTTTTGTTATGAACTAAGTAACTACTAGTTAAATTGAATCGGCGATCGATGAAATCGTGTGTCGACTATACTTCGAATATTAAGTACAATCACTTACTTTTAAATTCGAGTTAGTTTGATTTAATTCTACGAGTCAATTTAATTGGTAGTCCTAGATAAAAATTTACTCTTGGTGTCTGAATTAGTTAAGGATTAAGAAAAAGGCCTAGTACTTAGTAGATTTGTGAGGCGATCTGGATTCTTATTCGTTATATTCTTGTGACCGATTTCGTAGGAACGCGTAAAATGGTGCGTAAGCATTTAGGCGAATTTCGCTTTCATAATTCACATATTAAATTAGTATGTTTTAATTAGAATAAGTAGCAAGTTTGATCATACTGTTTTAAATCAGTCGAAATTTATAAATTTTAATTAAAATCGATTTATTTTAATCGGTAAAATTGATTAAATAAAAAATTATCACACGAGTTGTACGTGACAATTAAGGTTCGATTCAAATTCTCACGAAAGTCAAACACGTGTAAAATAATAGGCGGTTTCGGAAATTAGCAATTAATTACGATCGAAATTAAGGTTTTATCATTAATTAACCATAATTTCAACTCGAGCGAGAGTTCACGAGAAAAAACTCGGAATTAAATGTCGAGTTAAAAGTGGGGCTCGAAAATTTCAATTTTGTTCATTATTTTAAAGCTATTTTTTGGCCAAATGGAATTCGAGCTTGAGCTTAAAATAAAGGCACTACAGAAAAACGGGTTTAAAAGCGAGCACTCCGAAAATTGAATTAATATGAAAATCTTTTTAAAAAGAATCAGAAACGCCATAACTAGCCACATGGGCGCATCTGCCATGAGTAGAGACAAGTAATTTTCATAAAATAAGCGGCTCGAATCTTGAAATTCAACGGTTAAGATCAAAATCAGGGTGATCGTGGATATTGTCGGAAAGAAAGCGGCGCATAAATACGCTTATTATAGCGAAATTCATAACCATGACAAAAAATATAACAAAAAAGCTCGCGAGAATTTAGTATAGAGCAGTACAGGAAGGTATTTCTTATAGAAAACATCGGATATTGTTACTTTCTCGAGGATAAAATGCATTAGAAGCGTTCAATCTTGACATAAGTACAGCAGTGCAAATTGAGGCGAGTGAAAACCTTGAAAAATTTGACTTCGGACGAAATAGGGCCACAAACGAAGGCATAAGGTTGAATTCTTGCTAAACCACATTAATTTTAGGATCGAAGACCCAATCTTATGAGAACACGATGTTCGGGTCTCGTAAATCAAATAAACTCTGAAGATTAAGCTAGCAATGTGCGCTCACTATAGTAAATGTGGCGGGGCATAAGTTGTATAGGCCTGTCATTTGTCGGGAAAAGACGGAGTAAAATTTCTTAAGGCATCCTGTAATGATTAAACATAATCAATTGGATGGCTTTGAATAGATGTTCTTAGCCTTCGATCTATTATACGATCAGTGTGACCTCTTGAACATAGTCAGAGTCAGTCTAATGACTCTGAGTCTAAAGAAGCCGAGATCCAAGTTCCAGGAGCCAGTAATCTGGGTATTGTTAAAGAATTTCAGGGCCCAATGCCGTCAGCCGAGTGTCATTAATTACATTATCCAGTCTAGGATCGCATGGAGTCCATTTCTATCAGTCTCGCATCCAAATTGGGGAACAATCAGATTAAGAAACGTAGATTGATGAGTCGAGCGCCATTCGGTTGTGAAAACTTCTTTATACGCAGATAGGATTTTTAAGGAGGTTTCGTTGTATTAGTCTTATAAATAAAATCTTTCTAGCAGTTCTGATCATTATCCAATCAATCGCTCATATTTGGAGCGTTAGAGCTTTGGATAAGGGTAATTGGATCCCGATAATGTTAAGGATTCTGATTGTACTTCGTATTATTTTATAGAGATTTCGATTTATGTCTATCGGTCACGATTAGTTATTTTTGAGATAAGATTAAAATTTCATGTAATGTATATGTCTTCTTAATTTAATTATATCTTTAGTAATTCTACAGTTTATGAATGAATATCAATCATCAATTTAAATATA
The DNA here is from genome assembly GCA_019722365.1 of Lithospermum erythrorhizon. Classification (NCBI taxonomy): domain Eukaryota; kingdom Viridiplantae; phylum Streptophyta; class Magnoliopsida; order Boraginales; family Boraginaceae; genus Lithospermum; species Lithospermum erythrorhizon. The sequence goes on along the minus strand of JADFUC010000954.1, from coordinate 1,444,418 downwards.
AAAAAAATCACTCGTTTTTATTTTTTTCATAGTTAATCACCCATGTTCATGTTCCTAAATATTTTGTGAAATAAAAGTTTTTATAACCGGGGAATCATGAGTGCAGGGACAGACCTACATTAATGGTGGGTTATTCATGTCATAAAGAAAAATTGGTCAAATGATTAAGTTTTAACTTTTAAAATAATTTTAGGTCAAATCTTATCACAAATATTTTTTTTTCGGCTTTTGTTTACTCGATTCATAAAAAAATTAATTTCACATAAACTTTGACTACAGTATCAAGTGTGACACAAAATTTGAAAATGTGTGATCAATAGTACAAATCAAAACATGTATGATCGAATGATGAATGAATTGAAATATGTGTGATCAAACATGTCATTAACGCTTTTATTTAATTGGAATAAATTTATATTCGTCCTTTAAATTTTTTCTTATTTGATCTTTTGAATCAGAATTTTTTCCTCATTTATTTGTTGTCAATTTGATTGACCTTATAATTAAATTATGGCTCCACCGTTGATGAACTTGGTCCATACAAACCACAACAGATTGTACACATACTGCAACATAAGAGGCGGGACCGAAACTTGAAATCAAGTTAAATCATCAAACAAATGCAGTGAGGCAGATGAACACAAAAGGAATAGGAAAAAGAGTAATTGGACGGCAAAAAAGTCTGACTACGATGCTTCTCTTTATTTCACTGCAAGAATCTACCTAAGGGGGTAAATATTAATGAATTGCAGTTGAATGATGTTGAGAATCTTTTATAAATAATTAAATATATATTAAGGGGTTTGAATTTTCTCAAGTTATAATAATTTCTTCAATTCTTTCAAATTTTAAATATTAGATTGAAATTTCAATCAGAACAATTGATTTGGAATATTTAGATATATGAGTAATAGTGCAGTAGTGGAACCTAATAGATGTATCGTAGGCATAATGCCACTTTACTTTCACTCGACTATTACCCTAACAATATATGAACATTGTTTATATATTTTAAAGAATTGAAAAGATAATAATTGAAGAAAATCTTATTTTGATTTTTTATTCTAGAAAAATTCAAATGATTTAGCTAGAACTAGCATATAACAATAATTCAAAATATTTATATGACTGGAAATATATCACACTTTAACTAGTAGTAAAATATTATCTCTTAAATTTAAAAAAAAAACTAATTAAATAATCTCCATGAAATAAAGATTTGCATGCTTCGATGTATTGCGATCAAGAGCAATTATAAATCGTAGATGAACCGATAGTAGGAGTTAGCAGCTCCAATTCCATAGTTCCCTAATGATAACAAAAAAATTCGTTTGAATGATAATAAAGTATGAATGCTTTTATAGAAGATTAAAAAATGGTTTAAAAGCTCCTTTTATTCAACTTTGTTGGCATCTACACATTCTCTTTGTAAATTAAAGGGTTTGTAATCTAATTTATGGCCAAATTATTTTTTAATTTCTTAACAAAGTTTTTAATTAATTTTTCAAAATCTATAAATAGAAATCAATTTTGATATTTGAAGGAAAGAAAAAAAGGTTATCGTTAGAATACTGTAGACAGTGAAATTTATTAAAATAATAATTAAAATGATTAAGACAAAGCTTATCAAATTAATTAAATCAGCTTGGCCACAAAATGCTACGTAAAATTTAGGAGTTACTCGATGAGCCTGCAAATTAATGTAAAGCGCAAATTCGAAGCAAGGTTTCGAGAAATAGTCGGGATTAAATGAGCATTAAATTTAGGGTTTGAAGTTAAAAATCCTAATTTTTCTTGTATTAAAAATCGTACTAGGGCCTCAATTAGTTGAAAGTTTTGGGGTTCAAAATAGGCTTCAGGAAGTTATGTGATTAATCGAGAACAAAAGATGCAGTCAGCGTGAAAATGTGTTTATTTGAAAAAGATTTGGAAACCTTCTTTTTCATACAAAATAGGCACCCATATTATTAATACTTGGAGGAAAATTAATTCACAAAAAATTACGGTCCGGATCTTTGCGCCGAAAATTGACGGTTAAGATCGTGATGCGGAATTAAGCCGTCAATCATGTAGTATTCGAAGCCCAAAGCCTATAAATACCCTGCTTATTTTCGAGAAAAATACCTGACATTCGCACGTAGAAAATACTTGAGAAAATATAGATATTGACATAAAGAAATTATGCGAGTTAAATGCTTAAGCAATAGGTAGAAATACCACTTTTGGTGGTGACTTACCTCGAGCGGCTAAGAGGCGCCTAAGGTGGAATTGTTCTCATGGCTTGTAGTGATTCTTGAGTTAGAGCAAAATCTAATGAGAATGCGATAGATACCGAGCAAACTTCGAATATTCGGGAGGCTAAGGTAAAGCTTTGATTATTCATAAATCTTGTATGAGCAGCGCAAATAAATCTCGAGTTTGATTCGTGAGTTCGAGGAGATGGAAATACTACTTGAATATTCGATCTATAGTTGGATTAGGGCGGGGAACACGCGATTCTTCCAAGGCACTTGTATGTTCGTCGTTGTAAATCAGCCAGATTGGGCGTCTGGCCGTATTGATCGTATTTCTGACAATTTCTTAAGCGGATTGTAGTCTGTGAGGCATGCATTGTTTGATAACTGGCATGTCCCAACAAATGCAATTTAAAGAGGCACCGGAGTCAAATCGTGAGGCAAATAGCGCGCACTTACTAAGTCTACGTTGCGATGCGTTTGCGGTGAAATTAAATCAGGTCTAACATCTGTGGGAGATCAGTCGAGACTTCAGTCAGTCAATGCGTCAGCCAGAATCACATTTCTTCAAGAACATAGGCTCGGATATATTGGTGAATGATGTTAGTCATCGAGGAAAGCCAAGGAATAGCATGCTCAGGGTAAATCGGGCTCTATCATCCAACTCAAATCGAGCTTCGTGAAACAATCAGTCGGCGTCTAGAAACTCTGTCGAATCCGTCAAACCCGAGCAAGCAGGCGTCTCGTAAATTGTCGTGGCTTGACAGAAAACATAGTTTTAGACGCTCGATCGCCTTTGGATTTGATAAAAGCTTTATGCAACGAGAAATTTTCACTGCAGTGGATTTTATTTTATACCCGCTTTTAAATAAATAATAAAAATTCTTCTTTACATTACAAATACCGTCTATTATATAATATAAAATTATTAAAAATATTTAATAATGCTTATTAAAATGAATAATTTGATGTAATGAAATATATTTGATTTTGAAAGATTTTGATATTGGATAGTCTAATAAGAGTCATAGTAGCAATAAGTTCAGTCAGCTGGAACTTCCCAAAGTAACCTGTTTATTCAACAAACTGATAATAATAGTATGAAAGTAGCAGCCAGCCATTCATTTCAAGCATTTGTTTAAACAAGACTTAAAGAGGTCCATCTGTCAAAGTCATTGTGTATTAACATGCATAAATCCAATTCCGTACAATAAAATGGTCCGTGGGGCACCACCACCATGACTGAGACCTTGTATCCACTTCTACTTCTTCAACTACAGGCGTTACTATGCTAACTACAAAGTCAAGAACAATAATTAGGCATAATCTTGAATAATGTATGATGGGATTAAGTAAATCTGAAGAAAGTCGATGGTTCTTGATGTGTAAAACTACATTTACAGCTCTCAAGTGCAATGACCATTGTCCTAATTATTAGAAGTGTAATCGTTATTCAGACGAAAATTGGAAACCCGCAGGAGCAGCGGTTTCTAAACAGGAGACAACTCTATGATAATGTACTAAAAGAGTAAAAGAAAAAGCTGTTCCTCCATCAAAAGAATGATCTCAGGAAAAATTATTTACTTCTGCATATATTTACAGGGGAGAAAGGTGTACAACTGTAGGTTCTTGAATTTTGAGGAATGTAGAAGAACAACCAAATAAATATAGATAGAAAGTATTACCTTCCAACAGTTTGACTGGTTCTATTAAAGCCATTGATGGTATTTGTCTCATCTAGGGCTTAACTGGAAAACTCTCGTGTACCATATCGAATGAAGTATCATATGGAAGATATCATATTTCACTGGTTTAGTATTCCAAAGGAAATGTCTTTGTACCTGCTTAACCCTTCTTTGCATTGCAAGATACCTCTTCTCCGGAATGGACTTTAGTATATCCTTTAGATTTGGAATATCCTTCTCCAAGACGAAAACAGCAAAAGACTCCCAATTCAGAGTCTCATAGAAAGGAGGCACGAAATTGTCGGATATAATTACTGGAACACACTCATAAAAGATGGCCTCCACTACACGAGGGCTATTAACTTCATAACCTTTAGCACATATGCAGTATTTGCTGCTCTTCATATGACGTACGTAATTTATCTTACCCTTCGTTGGCAACTTCCCAAAGAATTTCAGGTCAGGATCATTTTTCCAGTACTCTAACAGAATAGGACGAAGATATCCATGATTGCCCCCAGCAAAAAAAGCAAGAATATGGCGCTTGGAAGGAGGTTTACCCCCACGTTCCCTGAGAGGATCTTTGGCCATGCGTACATATGTTTCTGGAAGAGAGACATCTTTTCCAAATGTGAAACCTTCATCGACAAGATCGGAATTGCATAGAGCTCGAATACATTTAGCCATGATCTTTTGTGTCTCTGAGGGCGCCTGCAGAGATAAATAAGGTATATAACTACTGCCTCCCTTACATAGCAAACAAACACATTCAGGTTTTCAAGAAATAAACAAAATAAGAAAGAACTCTTTCAGAAGAAACGGCCAGAACAAACTCAACATTTTTCACTAATCAATCATGTTACAATATAGCTTGATCAGAACTGAAGAATAAAAATGGGTTTTTATTTGCTTATGAAAGTGAAAGGGGGTTGCAAGTAACTGGCAACTTACCCAATCATGGCAAGCTACAAGAAAATGATCGGCTCCGCCAGTTCTGTTCCAGAAACGATATTTAGATGTGATTACATTGAGGTAGTTACTTAAATGTCGAACCAAATTTCTCCGACTGTGAGAATCGGGTACATATAGAACCTCCTCTAACATCCGGGAGCTAAATGGCAAGTAGAACAGGTGAGCTTGAGTTGGCTTTTTAGTAACAAACATTTTGTTTGCCTTGAGCAGCTTCATAAACCAACCCTCAGAAGCATATATTCCTTCCAGAACTGCATGATGAAATATGGGACTTTCACCTTCTGGATAGATGTAAACCTGGAGAGTCTTCTCCATCAACTCATAGCTCCTACATAAGGAAATACATAGACCATGAACAAGAGAAATAATTATTTCGATATTCTAAATGGTTCTCGTTACTGAAACAAATTTCCTTTAAAGCAAAAAAGTTCCGGTACAAAATATCTGAGGTCTCTATCTATTTAAATTACATGTGGCAATCCTCTAACACTAAGAATATCAGACATCCATACCCTTATAATGAAAATGTTGCCTTATTGGCGTCAATCCTAAAGGAGTTCCCCCCCATGAGGTAGTTCAGCTAAAAAATGAAAAACCAAATTCTGCAAGTTCTCACTTCTGGATGGGACTATCTAGAACAAGATGTTCTAAGAGTACACTTTAACATACTCGTATGATCTCGATTACCATTCATTTATCCGGCTTTGCCATTCAACTTTAGGAGTATATTATATGCAGGTAACGAAGGGGCAGAAGGGCTTTATGAACTTTCAAGTGCAACCATACTTAAACATAAATTTCATCTCTTAAATCTTAATCCATTAATTGATTTAGAAAAGTCATAGTCATATACAACCTAAAAACAATACCCTGTATTATTTTTAACAGATAAATCGCAAAGACATATGGTAAGTGAAAGCAACATTTACACTAGTTTCCAACTTCATCATTAGTCAAGAAATTAGGCAATGAACAAACTTATTGAATATTCTATAAGAATGTCCATGAAAAAATGAAGAAAAAAAATGTCTGATCATGCAAGGGTATTTATGTGGACATGATTTTAGCTTCAGTTACCTTCTGAACATGGAAACATTCCGGAATAAGGTTGAGTATAGGCTAGGTTCATCTCGTACTGGTGGTGCGTTTTCAATCAGAGATTTTGCTCTTGATAATTGCTGATCTAAGCTCGAGGACCATCTTGGTCTCTAGAATAATTCAAAATAGCATAAGTACAAACCTGGAACATGAATATATCTGCTTGAACCGTCTTGAGTTGAAAGAAAAATGTGGTGAACCAAAGTTGAATTTATATACATACCATAGCACGATATGATGCTCTACTCTGCATCAACATATCATTCATCTGTGATATGGTTACCACTGCCAATGGTGGCGGCTTGGACCTGTCCTTTTTCATAGGAACCTTATTTATCGAGGGGGCAACATTGGGTTTTAGAAGCCCAATAGTATTATTTTGTGGAAGTAAAGCTGTTGCATTCCCGTCCAACCATGAGCTGGGATTTGCAGGTGTTGCAGGACCATTTAAATGCATATCCACATTTTCGGGAGAAATCATCGCAGAGTTTGGTGCTGCTACAGAAGAAATAGGAAATTTACTTATTCCATTTTCTGGAGACAGAGCAGTGTCTGCTTTCGAAGATCTGTTTAAGGAGTAATCCCTTCCGTTCGCACTACTTGAAGCAATCTTGCCATCCTTACTTTTGTTTGCCTCATCTGTAGCCAAGCTATCACTACTTCCTAATGTGTCACTAGATATATTCTCATCTTCCGGATCGCTCACCCCAGCAGTTAGATTATCAGAGCTCTGACTTTGCCCTACAGACAGATTCTTTACACCTTCTCCATCCTGTCTATCCAGAACTGCACTTCCGGTAGTTACCTCATTAACACTAACAGAACTATTAGCATCTGACCAATTAGATGTCAGATTTTTCGGAACTTTGGGGTCAGTAGATGAACTCACATGTGACGAATTATCTCCCGATGCCACATGCGGTTTACCAGCAGCAAGTAAAGATGGCAGAACTCCACTATATGGAATCTCAAAGTGCTGGATCAATAATACCACTGCAAATACTATTCCTAATAACCATATCAGCCTCCGGGTTTCAACAAAGGCAGAAATCCAAGATTTGATCATGTCAAGACTAGTCAAACCAATTATTGTGGTACCAATATCCTATTGAATTCTGCAATGAGAAAACAAGAAAACCAATCACGGGAGTAAGCATTATTTCATAGATCCAATTTAATGCAGTCATATCTAGTTCATGATCTACTACACTTGAATGCTCAACTTTTTATTGTCATAATACATTTATGTCTGTAAAAGACTAGCTGCCGGAAAATTTCAGCTCATAGTGATGCTTTATTCATTTAGCCATCTTTTAGGAATAACATAAAATACTACCTCCATTTCAAAAACACCATCCAGTTAGTTTTTCGATGGTCAAAATTAACAAATTATGCAACCTTAGTTAACACACGTAACTTTAAATTCACTCAAAATTATAATGTTAATAATAAAATACGTCTAAATACTTTCGTTTGATATATTTGCACCAAGTATTATAGTACATATACAAATATATTTGTGAAAGTGTATATATGTCATGAACAGTCGCAATAACTTTCTCAAGTGATCCCAACCCCATAAACCCATATGGGCATATAGCAAATCCTAATTGAATAAATAAACTCAGATAAATTACAACACAAAAACAAAACTAAATTCTTGAGAACTGAAAATATTATTTCTTGAAATAAGAATACGATAACATCTCAATTATTCAATAAAAAACAAAAGTAGTAACAACCCACAAAATAAATTAAGCTCATTTAACTTATAAACATAACATGATATTTTAAAGTGTGAAACCGTAACACTAACTGCTCGTCGATATCCATTTAAGTTATCATATGAAGAAGCAAAGCAAAAAAGCTTGGCCACTCTAATATTGCACATATGATTAATATGAACTTGTAATATTGATGATTAGCTATAATATACTATAGCAAACTGACCAAGATTTAAAATGGACTAAATATAAATAGTGTACTTAATTTATAGTATTTGTTAAAAGCATATCTTAGTGACCATCTTACTTAAGTAAATTTATATTCATACGTTTTTAAGGCATGATGAAATTCTAAGTGAGGTAATAATTTTGAAGACGAAGTACCTGTGTGGATGAATATTTGGAGAGAGATCGTTGATTTTATTATTGAAGAAAAGGAGAACAAGATGTCATTATTAAGACACTATTTTGTGTTGATTGAGATATTTATTGTGACTGCTTTAATTATGTTGGGGAGAATATGTGATTCTGGATCATTTACCTCTTTCGGTATCAATTAAGAAAGTGGACTCATCAATTAGAATCGTATCGAATATAAATACACGTGTTGGTGGTCCGGATACATCAGAAACAATCTAAGAATTAGTTTAGTTTTATTCTGATCAATATTCATCCGGTAATTTAGTGGTCCGGTAATAGGTATTATTTTTTAGCGTAGATCTTACGTTATGCAGCAGGTAACCAGCCAAATATAAAATTTTGTATATGTCGAAAATATCACAAATTAGACTTGGGAAAGTCTTCTAGAGTGTTCATTAGACCGAGATGTACTCGCTTGGTCTTATATGGGTTTGTATTGAATCGGGCTTTGCGTAAAGAGTATGATATGTGTTGTGGGGGTCACCGAGCTTCAGAGTTCAATACGTTCAAGAGAGCTCGAGAGTGCATTAAAGAATAAGTTGTGCCGCGTCAGTCGGATCTAAGTTGATTTCAACATGATGCTTAAACATGATAAGGTGTCATAATAATATTTACCTCGCTTTACTCTGAGTATTTCTTAAAATCGAGTTAAGGTCGGTATGAATTAAGTCAAGCAGATTAGATTGTCTTAAGGTTACCGGTTTGCTTGGTTTCTTCGTAAATTTGGCCTTTACACAAACTGGACATTTAGAGAATTTAGTTGTCGATAATTCAAGAATTATAGACAAATTTTTAAGTCTTTTGTTATCGAACCAACATTAACATGTCTGTCCATGCAGGCATCGAAGATTCGATAATATAAGCAAAAGCCTTGTAACGATATAAAGAAGAAGTAAAACCATTCTTATTAATGAAGATTGACATTAAAGGATAAGCAGACCTACGCCTAGATACCCATTTCCTCTGATTTTCCGCTACGAGAGAATACAACTTTGTTAGTCTCAAATATAAGCTTCAGACCCGAGCCGTTGATAAAGCATCGGAGACTAGGTTATGGCGTGGGCAGTGTTCCTCTTACCTCGGCAAAATCGAACTTTGAAAAATATGTTGAATTAACATTTTTTTAGGTTAGGCATACGTGAAATATGGGAGGAAAGCATTTTACGTGTCATATTCTTAATCAAATTACTGTAAGAAATTAATAAGACTCCCTATGAAATCTAGAAGGGTTATCCTCCTAACTTGAGTTTTCTCATAGTGTGGGGTGCTTAGCTAAAGTAGGCTTACTTGATCCTTAAAAGACAAACATTGGACCCAAAACCTATGATTATGTATTAATTTAGGTATGCCCAAATAGTATTACATATAGGTTTAGCCATAGATTATCTGATCGATCCCCAGTCTAAGGCCAAAGATGTCGAATTCTTGAACATGTATTTCCTTGAATAAGAATAATTTCCCAATCTTCTGTTGTGCCTAATCGCATGTTGATCAATTGATGCTTTCCTTTGGGCATCTTGGTTGCTCAACCCACATCAATCAGGTTGTTGAACCTCGAAAGAGTAAGAGAGCTAGAATTGAGAAATCATTTGGAGATGACTTCATTTCAAACTTTCTATCCGAAATTCAATCTTATGACTTCATTAGTGATGAGCTTGTTTCGGCTAACATAATAGAAGAGGATCCAAAAACTTATATTAAAGCAATTAAATCAATTGATGCTAATTTTTGGATGGAAGTCATTAAAAATGAACTAGATTATATTGTGTCAAATCAAACTTAAGAACTAGTTAATCTACCTAAAGGTTGTAAACCCATTAGTAGTAAATGGATCTTTAAGAGAAAAAATGAGACCTGATAGTACAATAGAAAGGTTTAAGGCAAAACTTGTGATTCAAGGCTTTACTCAAAAGAAAGACATTGATTACTTTGACACTTATTCTCCAAATACTAAGATTGTCACTATTAGAGCTTTAATTTCTTTAGTCACTATTCATGATCTAATAGTGCACCAGATGAATGTTAAAACTACATTGTTGAATGGTGACTTAGAAAAAGAGATTTATATGTTTCAACCTAAAGGCTTTGTTATTCAAGGTCAAGAGAATAAAGTGTGCAAAATAAAGAAATCACTTTATGGTCTACAACAAGCTCCTAAACAATGGTATGGGGAATTCAACAACACTTTGGTGAGAAATGGTTATATTGTTGACAACTCTGACTTTTGTGTATATTCTAAGGTGATAGGATCTTATTGTGTGATTATTTGCCTATATGTCGATGACATGTTAATTCTTGGGAACTCTCTTGATGTTGTAAATAAAACTAAAGAATTTATGTCATCACAATTTGAGATAAAGACTTAGGAGAAGCAAATGTTATCCTAGGGTTAGAGTGATAAAAAACTCTAAGGATATCTTTTTGAGCCAGTCTCATTATGTTGAAAAAGTGTTGAAAAAATTCAACTTATTTGATGTTTTCCTTGCTAGAACTTCTTATGATCCTAGTTTACACTTGACCAAAAATTTGGGTGAAAGCGTTTCTCAAATCGAATATGCTAAAATTATTGGTAGTATGATGTTCTAAAAAATTGTTTAGGCTTTGGCATTACACAATAATTCGATAGATTGAGTTTTATACTCATAATTTTAGTAGTAGTCACTGGAATGCCGCCCGTCGTTTGATTAAATACTTGAAAGGGACATCTGATGTATGTTTGCACTTTTGGTAAAATTTCTGTTGTTACAGAAGGATGTTTGTGATGCAAATTGGGTTTAGGGTAATGATGAAATCCGTTCTACTAGTAGTTATGTTTTCGCACGTAGGTGGCGTATATCGTGAGAATGCTAGCAAACTTGTATAGCGCTCCGTCATGGAGTACGAATTTATAACTCTTGAGTTGGCGGGACAAGAGATAGGTGGTTGAGAACCTACTAGCGAGATGTGCCGTTATGGAAGCTTGACACACGAACTGTCTCTTTTATTGTGATTCTCGAGGCGGTCATTGGAGTTGCTAAGAATAATGTTTATAATGGCAAGTGACACATCGGATTAGGCATGGTGTCGTTAGAAAAAACTCTGAAAAATGGAGTCATTTCTGCGGACATATGTGGTCAAGAGAGAAACCTTCTTGACTTTTACTAAAGGGTAATGGTTAACGTCTGGCCAGAGAGTGATATGAGCTAAAGCTCCTGATTCAGGATAATATGATGGATATCCATTAGTGGTCAAATTAAACTATATGATTCTTGATGCACTACCTTCCTATTCCTAGGACGTATTGTAGTGCTTCTTTATCCATAGTCAGTTATTTGGTGAATTGCTTTGAGATGGCCGATGAATCTTGTCGTGATATTCGCCTTGAGTTATTTGATGGTGTGTTGTAACGATGGACATTGACCGTGATGTTCATACTTGATTATTTGGTGGTGACACGCTTGATGGACTTTGATCATGATGTGGGGGATGGGCTTTTGATCATAATAGATCGAGGGCGGTGTTATTGAGAATCCTTGTATGAAGGTTACTCGTGAATGTGATGAATTGTGGCCGCATCCCATGAAGAAGACTTGGGAAGTCTTTCCTAGAGCCTCGTGGGCCGAGATATGTAAAACGGCACTTATAGTTTATATTTGTATCGCGGTATGATATGTGTTATAGTGCTCAACTAAAGTTGATAAGTTCAGTGAAATTGACTTTATTGAAAGTAAGTTCTTTCATTTATTACGTGTCAATTCAAATCAAAATGTATTGACTTGTCAGCCTTCGCTTTGCAGGAATCTTATAACTCATTGGCTTTTTTAAGCCTTTGTGGAGGATTGTTGGAAATGAAAGGCTTAAAAGCCAAATTACTATTTGTTCACATCCTACATCGATGGGATAGTTGAACAATGGTATGTTTATAAACACACTCCCTCATTCCTAGTTCAGTTGACTCGAGTCTATGGCTATTGACTCCAACCCCCTCGCGGATCGTCCGTCTTTCTCGTCTCGGCCGGGCTAGGCTTGGGTTGGGGTTTTGGTGGAGCACCGGCGGTGCGAGCTAATTAAGCCTTTTCGTTATTTCTTATGTTTGACCGATTTAATCAATTAAGTCAAACGGTCATTAACAACTTTGATCGAATCAATCTCCACTGCCCCCTTTCTAGCGCCAAGAACTCTTACAGTTATAGTTTTAATTCTTCAAAACTCTTCATCAGCTCTCATTTATCATTTACGCTCAAACTGAGCAAAGCCGCAACAAGAAAAAGCTCTCTACATTTCAGACATAAAATAAAACATTTCATTTTGTTTATGAGTAAAGAACACTGCGACTTCCAAAATTGTACACTGCGAGTGAACGTGTTGTAAGTGGACGTGTTGTGCAACTGCTGTGTCAAATCTTGAAAAGCTTCCGACGAGTACGATTTACCACCGAGGTCGTGCCGATAAATCTTTCAAGACAGTAGTTCATTTATACCACGACCCAGCATTCAAAACCGATAAGTTTATCATTTCTATTTTCATTTATTGTTATCACTTTTAGTTTATTAGTTCTTACATATTGCTCAAGTCAAATCCTTAAGTTCATTTCCTACACAAGTTTAAATGATAAAAATGTTTTGTATTTTAATTTTTTTTAAATGTAAAACCTCCTAATATCTGTTGAAATGAATCTAGACTATATTATTGTATTTTAGTATGGCTTATTTCATTAATATACTAGAAGACACCCTCCATTTTGAGTGTATACACAAAGTTACTCATATACCTCACTGAGGTCTTCCTTTTCGAATGTAAAACCTTTGTTACAAACCAGGGGGCTTAAGTAGTGGAACCAGCCCAAATATGCTTTCAACATCAATAGGAAGAGTAAGAGCACGTTTTACGAATTCGGGTGCATCCGTCTTCCCCTTCCAGGTGTTAAACCATGGGCCTCCTCCGACTTCCAGGGCGGCCATGTTGCTCGTAACATCCAATACAACCTACACAATGGATCAACATTACATGCACCTTAAAGAAAGGTTTTCTAACCAGAAATTGAATGAGTAACAATTACTGCTGATATGTTGCTTTCAGTAGCTGAGTTCTCTATAAATGCCAATCAAATATTGTCTGGGTATTATAAAGTCATGAGGTAAAAACAATGCAACCCGAGAGTATATGGTAATAAGCTTCTTCGTAAGGTAAAAACAAAACCAAAGATTAGACTTATTACATGACCTGCTAAAAAAGCAATGTATCTTTATAGGCAACTATTTCATGTACCGACCCACGCCAGCTTAAATCACATGGATAAGAAATCTAGTCATACAATAGTAGTACCTTTCCGTTACTGCCATCACTTCGACGTTCCCACACACGTAGACTCAAGTTTCCATAACAAGTGTCCCTGCAAGCTGGAGCAAGACCAGCTTCTGATGTCGGAGCACGCAGGGTCGTGCCCGGATCACTCGTTGTTGCTTCTAATTCAACCTATTGAGTGAACTATCAAGTTAATAAAACTAAAGTCTAAGTTGCGCTTTACTAGATGAGTAAAAAACTGAGGTTTTTTTCAACACTACAAATTATCAGTTTCATTTTCACATATATAAAAGGATTCTTAGAAGTGTGCCTGAAAGAGTATAATGTGCACACATTACCCAAAAAGATCTGCAATTTCTAGTCAACTACCTTGTGAGTTTCATTCTCCGCTGACATAGACCAGGAACCCCATTGTGCTATTTCCCAGTTGACAACTCCATTCCAAGGAACAAATTCATAGAAAACTCCGTCATAGTGAACACCAATCTGCATCAATAGGGAAACTGGGAAGTTACAGTATATTATTTCAATTGAAGTGTAAATGGCTGAGAGCTGGGTGTGAAATTAGGGCTTGTAATAATTTAATGATCAGAACCAGTAATTTTTGTTTCCCTGATCTGTCTTCATTGATAATCTTCACATGAAGCTTCATGTACAAGACACAAAATATTGCCCAGAACACCGTGGAAAGCTTCTATAGAATTACCAGAGCTGCATTTTCATAGGTTTCACTCAAACCAGGAAGTTCTCTCAAGCCTCCAGCAGCCGTTAAAGCCACTTCACCACCTGCACCTTCAAATACATTGCATTGTACCTGGGAAACTGACAACATTAATTTGTTTCTGACCTTCAGTATAGAATAAATATCACAATGCCTTTATTATTTTATAGAGAATTGGAAAGAAACGATGTCAGAAGCTTCATTTAGTTAGTTTGTGTAAGACTTCCCTGCGACCTACTTCACAAATCCCTTTCACTTCTCTAGTTTCAAAAATACTTCTTTTCCTTTTTGGGGGAATTTAACTAGCTTACTCTCTTAGATTTATGGACAAGGTAGATAACTAGATAAGATAAGAGGAGAAAGAGGGAGGTTAACTTTTAATCAGAAACAACAGCTCTGGTCCATCAAAGGTTCCAGTGGTGCAACAGGGGCTTACCCAAAAGTCACCGACATGTTACAATCTTTTTGCTTCTCTCCAGATATTTAAGGAAGATTTACATTTGTCAAATAAGGAGAGTAAATAATTTGTTGAATCGAAAAGCATATACAAAAAAGAGAATGTAAAATAATTTAATCTATCAAAGAATCGATTCATTATACGACGGTTATTAATACAACCAAGCAAGATTACCCAGAACCACTTCTTTGGAAAGGCATCACCCCAGTTCTTTTCAGAATATGAAGGCGCATTCTGAAACTCGTACCTTTTGCCATCCCACTCTATCCAACCTGAATGTAGAATCTCTGGATCAGATATTCTACCAAAGAGAAGTCCACTATTATGGGTCCAATCCATATGCCAAACAGGATGGCAGAGAGATAATAGTAAAATATAATGCAGTAGAAATAATTGTAACACATCCCGAAGTAGCTCATGTCAACATCAAAAATTAAAGGGGGCATGAAATGAAATAGATACCAGTGGTCATTTCTTATATCATGAAAAAACAAAGAAATGACTTCTGCTGACTATTTATTATTCATGTCATGTGACAAAAGAAGGCAAACCTAAACCAACAAAAACGAGTCAACTAAGCTAACTGATTGATAATCAATAATATATGAGAATTCACCTGTTGAAAGTCCACCAGCCATGCAAACCTGCCAGTGAGGCTCAAACACTGGAAACGCAGCAAGCCAGCCTGCAGTTGATTTTTGCTTTGACTTAACACTACCCCAGCCGTAAACAGGGCGTGTGCTGTACTCCCAACGTGCAGTCTTCACACAGTCAGCATAGTTTGTCCTTCCAAAGTATATGATGTAAATTTACTAAAATATAAACATGTAATCAACGACAATTCAAGGGTGATTTGTGCTAATCACCACCAAATGGAAGAAACTAAAGGATATGGATCCACTAAATGATAATAAAAAAGCAATCAAATGAGAAGGCATCAAGCCTTTCTTAGATGTCTGAAACAGAATGCTCAAGAGTGTGCTCAAGAGTGTCCATCTTAAGGGTAAGAATGTAGGTGCACATCCTTGAGAGAAATCAATATATGTTTATTGTAACGACCTTGATAGGTTGTTACGGGTCGAGATAGATAGTAGAACAATCGATAAAAGAGAAGGAAGAGATAGATGAGGGAGATTAGAGATAGAATTTAGAAGAGATTAGAGAGATAGATAGAAGAGAAATTAGAGAGAAGCATAATTAATTCATTTCATTTCTTAACCATAATGGTTCACTTTACATTTCTATATATAGAGTTCTAATACATCATTTTTGAAATATTAAATACTTAATATTGAAATATTAATAATTATTGTAACTACTTTTTGGATGCTAAAATGTGACACTTTGATCATATTCCTTTGGGACCATCGTGTAGGGTCATAACACTCCCCCTCCCCTTAGAGCATACTTGTCCCCAAGTATGTGAGAATCCAAGTATGAATCTGAAGTTCCACGCATTGATGTCTAGAATTCAGCAAATAAGAGAGACTTGTTGTAATGAATTCGAAACAATCCGTAATACCGGGATCCCATGGATGCAACAGTGAAAGCTCCTCAATAACTGTTGATATCCTCTTCTTCGACTCTACCATGTTTCTTATGAAGCTTGTAAGTATGAGCTTGCGGAGAAAAAACAAAGCCCTGAACATTCCTTATCCCAAGACTGTTGAATAGTTGAATTTGCCACAGTTGCCTCATAGTTTGGCCTCCCACATGAATATACGGTTCAAAACATCTTGCCATCTAGCTCTTATTGCAGACCACATATTAAGATCAATAAGAGAAAGCTTCATAGCCAAGTGTTTAACCTCTTCTATTGCAAGATTTTTGTAAACTGCAACATTTTTATCCTAAGCAAATTGTGTTGCTAAGAGGTTTAGAATATCATTTAACCTAGTAGGGCAGCACCAAATAATTGGCAAGGGATAAAGCAGGCAACAAAATGACCAATATGAGCACTGATATTTCCTTCCTCGTGATCATTAACCGTTAAAACCCACAGTGTCATAACTTTTGGACTTCTAAATTAACAAAACCAATCATATCAGAAAATATCCTTCATAGTCTCCTTGCTTTTGTATAATAGTTCCATTAATGGAGAAAGGTTCAGATTTATTTTTGATAAAAACTGCAAAGAGGAACCTGAACTGGAGATTAATACCATGGTCCCATAAATGACCGTAAGCATCTCTACCTGTGGCCACATTACCAGTTTCCAACTTAAAGTAAAACAAAAGTCCATGAACTGAGAGCAGCTTAGTGATCCGTGTAGCAGATCCAGGTTCTAAATAAATGATAAGCGGTTCTTGA
The DNA here is from genome assembly GCA_019722365.1 of Lithospermum erythrorhizon. Taxonomy (NCBI): domain Eukaryota; kingdom Viridiplantae; phylum Streptophyta; class Magnoliopsida; order Boraginales; family Boraginaceae; genus Lithospermum; species Lithospermum erythrorhizon. The sequence goes on along the minus strand of JADFUC010000954.1, from coordinate 1,427,514 downwards.
AATGCTTCTCCAATCACCTTTTCCATATTTGTCCAGGCCAAGTATAAATAACCTGTGTTCTTCCTCAGTTCATGGAATCTATTTTCTCCCACAGATAGTTGAACAAGATCATCAAGAATTTCTTGATTTCTTGTTTGAGGACCTCTATCTTGTCTGACATAGTTTGAGGACCTCTATACACCTTCTATCATATACCTTGGATGTCTCTGGACACTCTTTGTTAAGCTTCATGAAGTATCCTTATAATGATTTAAGCCCTTGACAGATGGATTAGGACTGTTTTGGAGGACTGATATGTAGCCAATTAGTAATCAAGGTCTAAATGCATGCACTGATATCCTCTTTGTTGCCAGAGTTGAGTAACTCATCTCCTTGGATGTTATTGGCAGAAGAAGCAAATGGTAATTGTATATCATCATCATAAACATCATATAGAACTCCAACAGCAACATGATGATCATTATCCTCCTTTTGAGGCCATTCGTCGAACAACTCACTGACATAGATTGTTTCCCAATCAAGCTTAGGAGAATCACTCCCCCCTAACTCAAAATGTAATGGGGCCTTATCATAACTAACAACTCCCAGCTGATTTTTTATCAGATAATCATCTCCATCCGAATCAGACATTTCGTCGAACACCTTAGGAGCAGATATTCGATTCTCATCCATCTCACATAAAATAGACTTATCCGACTCAAAAATCAATGGTTCAACATCAAAATTCACATTCTCACTCTCCGGAATATAATTGCTATTAGGAACATGAGGATCAAAATTAAATATACTATGAATATCCTCATTATTATCCACATCATCATTGTCCTCTCTTTCAAGTAATTCGGCAAACACATCTTCAGCATGTACTATATGTACTTCTTCAAGTTGAAAAGAGCTCTCCAATTGATCCCCAATTATATCTGTATCTGAGATTGTTGTGGGAGGTGAAAGGAGATCCTCCAGCTGCGACGTACACACATCCTTGTGTCCCACAACATATTTTGATTCAGTAGCAAACTCGATACTCAACTGACAACAATCAGCGTATATGCACCTTCCTTGAAGCCATATGCTCGCTGTAATTGCCTTATAAATTGATTGATAATGCAGTTCAGCTTCAATATAATCACCATATGGTGTGATTCGAAGAATTTCGACATCCCCATATGAATCGAATACTTGATGCAACACTTCCTCTGTGATTGGATAGCAAGGATATGTGATTACACCCTTTAGAACCTTAGAAAACCCATTGTTTGTTGTATGAGCAGCCATAGAACGTAGGATAGGAAAGTCAAGAGATAATAGAGCAGGTCTGAGGATACCACGACCTTGATAGGTTGTTACGTGTCGAGATAGATAGTAGAACAATAGATAGAAGAGAAACTAGAGAGAAGAGAAACTAGAGAGAATCATAATTAATTCATTTCATTTCTTAACCATAATGGTTCAATTTACATCTCTATATATAGAGTTCTAACACATCATTTTTGAAATATTAAATACTTAATATTGAAATACTAACAATTATTATAACTACTTTTTGAATGCTAAAATGTGACTCTTTGATCATATTCCTTTAGGACCACCATGTAGGATCATGACATTTATCAAATAAATTGGCAGAATGCTCAAACTAAAAAGGTATGAAAAAATGTAAAGTTGCATAAGGGTTGCCTCAAATTTTGAACTTTACCTTCCGTCATCACGTATGAATCCTTGGTTCCAAAGTGGAGTTACCTGGAAACCTTCGAGTACTCTTTGATTGAATTCACGGGAAAGCCAGTGATTTCGCATTATTATGAATCATTTTCAAAATAGAGAGGAGAGGTAAAATAGATACGGTGAAAATTCATCTTAGATTTGTCAATCCTTAAAAAACAGAGAATTTGTGGAAACAAGGTAAAAAGGATATTGTAAAAATTTATCTTAGATTTCAAGTGCAAGCAAATGTTTATGTGAATAAATTTAACTTTTTAATTATAACTTCAAAGATATACTTTCTCTATTTCTAATTTGAATGAGCTACCTTGATTTGTCTCGAAAATTAAAGAAAGTGATTGTGACTTACTATAATGTGCTATTATACTCTTTGTTTAGAGTTAAATAAGAGTATTAAGGGAAAATGTGGAAAACTAATTAGGTGCAAAATTTGTATTACTACACTAGTATGGAAGGGTATAAGGTGGAACGGTTGCTAAACATAAAAAAAGTAGGTCAGTATTCTTGCACAATTATTTTAAAATGAAGGCCATTCAAATAGAAACAGAGGAATCGGAATATTATCCCATCACAACTTTTATATTTCTATTAAAATTACTTCTACTGATTCCTGGATCTATCTTGATGTTGTAATGAAATATTAGGGACGGAGTGTCAAAGATAATACAATCAAAAGTAGAGCTATAAATATTGCTGACATATTTCCCCAGAAGTTCTCTGATTCCTCTTGGTACTGACAAATATACTTGTCATCAGCCCCAAGAATTTGAGCCCCAACTCCTGTAAATCTAGGTCCATGTTGTACCTCTTCCAGTCTGCTCAAGCGACGACGGAATGCTGGATTCTCAACAGAATACATAAAACAGAAGCTCTGCCTACATTCTGGTATAGAGACTTTGAAGTACCAACCTTCGAAAAACTTTCTGGTGCTCCCATCAAAATGGTACCTGATTGAGAAGAAAAAAACATTAAAGAGGCACATAATTCAATGACTTTTTCAGACAGCACAAAATACAAGTTTCATGAACTCCATGGAAAAAGATTTTAATAAAGATCTTGGTCAAGTTGATTTGCACACATGCGACATTGGCAATTGAGTTGCTACAACATAAATTCATGCAACTAGGCTCTGAAAGTTCGATTCGGCCCGAGAATTTCGGGCTTGAAAAGTTCAATTTGACGCAGTTTGAGGCGAGCTCGAACCTTAGGTTCGGCCAAGCTCGATTCGGCTCGAACCACATAAATTTATAACTTTTTTTATTTTTTTCATATTTTATCATTAAAATTCGAATGTTCCAGTCAACCTTCGAACTTTCGAACCGACCGACGATTTTTCTCGATCTGCTCAACCTCAACTTTTCCGCCTGCTCGACTCGAACATGCTCAAATTACATGCACTTCATACAACCTTCTCGAATTCCTCTAAAGACACTCACGTACCAGGCCCACATCGTAGAATCAGTAAACATGGGCAACTACATTGTCCAAAAACTAAATTTTAGTAATACATTTGTTTTGTGGTTACCTTCATCTCTTTATTTCTGAGACATGTGAATACGAAGATAGCTTAAATACTTTAATTTCGACTACGGGTTAACATTAACATTTAATATGTAATAACATTAATATTTATTACTAACCTCAAGGCTTAACTTTCAACGCTTACCTGTCAACATCAAGCTTGGTCAGCCGATTAAGCCGACCATCATCCACCTAAAGCGACGAACGTCAATCGACATTAACATAAAATTCATAAACGCTGGGCATGTATCGCATCTACATTCAGACTCATACTAGCTTCACAACATTAAAGTATATTTGTAATCAATTTTTTTTTCATAGATGTTTTTCTAGGTATATTTATTTGTGCATACATGCATTAAAAAACTTTGCACCGTGTTAGCACCGTCCTTAACAGCGACCCTTAAATACCTCCCTCACTAAAACACTATCCAGTCTGTTTTTCAATAGTCAGAATTAATAAATTTTACGGTCTTAATTGACACACACAGCTTTAATCGAATGAAAAGCATCACACTAACAGTACTCCTATACTCAATGGTTTCATTTCCAATAATTATAGTAAGTCGTTCACCCTCAACTTGATTACAGTTTTAATTTCGACCCAAAAACAGAAATGAACTAATCCATTATTTATAAATTTGATGTAAACCATACAAAATTAAATATAATAGTGAATATATAAAAGACTTAAAAACAGAAGCAAATAAAATATTTAATTGAATAATATTACCCGCTATGTGGTGTCCTAAGGGGTCTGTTTGAGGATGTCGGCTTGTAGACCGGGTTCACGGGGGGTTTATTGTCCGGTTCACGAGTTTCGGTTATTGAATTCGTTACTGAAAATGCATGCAGCGAGTTTGTTGATTTTAGTGGTGTTGTGGAGTTGGGGTAGAGGGGTTTGGTCATGTGGAATGGTATTGAATTCAGAAGTGATGGGAAGGTAAGTACCTCCATTTTATGTGTTGGGGGGGGGATGAATTTAGTGTAGAAGATGGTCAGCCCACAGGTGGAATTTTGGAACTACTCAAAATGTACTCCAGAAATATATTATAATTTGATGATAATAATCTCCATCAATTAAAAATTCAATTTCAATGATTGATCTACTGACATTTAAAAAATTATTAACCTAAGATTGTATCGATGTTAACAATAAATCAAATTTTGGTTTGATGTATTGGTTAGACAATAAATTTGGTAGTATAATTATATTACGAGTTGTTATTTTTATATAAAATACTTCTTTCATTTCATAATTTAAGGGGTAATTTGCATTATACCTCTTATAAACTTTAAATATGTATTTCATATTTTTCAATTTAAAGACAATATTCCATTTATAAACTTTTTAGCCGTTACAACTTCAGAATACACTCCTTTATGTTAACTTTGCCAAAAAGTTTAAAATCTAACTCATTTTTGTTTCGAAAGGAAAGAATGTATAAAAAAATAATGTATGAGGTGTAAATTGTATTAAAATTGCTATAAAAGTAAATATCCATTGAATTTTGTGGTGGAGAAATTAGTGTTTTGTAGGGGTGAAAGTACTATTTGCCCTAATGTTTCTATTTTATGTTTCTATTTTCAAGTTAGTAGTGAATTGGGCTTAAGCTTTTTATCACAGAACAAATAATTTACCCAAATAAATGAAGTATGGTGTGGATATGATGTACTCCATTATAATATTTGAGGTCAAGATATAAATCATGACAACTAGGTTTGTAAGGAAAATATTTTTTCTTTTAAAAAATATATTGTTAAATTTAATTTTTAATTGCAGATAAAAACAATATACATAATTTGACAATGGTGTATTGTTATTCCCATAATTCGCATTGATGGTTTTATATGATGGTAGTTGTTGGAGTTACAAACTTTTTGAACAAATAAATTTTGAGTTGACATTGGCATAATAGTAGTTCTTGAGTTACATATTATCATTGCACCAATATAAATTTTTTTGGCTAATTCTTAACTTTTATGAAATTCTAACAATTATTTATACAATTAACACGTTAAATCTGCAAGATTACGTTGTTATATAACTTCACAACCAACTAGTAGGAATCATAGAAATATATAATCTCTTAGTATAAAAAAATATTATAATTTATATGTTCCATATTAATCCTTTGATATGGGGATGTCATGATTCAAATAACATCACATATATAGACAATTTCGTTAATACTACTTAGATTATAAAACAATACTCACGTATATATCAGATGATTGCATAATCTTATAATCGCAATTTTAATATTTATCGCAAGTTTCCTTCAAACAACCAAAATAGGTTGTCTCTATGAACACTACACACCAACGATGGATCAAACCCTTCATTCGATTTTACTAGAACAATTAAAGTTGACTAAAAGGATTTGGCGAGCAAGAAAAATCTGCTATTTTCTTCTCTATAATAATGAACAAACGGGGCGAGAGAGGAGCTATTTTCATCTTTTCTCAAAAGACGAATAATACTAGCCAGGCAAAATCTCACATTAAGCCTTTTATATAGCTTCAAACTCCTACACTTAAAAGAGACTCAATAATCTAAATATCTCTTAACCCTAACTATTTTTGTTATTTTACACAAGCAATCTATAATTAAATTTCACCTCCTAATAATTCTCTTTTACAATTACACTTTAACCCCTAAGCTATAATCGTATTATACACCATATCGAATGCCATGACTTATTGCGCTGATTGACAAGAAAGTAATATATTAATTTATGTTAACCTAACATTATATTAATATATGTGACATGAATGCCCACAGTTCGGCCATAACCCCTAACGCTAACGCTGAAGTAATCATACGCCAATCGTCGTAACGAACATATATCCGAACTTATCTTATTTAAATGTGAAGAAATTCCATTAACAATCGAATCTGCTCAACGAACATATTTACGTAGATATTAAATCTCATATTTCAACAATGTAGACGGCAATAAGCCATGTTTTATTTCGTGAAAAATCAATTTATAAGTCGATTTATTAAAAATAAGTTAAAGAAGTATTTGGCTAAACTTATTTTACCTACAACTTATAAGTTAAAATCAATTTTTTTCGCTCCAACTTATTAATGGCTTACCCGCACTTTACTTGGGCTTACCCTTCAACGTTTAACTTTTATACCTTATCTATCCTCATTTATAATTTTTGGCTTATACTCAATTTTTAAAGATTTTACTTCCTTTATTGAAAAACTAATAAATAAATAAATATTATATTTTTAGTCACAAAATATAAGTTTTATGTATAATTATTTTTATTCTTTCAAATATTAAATTACTAATTTATTAATACTTCATATGGTGATAAAAAAAAAGTCGATATATAAATGCGAAATGGCCCTTGAGGAAGTTTCTATTTTTATCTTTTTTACAACTTTATGTTATTTGTTATCCAAACACGAAAAAAAAACTTTCATTATAAATATAAGCAATCAAACAAAACAAAATAAAGCCACAACTTATAAATAACCTATTTATAAGTTGCATTGTCACTTATAAGTTAAAAAATACGCTTAACTCGTATTGTAACACAAATTATGAATATCATTGATATGCTCAATCTTTAGTAATCGAGCTAAAAGGGAATGTCACTTGTTAGAGTTAAATGGTTTATAATAGAGTGTGAATGTGTGATCTCATTTCTTGTGGGTGTTTGATTCCATAATCTGGATGCTCAAATGTACACATTTTTAACCTTTAACCATTCTTAAGATGAGGAAATATGTAAACTATTAACTATCTCTGAACATAAGCTGGAGTATATGTACCATCAAAAGTTTAAAGCCCATCTTGGGTAGTCTATAACTTTTATCATAAACAATTAAATATAATACATGGATTTGGTGAAGATGATGAGAGTAACATACTACTCCTATGTTTGACAATAACTTTTTAAACTAAAATACATTGTGTTATATACGAAGTAATCCCAAAACTGCTCTAACATCACTTTTACACATAACAGATGAGTAGTGATATGGACTGACCGTACCGTGTATGTCATCGCTTCCACCAAGAAAGTAGAAGAACAAAAACGCCTTTACTTTGCTCGATCAGTGTTGAATAAAGCATAGCACGTAGACTGCTAAGAATGTCTTGCATCATCGCTACTGCTGTTGTTGCTAACAAGGGCGACAAGCTCTACATTTTCGGATGTTGGAATAGTCCGAGTATGACCCTCTTCTTTTGAACCCAGTGCTGCTTCGTCATCATCGGGCAAAATTAAAGAGGAGCTAGAATCACCTCTAGGAACCAGGAACAACAGACAAAGTGGAGTTATTCTGATTATGTTCCTGATTAGTATGGCTAACCAGAGGTTATCAAATTGAGTCCTGGTAACTTTCAAGACATGAAGCAACACACCTCCTCCCCATGACGATGTGAGGAGTCCAGCATTGTCAATTGCCATAAGCAAGGCAAAGAAAGTTCCTTCGATACCATGAGGACATAACTTGGAACTTAGAACAAGGAGTGGCATCCATTTTAGGCGTCCAATCATGTTAGATACAATTGCATCAATAACGACACACAGATAGTCTGGTAGACCAAATCTCAAGTTTATTCTTAGTACTAGCACCAAGTCTAGCATCCCAGAAAGAACAAAGAGTAATTGGGCCCAGAAGAGTAAGTCTCGAAATTGATAATCTTTCAACCCATACTGAAACAGTATAGCACCAAGCAATGATCCTACAGAGCCAATTGCAAATATGAAACCCATACTCTCCTGCATAAATCATCGAAACACCTTTCAAACATCAGCTTTTTAAAATTTCACCACCCTTTCACTCAAGGAAGTATTATCCTTGTGCACACTAAAATAGACAAGAATCAAATCAATTGCTACAGTTTGTAAAAATTAAACAAAAAATTGCTCCTAGATCATGGAAAATGAGGTGGAGGCTCAAATATGCAGGCAGCAATACACAGAAAATATGTGAAAGACCAATGTCGCTTGAAAGAGATGTCGTCAAGAAAAAGTTATCATATCCCTTTCCTTAACAAAACTAGATGACACTTGCCTATTAAAAGTTATCATATTATTTTCTTCAACATAACTAGATTATACCCAATATAAAAAAAGAACTAGATTATACTCCTCCATCATTAAAAAGATGATCACATTTTCAATTTACTAGCTTGACCTTTTCACTCATGAATCCTAAATAAACTTTTTAATGTTATATATTTGTTTTAAAAATTATATCAATACGTAGTGATTTTCAACATACTTTACTATTAACTGATACTCGATTCAAATAAAAAGCTGTCTAACGATTTAAAATTAAAAATTTACACTTTAATAGATGAATACTGGGCTTATTGCTATGATTTAAATCCGGATTTAAAGAAATTATCTATAAATTCCATGACTCTTTATTGTAGCTTTTCAAAACACCAGTTTGTACATGGCTATTTCCAAATTGTTATGGTAACAAGAATTTTTATTTGTCTTGATAAGAAATTAGTTAGTACAATTAAAAAAGGTATGGTGAATAGTGGAGAAAATTAGTGAAAGGGGCATACCTTTGAAAAGGCGGGACCATCTTTTGCATCTGTTACCCAATAGAACATTCCCTCAAAGATATTCAAGCTTAAAGCAAAGGACAGATACATGTACAAGCAAGGTCTCCACACGCTTGGAGATTTTAATGTTTTCCACATAGACTTAGCAGCAAGTGCAAAGTTCTCGTTTACCTGATGAATAACAGTATATTAGATTCACAGGAAACAGATTTTCAAAGAAAAAGGGAACATCTTGAAATTGAAGGCACCTTTAGATAGTTGGAGTTGGAAGGTCTACTCTCTTTGATCAAGATGCCAACAGAAAGGACGAGAACAGCTGGTATCGACAGAAGACCAAGTACCCCCTTTGATCCAGCGCCAACAGATCAGAGAGATTGAAAAGCAAGATTGTTAGATAGAACAATAACTGCTTCACATTTGACGGAAATGCTGACATTATACATTAGTGACATGCTTGGCCGAATGGAGAAGTGCTAACCTTGGGACCAATTAAGTGAACAAATATACCACTTAAAGAGAACCCAACCAGCCCTCCTATAGATGAGCTCAGGGCGCATAAACTTTGCATGTCAGCAGCAAGGGATGGATGACTACCACTATTTTGTGCTACGCATGCATCAACAGTTACATCAGCAATCGCAACTCCAGCACTACCTGCTGTCAATAACAGAAGTGCGTATACAATATGTAGCTGTGGATGCAATGCTAAGGAAAGCATTGAGAGAACTCCAATAGCACCTGAAATATTTATGCCGTAACCAAACACTGGTAAGATTTCCATATATAAACACCGAGGTTGCATTTTGGATAAAATTAAATAATTATGTTTTTAGCTTAAATTGTTTGAATTTATGCTTAATGTTTCCACATTGCCAATGCAACTTTTTCTTCTTTTTCAAATTTTACTCTTCAAAAGGTAGAATATCACACCCACAAAACTTAAGAGGCATTGATTTGATTATTAAGTTGAAAATAAAGATGGTAAAAGCCGCTCCACCTTAATGCTCTAGCCTAAAACATTATCTATGATTCTAGTCATCTACTTGCTAGATACAAAGCGAGTATAACATTCAAAACATGATATTTAAGCACCATATCTACTAATCCCACAAAATTTCATCAACAAAATCAATTGATGAAAAAAATGATTTACTCCACACCTTATTTACATAAATAAAAAACTTCAATCAATATCAACTCTAGATTGCAAATCCTTTTTACTAACTCCTCCACTTCATAAGCAACAAGAGTTCTTTAACCAAACTTATGTATTTTGGAACCTTAATCCGAATGTCATCCAACATCCAATATACCTCAGTAAAAAGAAGAAACACCCCCCTCCCTTCCCCTCTTCCCCCACCACTTTTCTCTTCCTTTCTATTTTGATCCTTCATAAATCATTCTCCTATTCCATTCCCCAACAACTATTTATGGATCAAAGCATGTAGTTGGACACTAAAAAAGAATAAAATCAATTAAAGTTAAATACTTTATTGAATATGGGATCAATCATAGTCGACACTCGCACTAGTGCACAACTCCAAATCAGGAAACATAAAAAGAAAATCAACTTTTTGATAATTAAATCACTGTCCTATGTTCCATTCTCCTACAACTATTTATGGATCAAAGTATGCAGTTAAACACAAAAAGAAATAAACCAACCAAAGTTAAAAACTTTATTGAATATAAGATCAATCATACTCACACAACTCCAATTCAAGAAACAAAAAAACAACTTTTTTAAAATTAGATCATTGTCCTACTCCATTCTCCTACAACTACTTATGGATCAAAGTATGCAGTTAAACACACAAAAAAGCAAACCCAATAAAGTTAAATACTTTATTGAACATGGGATCAATCATACTGCTCAACTCCAATTCAAACCAAGCCAAGCCTTATCCCACCAATATGAATACGACGTCTCTGCTCGGCTCTATGTTGGGTCATCGTCCTTAATCACGTCAACTCTAAGTCATTCGATATAGTCTCTGTCCAACTCTAGTTCCAATTCAAGAAACAAAAAAAACTTCTTGATAATTGAATCATATAGTTACCACAATATAAATATACCAAACTTACCAGCAAGAATGAAATAGGGTCTCCTATGATACCCCAAAACAGGGACAACATCAGTAAGAAGACCCCAAAGAGGCTTAACAATCCAAGGAATAGAAATAATCCCTGAATAAATCTGAGCTTCAGAAGGCTGCACTTTTTGCTCATCTTTTAGATAATATTCTGTGCTCACTTTAGCAAACCCCCCACCAAATCCTTGGCTTATTCCATAAATCACAACTACCCCAAAAACAAAGCTCCAATGAAGCTCCATAGCAAGCATTTTGAACCAGTAAAATGGTCCAAGAATGAAGCTGTGGAGCCTCTTCTTGGGTGCATTTTCTTGGGTTGAGTGTGTGATTATTGGGAGTTCATCTTCTTCCCCCATTCTTGAAGAAGATTTAGTATAGTTGACTAGTTGTACTGGTGGACAAAAGGCATTTGGGATTACATAACTAGGAGTTAGGACAAGGGGGGTCAAAATTTTGGATGAAGATTTTTTTTAGTATCAATGTCAAAATTAACAAATTTTACTAAATAAGGTTTATTGGTCGATAGCTTCTTTTACCCATGATCCCTACTATTATATTAAACGACTATTTTATTTTAACACTAAATTAAAATTTTGCGATACATTTTAAGTATGCATTAAAATAACTCGTAAACTTTTCTTTCTTTTTTAACACACCCCATCTCTACCCCTTTTCCCTCCTAAACTTTAACCAATCATTCACCTTTCTTTTCGATACACCCCACCCTATCGGCTGAATAAATTAACTCGGATTCAAACCTTTTTCTAAGATAACAAATTGCTTAAAACGAACTAATTCCGCTTTCTCGAAATAACTCAGGATTATGTTTCATCTTTAAGAAGTTCAAGCGCTTAAAGTTGCCGGACGTGACAAGCTCAGACTCGGTGATCGCTCAACCAAACGCTGCTTAAACGGCGAGCTCAAAGGCCTTATATTTGTTATAGCGCTTATAATTAAACTTATACTTGGGTGATATTGCCAGTTGCGACGAGTACAACTTTTGCCGGTTTAATCTCGACCGGTTTTAAAATGTATACCGTAATTCCTATTCCTAAGATCAATCGATTCACGGTTAAGCGCTAAGACAACGATCGCACAATATTTCGCTTCGAGACCCATTAAACGATCCTTATTTCTGTAGGTTAAGCTTATTGAATCGTGATCACATCGAGAAAGGGTCAGTCTCAGCTGAGCCCCTAATGATCGAGACACGGACCTCTCTCGATAGGGTCCTTCCAGGGTGCAAAATATAGTTGTTTAACATGTTCCATCGAGGGCTCATCAAGAACCTCAAGGCCTCACTAGTGGTTTCGAGCATGACATTTTAAGGCTATTTTTAGAACATTATATAAGCTTCTTTCTATTTTTAAAACTCTACCTTTTTGACACTCTTTGTGGACATTATCCCTTGGTGAAAATCAAAGCGAAAAGTTGTTTCTCATACTTAATCTTTAGTAGAGCGTTTACAGCTGCGCTGATTATTGTAATCTTATTCAATATCGCGGATCGGGTCGGGAAATTCGCGCTGGGCCAATGGGGGATCGCTATTCTGCTGGGCGAAGATAATAAACTTGCGGAGCGGTGTTTCTGCCCTAGTCTCGTTGATCTTGGCCAAACCAATGAGTTCGCCACTCGGGTTATGTGCTGACGTTTGATAATACCTCAGAAAGCAGGAGCCGTCATACAGAATCAAACTATTCTGGGCAGTTAGCCTAGTTATCGCTACTCTCAACCTTTAAGGCCGTAAAAGTTCGGCGCGAAAGACTAGGAATCGAAGCTCGTAAAAATCTCACATGTAAGAAGCGCTGCCATAGTTAAATAAGAGTGCTCTATTTACCTAAATTTTAATTTAATAGCAAAATATTTATTTCATGCACAAACCGATAAGATACTTTAATCTACTAATCATTCTTGAAAAAAGAAACTTATAGCTCGCAGATCACATAAAACTTACACGATCGTGATAGGAAAGAAAAATACTTAATTAGTTTATAATATTAGTTTCAACTTCCAAGTGCCAGCCACATAACGATAAGACGAAACCAATCAAACTAATATTACTAAAAAATATCCAAATTTTTTTGAAATCAAAATTGTAGAAAAAGAGGTTACAATTTTTTTGCTGAAATCAATTTGCATTCTCAAGTAATTTCATTTTGTTAACTACGAAGATAACATGAGATATTTAGATGTACATATGTATATGAAGCTTGACTAATTGTTGTGTTAAATGAAATCATGAAGATAAACCGTTTGATTAATTGTGGCAGAAATTAGACTAAAAAGCAAATCAAGACAATTCAATTTGATAGGTAAGGCTCTTCAATTTGTCGCAACAGCATCTTTTGATGCTTTTTATTAGCTTGATAGTCATGAAACTATATCAGTGTTGTGGCTTGAATTTTGTGGGAAGCAAGGCTGGCTACACAAGGGATTTTCGGACTATGAAGTCATGGGGTTTGAAAATTTGGTATACAAGCAGAGTATGAAAATGCATACAAGTAAGTTAAGTGCCAAGAATTTATTTTAATTACAAACATTTAAAATGCGCCTCCTATTCTTTAATATAGCTGCTGTAGACAAAATACCATTTTAATATAAGAAGAACATGGGCCTATTTCAAGATTTTCATTTTTTTTCTTTTTTTTAATTTTTTAATACACATCAAACGATTACATTCATCAATTCAACAATACAAATCATAAACTCAAGTGAAAGAAAGAACTGAAGACGTAAGAGCCTTCAACCAATGGCGAAAAAATCCTCTAACCACTTTCTCATACAGTTATGACCGAACACGACCTCGCCAGACACAAGACGCTGGGCCACCCATGCTCGTCTCCTAATTTCAAGCATTTCATTCTCTTGGGTTTGTGATAAAAATCAGAGTGGAGCACATATTCATTTCTCAAATGTTACTGCTTTTGCGTAATGATAATCATTTATCGCTAGATTTTAAATTAAAAATTGCCTGCAGCCGCTAAAATAAAAGGAGCACGGTGAGCCTACCCAAACAAGACGTAAAAGTCAGACATACTCACATAAAAATTACGCACATTAGAGGCCTCTACCAAAAAACCTAAAAAATAAATGAAATTAGTTATAACCAATACTTATCTAAACTAATAGATAAATACTGTTATAGTGATATTTCTTTTGCTAATTTTTTATCAAATATTTTACTTAGCCCTTTATTTACTTATCCTCATCCTAAGAGAAGTTGATTCTGATTTTAAAATGTAAGCCGATTGGCAATTTTAAATCGAATTCTTGAAGTAAATCTCCCTATTTAATATGCCTCTTTAAAAAAATGGATCGACTTTAATCTCCATTTAGATTTTACTTCAATTTACTCTATCCCAAAGTGAAGGGACAAACAATGGAGTAAATAAAATCGAACGACTTAATATATTTCTTACAATATATATAAATTAATTAAACAAAATTTATAATTAAATAAACTTCTCAGGAGGGAGCATATGTTACTAAGGGAAAAGATCCTCTATTATCACGGATCCAAATTTTACCGATTTTGCCCTTACTTAGATACCAAACGGGTCCGTTTGGTGTAAAATTCCATGATGAGAAGTAATTTTCAAGACTTTATATATCATAGAAATAGTTTTCGTCGAGAAAAAGTGAGGATGTGGGTCAAGAAAGTCAACTTGATGAAGCATGAGGGATGTTGCTATAATGGGGTTGGTGGCTAAATCTTGAAATTTCCGAAGTGTTTGACTTTGGCACTTTGCTTTTTATCAATTTGCTTGCCAGTTATCGGCAATGTTTTGTTTGTTTTTACTTGTGATTTGGAAGGGAACGAAAAGGGCATTTTCTTTTTGTAAGTGGAAGTAAGAAATAGTTTGCATTTTTGTATTCAACCTAAATACTTTTTTGGGAGTACAGAAGGTAATTACATTATTTTTTTTATTGTTTAGCTTAAAATTAATTTGTTAATGAATTGGTCGTATAAAGAATTTTATTATTTATCAGCGAGAAAACTAATAAAATTTATGCTTTATCAACTCGACCGGTCTAACCATGAAGCTCCCAAGCCAAGCTACGACGATTTCAGAGATTCATTGTTTATTGATTTAATTTGATAGAAATATTTGAGCTCGCTTTGTGTTTTGATTTCGAGTCGGATAAAGGCTTTATTACGAAATTTCTGACATGCTGTTTCCTGGCCTCGATTGACCAAGACTCTAATGATATTATCTCAGAGCCTTTTTAGAGCGTATTCCCACATTGGGTCAGGTTCAGAGTTTACAACAGTATATATAATACAATATTTACCAAATCTAACTAACTAAAAATGTAGTTTAATTTAAAGAAAAAACGACTAAATAAAGATTTACAATTAAGTCTCCAAGCCATTCTTTCCTTTCGACTAAACTACTATTTATTCAGGTTGGGGAGGCCGAAAACCCATCATGGCCTCTATTGATCAACTCTATGGAGTCCGACATCAGGCGCCAATACTTAAACTCTATCCGCTTAAAGATATTCGACGCAGGTTAAAACCACAAGCTGCATTAATGAAACACATCCCAGTTGTATGAATTGAAAAACAGAGTTCGAGATTTGAGACAGAATAACTTATCTGTCACTGCATATTTTTCCACCAAAACCTCTCATGGGCAGAACTGATTTATACTCGAACATGACCCGATTGCCGCAATATCAAGTTTGTGAAAAGAAAAGAGAGCATAGTAGTGTTTGAATTTTTTGCTGCGCTCAATAATGAATTGGATGCAGCCTGCAGTCGAATTCTTGCAACAAAACCCTTTCCTCGACCGACGAAGCCTTTGGCTGAGGTTCGGCCGAGGAACCTAGACCTGAGTCACGCTTCACACCAATCAACCAAAAAGCGATCAATTTAGCCCTAACGCACACTCCGGACACAAACCAACGGTGATCAGCCTTTACTCGCGGCTCGCGGCAAAATTTTAATTTGACTCCAGCGGTAAGGGCCATCAGAGACTCCCGCGCTTAATTCACCTGCCGCCACGGCCTAATTCAAAGCTTACTTATGTCGGTAGTTTATAATAGTATATATAATACAACATTTACTAAATCTAACTAACTAAAATAGGAAAGGAATTCAAAAGTAAAAAACCCGGCTAACAAAGATTTTGCCACCAAGTTTCCTACATTCTTCCTTTCAATTTCAAACCCGCTTATTTCTTACACTCCCTTGCCCGGACGGTATATATCAACGAGTCCGAAGCCGCTAAGTAATACATCGGGAACTTCGCTCGATAATCCTTCTTTGTAAGAATGTCCGCTTAGTTGTTGCCCCGCTAACATATTCGATTGGTTTTATGTAATTCTCCACATGTTTTGTCCGGTCGTGGTTGCATCGGGTTAAGGCGACATCGATAGTCGATCGGGTTATCACAATAGAGTCAGACGTCCATCGTGATTATATCTAGTTCTTCATATATTCTTTTATCCAAACTGCTTCGCAGACTCCATGTGCCATTGATCTGAACTCTGCTTCTCCACTACTTCTAGCTACTACATTCTGCTTTTTACTCCTCCATGTAACTAAATTTCCCCAAATCACTGTGCAATAGCCTGAAGTTGATTTTCTGTCATCGATTGATCCTGCCCAATCTGTATCCGTGAATACCTTTATAGTCCTGTCTTCTGTCTTCTTAAAAAATAATCCATTTTCCGGTGATTGTTTCAAGTATCTGAGTATCCTATAAACTGCATCAAGATGTCCTCGACATGGGTTGCGATATATCAAGGTCACGAGACTAACCGCAAATGCAATATCTGGTTCAGACAGCGATGTGTAAATTAAATTTTCCCAACCAATTGTTGATACATAGTTTTATCCACTGACTCGCCCTTAAACATTTGATCTTTGTTCCCAAGTTCCACTGCGTAGTACTAGGCTCAGAAATTTAACATCCATGTTTCTTTTTAATAAATCCGCAGGTATTTCCTTTCTGGGATACCGAGCATTCCTTGCTTACTGCTCAATTTCTATTCCTAAGAAATATTTTAACATCCCCAAATCCTTGACTTCAAATTCTCTTGCAAGAAGTTCTTTTATATTTTTTGCTTCTGTGGCATTATTTCCTCAGACGATATCGTCATCAACGTATAATTGTAAATAGTTAATTTATCTTTACTCCTATACTTGACTTAACAAAAGGACCGGCCTCGACTAGCTTTGTACCACGAATTTTATCGCTAGACCAGGGAACTACGCTTAAAGCGATTGTTGGCACTATATAATGATTTTCTGGTGCTCGCACACTCGACTCTCTTATCTTTCTCAAATCCGTGTGGTCAGATTACGAGACTTCTTCCTCCAGCCTCCCCCATTACAAATGCATTTTTAATATCCACCAAGGCACTGGCCTTGATTAATACGAGGAAAGCGAGAACTCGACGGTGTTTAACTTAGCCACTAAAATGAAAGCTTTCAATCAAGTTGATCCCATAAGTCCGGAAGGAACCTCTTTAGCTAATAATCAAGCCAGATCTATCAATTTTTCCATTTTCATTGTACTTTATTTCGCAAGCACTCATTTTTACATCCCTTTACCGGCCTCTTTTTCCCTGGAAGCGGTAAATGTCTAAATTCCATGTATGCTTTTTTCGAGCGTCACATCTCTTCTAAGCATCGCATTTTTCCATGCCGGGTATAAGAAAGGCTTCTTTAATATCCCTGGAATAACAAAGATTTGGACAAATTCACAAGAAGCTATAAAATGTATCAATGCGATGTCTCGTTTCAGGCTACTTCTTAGGGCAATGTGGGACATCAAGATTCATAAAGGCTATTACCGACGGGATCACGCTCCGTGAGGATCAAGCACACGGTCGACGGGTTACGCCGAAGACTGACCTCGAGATTATTTCTCGCTGACACCACACACATAGTTCGCCTGAGGTTTCGTCAAGGCCTTGAACTTCAAGTGTGGTCAGCTTTGCTGTCTGTAGGCAGAGTAGATCGGGTCAGAATCATGATTTTTTGTATAGTGTAATCGCTAGTGTGGCCATCCAAAACTCATGGATTGGGCTTTTACTTGAGCCATGCCTCCCTGTCAAGTTACGGGAGTGAATAAGTGTATTTTCAAAAAAGTCACATCACGTGAGTAAATATTTTCTTCTTTCTGCTCGGTGACAAAAACAACGATATCCCTTGAGTAGCCAAATACCCAAATAAAAATGCATTTTTAGGATCTTCGATCAGTTTTGAACGATTCGCTGGACGTATACGCACAAACGCAAAGACACCCAAAAGTTTGACGGAAGACATTAGAAAAAGACGGGATAAGTTGTGCTAGGGAATAAGTGCGTTAAATTCAATAACAATGACAGAAGCCTCCGCTTTATTAAATGCAAAATGTAGTTAATGACATCGCCCATAAATACTTTGGAACACGATCAGAAACATAATGGTTCTGCAACCTCCAACAAGTTTCATCGTTTTTTCGCTCAAAGAACCCCATTTTGTCGGGGTGTATAAACACGTTAACTTTTGATTTAATAATGCCACGCTAATAAAAAACTCTTTAGAGTAGAGTTAAAATATTATGTCCGCTATCGGTACGTAAAATTTTTATAGATGCCAAATTGGCTCAGATTATCTTCAAAAATTTGACATACATTAACGTTATCCGATTTATTTTTTAATAAATAAACCCACGTTGGTGCATTTATCATCAATAAACGCATTTAACCATCAATGCCTGTTGTGGTAGCTGACTTCTCAAGCGTCCCCACAAATCACTATGAATAATTGAGAAAGGACTAGTAGGAGTGTAATTTTTGTGTGTAAAAGTCGAACGAGTATGTTTCGCCAACTCACATATATCACACTGCATTTTCAAATTTTTATTCAAGAATAATTTGGGAAATAACTTTTGCAAATACTGAAAATTCGGATGTCCTAGGCGATAATGCCAATAAAATAAAATCAACTGCACGAGAATTAAAACCAAAACAATGTTCAAAATAACCGGTATGTTAAACAAGTTAATCAAAACTTAATTTCGTGTTGTTCATTAAAGAAAAGCACAGGCTATCCCTAATCTCAACACGCTAATCGCCGGCCCTGGGCCATTGATCCTCAAGATACAAGAACGGGAAAAAATTTAGCACAACAATTATCGAATGTCAATTCTACTAACCGGAATCAAATTACATAAGCAACGGGAACATACAAAAACATTTTCGTACATAATTTATCGAAAGCTGGACAATGCTTCCTCCCTTTTATTAAAAGCAGGTCACCATTAGCTACACGCACAAATTTTTTTCGATTTGAAAGATTTCCTTTACTATGGTCATCTTTCCTCTGGTTCATACCATCAACCAATTTATTCACTGTGGATTATATTTCTTTTAAAGTGCGACTATCCAATCGTACAAATTCTTTTTATCCATGCTATTATTATGTGCCTCTCTCACAAGTTCTCTCTCGTCTAAGCTGAATCGGGAGTTTTCTTTTTTTCAACTCACTTATCCTCCCCGTCTCTAACAAAGAGTAATCATGCAATTTATGTTCAAATGTAATCAAGAGCTTTAAATTTGGTGAGTGTAGGGATTAAAACGATCTAAATTAAAAATAAAGAATGCAACATATGTCTTGGTTGGCCTCAATCTATAATCCATGTATTAAGCCATGGAAACGACATTACCTGTCTGGGGCGACCTATCGCTATGTCCCACGACAAATTTATCACGACGTCACAGAGACACAACTTATTCCTTAAAATTGCCCTTTGCCCCTGCTCGTGGTCGGCTTTGGCCATTGGCCCGCCATCATTGGCTTTCCGGGAGGTCTCCTGGCTCTGAGTGAATCCCTAATCGAGCCGGCGATCACCCCTCACGGTAATTTTTCCTCATGACTCAAGGGTCGCTCTATTCCCTGGGGTCCAATCGTCATTTATGGATTTCGCAACATCCTCCTCGGGGCGCGATTCACGGCCCCGATAATGTCACACTGTGGTCTCTCTCGACGCCTCTACCACCTGAGTCAAAGGTTTGATTTGCCCTTATTCGTAATTGCGGCGACCGGTCCTTCATTTGGCCAAGGTCTGACATGACAGTAATAAATTTCACCCTGTCTGGCCATAACGACTGTGGGAAGACATTTATGCTGAAAGTAATACCGAGCGCCGTAGTCGGTTGGACGGGGAATAAGCTCATCTCAAATGAAAGACATTGCTGTCATTAAAAACACAAAAAAATCAATGAGTTAGGGAAACCCAAAGTTCTCCGATACACCATAAAAAACACGCTTGGAATCAGAATTCAAAGCCTACGCATGCTCGTAGCTTACAACAAAGATATATAATACAATATTTTACCAACCGAATTAACTAAAATAGAAAGGAATTTGAAAGAAAACTACAACAAAGATTTGCCAATTGTCTCCACATTTCTTCTTTTCTTGATTCAAACCAATATTTAATTTTTATATGGGAACCCATTCCAAACTATCAAGTCTCTCTCCCTTTGTTTGCTTAAATGTTTTCAAAGAACTACCGCTTTATGATTCTCTAAGTCCACACGTAGGCTTTCATTTTAAGACTCCTCTCAAGTTTTATTCTTGTACCTCTGCTTGCGAAGTGGAAAAAATGGCATCGGGTCAGTGACAGTATTCTTGTGAGGGACATCTTAACGCGGTATCTATTGATTTTATCGTAGTTAAATGAAGAAACACAACGGCAATGAGAATAACGCACATTTTATCGATTTCATCAAACACACGCAAAGTATAAATGACGTAGAATCGGTATTACCCTCGCTTTTTCAACAAAGATCGCTCACAAAGCATTATACATTCCTCCTTAATGCTGTCAATCACCGTAAAGTATCGATTTTTTATGTTCATTTTAGTTCTTTGTTTCATAGTACATGTTCGATTTAATGGTTGGTATTAGTTTCCGAATAAATTTCGAGCAATATGGGCTTGAGAATAGGCCCAGCGTACCAAAGATCAAGGGTACTTCGCCTCCTTTAAGCTTTTTGTTCCACTATCGCGTTTTGGTTCAATTTGTAACTAGCATATATGTTTATCTGTGTTCATTTTCATTAAACTCTGCAGATAAATCGATTACATGTAGTTTTTTCACAAATATTCTACTACGCATAACAGATGAATCTAAAGATCTTAAAATATCTTCGATAACGAGCCACGACTGTGGTCAGAACGATCCGAATGTAACCAATACCTCAAGTTTTGAATTGGCCTGCTCTCATTATTCTGGCTCGCCGATTTTACCAATATCAATTTCAGGTCATTTTTACAATAATATCTGCCTGTTTCGTCTATTTTTTTCGAACCGCTCAAAAGCCTCAGCTTCAAATCTTTTTCATTTATGAATTTAATAGTTCGATTTAGGCTTTCAAGAAAAGTTAAAAAGTCTCAGACGCCACACGCAAAACAAACGTCATGCCAAGATACGACGATCGATTTCAATTAAATAATCTAAAAAATCATCATCACCTTAAAAAGTAACACAAACACGCAAACCAAAATCGCCCAAAAAGTCAAAGTCAAAAACAACTCGAAACTCAAAATCCAGTTACTCTGACGTGATTCGTATGTTTGTATTACAACCTAATATCATCGTCTATGATAACAACAAATGAAACGAAGTTCGCAGATGGTAGACGAAATCGCGCAGAGAGTTAAATAACAAATACGACCTAATTATCTCATGATCTCATCAATAAATACGGCGGAGTGGTTATATTGCGCTTTCGGCTGTAGACGTACTAATCTGACAATGGACATAAAACGATAAAGCGGCCAGCATTGTTTATCGTAAGATTCGCAAGCAATTCGACTAATATACAGCCGTACAAAGCTCTAAAATATATTATCGATTGAACCTGTCGGGCCGATTCACGAATATCGATTTCAAACATTCGCATTTATCGCTGATCGTCAGAAATTTACCGAATCTAATTATTTCGAAATGAATAATCTCGAATCAAACCTTGGGGATTCATTTACGCCCCTATCCATCACACTAACTACTCTTATTATATTAGATGTATCTCACATATGATAGTATTCCGTGGATAAAGATAAAGACAGTGATCCATCTGTGATCTTCGATTCACTATTTCTATTTTTTCTTGATTCTCGACACTATCTGGACGCACAAGTTTTAAATCTTGAATGCATTTGGGCCGAAATATCGTTTTTTAATTATTGTATCGAGCCGCAGTTAACGAAGCAGAGCCTGTGAAACGGTATGCCCATAAACAAGGCCTCTAGGAAACAAGCGCCTAATTTCCCTTTTTCTTTGATCAAGGCCCGTAACGCTAAAAATGCAGGCTTAGTTCGAACCTCAGAAAGACTAGATACTGTTTCTCAGACTTTACTCAAGCACTCGAACAACCTCCCTCGCCATCAGCAGAAGGCCGCATACTATACACCCCTTCTTACTCGATATACGACGCGACACGCCGATGTATTCTATTACATTAGATAATAGATGGAATGAATGTGAAGAGGAGTGTACAATATAATTTCCATTTGGGCATGACCTACTATTTTCATACAACATTGCCGTGGAGTAGGGACTGTGGGATGAGATATAATATATTGAGAAAATCTAAGGTAAGTGGGTCTTTCACGTGAATTTCACAACGCCAATAAATTGGTGTCTAGCATATTATTTAGTCACCCTCCTATTTTTCTAAGCCATTCTTTTCTTTTTCCTTTCCCTAACGCCGTTATACATTAATAAATTGGTGGTATATGATGATATTTGAAGTCGCTGATTTTACAAAATTGGAATTTGTCATGTTATAAATGGTTTCTATTCTAGACAATAGTTCTTGTGTCGGACTGCTTGCATGTGCACATTGCCAAGATCAATATTCTATTATACATATAATTATGTTATAAAAACTATAATTAAACATGACTTACATGTGCTAGTAGTATTAATAGCAGCTCGCTTGATACACAAACAATAATCCATTATAATGTCCCTACTGAATTTCTGGATAGTTCCAAATTGGATATAATGAACATGTTTCTTTTTTTGAACTTACTCTTTTACGAATATGAATACTAAATGTATATGCCTAAGACACAATCTACTAACAAATCTATTATTTAAAATACCCCCTAGAATACCGTCTCTGTCTGTATAAGTTGTTGCTTAGATACATAAATCCAATAAAATAAAGTATGGGGTGGAGTGGTAATTACATGAAAGTAGGAGAAAAATTGCAGTCTTTACAACCTTCGGTGTGTTCTTATGAAGTTGGTGGTGTTCATTGCAATGATGGTAGAGCAAGCATAAACTCCAGCCAAAGAAAGGGAGGTAGTTAACAGAAGAAATGCCTTCCACTGTCTTGAATACAACATAATAGCTAATGCTGTCGAGGCAGCAGCAACGATAGAGAGAATGTGTTTCCATTTATGAGATGCCTTAACCGCATTTCTGCATCCTTTGCAATGCACCACATGTCTAAAATAGCGGTTAGCGTAGTTAGGCGCATGCATTGTCCCAATTCCACCCTTTGCAGGCTGTGAAGCTGAGAAGTTGGCGACAAAACCTGCAGGAGCATGTTCTACTACAGCTGGCTCCGTAGGTGGTGTAACGGTATTATGACCAAAATGGTAGGGCATCCCATTCCCGACTTTGTCCATCCACTTCCTATATTCAGCCACCCATATATCAGAGGAGCTCAGATTAATATACAATTTTTTTGTTGGAAGTTTCTCCTTGATCAAAATTTCGTTTTGGGAAGACAGGAACCCCATATCTTGCTCGAACACTTTACTGGCGTTCTGATGAAGGTACCACGAGGGGATGTATTTGAGTAGTCCTGGTGCTTCTCTAGTGTTCCCAAATCTCACTATCAGCATTGATTTCCCTTGACCAGATGGTCTACATAGGAATAGACCAGAAAAGTAGTCCTTCTCGCCTTTCTCATTCACACTTTCTCTATTGTTCTGGAGTACACAAGGAGCATCAAACCTCAGAAAGTTGGGTATGTAGTTTGGGATTGAGGAGCGGTCCTTTTCCTTTCCCCACCAGCCTGCAAAGCCGCGATCAGTCCTCTCTGCGACCTCGAAAAACAGAGGCCCTGCATCTTCTCTTTTGGCTGTGAAATCAGTTCGATCATGTGAGATTGGTACATGAGCTGGATCCATGAGGTTCTCTAGGAGGATCGAATGATCATATGGGAGTTCATGGATGGTGGAAATATCTCGAAAGCCTGGTCTGTCGAAATTTTGGAACCAGGGAATCTTGGCAGGATTAGAGGGTGTCTTGTGAGACATCCACACCCATAATACCCCTTGGGAGTCTTTCACTTCATATGTTGTTAGACAAGCTGATTTAGGAATCTTTGCATCTGCTGTAAGCTATACATACAAGTGATCCCAAATAAATTTTCTTTTTTACTTATATGATGAAGATAAATAAGTTAAATATATATAGGCAGTGGATTGAGGACATACCTGAGGTATTTTTACACATTTACCATCTCCTTCAAACTGCCAACCATGGTAAAGACATTCAAGTCTTCCATCAATCAATTGACCTTCTGAGAGTTTTGCTAACCTGCAAAGAATGTCAATCAGATGAGCAATTCGTTTGTTTATTTGAATGACTTTGTTGACTATTTGTTAAGTCGATGAATCATTTAATATTTGAAATTGACGTAGAGACAGAGGTAGACCGAAGAAGAGTTGAATGGATACTATATTGAAGGACCTAGAGTTGATGCGCTTAACAGAAGATGATCCAACACAATTGCTGCTTGGAGAGTCATATTTATATAGCCAACCCCACTTAATGAGATAAGGCTTGGTTTGGTTGATCATTTAAGATTTGATTTCAAGAATTGAAGCAGTTCAGCATAAAACTATGTTATGTTGTTTGATTCCCAAATTTCACTGAAGTTAGTGATCTATCTGTAACATATGAGTTGGTAAATGAAGTGGAGGAAGAAAGCATTTACCTATGGGGGCAACGATCTTGGTAACATCTAATTTCTCCATTTCCATCACGATACAAAACAAGCTGCTTATCGAAGACTGTAAGACCCAGAGGTGCATCATCAGGTACATCTTTAGTCAGATAAAGTGGATACCATTCTTGTGTCCAATCATACTTCACTACTTCCATCTCCCCCTCCACTTCTTCCGACAATGGTGCATCACTGCCTAGCTTCTCCGCCACTGCCTGATGGCGGTACGTCCACTGTTTCTTGATTTGTTGATGCTTCAGGTTTTTATCACCAATGTTTCTAGTAACAGGATAAGGTTTATGGGGTGGTTGTGAATAACAATATTGACCATTGGTTTTGGTTCTTGAAGTTGAAAAAACATTGACTTTTGAGGTTGTTTTCAAAGATGGATTTGGGTTTAGCCACTCAAAGGTCTTGCTTTTTGGTAGGCAAGTTTCAGTAGAAAATGGATGCAGAAAAGCCATTTCGGGGGGGTAGAGATCTTATGAGATGGTTGGAATGAAGAGAGAATTATAATTTATGTATACTCAAATTATGCAATAATGAGAAGCTTTGGAGAGTTGGATGCAGAGGGAAAGGGAGAGGAGGATCACAAGCTTAGAAGGTGATAGTTGCTTCGGGTTTGGTCTTCATTTGTGTCCACAGAATTGAGTATTAGTTTCATTCAAATGTAAAATCAAGAATTGCTAGTTTAAGCCATTCAAGTTATTCTATTTGGTAGGCTCAGATCTTATTCAACGAATTCTATTTAAATAATCATTCTTCTACTAGAAGGTGTCTGTTCTGAATGAGCCCAACCGATCGTCCGGCCGACCTATCAATTTGGCTCAATTCTGCCGGCCATTGCGCCCAATGAAATGTGACCTGACGTACAATTGACGGGCCCTTAATTTCGCCCGGCTCGAATTAATCTAATATTCTAGTTTTGGCCACTAATTTTTCGATTAATTACATATCCTAAGATAAAGGTATCGTCTAACCAAACTAATTACTTTTATGCCAGTAAAAACTCGCAAAATATCCTACAATACGTGTTTTCCTACTACAAATAATAAACACTCAAGACGAAACTTAAACTAACACCAAAACCCCGCTTAAAAATGAGTCTACAACATAAACTACCGAAAGAATATCATATTAAACCACTTACAAAATGATGGCTTAATTACATAACACTGGGAATACAAACATTGCTCAAATGTATTTGACAATCTAAATTAATAACATAAATACGAACGTCAATTGCTCAAACATCAGCATATAAATAAAAACATTGCTCAATAACCATAACACCATATAGCGAGAAAATATAAACGGTATTCATGCTTTCACGTTTTCTAATAAAGTGCCTCTACTGAGTGGGGACTCAAATGAAAGCGGGCATCATCCAAGCCTCAATAGGGCCGCCATTAAATGCGGGAAGTCGACTGTGATCGCTAAGCCACATCCCACCAATATTGATCCTCATCGACGCCATCTCGCTTAACATCCTCTCTCTTCTCTTTCATCACATCGACATCCACCGCAACCCAAGCATCTCCGCTCTTCATCCTGCTCACCTCTATTCTCTTCACACATGTTTCCTCAAGTCATGATAACCGCCTCCAAATGGGCAAGCACGTTTATCTCTAGTCAAGGCCCTGCTCGAATCTTCAAGCAAGAAGGAAAGTTTTGCTAAGGGAGCTGGTCTCACTAGCCAGTTTCATGCCAGCTTGCCTTTCCTCGAGTTTACGATTCAGATTGTCAATCGACGAACGACTGTCATACGTATTTAAAAAAAAACATGCTCTCCTAACTCCCCTAAAAGCATCAACTAAAACCTCATACAATATCTGACGTCTGATAGATCACTGCACACGCCTCCATCAGGCAGGAGTTTAAGTTTTTTACTTTCAACGTTGAATCAATCCACCATCGCTATCAGAAGCCAACGAATGGGACGTCAGAGGCTAACGCGGCCGTTAACTTCAGAGAGAAAAAGTTAAAATGTTAATTTAATAGCTTTTAGCGCTGTACCGCTTATTAATAATCTGCATTAATGCTTTTCATCAAACGCATGACGCGGGCGATTATATGGTATGATTATAATTGAGGTACAAAAATGTATACAATCAATCAAAACAAATTGTATATTTTATTATTATGCCGTTTCACAGCTTATACTATGGCCAGAGTTTACACGGATATAGCCGCACGAGCCGAGCTCAACTAGTCGCGCCGGCTCTGCCTATATTGAAGTTTCAGCCACTGCCTTCAAGCTCAGTTGGCTCGAGTCGCTTCTAAGTATACGAAATTATTATATATTAAAGACTGCTATAATTTTACGAAATATTCAATTACGAATAAAACCAATGCTATTACATTAATTTTTTATTATAATCTACACGCCAATATCCAATTTATCAATTGAAAACAAAAGTTCATTTTATTATTTTTGTGCACTTTATCCCTTTAAAACTTAAAATTTCCACCTGCCGAATTTTACTCTGAGTTCTGGCCTCCATGAACTTAATAATAGCTACTTATCGCTTATTAGCATATTGCTCACCAGTGCTCCAAAGAGAAAAGAATTCTTTATGAGCTGAAGAAGATGGCTTTTTCTAAGTATTCGCATCCATCCACTTAAAGTGATCGTGTTTACTCTAAAATTTCTATTCTCGGGCGTGGCCGACCTTTTTGTGAAATTTCAAAGTGAAATTGTAGTTCTTTGAATTTTAATTTTAGCCTGTTTTGGTGTCAAAATCGAAACGAAGGCTCCGGCATCCAAAGTGGGATTTTAAATATATCATGTTTACCACTGGACGGGGCGACCACTTATGAACGTCACAACATAACTGTGAATGATTTCTCAGAATTTTCAAGCTTCACTGTTTTAAATTTGCTCGAATGTGAATCATCAGGATCAGATTCTGGCCTGGCCCCGTTTCAGATTTTAGATTTGAATGGCTCATGGTGGGGTGCTGCATGTAAGATCTTAAACTACATTCAACTATTAATAAAAAAAGCTTATTTCATTGTAAACGTTATTGCTCAATTACCATCATTGCTCAAAATCAGCGTAATAAACTGGGTGACATCATAAATATAAACGCTGTGCTTAAGCAAAAAAATGTAATTTTGAGGGGACCCATGCAGACCGTTTATTCAAAATCTGGTGACTTACTGCCTGGCTATACTGGCCTCAGAACCTAATAAGCCAAAGAACCCCTTAATCCTGCCGTCCGGCCCGATTCGCTAGCGGGCTTCGCCCCTGTCGAACATGTTACACGGGCCCGGCCGTTGGGATCCTTCGCCCGGCCCGGCCCGGCCCGGTTCAAGGGACACGACTACTCCCCACCGCCCATACTAACATCATAAACTGCTTCGAACACTCTAACCGAACCAGAACTTGTTTCTAAGAGAATTTCATTCTACTTACAAGTTTGTTCAAAATAATTGCCCATTCCTTTATCTCGGTATCCATTATTTTTGGGTGATAAAGTTAAAGAAAAATTCAAAAATATCTCATAAACATAGTTTTTCATTTTTCCCTCCATGTTTTCTTACTTAATTTCGCAGAATAAAGTTAAAAGCGCGTTTTAATACGTAAATGCCCCCTATATTTTTAGTTTAACGTTAATAAAATAATCATTTTGGGCGCAAATCGATAGTATGTGACCCTAATTCTAAACGAATCGATGGGGCCTGCAATCCACATAAAACTTACTGATAATAATATAGTGTAAGAAATGCGAATTAGCCTAAAAAAAATAACAATAGAATACTAATAGTTTGATTTCATTGTTACATTTAGTTACAACTTACTGAATATTTTTACATTGTTTAATTTGTTTGTGATCATACATATTAATAATAAAAAGTAGTACTCAATGAATTATTTCAGAATACACGATGTTCTAAATTTTTAGGAAAAATTAATCATTTATTACTTTGATCAAAACCTACATGACTTGAATAATGTCACAAGAAAGGTTTAAATGCATTGAGAAGAATGTTCTAGGAAACATATATATATATATTGATTTGATTATAAACGGTTTTTCGGAAAAAAAATTGTTTGGGAAAATCTTTTTTTGTAGCTTTATTATAGTTGCTCCAAATTCAAATTTTACTTTATAAATTAAGGAGCCCCAATTTTTATTTTCACTTGGGGCCCCAAAAAAGGACCGGCCATATGCAAGTCAATCAGAAAGTGAATGATGTTCTCTTGGTCGTCTATTGCTTCATCATGTTACATTCTTCTACATCTATATCAAATAGAATAGAAAACATTCTTTTTGTTGGGTTAGTGGTAGTTTAATGCTCGGGTTTCGATTGATGATCACAATCATAACATGTAGTAGTTGTTGATGTTACTGATTCATTAAATCTGACTTACTTTAATTGCCTCTGGAATATAATTTCAATTAATTTTGATTGTGTATCAATTATATGATACTTATCTTGATTATATGGATACTTAAAAAATTGTGAAAGAAGACTTCTCTTTAAAAAACAGAAAGAAGACTTGCAAGTCTTTTTCTAAATATAAACTCCAAAAAGAAGACTTCTCTCTAAGTGTATTTCTTTCTATAAATTTTTATTTTGTCAGTTTTTTACTAAACTTTTTTCTTTCTAAAATACTCTATCGCTTTTAACATAATTAAATCATGACTCTTTACGCTTTTCAATGCGACTACTTTTTCTTAAATTATCAACCAACCAATAATATAATAATCGATCACATTCTACATTTTCAATATATTTTTTAACTACTTTTTTCCCTTTAATCTATGCTAAAACAAGTCTAAACGACAACTAATAACATATATAAAAAGTCAGCTGAATAAAGATTATGCTTCTTTCATTTTCACACTATTAATTACTAAATTACACTTTATCTAAAATCTGTGCTTGTGAGTTTCTATTGTGAATTAAATATTTACCCTCCATTTTTTATTCGACGCTGCATATCGGTTAACTGACTATCAATTATTCTTAAACTATATGTTCAAAAATGATAAGAAAATAATACATGAACTATTTTCAAATATTTAATCTAACGATATAAGTTTTATATTTATTAAAATAATAACTAAATAAGAATAAATTCAATAAAGTCATTAATTTACATACCTAAAACACTAAATGAAAAAACAGTAGATAGACAATATTCACTAGTTATTTATACTCAGATATACATAAGATGTCAATCGGAAGAGAATCATCAAAGACATACGACGTTTGAATGATACATCATATATATCGACAAATATATACTTTATAATCGGCCGCCAGATCCCCTTTAATTAACTTTTGTTTATTTATATTCACGATGTTTAATAATCAGCCGCATGTATCAATGTCACAATTATTACCAATTTTACGTATAACTTTCTGGCGATTCAATTCACGCACATGCCTCTATATATTATACCCTCGATTTCAAATTAATTGACATTTTGGAATTACGTCACGCTTTTACCACAAATTTTTTTTATTCATTAATCCGAAAACATTTGATATCATTGAATTTGGGCTTTTAAAATATTTTCATAATATTATTTTTTTGTAATTTTTCATAGTCAAAATACAAAAAAGAATCGGATGATTAAAAGTCAAGGCTCTAAAATAACAAAGTCAATTAATTCCAAATGTATGAAGATATTATTAATTTATTACTTTTTCATCAATACGTTTTTCTCATCATATGCCATTTTCAATCTTTTAATAATTTAAGAAGCTATATAATACAGGTTTTATGTAGAACTTATTATTATAATAATAAAGGGCTTAAATAATCATATACTTTTCAGAGAATTATTATTATTATTATGTAGAACTATCATATTATTATTATTATAATATGTATTACTTAAATAACCATATGATTTGAGTAGAATTATTATTATTATTAATATTATTATTTAATTTCACGCAGATATGAATTTATATATCAAATCCACAAAATTTAAATTATATCCTTTTAAATCATACCAATTTAAACCGACATAAAAAAGCAAATAATTTGGATAATACAATATCAATTTAATCAATTCACATTACATTTGAAGTTGTATGACATCAAATTGGTTAAAATTAATATTTCTATCTCACGACATCCTTGCATATAGCTTCCTTACTGACATCGTATTTTATCAGAATTTTTATATTATATTTAAAAAATATTTATAATCAAAGTATCTCTTCAAAAAATAAAAATATTAATTGTAAAAATCAAAGAGCCTGTGTTTTTACACGCTTAGAAATTTATCAAATTAAACATAAAAAAATCAACATCAAATACTGGAATAGATTACATATCAGATCGTGACGCCTCCCTTTACTAGTCAAAATAAAACGGAGGAAGTAATTCCACCTGTCATGAATGCATCCAAATTTACTCTGGTCGATCGTGGGGTGGGTGGCCTGTCATTCATTTAGGGATTCTTGATTTCAGACTCCATCGAAAGCGAATGATACTCCATCGTTTTTCAATATATGTGGATCGTAGGATGGAAAGACTTAGCAAATCTTTTCTGACAAAATCATAATACTGAGTTTTAGAAAAAAATAAGAAATAAGACTTACAAGTCTTTCTCATAAATCATAATTCTCTATTGTCTTAGAATGGATTTTAAATTCAGTCGGCTGATTGATTTCATACCCCATCAAAAGCAAGAAATGTAATTTTTCAACATATGAGTCTCATATGGTACAAAGACTTTGCAAGTCTTTTCTCATAATAGTAAAAAACAGCAAGAAGACTTGCATGTCTTTGCTCATAAATCATATAATGGTATAAAACAAAAAAGAATCGAGTGGTTGATGTGGAAGATTGAATTTCTACCAATTATTATTCCTAGATAGGATATTACACTAGTCCTAAGCACACCACCAAGGCATATATATCCATTATATATAGTTGATCAAGTAAGGTAATAATAATAGTGAGTAGACTTAAGGGCAATATGGCTTTCAATCAGGAGTACTCAAATTTTACAAGTATTGTTGTCACATTGTTTTTTTTGCTTTGCTGGTTGAAGCCACAAGGTCACTATGCCCTTAACCAAAACATGAATCATCAACCCCCATTGTATCATACAATATCAGTCAGTTCTCTAATTTCCACTAATGATAAATCCAGCTGCAACAATATTGTTCCCTCCTCAACTTCAAATGGTATGCATATCTGTAGTCACTGAATTATGATTTAATAATTTTCCAGGCTCATTACCAATGTGACCATAGCTAACCCCCCCTCCTCGGCATTCGTTGTACAAGTTAATGTACATGTAACATGTCTACAACTACCCTCATGCTGAAATCAATATTGTATCATGATAAAATGGATCATTTGTAACATTTAAACTGCTACATTAAGAAGTAAATAACATTTCATACAATAGCAGTTGTAACTAATGTCTATCTAGCTATTTATTTTACACAACTCTGTACTGCATTGCAGGTCACAGCAAGAGGAAGGCCTCACTCAGAGTTGCTCACAAGTATGGAGCCTGCAGCAGCAGCCCCCAAGGAGGCAACAAGGCCGAGACGAACGCCAGCTTGGCTCATGAAATCCTCTCTCATGACCAAGCTCGAGTCGAGTCTATCAAAGCTCGACTTGAAAAATTCAACTCTAACAAGGATTTATCAGATACAAAGACCACAACTCTCCCCGCTCACCGCGGCACTGACCTCCGCACGTTAAATTACGTCGTGGAGGTTGGTCTCGGAACTCCAGCAAAGCAACTCTCTCTCGTATTCGATACTGGGAGCGATATTACTTGGACTCAATGCCAGCCATGTGCAAAATCTTGCTATCAACAGAAACAACCAATATTCGACCCCTCCAAATCAACTAGTTTCTCCAACATCTCGTGTTCTTCCCCCTTGTGTTCGGAGCTCGAATCAGCCACGGGTAATTCCCCGCGGTGTGCCAATAATTCAACATGTGTTTACGAAATAAACTATGGAGATAACTCATTCACTGTTGGTATTTTTGGGAAAGAGAAGCTAACACTATCCGGGGGCGAGGTGCTCGAAAATATGCCATTCGGTTGTGGACAAAATAATGTAGGCCTATTCGGAGCCACGGCTGGTCTTATCGGTCTTGGACGCGACCCACTTTCTATTGTGTCTCAGACTGCTCAGAAATATGGCAAGGTCTTTTCCTACTGCCTCCCGACCACGAAATCGACTTCAGGCGGGCACTTGTCCTTCGGTCGCAGTGGCCTAAATGCCAATTTGAAATACACTCAGTTGTCAACTTCCAACGACCCATATTACATTATTCAAATGACAGCAATAACCGTTGGAGGAAGTCCGGTTCCAATAAGCTCGACAGATTTAAAAAGCGATGGAGAAAGTATTATTGACTCTGGCACGGTAATAACTCGTCTTCCTGCATCAATCTACAAGCCCATGCGCGACGCCTTCAAGAAGCAAATGGCACGTTACAAAATGGCGCAACCTATCTCCATTTTCGATACCTGCTATGACTTCAGTAATGAAAAAGAGATCAATGTACCGATCATTAGCTTCACCTTTGGTGGGAGTAATGTCAAGGTTGATATACCTTCTGATGGTGTTTTTTATCAGGTAAATGGTGGTGTTTCACAAGTTTGTCTCGCTTTCGCTGAAGATTCTGTCAATATCTTTGGGAATTCACAACAACAAACTTTGGAAGTCGTCTATGATGTTGCTGGAGGTAAGATAGGATTTGCACCAAATGGTTGTACTTAACAAATTGATTGCCAAAAACAGGATGGCACTACTTACCAGCTTTGATCAAATTTATATTGTTGTCTTTGCATCTGAAATGGAATAAAATGCTACATATGTAGAAGATTTGTTTATACTTCTGCAGTTGGTGCAATATATATGTGTGTGACATCTCGAAAAGATTGTCCAGTTTGATTTTCAATAGTTAAAATTTACAAACGTTCTTGTCTAAATTAACACACATAACTTTGATTTGAATCAAAACTATCCGTTTAATAGTAAAATATGTTGAGTTAGATTTAGTAACAATTAACAAACGGATAATATCATTTACCTGCTTTTCAGTGCTATTGATTGTAGCAAATTAGCTACTTCTGAAACTATTCATGTCTCCATTGAGATGGAGGATCCTCGTTTACCAAATCAGCACCGCTGACATACCTAGCGATAAAGGATATAAACCGAAATGGAGCACTGATCATTGGTGCATCTGTGAGTGGTGCAATTGTACCCTTATTGAGGTTATCATCTGAGCTCATGACCTGCTCTTCATTTTCAACCAATGCAATCTGCACAATTTCATCAGCTTTTACGGTTCCTGGAAAATCTGTATGTACTGTTCTGAAGTTGATTGAAACATAAACAATGTCATTAGTTGATTGTTAATTTAAAGAGAAAAAGCAGTAAAAAAATACATTGAAAATGTGAAAATGCTATTTTAATGCTAAAACGATAACTAAAAAAATATAATTATTTGGCTAAAACGACAACTAAAAAAACGGAAGGAGTATAATGTAAAACGCCTTGAGGTGAAGAAACTATTAAGATTTATGACATTGCAGTTATTCTAAAAAACAATCACATCAAAGCATGAATCCGGAATACATTATATAAAATGTCATCACGATGCATCAATTTACAAAGATTCTACCATGATATACTGCAATTTCTGCGGAGAATTTGGGCGATAGCTAATTTGTATAAAATCAACAAGGCTGATAAAAAAATGAAGCTCCAGTCAAGAGAACCAAATAACCAACACGCCAGCTACTTTGCTAGTATATATGCAATTATAGATGTATTTGAGATTAACAGTTAAGTAAAATTGATTAGTCAAAGTGGTGCTCATGATCGAACATGATCGTATGGGCATTTGAGCGAGTCGAACCCGGATTGAACCACACTTGAAATTTGAACTTCGATTTGGTAATCATCAGTCGAGTCGAACCTTGATGTTTGGGTTTATTAAGCGAGTCTCGTCGAACCTGTATCAATATTGTTGAGTCGAGTCGAACCTTCTCGAATCTAGTTGAACTTTTGTCGAGTTCCACTTTCGAGAATTAGAGCTTAATTTGAGCATTTTCATTAATAAAATTCAAATGTTTATGTGTTAGAAATGCATATTGTTAATATACATTACTAAAGTACTAATATATAGTTATATGTAATATATATTGAGTGTTCAAACATATTATTAATATATATTATTAATTTAATAATTATGTATAATAATTTTTCGAGGCTGATCGAGTTTATGTCCTAAAAATTGATCAATTATAAAATTAATATTTGTGTCTGAATTTGAAATATCTAGTCAAATTTTTGAATGAACCTAATTATTCTAATCAAACCTTGTCGAATTATTCGAGTTTTCGTTACTAGTCAAATAAGTATGGCCGTGTATATGACTTATTCGTGAATCGTGATAGTGGTAAGTAAATATTTTAATCTGGAATTTAACATATATGATAGTATACAATAACCAAATAATTAACATTGGAGCAATATGAAAAAAAAAAAAGACAACAATTAAACTAAACAAACAAAAAAATAGGTGCATTAGAACGCAACTACTCGAATATCAGATAAGGTAAGTGAATATTGCATATCGATACCAATGTTTACTTTTAGTGTTAAATATATGAATTATTTTTATTTCCTAGATAGAGTTAGTGATTAATAGATGATAGGGTTTTGATAGGATTCCTATATATACCTAGCTACTTCATACATCATAAAATACCTTTAAAGTTGTTTCTTTACAATGAGAGGCTCATCATCTAAAGAAAAGGGTAAATTCATAGCTTGATCCGGAAGATATAATTATTGATATTCTGTTGAGACTTCCGGTGAAAACATTGTTACGTTTTAAATCGGTAAGCAAAACATGGTATAATTTGATCGAAAGCCCTTATTTTAAATCCATGCATGACAATGTGGGCAAGGTATCTCAGTTTCTTTTATGTACGAGGGGGGGATTACGAAAAGAAGGGCGTAGTTATGTGTTCTCTTTCGTATCCAATGACAAATCAGCATGTGTGAAGCCAGATATAGAAATTTGCTCAAATCTTTGTAATCATTATGTTTATGTTATTGGCTCTTGCAATGGAATTGTTTGCTATCGTGGTTTTAAGGAATCAATTATCTTGATCAATCCTGCAAGAAGAGAAATTAAACATTTACCCCCTTTGTCTCTAGAACTGCCTTATGCTGGAGGTGCCTTTGGTTTTGATGACTCTCCAAATATTTGTGATTTCAAGGTTCTTCTTCTGTTTGATCTCCCGGGAAATCGTATCAATTACAATGATCCCCAAATTAGAGCTGAAATGTTCACTTTGAGTTCTAATACCTGGAGGCAGATTGGTTGGGATTTAGATTATTAAATTAAGTTTCCTGGTCCTCCTGATGTCATTATTGGTTTGTTTTGGGCTAAGTTTGTCAATTTTTGCTATTGAAAAAACAAAGCGAAAGAGAGTATAAAATAGTGAAAAATAATTTACTATTAAGGTTGTGTTTGGTATACTGGAATAGAATGAAATGAAATTTGATTTCATTATTTAGTTTGGTATTTGAGCAGCTGTTTAGATTTCATTCCAAGTAAGCAATCTGCATTACCCATATTTGACAATTAACTTAATTAACTTTTTTCTGAGAATTTATAATCCTAAAATTAATATTATTTATTTAAATTATATTTTTACATATAATTAAAATAATAAATTAAAGTGGGTGCTTCCTGGATGAGCTAAAATAAGTACTGACTTGATTTTATGCTTGATTTTTCTCAGGTTGATATTTTGATATCAATTAAAATTATTTTGACTCGATTTTCAGTTGAAAACTGTTTTAATCAATTAAATTTAACTGTTTTAATTGTTTCAATTTGATTGGAGGGAGCCTTAATTAGCATTTTGAATCCAGTTAAAACTTAGATAATTATTTAACTACATTAAATCATTCTAATTTGATTAGAGCAAGTTTAATTGGTATTTTGAATACAATTAAACTAAGTCGATAATTTAATAAAATTTCTAATATTGATTGGGAGTTGTAATTTAAATTAATTCGATTGATTCTTTTAATATGATAATTTAAATTAATTCTATTATCTTAAGCGAAGATGTACGAAGAAAGATTTCAGAGAAAGTTACTCAAATCTGCTTCGAGGAATTCGACTCGAAAGTACGGTACCTTACCCGTGGAAGAGGCAAAATGACATCTTGATCATGAGGGTTGATGAGGTATTTGGTTACTCTTTGTGCATTTGAAATGTCTCTTGATGATCAAAGTTGCAAGAAATCTAGCAACAACTGTCAAACCCGAGAAGTCGATGACGGTTTGTCCAAGAGTTGAGTACCGGCAGACACAAATCAAGAATGATTATCGGGAAGTAATGCGTGTTGCTAAGCGTAAAAGTGTGGAGATCAAGAGGATCTTCGTGAAAGAAGTGAAGCCAATGTTGTCTACGTCTCGGATGTACATGTTCATGATGAACTTGACATGTGTGGAGTCAATGGTCGGGCCGGAGGTTCTGCAGTGTTGGCATTTCGTGTGATGCTAATGGGTAAAAATTCATCGCTTTATCGTATCTTGGATTCCACTTTTTTAGCAGGCAAAAGGGGAGATATTATTGATGTGTGGAGTATGTGTTTGCCTAAAAAATATTAGCCAAAGGAGGTTTTTTAGTATTTTTGATAGTGGCAATTTTGTTGATAGGCAAAGCGTGAGCGATGTGGCGTTGGAACAAGTGTGACAGGTTGAAGTTCTAACCAGGTTATTCTTGTCAAATATTGTGTAGATATTTTGAGATTTTGCTGAATTTGGTAATAATTGGAAGAGATGTTGTCTTATAAATGGTATGTCTTGGGAGTGTACCCAAGCATAAAAGTGTAGATTTGATTGGTTTTGGGACAAGGAAAGTATCAAAGCAATTATGGAAGGTTTTGTTTATGGAAGTTATTACCATAAACTTGTTTGTGCCTACACTATATAAAGGTCTCACTTGTAGACCTAGACTTCACCGAAAATAATAGAGAGTTCTGCATTATTTTGTGAGGAAAAGAGCTTAAAAGATTTTATCTTTTATTGTAGAATTTGAATGTGCGGGGTTGTTACATAAAACTCATTTAGTATATACAATTGTACAAGCTATTTATTAACACCTACTTACTCTGATCTTGCTTTTAGTTGTTAATCACATTAAGAAACATAATGGGATAGTAGTATGTTGTGGAGGATATGTGTAGCAAAGTTAGGGGAGCTTTGGACTTATACATGCTTGATAGGGAGTAGAATAGGAGGCGTTCAAGGAGATAAAAGACACTTATTTGTAATTACCGTTATAAAGCAGTGGATTCCTTCGTTGGAAGGCGGAGTTGCCCCGGGCGTTCAGTGCATGTTACGAATTGGGTTACCATCTTGTGGTATTTTTACTTCGGTATTGTTTATCTCTGTCCCGGCCTTATCGTGTTGTGTCGAGTGTTCTCCGACATCGTATCTCAGCCAACACAGTTTCTGCATTTCTATTAGGTGTTCAAGTGTTATACCAAGCGTATCAACTTGTGGTCTAGCGATTGTGTTATGAATCTTTTTACTTCTTATTTCATAGTGAATTTTTACTTTCAAAAGTAAAGAATCTTCTTTGGGGAAGAAGATGAACTAGGAGTTCAAAGGTCGGGTGGGAGCTGCTGACTCTACGATCATTGTATGTGATATACAAGTTATTAAGGAACAAGACATTCCCATATTTAAGTTGTTGATGGTATGGTCGTAACCGTCGTAAGAAAATCTGTATTTGCTCAATATATAATATGGATTGAGCTCGATATGATATTTATATAATGTAAATGTCATGGAGTCTAAAAGTGGATAAACTGAAATTAGACAAATTCTCTACTTGAACCTGACATCTCTAATGAAGATCTTCTCCCACTTAGATTTCATATAGAATGTCATGTTAACACGTGCGAACAATTCCTACGAGGAGTCTGTTATGAATTGAAAAGATATGTCAAGTAATGGAAAGATAATAGAGGTAACAATGAAAACTATCATGGTTGGTTCTAGAAGATCGATTATTGATCTTCCTGCAATGTTTAGTTATCGAACTAAATAAACCTTACGGTAACTGTGAAAATTATTCCATGAAGTGTATCATAACTAATATAACCAAGATTCTTTTTGTAAATAGGATAACATAAGAAGCTTCATCTTGATGATTGCTACCTTGATAGTAAAAGAGTTTGGATGTTTGAGATAGTATAAAAATATGCAAAGATGAGTCTAGTATATTAGATAGGTGACTCCTAATCTGGGAACGAAAGCCAAGAGTCAGTCATGTTCTGAACATGATAAGAAAAACCTATGGACGTGTAATAATGTCTTATATACCTTAATCACTTTAGCCATAAACACTAATACATCAGAAGTGTTCTAGTATATGGATGTAAATATTATTCTTGAGAACAATGCTTAGAAGATGATGTCGTGATCATCTTGTTTACATGTCTTGATAGACTTAAATGTATGTAAGATTTGAAGGTATACTTACTGACTTAATCTAACATCCCATGACTATTTTCTCATGAGTGATTAGAATACATGATTCAATCAATCAAAAGAAGAACATGGATGATGCATGATTCAGTGGGAGAAAGCACATCTGTTTTCTTCCGTAAACATATTCGAATATCAACTTCTTATTCGAATGAAAGTTTACCGTATCATTTGTTATTGAAAAATGGTGATGTTATTATTAGAATAACAAATTGATTCTTTTAAGCAATAAGACATTTCTCTAGAGAGATCTTCATATACGTTATCTAAACAAGAAATCCTCTATCAAGCTTAGAGAACCATGAGATTGCTTGTTCCTAATCAAGTGTACACTAATTGAAATCTTGCCAAATTGGTTAGTATGTGAATGATTGTCTAGATCACGTTTCTTGGATCGGAAGGGAGTATGCTTATTCTAATAAAATCTAATTAATCACATGGGTGTGGATGTCGAAACAGTGTTCGAATGCAGGATTGGACTTGACTTACATGAAAACTTAGAAGATAGTATATCTCTACCCTAAGTAGATTCTCATAGAACTTATGTTAAATGGCGAATCTTAGACTTACGTGATAGTATTTCACTTTACTAGAGTAATGTACTTTGACCTGACAAATGTCCTACGTAGCAAGTATTATAACGGCATTGTGTTGGTATCTTTACTAAGATAATGGTTTCAAAATGGTTTTTACATTATATGATATTAAATGACGGATATAACAGTTAGATTTCTGGCCTCTTGGAGAATTAAGGATGATTATGATGTGCATCACCAATATAGTACTGGAATCAGATTAATTCATAAAACCAAGAAAAGAGCGGGTGCAAGAGTTTGGTGACACAAATCTTACCATAGCTTGAATGTTAGATATCGAGTACGATTATTCTTTTAAAATATAATCGGTAAATAAGTAATCGGTTACAAGTAATTTTCCAAGAGCAAGTGAGAGTGTTGGATATATGAGATATTAGTGTTGGAAATCAATGAGAATTGATTCCACTTATTATGCCCGTTGCGACAATTATGTATCAATTCATTTACCAGTTGGGTTAAATGTGATTATCAGAACTTAGTGTTCAACTTAGTAATTGTATATTACTAGTGTGGGTTCTCATGATAATTTAAAGAGTTATGGCCGATTGCTATATCTTACTCGTTAATCGTGCATAATAATAGTAATTGGTCAATTATTATTGTGCCACAACTTACTATTATCGAGCCTAGAAGGTCACACACATCGGTGGCGTTGAGTTATATTTCATGTATGAAATTAAAGAGGAAGCGTATAATTGAGAAATGTATTTCTGATTACAAAGGAGTTACATTTTATGTAAGAATATCGATTGAACAAATAGAGAATCAATTAAATAGTTATTTATTGGTTCGAATATTTAGTATTTATCAATAACTTGAGATTATTATTGATATTGACTCATTACTATTTAATTAAGCTAATTAAATAATTCAACACATTAGCAACTCATTAGTGTCTTAACGAACTAATAGAGTTAGCGAGTCAAGCTAATACTTAACGGGTTGCTTATCGGGTTTGTTTTAACTGGCCACATATAAACTTTAGGGTTTTTCATGACATAATATGGATCAAAAAAACCTAAAGCACTTGACGATTTTTACTCCCAAGAAAATTCTTGTGATTTTGGTTTTGTTGACATATTCTGCATCATC
Organism: Lithospermum erythrorhizon; assembly: GCA_019722365.1. Taxonomy (NCBI): domain Eukaryota; kingdom Viridiplantae; phylum Streptophyta; class Magnoliopsida; order Boraginales; family Boraginaceae; genus Lithospermum; species Lithospermum erythrorhizon. The sequence goes on along the minus strand of JADFUC010000954.1, from coordinate 1,386,429 downwards.
CAGATTCTTGATTCGGCCTACTCACAGTGTGGATCGGCAGAGATATCATCGATTGATATTACAACAAGGAGGCGAAGGGAGATGATCAAATTCACGTTGTGAATTTGAAGCGTCTAGGTTATTGGTGGAATTTACTCCATTTTGCATTATAAGTACTCTGTTATTTATATATTGTATTATGTGTATTTTTAAGTAATGTAGTAACCACTTTAAGATCCCTGGATCTATGGATTTGTATTTATACTCATATATCCATAGAGTTTTCCATCAATCAGAGTTCATAACAATTAGATTGTACAACCGATTACACATTTAATATTATAAGTTCAATTGTATCTTTGATTGTTCGACAATGAACATATTAGGATTAGAGTCCGCTCATAATCTATATATTAACGAGATATTCAGTAACATGAATTAATATATTACTCTTGTCAATTGAGCATAAGATTTCACACACAACAACATGATCAAACTACAATACGATTACCACTTTCCGGGTTAAGGTATAACAAGAAGAAAACTATTATGGTGAAATTTCAATTGTTAGTGTTGGAAATATGAGATATTATATCTCATAAATATTAGGATTAACTCTGGAGCATCGGGGTTCTGATGGCTTGCAAGATCGCTCATAATCTATATATTAATACAATGTTCGGCTAACATAAATTAATATATTACTCTTTTATTCGAGCCTAAGAGTCGCATACGATAATATGATTACTTTTCGGTCTAAGCGAAGCATGAGAAACATTCGGGGCAAAAATCGAATCTAGGGGATGGAGTCTAGATTGTTTGTCCGTGAAACTCTAAAGTGTTGGCCTATAAATAGTGCTCAACCTCTCACAAATCAATTGCTCTAATTCTTCCAACTTTTGAAGTTGATAATTCTCTAATCTCCTCTCCACCCTAGTTCGATCCTCTTAGGAAGAAAAATAGTTTCTTTTCTTTATTATTTTGTTTTCACTTTAATTGTTTTAGTAAAACCGACGGAAAAGTTTGATCAATCGTTGGTGTGGACTATACTTAGAGACAACCTATTTTGGTTGTTCGGAGACTCCTCTAATTTTATTCCGGTGCAACTTCAAGGTGTAAGGTACATAAGAAATCTCTGATTAATTACTGTTTTTATAATCTCGTAGATCCTAGTAATCGGTTAGATAATTATTATTTTAATCCGTAAAACCACTTGATTGACATCGAGCTGACTTCGAGTATTATAATTACGTAATTATGCTATATAAATTGTTTATATGTTTAGATCTGAATTTGATATGTTAAAATTGCTATTTGATATTTATTTAATTCAATTAATATGATATATGTGATTAATTGAATCAAATACGATAAATTGTTAATCAACAATTATGTAGTTAAATCAAAATATTTTTCTTGATTTTACCGAATTTTCTTTGGATTTTTATGAATTAGTTTCTATATCTGCCAAATAGTTGAATCGATGGATTATACAGATAAATACGATGATACAGATTAATTTTTAATCTTTAATTTATATTTTTTGTATAATTCAATTAGAAATATTTTTCTAGAATTTTGAGAATTTTCGAGCAAAATTTTATATGAGTTTCAATTTTGAATTAATGGCCGACTAATTTGCAAAAACTATAAGGAAAGGTTAGAACTTGTGGAGTTGGCGTCGATCTGAAACAACGTGGCAACCATCTAGCTCACCATGTGTCAGACAAATAGTGAGCCACATGGCAAACACGTGTCAGCCACATTGGCATCATTTGACTTTTCAACAAGGGAACAAAATTAATTATGCATATAATCGAATTATCGAACTGGATAGTTCAAGGGTAAATTGATCAATTGAGTAAAGTTTAGGAAGTCAAATGAATTTAACCCTTGCATTTTTTTGAAAAATAAGGATTTTAGGCTGAAGAATATAAATTAGGGATACCAAACTTTTTCTTATATTTATTTAGGTGAATCTAACTTACAACTCACCTATATTTCTTAAATAAGGTGAATGAGAAAATTTATTTCAAATTAAACGGACAAATTAGTCCATGAATTCTTAATAAAAAGGTTTAGATCTTGAATCCATTTATATTATTTGAAATTCTCATTTTATTTTTTAAACTGTAGTGAATATTTGATTTAAGAGCTCAACTAATTACCCCTATGTTGAACAGCATTTTAAATTGTCATTTTTCTTCGTTTTATTCTTGAAGACATTCAATTATTCCTTTAACATAACAACAAAACCGAATTTTCATCAATAATTAGATTTTAGGTTCAAATTTTGAAATAAAAATGAATCGAGACTTTCTAATTTTGATGTGTTGACTCTTTAAACTTCAACCTCAAATAATTTTTAATATCTTATACAATATTTTGTGAAATATACCAAAATATAGTATATTAACCATATTTTACTATTCCGTATTAACATTATAATTTTGCTTTGTAACAAAGTTATATAAGTTTATTAAGACATTAAAGTTTGTTAATTTTGATTATTGAAAAAACAAATAGAATGAGAAAAATAATTTACATCTAACTAGATATTTAGAGTTTTACTAAACAAGTGGTTTAACTTTTACATTATCTTACTACCTACTCACTGCAACAAATCCTACACAGAAGGTGCCATTATAATCCAAATTGGTATCTCAAATGGATTTAACCCAAAATGGCTGAGCTGTTATATACACCCAAACATTATTTGTTGGAGGGGTGAAATGACTATTTTGCCTCCTATTTTTAAGTATAATAATGACAAAAATTATATTCAGAAATAAAATAATTATTTAAATATTAAAAATTACTTATTTAGATGCGTGTATGGTGTTCCCATGGCTCCCCCCAGTGGACCTTAATGACACTTGAAGCGCTATTGTAGGAAGTACACTCATTGCAAATGGTGGTGAACACTCATGAATGGAAACATGCATTCTAAGATGATGAAAATGAAAATCATGAAATTATGCGATTTCCTATCAATATTGAATTTCTTGAACCTTTATATGTATTTATTACATTAGTTTTTAAGTTTAATAGTTTAAATATCATTTGAATTACATCTCATTGACAAGAACATCAAAAACCTTTTTTTTTCACGGAAGATGTGTTGTATTCGACTTTTCCGAATCATGGACAAGAGTCATATGCAAGTAATCACAATAATATTACATTAGTTTTATGGATTAAGCACTTTTACATACCATGATGGTGTCAACGGGTGTTGCCGGTCAATGTACTTCCCGTGAATAATTGAGGATAATTTAGCGGCTTACACAAAAATAGTTAGCAACTTGCTTACAAAAGGATAAAAAAGTAAATTCAAACAACCCTGTTTAATCACATAAAACATCTCCTTTGAACTTCCGTTTTTTATATTAAAATTAGAGAGTGAAATTACTAAAATACTCTTAATTTAAGATGTAAAGAACAAAATAGCCCGTTTAATTGGCCAGGTGAGTGGATAAATTATATAGCTATAACATCAAATGGTCTAACTTATTTATAAGTAAAGTGCTTGCAAAATACTTTGTAAGCTGACAAAAGTGGGCTCTGAATAATTATTGAATGAATACATTATCTATAAATAAAATAAAATAAAAAGTAATAAAATATTAAAAAGAAACACCCTATAGGGAACTGTAATTTCTACCCCCACCCCACCCCACCCCACCCCCGCATCTCCTCCACCATATTCAGCTTCCAATCCGAACTCTTCCAAAGATCGATTCAAATAATACTTAAAACCCAAAAAAGGGTTTTCTTTAATTTATTCAAATATTTACCAGGTAATTTATTCAATTTAATTTCCTTCAAGTTAATGTTTGAATTTTTTTTCCAGAGTCTGAGCTTTATATGATATGGTGTCAGTTTTTATTAATTTTTATTTCAATATACTTATAGTTAATAGATTTGATGTTGATATATAAAGTTAGGATTTTTATGTTATGTGTGAAGCAAAACAACATGCCACAATGAGCTCTCGTCTAAGTTAAATAGGGTGATTGTTTGCAGTGTTATTGATAACAGGGAGAGTGTTTTCGAATTGGCCTAAGATCTAGTGATAATACTATCTGCTACCCCTAACTCCAAACTAGACGATAAACGTAGGCAGTGTAGTGAGCCATTTTGATTTATTTGGTTATATGTAAGCAACAACTTTGTAATTCCCAGGGATTGATTTAAGTTAGTGACTGCAACTTAGTGTCCGGAGCAGTGTTAACCAATAATGAATTAATGACCAACCCCCCCGCCTCTCAATCCAGTCTCGATTTAGTTCAAAGTTGATTTATCTGATATGTTTAAGGTATGAAAATGGGGAATCTTGTAATGGATTTTGCAAGTATTGTTGCTGGGATTTTTGTGATTTTAAGTTTGGGGAATGGGCTTGTGATATTTTGGAACCACATGTTCTGCATTGATATACTTAGTGTATCGGGGATGTGACCATAAACCAAAGTACAGCAATCCTAACACACTACTAACTATCCATTCGTAGATATGGTCAACGCTTGTGTATATCGAGTTCTATAACTTAAGTTCTTGTGAACCACTCCATTCTACTTTATAGTACTGGTTACTTATATGTGATCATTATTTAAGGAACCATGACTTTTTTGAAGTCATCATTCGAAATCAGCAAGCGTAGTTTCTTATTATGTCTCTTTTGTGCACACCATTAACTATATAACATCGTATAATTCCCCTTACAGTGGGATGGAGATTAAGTTCTTTAGTATTTGAAGCTGTATCTCTAAGTCATCAGGTTTTGTTAATGTTTAGTTGATGTTTATTCAGTATTACGGAACTATTTGCTTTCTGGATAGAGATGCAGTAGACGGTTAAGCTGCATGGTCACTTTGCTACAGTAATCAGAGAACAGAATAATATACGAATAACGTCCAAGTTTGTCTTGATCTGTCAACCAAGCATATAAACACATTAGGTGGATTGTTACAATGATTTATCCTTCTCAGTTACTGGAAGTCAAATTTGATTCATTTTGTCTCTGCTTCCTCTGTACCCAACTTTTTGTTTGCTTCCTCAATCTTTATGTCATTGTTCGGGGACTACACTTGAGCTTATTATTGTTATCGCAATGTATACTCTATCGATATTTGTGTAAGTTTGTTCTAGGATTTAGAATATGGAGAAAACACTTCTGCATTTATGTCCCCATTCTTTGCAGTGTGCTTAAGTTGTGTATCTGCTGTAAACATGGACGGAAATTATTGTGTAGGCTTTAAGGTGGCCATGGCTTGAATCTGGAAGCCCATAAACTGACCTACTTACATAATACTGTATAATGAGATCTAAGCTAAAAAGATTTACTCGCATTTAATATGTGCAATTAATCTCATAGATGGAATCTCTCCATGCTTGGTCATGACATTCTGTTTGTCCATTGTGGTTATAGGTGGAAGGTTCACCAATCGTCGATCACAAATGATTATACGATATTGATGAGATGTAATAGTGCTGAGATTCAATACTGTTGTGGTGGTGTTTTTCCATTGCTATTCTGAAAGGAGATATAGTCGACAGAAGTAAGATTGCAAGGATGTACGGTAGGTCGGGGCTAGATCGTTTTAAGAAAGCAGAGACAATAGAACCATTTTCAGTTACAAAAAATTCAGCATCCAAACTAGCAACGACTCCACCTGCTTCAAAAGTAATTCCGCATTCAATTTCTCATTCCCAGACTTCTGACCACCAAAATCACAACCAAAGTCAGCATATTACTCCTCAAAAGCCTGTGGGAACGGATGTTGTTCCAGCACAAAATTTAAGTCAAGTTGGAGGTGGGCAGTCTACATGGAATCCTCCTGACTGGGCCATTGAGCCACGACCTGGTGTTTTTCATCTTGATGTCATAAAGGACGGTGAAGTACTTGACCAAATCAACTTAAGCAAACGAAGGCACATCTTTGGACGACAGTTTCATACATGCGATTTTGTGCTTGATCATCAGTCTGTGTCAAGGCAGCATGCAGCTGTTGTTCCTCATAAGAATGGGAGGTTTGTAACTATACTCTTTTGAGTTCATAAATTTTTCAAGGAAACCAGTTTTCTTCAATTAATTGCCATTTCACTGCTGTTTCCACCTTTTCTCTCCCTATAACCTTATAGATTATAGTTTTTGCCTGACCTGTATGCAATAAATGTTTATTTTAAAACCTTGAAGTTATCCTACTGGAAATTGAGTTGCAAACCACTTTTGTTGTCTAAATTCTTAATTGCAGAAGGAAACTTAAAACAATTAGTTCATTGGTGTTAGCTACTTATATAGTTCTTGCACATGTAAAATGAGTATTACTCCCCTGAAATTTTAATGATAATTTTAATGATTTACTAGCAAATTCATTAAGCAAATTAGATTCAGATGGAAATTATCAGACACCAGAACCAGTTGGATGTTTGTGGAAGTCATCCCATAGTGTGCAATTACCTCATTCTGGTAACATGATACTATTAAAATAGTACTCCCTTAAACACTGTTTTACGTATTCCTAATTTTGAACCAGTTTGAGTTTGCACATTGAAATGTGACAATCATGACTTTATGTGCTACTCCCTCCATCTTTAAATGTTTGATTGTTTACAGAATATTTCTTGTTCCTTTTTTATTTGATCGTTTACTTTTTTCAATGTAACTTTTTTGTGTTTCACTTCTTAAATTTTTTAAACTTTATTCTATTGTTTCATTTTTATTTGTTAAATAAGTTAGGGCCACCTTGAACAAATGATAAAAATTTATTACTTTACCAACTAGTCTTACAACCCCTTAATAAAACACTTTTGAGCTAAACAATCAAATAAAAAAGATGGATTGAATATTAATTTTTCAAACTGAGAGAGTTTTGTAATCATATTAAAAGAGGAAATATGTGACTATAATATGGGAAGGGAATAAAGAAGAATGAGAAAGAGGTCATCTTAGTCATCTTATGATAATACCTCATAACCAAGACTTGTCTCAAAAAATGATCTGAACCTAGATGATTTGTCTTCCTCCTGCAGCATATATGTGATTGATTTGGGGTCTGCACATGGCACATTTGTTGCAAACGAGCGACTGGTCAAAGATTCTCCTATGGAACTTGAGGTTGGGCAGTCTTTGCGGTTTGCTGCTTCAACACGAGTCTATGTCCTGAGAAAGAACAATGAAGCTCTTTTCCCTTCTCCACAAACCACAGAGATCAATGTACCGCCACCCCCTGATCCTTCAGACGAAGAAGCTGTTTTGGCTTATAACACTTTTTTAAATCGTTATGGGCTACCTAAACCGGGAACTATTACCAAGTCTAGTGAGGCACGTAGCTCCTCTGAACATAAAGATGATGAGAAGCAGAAGGAGAGAGCTCCTAAGAGAATCAGAAGGATAAGAGTAGCATTCAGGGATCAAGTTGGAGGAGAACTGGTTGAAGTAGTTGGGGTTTCCGATGGAGCAGATGTAGACACCGACCCTGGTCCAATCGGTGTGAAAGAAGGAAGCCTTGTGGGGAAATATGAATCCCTTGTGCAGACAACAGTAATACCTAAAGGTAAAGAATCTGCTTCGGCAAAGGAAGTTAGCATCTGTCAGACGGGCGTGACTGCAAAGCTTCAACAAGTATTAAACAAGGTCAAGACCCCCACGAAGGGTGGCATCTATGATGATCTCTATGGAGAATCACTTCCCTCTAAAGTCGCTTCTGGTTGGGCATACTCTTCTGTTACATCAGGTACCGGACAAGAAGCTTCCGCCAATGACGACAAACGGAAGGCAAACAATTCCTCTTCCGGGAAGACCAACAATAATTCAAGTAAGGTTGATGATGATAGTGATGATGATTTATTTGGTTAGCTAAAAGCACAAGATCGACGTTAAAGAGAATCACCAACATGTTGGGAGTTAATATCACAGAAAGGTGAAGACCATCATTTTGTAGACAGTAGCTGGTTATCGCCATCGAGATGGGATGGGATGTTGTACTTTCTTGAACAATGAATTCATGCTAGAGAATAGAGATTGGCCATGAAGATTTGATCTCTTGTTTTCTTTACTGTGTTAAAGAGTTGTATTCTTTCACTATATTTGAAACTGGATTCCATCATTAATGGTAAGACTGTTTTGCATAATGAAGTGTTGTGAAACTCACAGAGCATTTGCAACATCTTTCTTATCCCAAATTTATGTATCGACTTGTCACGGCTTCATATTCATGTTTCTTTATAAATACACGCATATCGTCTAACTTCGTCTAACTGATGCAAATATTATTTAGTCATTCTTATATGGTTAAGAGACGCAAATATTATTTAGTCATTATTATATGGTTAAGATTTCAACCATGATTGATATTTTAATCAATGTGGATTATTCATTTCTCCACGTTTATAATACTACATAAATATAAGGAGAACTCATATTTTGGAGAATTCATATTTTGGATTTAAAAAAAGAGAAAAGAATAATGGGTTAGGTGGTCTTTGGTAAAACTAAAATATATGAACTCTGAAATTGAGAGGAACATATAAGTAAATGATGTATATAATCTACTCGATACATATAACTCAAATAAGCTATAGGTCAACAACTTATATTTGACCTCAAAATTTCATACAATATTTTTTTTAAAGAAAACTAGCAGTTTCATTTAATTTGTTTTTCCATATTAAATATGTTAGATACTATAACGCCTTATATTGATTTGTATTCAAAAACATTAATTAGTTTAGTTATTAACTTAGTCAAACTACGATTTGATGATGACCAAAATAGTCGAGTTGCTCATTCAACGTGAAACCATTGAATTATTATATATACTCCATTTATTATTAGTAGATGATCAAGAGTACGTAAAATGACAAATATGTATCTCCTCCTAGAACATACATTTGATATAAAAAATTACATCTTAGTTTAGCTTGAGTGACATTCAATTTTGAAAAGAAAAACAACAAATTAAATATTAACATACTAATAAATTAGAATAAGATTTTTTAAATCAAGTTTTAAAATTTTCTGTTAAAACCCTTCATTCACGTTAATATTATACGGAGTATTAGTTTTTATTACCATTTACTAATAATACGTAGTATTAAAAATTAAGTTCGAGATGACTCATCAAACTATTGAGTCCAAATACCAACTCACGACACGACTCATCATTGATCGATCCAAGCTCGACCTTGAGCCTTGTCACACCCAAGTCTAATTGTGTGAGTTGTTCAGTATGACTCGACTCATGCACAACTATAACCATCAACCCGTTTAATAACAACTTAGATTTGGATAAGCTTGGTGGGCAAACTCACATCTATCCCTTTATGTCACATTCCATGTTCCTTGTCATATTTTGTGGGTATCGCATGAAATAGTTATTCATGATAGGTTGTGCAAATAAATATATTCATTCGAGATCATAAAATGTAACACATAAAAAGGCACATAAAAGAGATGGAAGATAAGCGGAAATTCACTAAGTCGCTATTAGCGTTATATGGAGAACCATAAATGAGTACATTTTGGAAGAAATGGGAGGCTTAAATTTTATTATAAGGTTCAAGTATGATTGAAGGTGAGTAGGTGACAATTTCGTTGTGGACAAAACTCATATTATGACTATGAAAGCTACAATCCCTCAAAAATGAGCTACAAGATAAAGTTGATTAAAACATATATGCCACAAGAATGCAAACATATATGCAACTACAAGAAATCCATGCCGGATAATTGGATGAGGGATTCAATGCAGGAACTATAAGTCAAGAAAAAAAAGGAATAATAATTTAATCTGTTCGATGACATAACCTTATCTATGTCAATAAGAATATAGTAGGGTAGTTGAAGATACAATTATATAACAATAGCAATTCAACCCTCACATCACATATTCACTTGTTAATATATTAAAGTACATATTCAAACATAAAAACCATCCAATAATCTCAATAAGATTATGGATATGTATCACTCATCCGTTGGACTTATTAAATCGCTTGAATAATTTGTTAAGATATATAGTATGAGTATTGACTATGTTTTTTTGTTTAGTGCAAGTATGCTGATTAAATATGATAACTAGATGGGGTTTTCAACTTTGGGCTCGATGATGTTAGCTTGATTATTTTAATTTGTAGTTTGAAAGACATGTGAAAGTGGATATGTTAATGGTTAGAATTGGAGGGATTTGAGTCCATAGAATTGTTGTAGGAGATTTAGATGAAGCTAAATAACAGAAAGAAAATATAATAGCTTCAAGACAAGCATAAGCTTGAGATATGACTTTCCTAGCACATCTTGTTAGCCATCGGCAAAACATAAGACTGGATCCGTCAATGCATGGACCGTGGTTTTGCACTAAATTATGGGTAGAGGTGGAGAATTCAATTATCGACCGTTAAGTTTAACAAAATAATCCTTTTATAATATAAGATTGTGCAATCACCTTTCATTTTTTTATATGGTTTGGTTTATTTTCTTCTTTGTTCCTTTTTGTGGCATGTGAATATTAAAGAAGATATGATTGTTCGGTTAATTTTTTATTTGTCGAGCTAAATTAATAAGATAATATAATTAAAAATATCATTTACTATTGTAACTATTATTGCCATAGACTTTGAGAGTTAATGAAGCGGAAGTATTTTAATTGGTTAGTATAGTTAAATAAAGCTATTTTTTGGGAGACCATTGATTTTTTCATTCTATATATTGATAATGATACTCCATTTTTAGTGTAAAAATATATAAGAATTACAAAGAGATGAGTGTCATCGTCAAATTTTGGAGTGTAAAATTATTACCTATTGAAATTAGACATGTAAAATAATCAGAAACCCCGATCATACTTGAAATATTCTCCTCGAGGTTATGTTTGATGTAGTTCGAGCATAACAAAAACACCAATTTTGTGTGCAATGGAGGTGGAGCCAAATGTTCAATTCAGTTCGAACTATATAAACTATAATTTCACATTTTTTCTTATTATATCATGAAAATATCGAATTACTGGTTCTACATCCAAATGTTCAAATCATCCCTCAACATTCTAATCATTCTAACCATATCGAACAAGATCATTTCAATTCGTTCGAACCTTGAACAGAACTCGACTTTCAAATTGGTTTGTTGAAGCCAAATTGAACCATGTAAAATTTAAAAAGTTTGAATTATTTACAATCCTAATTAAAATAAAATGAAAGTTCATATTTACCTCTATTCATCCAAAACAAATTGACCAATAAGTAAAACATAAAGTATCCAAATGTAGAAAGTCCTCTATACTGTACATGTTTTAAGGTGCTCAGTTATTAAATATTGACCGATCGACTTAACCATTTTAATACTTTTCACATTTCTCATTTTTTTTACCTCTTTTAGGTATTCTCTCTCACTTATAAAAATAGTAAGTCTTTCTCTCTCATCTATATTGGAGTATTTTTTTTATTAGTATAGTAGAAGTAATAATAATATTTTCTTGAAACAAATAAAAATAAAATTACTCAAATCGTTTCTCTCTCATTAATCTAGCACACTTTTTTCCCACACAAAAATTTGCACCGATGCGAATTTGATAGCCGCAAACCTGTAAGCAATTTATTCCATTTTTATATAAATTTATCTATTTATTTTTTTATATTTTTTTAATTTTTATACTATATTATTTATTCAATTAACTTTATACTATGTTATTTATTTATTGATATTCTTTTCTTGTTGTTTAGGTCATGGAGCTAAAACGTTTTCTGTCCCAAATCATTGTCCTCTAAGTTTTTCTTGTGCCCATTTCACGATTCTTTAAAAAATCAGGTAATTTTTTGCCAATTGCTGATTAGGGGTTTGTTTGGAAATATTGAAAACTCGTTTCTTGATTTGGAAATATTGTTTATTGTGTGGTAATTGGATGTGGGTAGGGGTTTGTTTGTTGAATTAGTTGAGTTTTAGTAATTGTTGAGAGATATTGCAAGAAAGTGAGATATTGTGTATTTTCTGGTTTTGTTGAGTGTTTTGAGCTGAATTGAAGTAGTTGGGCTTTGTTGTTTCGGCTGAAAAGAGACGGGGAAGATCGGTGTGGGGGTGGAGGATAATGTGTATACTGTGTGTGATTCAGAAATGGTCGCGGACGGTTGCTACCATGTTGCCGTGGTTAGCGATTCCTCTTATAGGGTTCTGGGCTCTGTCCCAGCTGTTGCCTCCTGCATTCAGATTTGAAATTACGTCACCGAGGCTGGCATGTGTGTTTGTGCTTTTGGTAACACTGTTCTGGTATGAGATTTTGATGCCCCAGTTGTCGGTGTGGAGGGCTAAAAGGAATTCTAGACTTAGGGAACAGAAGAGATTTGAGGCAATCGAAATGCAGAAGTTGAGGAAGTCAGCAACTAGGAGGTGTAGAAATTGTTTGACGCCATACAAGGATCAGAATCCTGGTGGTGGGAAGTTTATGTGTTCATATTGCGGGCATTTATCGAAGAGGCCAGTCTTAGATCTGCCTGTGCCTCCAGGGATGGGTTTGTCAAATTCTGGGATTTTGAAAGATTTGATGGGTAGAAGTGGGAAGATATTCAATAGGAAAGAGTGGTCAGATAATGGGTGGATGTGTGGACAAGATTGGCTAGAGAATGGAGGTTGGGCAAGTGGGCCGTTTTCTCAAAAAGAAAGTTACTGGAAGAGTGGGGGCGGAATTTCAGTCGGAGATGATCATTTCCTTGCAGATAAGTCATGTTCCCGTATATTAATATTTTTTAGTAGGGCATGTAAGGCTTTCATCTTGAGTATTATATGGGTATGGAGAAAGTTTTTTTGGATCAATTCGTCAAGAGATGATGTTTCGGTGGATGGAGAGAGGAGAGGTATTCTAGATAAGAGGGGGGTAAATGCTGGAAATTTTCAGGAGAGCAAAAGTGAGAAAGCTCGCCGAAAAGCAGAGGAGAGGAGGCAGGCTAGATTAGAAAAGGAGTTACTGGAGGAGGAGGAGAGAAAGCAGAGAGAAGAGGTAGCCAAATTGGTTGAAGAACGTAGAAGATTGCGCGATGAGAAGCTGGAGGCCGAGAAAGAACGTACGAAAGGTTCACCTACAGTTAAAGAAATGGATCGTAAAAAGGAAACAGAAAGAAAGCGTCAGGAAAGAAAGAAGGATAAAGATAGAGCCTCTAGCAAAAGCAACTCTGATGTAGAGGAATTGGAAAAAAGAACCGGGAAGGATAATGTGCGTCACCGCAAGAGTGATAATGATTGGCATGAACATTCCAGAAACGGATCTGAAAATGTGAAGGGTCATGGTACTGGTGTGTGGCATGGCCATAGGGTTGCAGTTGATCATCACAGGGTTAATGTGGGAACAAGATACTTGGACCGGATGAAGGGCACTATTTTCTCCTCTTCTCGAGCATTTACCAGAGGGGGTTTCTTCGGAAGGGGTACTAATGTAACTAGTGTTTCGAGAGAACAAAAACCTAACTCATCTGTAGAGCAGTCTCAAACTTCAGCATATCGAAGAGAACATCCTCGTCCAGATCGTGCAACTGGAAAACCATATATGGATGGAGATGAAAATAAGAATACCATCAGCCGTCCTGTAAGTGTTTCCCTGATCTGTTTTTTAGACAATTTTGTACTTTAATATCCCTGCTGTTTGAAAATTGATGGAAGAACAAATTAGTATAAGAGTATGAAAGATGAATTTCTTAAAGTAATAACAATATTTCTTTTTATGTGTCATTCAAATTTTGCTATGTTAGTATGTGCATTCCACTCCTTATGCTAACATTTGCACACGAGTCCTATATTCTCTATTAGAGATAGAAATTTCGTTATAAGTTGCCAGCTTAAAGATGATAATAAGGAGATGTGTAGGCTGCTTATAATTGTTCTTGGCTGCATGTTATTGTCATAATTTATAGAAGCTACTGTGTTTAGTGTTCAAGTCTGAAATTCTTTTCCTGCAGGTGCTTATTGAACCGCAACCATGTACAGCTCCTAAGAAATCATGGCAACAATTATTTACCCGTTCACCATCTGTTGCTCCAGCTTCTAGTTCTAATATCACAGGTAGGCCAAATGGAAACTCCCATTCAGAAGTCCCCATTTCTCAATTCGCTGCTCCTTCATCAACACAAGGATTTGATAACCCTATTAACTTTGGACTTCCTTCACCATTTTCTTCACCTTCTTTTTCATTTGGATCAACAAGTAATAGCACTGATCTATCTCTATCATCCGAAGCTATGTTTCCTCGAATAGGAGAAAAGCCTGCTCAGTTTTTGCCAGAAGAATCTGAGATTTTTGAAGACCCTTGTTATGTTCCTGATCCAGCATCATTACTTGGGCCTGTTTCTGAGTCACTTGATAACTTTCAGTTGGACCTTGGGTTTTTAGGAGATACTGTTTTGGAAAAGCCCTCTACTTTAAAAAACATACATTCTCCTCCAGAAGTAAATAGACCATCTCCAATTGAGTCGCCAATGTCACGGTTACGAGTTCCAGAAGAAAGGCATCCAACATCTTTTCTTTTTCCTAGTACCCCCAAGGCTCAGGATGTCAACCATGTGCCTGTGGATGACTTAGGTAATCAAAACGAGGTAGGAACTTGGCAGATGTGGAGTAGTTCTCCTCTTGGTCCAGATAGTTCAGGTTTGTTTGGCGGTTCAGCCAAATGGTTTTTGCCTCATGAACTTAATGGAACAAAGGAAGATCCTATACATCCCATAGCCCCCAAAACGATGGCTTCACTTTTCAAAAAGGATGAACGAGTCCTCTCTGAAGCTCGCTCCCCTCATAATAATTTTATTGGAAATGGTCAGAATGGAGAGCTTTTTAATTCTGTTCCACCAATTAGAGCAGATGAACCTTGGCTGCCAAATAGGTATTTTGGCTCACCACCCGGCAATGAAAATCAATTATTTTCTAAAATGGAGGAATCTACTAAAAAGGGAACGAAGTATGGGAGCCCCCTGGGATCAGCTACTGAAGATCAAATTGAGATATCTACTACAAATTGTTGGGTCAAGTAAGTGCATCCATATTGTGATATCTCTTGTATTTTAAACTTCTCATGTTAAATGTTCTTACTGAATGCCACACTAGCATTGATGTTTATTCATTTTATGATGTCCCTTGGGGAATAAAGAAGCAATGATAATTTTTTTTTTTTTTTTGTAATAATCTTCTTTCCTGTCATCCTTTTTCTGAATTCATTTGCCTAGTCTAAATATTATCTACTGCTCTAAATACTCTCGTCTGTGGCAAAGGGTAATGCATGATACTTCCCTCTCTGTTTTAATCATTTGTAAGGTATTACCACACCGGATGCAGAACCTAAACATCTCATAAGCGGCACTTGCGCTTGCATCTGTTAAAATGTTGTTTATCGTTATTTACTGAATTGATGTGCACACATTATTTAAAACTATGTTTGTGGTCTGTGTATATTGACTGATCCTTTTTTATGCACAGTCAACCTTTAGCTAGACAGAAATATTTACTGTTTTGGCTCTCCGAAATTGTTAGGGAGGTTTGGCATGACCCCCCTCCATCCACTCTTACATTGGTCATTATAAAATTACATTTTGGGATTTTCCAAAAATGATATCTCCTAGGTAAAATTGTTAAGGAAGAAGAATGTGTAAATAATAAACATACAACATAGATCCCGCCTAAGTGGAGTCGGATTATACGCAATCTTACCCTTGTGATAACAGCTAGGCTGTTTCCGAATTGACCCAAGAAGAAGTGCGAAGACTATCTACTACTTCACAATATAGATAAGAAGTGTTGGTAGCGTAATGAGCCATTTTGATTTATTCCATTATATCTAAAAGCCAGCGAACCTAAAATCTCTGACTCTATAGGACCTGGAAATGAATAAATTATAGACGAACTACAAATTTTAGAATGTAACTTCTTCTGTACACTCTGTTATAATTCACTTATACAGTGCAGACTAACTCTGTATACAGTGGATTCCTCAGGAAAGAAAAACTTAAATTTGCCTATATGATAAGTCTAGAACATATAGTAGGACTTCAAACTATGTTGATATGTACTCTTGCTTGTAGCAGATGTTAACTCAAGGAAATTCTACATGTATTTTACCAACCCCTCTCCCCAAAAAGTACTTAGAATCAGAGGAGGTGCTGTAAAATTGGATGAGCGCTGCATGGGTTTCTGCATATAAGAGACAAAGTACAATTGCCCCTAGCTTTTCCTTAGCATTCAAACTACATTTTTTTAGTTTTTACTCTACTGAGCTATGAAGCTCTTGCCATTAAGACTACTATTTAATCTTCATAAACTGACATCATAATGCATTTTTTATAGACAGAAGTAACTTTTTGTGGTAATCACCTGAAGTCACCAATTGAACATTACTAGCTTAAATCTGATATTTCTTAGACAGTCTTCTTGTGTTGACCTGGACTTTGAGGGAGAAAATTTATTGTATATCTGTTTGGTCAGAATGTTTAAGGAGAGATTCAAGTTATCAAGTGAATAAGCCTGTTTGGATTATCAAGTTATCAACTGATGGTCGTACTTGTCATTTATAACTCCGGTACTTGCTAATGAACCTAACTGGAAATTAAGCAATAATAAGATGTTCTTTAGTTGGAATAATGTTCGTTGACCCATATGCTAACATAAGTAGCTGTCCATTGTTTGATGTTCCTTCGATAGTTATAATGGTATACGAGTCAAGTGTGAGACGACTTAGTATCCAAGGGGGCTAAAAGGGCTCATATCACAGAGAAGAAAACTCCTAGGAAGAGTATGGAAAACTGTATTGCAGCATATTAATATTGACAAGTGATTGCAAATGAGATTTGCTAAAATGCGAGGAATAATTTGCCCGCTAATTTATTCTTTGTTAGCTTATGTTGTTGGAATGTTGGTAGGAAAAGACAAAATTGGCCTGAACTTAACTTCACATATATCTTGAAGTCCTCTTTAACTTTGTCTTTATGATAATACACAATTTGAATTGTACATTTGTTGTTTCCAGTCTTCACAAGCTAACTACTCTCAATATTGTGCATCACACTTGTCATAATTTCTTACTGGAATTTCTACTGTAGTGGCTATCTTTCGCAT
This sequence comes from Lithospermum erythrorhizon, assembly GCA_019722365.1. Taxonomy (NCBI): domain Eukaryota; kingdom Viridiplantae; phylum Streptophyta; class Magnoliopsida; order Boraginales; family Boraginaceae; genus Lithospermum; species Lithospermum erythrorhizon. The sequence goes on along the minus strand of JADFUC010000954.1, from coordinate 1,369,370 downwards.
TCGTTTACGTCGTTGAGTGAGTCTGATCTTTACAATTGTTTTTCTTCCAGAAAGGAGGGGGAAGTGGCCGGTCCAGGAGATGGCATTGTAAAACCATCAATGATGAGGCCTTCAATTACCGGCTTATACTCCACTGCAAATGTACCCTCTCTTTGGTCATACGACTAAAAGAGGATGCAAAAAGAAGGAAAATATATAGGTTCTGGGGTACATGAGCACCATCCTTGTTTTAAGAGGAAAAGTAGCCTCTGGTGGAGAGCTTAGAATACTGGACACATTGTATCTTCCTTCTTTTTTCAATTATAAGGGAGATTTACTTATTATACACGTCTCATACACTCGTGCAACAAAGGTAACACGTCCGCCAAAAAATTCATAGGTTGATCATCTTCTACCATTGAAAAATGTCGCGATGAAGTATATTAGGAGAAGTCTTGCCAGTTTTATGATATTATTTTCTGCGGAATCTGGATGTAGACGATTGATATTAGAGATGCATAAATGAGGAAAGATAAGGTCACATTGTGTTAGGAAAATGCTTCACTATATATGTCCAATTTGAAAGTACACCACACCTTTAGGCAACACAGCCTACAGAAGAAACATTGGCTAATTTCCAAATTTAGCACCAGTGTGTTTGTTTATTAGAAAAACTGAAACAAAAATAAGTATTTGGAATTAGTATGTTTCCAAACGTAGCATAAAAGTTCTCAGATGTCTTATTTATTCATTATAGCATTTGTAAATGACTAATGGTGGAGCAGTGAGTCTGTTACTATTAGTTAATCCAAAAGGTACGAGGAACTCAATCACACATTGATAAATCGAGACCTTACCTACAAGTTAATTAATAAAAAATTATGAGGCATTCCTAACTTCTCCTATCACCAATTTGTTTTAGAATAAAACCTTATTGATTCTTAACGGTTGGTATTTTTTGTAGTGAGATGAGTTGTTTCAAGTATTAAAGAGACGATCAAGATATTTTGAATGCCAAGAAACTTTGTCTAAATTGATATTATTAGTAGTTCCTAAAGAATTCAGGGATGAAAGAATAAACATATTTTTAAAATTTGGATCTGACCTTAATGCTAAGTCTAAGTTCAACTCAGATGAAGTTATGAAAGCTCTTTCAATTATTTGCTAAGAAAGTGAAGCACTAGAGATAGACATTTAATATATCAAGTTTACGGTTGAAATGGTCATATTGTGTTTTCAAAGTGGGAATTCTTGTACACTGTACATTTCATGAAAACAGACACAATGAAAGCACAATGTATATTACCTAAACTTCACTTTCATCATAAATTAACACACATTTGGACAATGGAATTGAACATCCAGGCATCTCTAATGAAAGACTGGATGTCAAGAATAGAGCCACCCCCAACTTCAAGATGCGGAATGCAAGGCTGTTTCTTCGCTTGATGAGGAAGATTGGATACTGTCACTCGCTATCCCGTTACAAGCGTTCAACATAGTACAGATGTCATTCTTCTCCAGGAATTGTTCAGCATTGGTGAGAATTAAAGGCCCATATTCAAATACCATATTCTTGCACTGTCAAAAACAATTTCGAAAACTACAGTTAATTTAACAATACATGTACCAATGAAAATTTAAAGATGTTTGCATGCAGTTCAGTATATCCAATAAAGCTCAAATTCTAGACTTCTAGAGATCATGTTTCATTACTGAGCGTTGTACGAGATGGGAGTGATCAAAATAATAGGTACTGTATAGTGTATATTCGTTGCTATTAACTTATATTTTAACAGGCCGTGTCAACTCATGATGACATATTTATACATCAGAAAATATAATCAAACTACTCCTAAAGCATACAAAATGTATCATGATAGGACACTGGATACAAATATATAATCAAACTACTCCTATAGCATATTCTATATCAAAATAGGACTCTACATCCTCATGATAATTCAATAAACTATTGTAGTTAAAGTATTCCAAGATTATAATCATTGGTACCTTTTTGGCATAACTTTCTGTAGCATCGCAGGCCTTCAAGAGAATCTCAAGCACTACCAACTGAGAGAAAACATGAACAACTTAGATTTAAAAGATAACTCAAGGTGTGTATTGTGTAAAGATTCATATATTTTCTAATTAGAGACACCGAAATACATCAAGCATTCAGTTATAGTGTCAGGATTCTCCTAAAGAGTAAATAAGAAAAAACAAACTCTAGAAAACCAGAATAGAAATTGGATCAGTTATTTTTTGGTATCACTCTAGGAAAATGATCTTATAATGAACCTCATTAATAAAGCCAAAATAAATCAGTGATTATTATTATTGATTAAATCAGAAGTTTAACAAAAGGATAAATCCATAAACATTAAGATATTCAGCTTCGAAAAGAAAATTCATCAATGGTAAGAGAAAAATAAAATATTATGCTAGACCAAGTGACCAACCACATACATGCCGGCTTATGACTTGTTTCACACATAAAGCACTCAAAAGGTAATTCTAAGATGCCAAAACTTCCTCAAGTATTAAATGTAGTGCATTCAAAAAAGTGGAAATTTAGCAGTTAAAAAGAACAAGACTTCGATATTTCTGCATAGAACTTATAAGCTACATCAAAGAAGAAATGATATAGCCAAGTACTCAAGTACCTGTGTGTCGGGGTCTTTTAATTTCACCAAGGCATCATTGACTGCTTGATGGCACAAGGCACAGCTGTCTTTAGAAAGACGTTCTGACAAGCTAACGACTTGTTCACAAAGATATACCTTTTGACAGAAATCACTAGGCTGTACCAATGAAACCTCTAAGAAGAAGAGAGGCGCATAATAATCCACCAAGGAAATGCACTGCAAGAACAGAATATGCAGAGTGAAGTAACACCCAGAAGCACCTAACACTAAAAGATGTTGGGAACTCAGTTGCAGGAAGCTGAAAATGCTAGTTTTATTCTTCCTATAACCCAATGTCAGTTCTTACATTCAACTGTAATATTTAACCCATTAAATCATAATATGTGCAATGAATTAAAACCTAAGATTAAAATCACATCAATATAATGTATATGCCTTCTCGTTCCATATGTAAGGAAACCACAAAGTGAACTAGTCTCAGGGAAAGTCTATAGTAACTGAAACACTTCATCAGGGATACCAATATGATGGACAAGTATTTCCTTTTCTTTCTATAGTTTACAACATAGAGAACGAATTCTTGATAATCATGATCCAAAATTAATGAGTGCACAACAATTTAAATGAAATATTAGAGACTGGAAGGAGGTCTTTATACAAACCTCCTGTTTGAAAGAGAACATCTTAGAGCATGACTGGTGGAGCATCTCAATTATATCTGTCTGGGTTTTGTTATTTGAAATGTAATTTACAGCATCACTAGCAAACTCTTCGCACATAGTACAAACTTCATTCCTTCCCACTTCTGCGGCATGAACATTGCTCCCGGACCGGTGGAGCTTAGTTTGAAAAACTACACAGAGGAAAAGAAGAGATTCTATTACTTTATTGGCACCAAATCGATATGGTCTATATCATTATGAAATCAATAGGAAACTTCAGTGCAATCAACCATGGAAAGTAACGAACTACTTATTTCTCGAAAGGATCCTCCATTCAGATGTAGTTAGTGGGTTGAAATTGAACTTCATATGTGTTTGCAGGCATATGTCAAAATGTATAAGTTAATACAATGAGTAGACAATCTGCTGTTTAAATCATAGCAAAAAATGGATATATTCATGAAGAGAAAATCCTATGCATCTCGTCAGAGGAATTTGAGTTTTAATATCAGCAAATGGTTAAATTATTTCAGAAAAAAATGCTATGCATCCTGTCAGAAGGATTTGGGCCCTTAGGATTTCTTCAATCCACAATCTTGTATTTATTCACATGAAAAAACCTTTATGGTTCAAAATAACTAAAATGTCATAAGTTAACGATAGCTAGAGTTATGATTATTAATAGCAGATTATGCCCAAAATATTTTTGCAAGAAAGAACAATGTCTATAGGTTCAAAGACTTCAAACTCAAATCCCTCTGAGCTACCTTAGTCATGGTAGTAAATTAAGGCTAGTAATTAATGCTTAACGATAGTAGATATCACAACCATACAGATACCTGAAATAATGCCGATATTGCTATAGGTGGTCACCATCTCCCTGGCATCACAGCACCAACTAAGACCCACTACACAAAGGAATATAAGCACCTTTGCATCCATGCTGCAGAAAGTCTTTTTAAAACAAATTAATTAAGGTCAAGAAACAAAATATTTGATAAACAACCAGTAGCTAGCCCTGCTCGTCAATGTTACACAGTACACCATTACGTAAATCTTCAAAGAAGCATCAATGACTAGCCAATGCACTTCAAACTCAGACTTGAAATAACATCATAAGACAAGCACATTTTAAGACATCTCTAGTGAGGAAAATGTTCAAAATAGGCCTTGACAAGAAGAAATTATGAATTTAAACTTGACAAATATTTAAACTCTTAATTTTTTCCTCAATCCCTCAATTCTCCATCACTTCAAACACTAAAATACAATTCAACATCAACATGCCCCAATGCATCTGAAGAGGCTCCCGCCTAAATGGGGACGCTATAAGGGAGGGTCGGATAGTACGCAAACTTACCCCCATGTAAACAAAGAAACTGTTTCCGAATTGACTCAACAGTGAAGTTGCAGGCAGTATCTACCACTACACAATACATAACAAGCATAGGTAGCGAGCCATTTTGATTTGTTCCATTATATCCAAGGGCCATAGAATGTAATACATCGAATTAAACACTAAAATACAATTGAGGAAGTGATATTCAAATTAACCTCAAAAAATCAAATTTATCCTCATTCTTTGTATAACAAGTTTATAGCAGAAGATTTTCCACCAATTATCAATCATATAACAAATGCCCATAAACTACATGGTGATTAAAATGACATAAAGCTACGATCTTTATAGTTATAATGCAAGGAAATGAAGAAAACAATCAAAGTCAATGTATAATATCATGTTATAAACAAAGATCATAAAGAAGTTACCAAACTCATAATTCAAGAATAGTTGAGATTAGCAACAAGATTCTTACTTTATCCTTTTTCCATCATATGGTAATGGAATTATAATTATTTTATCTATTTTCTTGAGTTATGTAAGAACATGATCATACAATAAATATATAAAAAACTAGGGAATTATAATACTAGAAAATAATAAAAGGGGTTTATTACCTTAATTAAGGTAAAAGGCCTAGGTGGTCGGAAGGGGGGCAGATGAACGTGTAATGGAATTTTGTTGGAAGCAAATGGTGGATATTATAGAGAGAGGTATATAGAAAAGGAATCTTATGGGTTAAATTATTATTGTATGAAATTTATGAAATGTGGCTTCTTCGAGTGGAGAACTCGAGATTCCCCTTCTAGAATTTAGTCCAACCAGGGCGTATAATGAATCAAACTAAGGCCAAACTTTATTTCTATTTGCTGAAGTCAGAACGAATCCAAAAATTCAATGTTAGATTATGCATTCATGTTTGAAATGTACGTAATCCACAAATCGATCGTTAACTGTATTTTATTGTCTGATTTGACCAAAGTTAAATTATATGGATCAAATTAACCATTCATCAATAATTTAGGAGTCAGATGATTTTAAATATTTGATACTCTACGTTAAACGTTTATAAATCAATCTTTAGATAAAAAACAAGATATATGATTTCATTTTGTCACATAAAATATAACGAGAAAATATTATCAATTTAGTGGTTAAAATATATCTTTTCTTAATATATGATCTTCGATTTCGTCCCAATCTTAATCTCAAAGACACCACCCTAAGAATCCTAGAGGAGGTAATCTAGAACTTCATGATTCATTAAGTTCGTACTTAATATGTATTACACTTAAATGAGTTCTTCACATACTAATTAATCCATGTATGATTGATTTCATTGATGACCCTTACATTTATTTTTTGTGTCCATTTCATTCATTTTTCACAATAAGATCCTTCTACCAACTACTCCTTCCAATTCAATTTTTAATCGATGCTTAACTTTTTAAATTAAACTCTCACCTCATCAATTAATTATTCATTATTCTAAAATATAAAATTTATATAATCGTGATTCAGTTTTTTAAAATACTTTTTATAATATTAATTTTTTTAATTGTTTTAATGAATATAATGAAGAGTAATTAAAATTAAAGTGATTTATCTATATATGAGAAATTCAATTAAAATGAAATAAATTACATGATACAACATTAAGATGAAATCCGGACTATATGGGTAGATGCGAACCTGTGACATGAAGCAAGGAACAACAACCTAACTACCATGTGAAAATTCCATATTCATCCAACACACATTTAATTCCTCAATGTTCATTACTTTATTTAGCCTTTTATGTGTTACCTTTTGGAGCTTAGTTAGCAGTAAATTCAATAGATTCTTCATTGAAGCTAAATTTCATCCTGGGATTTGTTAAAGAGCTAATTTAATTCATAATGACCATAGCAACTATAGATGGATTTTTGAAGACGAACGTACATATGAGAAGAGAGCTGTGGGTTTACTAGCCATGTTAATGTTGCACCTCATAGCATTTTCGGGACGTCCGAAGATTCATCTTTTCTATTCATGTCTCATGAAGAGTGTCATTAGAAATGCATTATTCACATCGAGTTAACAAAGGGGCCAACCATACACGAGTCGTGTTGTATTTTTCCTACTCATGAACAAAGAGATGTAGAGATTCAAACACAAACAAGAATTCTACTATTTGTAGTTGCTGAGGATTAGGGATTCTAGTAGCCAATCTGTCAAGGAGGTCCTTTGCAAAGATCAACAAACCAATTGCATGAATTACTTTTTGCAACTAGAATATAACCTTAAGTTGTGCATGATATGTTGTTCCAGAAGTTATGTTACAAATCAAATTTCATAGAGACGAACATCACATCGCGGTTTTTCAATTAACACTGCCACATATGAGTCTTACAAACACAATTACACACTAAAATGACTAAATAAAGGAATGTCAGGTAGATGTTGAGCAGAGATCAGAGAGATGGGCACTAAATGCTGCGAGAACATGAAATTGTGCTTCGTTTCTTTTTCTTCTTACTTTGTTTTGTTCGAAGAAATGAAATTTTGGCAAAGCCGAAGTTCTTTCTTTTAGCTGGAAGTTGTTGAGGATTGTTTTCCTTGCCTCCTATGACATCAGATTGAATCTCGCAACCAGTTTTCCCAAGCATTTGTCCCAAGGATACCTTTCGTTTCCCAGTGCTTTTACGGGCCAGCACCCCATTCTCATATTCCTCTGTTAAAAGCAGCTTCCTGCTAAGAATTTGCCCTATCGATAAAGTGGACTTCAAGACTGGCTTGAAGTCATCACGTGCAGGGGCGAGATCTATACCGTTTACATCAAGAAGAGCAGGATCTCTTCTACTATGGTAAACACCAGAGTTCTTGAATTTCGTAGTATCACGGGAGGTGCGTTTCTTCTGGCTTCGCTCTGATCTCCATTTACGTAATGCTTCTTCCACAATCAATTTACTACTATTTGCAGCCTCCACTCGGTCAAGTGCATCTTCTAATGCCTTTTTGCTACTCTTGACTTCTTCGGTAGTTTCCTCGATCTTCTTTAAGATTTTCGTTTTTGACTCATCAGCTTCATCTACTAGGAGCATAGCATCATTTACTCTTGCTTTGGCAGCTTCCTCTGCTTCTCTAGCCTTAGACACTAAAGACGTGTATTCTTCAAATGTAAGAGTCACACCTTCAGAATTTTCTTGAGTAGCTGAAGAAGAGTTCTCACTGGCTGATAACCATTTGATCTCTGCAAGAGCTACAGCTTCACTGGCACGAGCCGCTTCCTTCATTTTTTTGGCTGCAATTAACCTCATCCCAGCAGTCTTAAGCTTTGTCTTAGTCTGTTCAATTTCAGAAATTGCTTCCATTATTTCTGACCTTGCCACTTCTCCCATTTTCTTGAACTGTTCAGTCTCAGAACTTAATCTTTGCAATTCATTTGTTATGACTGCAGGATCAGCGCTGCAGGGAATCTGCAGTTTCTGACTTGCTTGGAGTAGTTCTTCTTCTAGTGCTGAAATCTTTGAGACGTTCGACGATAACCTCTGGCGAGTCATTTCCATTGAGACTCTCTCCTTCTCTATTTTTTGCTTATACAAGGCAACAGTGGTGCGTATGTCTACAAGGTCATCCGTAGTCCTAGTCAAGTTCAACTTGGCACGTTTCAGTTCCTTCAGAATGAAATCTGAAGCTGAAGAGGGGCAATTATTGCAATCACTCACCATCTCCTGGTGATCCCCCTCTTCCGTGGATTTAACATTTGGATGGTTTTCCGAGGGTGCAAGAAATTCCTTGTCGGGGTGGGCAGAATCACCAAAGTTAGTTGTGTGGTTGTTATCACAAGATACTTCACTATTCACCTCAAACTTCAATTCTTCAACAATGAGCTTAGTCTTTTCGAGTTCTTTCAAAACATCTAGTGTCTCCCTTTCTTTCATAATCAAATCTCTCTGCAATTGTGCAGCCTCTTCCTCTAACTTCGAAATGTCAAACCCCTCTCCATCATGCTGGCCAACAAAAACCACTCTAATTAGATAAAAAAAACCTTGGTACATATTAGCAAGAGGGGGAAATATCTTCAACCGAACTATACTTTTCCCACAAGAACAACTATTCAACAAATTGTACCCCTATTTTACCACTACACGTAAGACTAACATAATAGCATCACATTGCATTTTAAACCACCAGAAAGTTTGAAAGAGTTATTTTTCAAATTGGACATAGCATAAGATGCAAAATAAGTACAAAATATATCAATATAACAAAGAGATTATGTGATTAATTTTACTTTTTTGTTCCTGTAACATAATATGGCATACTTCAAGAATCAATTATTCAAACATTATCTTTAATCAGTAGTCAAACAACATAAATCAAACAAAAAAGCCTAAACTACAAGCATTCACCAAACAAGACAAAGCTTGTTAGAAACATGAAACATAGGAGTTGGAGAGAGAGAGAGAGAGATTACCTCAAGAGCATTATCTGAAGAGTGGTGTTTGAGAGAAGTTGGTCTCCAGAAACCAATACCTCCAAACCTTGTAGCTGCCTCCTTAACAGACTCAAAGGGGGCAGATGTGTCAATCTCCCCCCTCACTTTCTCATTCTTCTCTTCTGGGCATGCCAACTCCACTCCCCCCTCAGTTTCCACCATCACAACAGAACCAACATCTTCGTTTTCAGAGGACATTGATTGAAACCCAAATGCTCAAAAAGTTAGTAAAAAGTACCAATAACACACTCAAGAAAATGGACAATTAATTTGGGACAAGAACTCCAACTCCTTCAAGAATCTAGGCTAGATCACATGCACTACAATTAGATTTGGTAAGAGAAGTTGGAGAATCTAAGTACTAGTGAGACAAATTAATAAGGAATGGTTGAAATTTGTGTAGAAAAAGACAAGAACATTAATTGAAAGACACTAGATTGGTTATAAGTAGTGAGAAAGAGTAGAGTACTGACGAGTAACGTTAATGTATGTGTCGGAGTAACGTTTAGATTTTTTTGGCATGGTCCACTTATGATTACTCCCTCCATCCATAATTATTATATCCATTTATTTTTTGCATGCACTTTAAAAAAATTTAAATATATATCTTATATTTAAGTTTTCCTTCATTATCACATTTTATAAATGGGATTTAGTTTACAGATTTCAAAAAATAAAAAATAAGCCTAAGAAATAGAAATGGAGGGAGTACAATATTAGTCAAGCTATAGACTATAGTACTTGACTTTTCCTTTTCCTTTTAATGATTTTTTTTTTTTTTAATTTGGTTTGCATAACTTCGTCCAAGAGCAATTTTTTTACATTAGAATTAGTTAATTAACTATTAGTCCCTAAGTTCCTAAAAAATTATCATATTTTAATTTTTTGATAGTTGTACTTTTTAAACTTTAACCTTAAATTTTTTTGTATTGTATAATACTTCCTGGCATTTATTTGTCATCCTAGAGTAATACACACAAATTAAGAAGAATGAAAATGTCAAAAAGTGCATTGAAAATATAAAATGTCAATTAATGGAAACTATATCATTGATGGGTTGATAATTTAATAAGAAAAAATAGTTAAAAATAGCATTCAGCTTATAGAAGAATAATTTTTTTATGCTAAGCATCGCAGAAAGTAAACATATCCAAATTTTTCAAGCTAGAATGACAAGTAAATTCCATCTGAGGGAGTATATGATAAAAAAAATATATCAATGAAAAGAATTTGAAATGTGTTTGTCATTGATATAAGTTTCATTAAGTATTATATAATACAAATAAAAATATTTAAGGTAAAAATTCAAAAATACAATATAAAAATAAAAGGTAAATTTAAATACAAACACTGAAGCCCAGAAAATCATTTCAAATAGCTACTTGAACTATTCAACCTTTCAAATAAGCGCTGAGCTGCATTTTTTGACACTTCAACTTTTTAAAATGGAGTAGCTCACATTTTAGAAGCCAAAATTAATTTTTAAAAAAGGACAATTTGAAGCCCAGACAACATCAAATAACACTTACCTCTCTAACTAACCAGCCACACATAATTCTTGCTTTCATTAAACTTAATTTTAATTAGGTAAATAAAAATAAAATAAATCATGCATGCTTATTTCACCGCTTGTCCTACTCCCAAATGATCAACTTTCGATTATGAAAGCTATCGAAAGTAACATAATCGACAAGCTATGAAGAACATCTTAGATTAAAAATCTAGCCAAAAGGTGAAAGTACTATTTTTTTTTTATATTTTGTTAATTTTGGGGTTTATGAGGTAGTAAAACCTTTTCATGTTCTTGAAGACCACTAAAGAATGATATGAATCCTTGGTAAGAGTGTGGAGTTGATGTATAGTTATCCCCGAATGTGTAATACTTCTTAGCAAAGTATGGTGTCGAGATGAAATCAAAGGGAGGAAAATTCACCAGTCATTTCCTATGACTCTTTTTCAGATAGATACTATTATGTTTCGAGTACTTCTTGTTGGAAAAATATGCAACATGTTTATATTTAAAACCATAAATAAATGTAATTAAGATGGAATAAATGTATATTATCGAATTATAATATAAAATACATATATACATATATGTGTATAAATCGAGTACTTACAACGCGTCCGAATTCACGACTATTTTCTCACTTTGCTGAAACCTCCTTTGAATTCCTTAGCTTTTAGCACCCTGAGTAGATGCCTCGATTAGTCACAGGGAGGCGATTGAACCACACGATTGGATTTGCTAGAATTAGGAGGTCAATTGAAGAACAAATTGAGTCAAAGCATTTCCGATTGGCTATGGAAGAGGGAGAGGGGGCGGCGGCTTTGGGAGAGGAGGGAAGATGAAAAACTTAGGTTTTCCTCTTCTAAATCTCTTATATAGCCTATTCAAACTTATTTAGCTTGAGAATAGCCCGACTCGTTAACCAATGAACCAACTAAAAAGTTTAAAACCATGCTAAGCGAGATACTTGAGTAAGTAACTTTATCGAGTCAGCAATGAGTTTCTGCTTGTTAAGCATCAGAATTGAACTAGCTAGTTAATTGATTCGGTTTTAAAATCCAATTTGTATTTTTACATTATCAATGTAAAAAGCTCGATTAGGTATCTGGGTGATTTTAATCAACTCCCGATTTAGCAATCACGATTTAATTTCATACATGAAATAAAACTCAAGCGATCACTCATGTGTGTGACTTTTTTGGCTCGGACATAGGTGGCGTTTGAAATAAACTTCAGCGTCAAGCTACATGGTTTTGAGGCCATTGGCATTTTGGCGGCGGTCATCAAATCTTGGTTATACACAAAACTATCGACATCGACGGGGAAAATGACTGTTTTATGTTTCTAGACTTGAAGTTGTCAGCGCTTACATGTTGCCTCCTAAGAAACTATAAAACACTTGGGATTATTATTTCAACAGCTGTGAAATAATAAGCGACTATATGATGCAAGCCCGGCGGCCGATTAGTTAGACTTCACAGCTCACCGTGATCCGGCAATCATCAATCAATCGCTATCTTTGGTCATCAAATGCTGAATTGCCCCAAAACCATAAACATCGGTAGGGAAAATGGTATCTTATGTTTACGAAGCAAGAAAAGTTGTCGCTTACGAGTTTTCCTAGAAACCTATAGACTTTCCTTTAGGATTATTATTTCAACCAACCGTGAAATAATAAATGACTATATGAATGAATTACACACATTCATATAATGTAGTTAACAATCAGATTGCTTCAAAACAAAATTACTCTGTTCAATCAGTTAGCCACTTATTCTAGAAAGTAAATGAACTAGCTCCCACTGAACCTTGCATCGTTCAGTTTCTTCTTCGATCTCGTGAAATCAAACCTTGATTTAATCACAAAAGAATATATCAACTCCGAGATGCTTGCTCAAGTCCACACGTGGATCTTTAAACTTGCATGAATCTCTTAGGTCCTTTAGGACATGTGCAAGCGGGGAAGGTAATCATTACAAATCGCATCCTTAGCCCCAGAGAAGCCAGCTTTACAGTAGTCTTTACATCCATCACATTCGGTTTCTCAACCATGGAATCAAAATGACTAGATTTTATAGCGATTAAGCCATGTCTAGGGTTATAATCGGGCGAGGTTTATAAACAGCGACTAAAGGTGTGTTAAAACGCATATCTTATTAAATGCATGTTCTTTAATAACATTATTAACAATACAAGTTGTTGGTAATGTTGTAATACTGAGTTCAAGCTTCTTTAGTTTGCTTTCCGAGTATACTAGAGTTAGCCCGATTAATGAATTACTTGGCTAACAATGTTCCACATGGGACAAGCACATCCATGTTTCTTATTTTTCACGATTCGATTCTAGGTGAAGATCAATAAGTGATTTATTCCATAGAACTATATTTACCTCTATTCTCTTAAAGTTACTACAAGCATTTCGAACCAAACCTTGAATACCTTTTAGTAAAACTCCACAATTCCTATTACCGCGAATACGTGCCATGTCATGATAAATTATACGACCTTCTATGATCGACATGACATAGGTAAATCGTATTACTATGTAATAGATTCTAAAACCCTTTCTAAATCATGAGGTTCTTAATTATAGAACAGAGACCTCTAATAGAGAGTTGCCTTCTCAATAAGAGAATCATCTATCATAGAATTTAATCTATCCAGTTTTCATTCACCTCAGCTTCATGACACGTTGCCAAGCTTAACAAGCAAATGTAAAGTCTAAACATATTTTGTAACTAATATAGCGTATGTCACATATATGTAATTAAGGCTTCTGAGATGTACAGAATCAATTACTATTATAGGGAATTCCTTTAGTACTCAATGTGGAAATATTATGTATAGTTGTGCTCCACTAACCTTTAAGGAACTTCAAGTTCAAATTATTATCTTGATTCCTTTTGATACTCGAATGAATTCTAACTCCATTATCACATGCCTTAAGTTTGCAACTTGGACATTGATAATATAATCGTCTTCACTTCTTATTCTCGTTTGAGATGTAGAACTTCCAATAACAATGTATCAAGTATCCATCATCACTTGATCATTACTTAGGAGCGTTCTTTGAATTACTCACTTGCTTGGCATGTTGCGATAAATTGGGTAATCAATAAGGAATGAATTTGAAATAGATATAAATATAGTCAACCAATGAATACATTCAACTTGGTCGAAATCAAATGTTTGATTCATTTACGATTATATGTTCATTTAATGGAACCACATTTCTTACTTCTGATGAATCACCATCTAGAAGGTAAATAAAGTGAGTTATATACTCGACTCGTGTATTCCAATTCTATTTCACTCAGATGACCTCAAGTCATCTATAGGAGTATGATTTATTCATAACATCATGTATCTTTGCATTAGACGTTAGCAATGCATCAGGAATTGTCACATAATATTCCTGATATAACTTGAAGGATTCTAACCCTGAATTGGTATCTCTGAGGCCAACTTGAATACATTCAAGTCATATAGTTACTTCCACCTTTTTATACTTTATAATGAAATACTATACATACAATAAATTATAATTCTATAGTAGATAGAATTAAATACCAGGTTATGTACACGATGACATAATCTCAATATTAGACCCAAAGTTAAAATTATGTCTACTTGATAACACAATATTAACTTGTCCGTACATTTCAAAGTTTGTTTGTCAAACATAACTTTTGAGTTGTCTCCGCAGTTGAGTATGAATAAATTTAATTTAAAAGGTAGGTGCAACAACTTTTCAATATGTGAACTTATTCCATTCAGCATTGCTCAATTGTGTTTCAACTACAGTGAACACAATTCTTACTTGTATCAGCTTCGACTAGTGACACATCCCCAGGTAGAATATAGAAATTACTTTGTATACAAAATTAAAAGATTTCATCCATTATGTTTTAACTTTAAATTCGGCACATTTTACTTACGTATCTTAGCAAATGCGCCTTTAAGATCAGGGATCATTTCTCGTTCTTTTGGATAATGCATTATTCATGTCAAATGATGATACTTAATTGAATTTGATATATTTATATGGTCACTCACATTACTCTTATCAGTGCGATGTATCATTCAATGACTGACTTATATCACTTTGATTGACTTGTATACGAATATACAAACTTAATTCAAGATTAATGAACCTCCTTTAAGTCTAGAAAGGTTGACTCTGTTCATGCTTGCAAGATCAAACTTCGAAATGCATTAAGGTAATTTACCACACGTATTACTCGATTGTTTGTTATTGAAATATCATGTCTTTCATAGAAATATAGGTTCAAAGAAAATAGTTTGAAGTTTCAACCATTCATGGATGATTTAAACTGTGTGCTCTTATAATGTAGTCCCAGCTTATCATTACATAAGGCTCGATTATGTCAGACAACTGTTTTTTGACTCACATGGTTTTAAGTGTTTTCTATATGCACCGAAAAGAGGATATGTGACGGTTTAAGCTAACACAAGCTTATGCTTCATCACAATTCATGAAAAAGTTCATCTTGTTGATGAGGAAACTAGATACAGCGACATGTCTTGAAATGTAGATACCACGACATTCAGATCATCAATGATTTTCTCAATTGAGTTATAAAAGAGATTAATCTATTCATTTAATGCTTATATGGTGGTTAAGAGACAATATAACATATTAGTATTCATAGTATTATCACCTTTAATTGAGATAAAAAATTAATTGTCCTGCCGATTATATCACTTGGCGTTGTTCAACGAACTTTGAGTTCAATTCACATGTCCACATGATTAAATCAAGTACCGAATAATTGTGGTATTTGTTGATTGTCTTTTATTAGCACGTAACCATCTTAAATGGCTTATGAAGGAAAATGGATTAGCATTTATAACACTATGTTACCACAAGTTTATGAATTTCTCCTTAACTTGTTTTATTTCACATAATGAAGTTATGTTTTAATTTGCCCAATTAACGGTGAATAAAATAGGTAAATTTAGTGTGCCAATCATAAAAGAAAATATGCAATCATAGATAGTGCAGTTCAAAAATATTCTAACATATTACAAATGACTTGTAAATATTATACCCGTACTTCAAATCTCACAAAATATACAAGGTATCCAAGATCCGTTGTGGTTGGAATCCAAAGCGGAAGCAATTTAACGACATTTTGAATCCCGGCTAGCGGTGAATTAACTAATCAATTATGTTCCAGGACACAACTCTTGGGTCGCTAATAATAGACCTATTAAGGCCTAAAAAAATGCGGTCTTGTATTTTTTCAATTTATTACCTAGCGGTAAGATTAGCCCATCGGTGTGCCACGTACTCGAAATAATATGCGCATCATGAAAAATAAAACAAATAATACACGTTCGGGAGATATATGATATGATCCTAAAATAAATAGACCTATTCTGATACTTTACAAAGTGTAATACTAACACCAGGCCTAAGCCCCATTTTACAAAATGTAATTCTTATTCTTGACTTTTGGAAACTTGAGTTTGTCAAATAATAGACGTCTTGGTGAAGCGCCATCTTATTAGATCCATAACAGTATATTTTATTTACTAACCCGACGAAGACAACCGCAGCGAGGCTTGTGGGTAAAATAATGTAAAACAAACAAAATAAATCATCACGAGCTTAGCGATGCCGTTTTATAGCGAATAAATGGTTACATGGTCATTATTTAAATAAAATATCTAAAACTAGGTAAATGCTCGATATATCCCCGCTTTCCATTTCCATTAATATATATATATATATATATATATATATATATATATATATATATATATATATATATATATATATATATACGAAAGAAATAACTTCATCTGATAAATGAATATCCGCGATAAGATATATAATCAAAATTAATTGATATATATATACATATAAAATATGTGTCCAATAATTGTACATAATAATTGTTTTTATGCATATATATAACAATATAAATACTTACAAGTAATTATATTTATTATACATTCAATAACTAGATAATTATTATTATGATCATCCTTTTAATAAATAAATAACTAAAAGGTTGATTATTAAAAGGGATAATTGAATTAAATAAAATCATCTTAAATTGGGTAATTACAATTACCATAATTTAATACATGATATTTATTCATAAAAATCAGAAATTAAATTTACCATAATTTTCAAAAACCTAAAACTAGGGTTTAAAACGGATTGGGCTTTTTCAAAAAATCCTAGCCACACAAGATGACGACGAATGGACTACCATCGCCACCGCTTTATAAGACATGGCCCTCACTCTGAAGGGAGGGAGTATAGCTTTCCAAATCCGCGGAACGCTTTAAAGGGTGGCAGGACGGGCCGTAATCCTCTTGTACAAGGCGTGTTAAAAATATTTTTACGTTTAACTCAGTCTTTTCAAAAATATTTTTAAAAGGCTTATTAAACTACTCAAAAATTTTGATTTTCACAAAAAGATTTTCATAATATTCTTAAAATATCAATTTAAATTTCTAAAAATATATTACGAGAAATTTAATTATGAAATTTCTAATTATTAAAACTTTATAATTTTGAAAATACATAATAAATACTTAAAAAATTTAAAAATTCCAAATTTTGAATGAGGTGTTCTCTGTAATATAAAGTTTCTGGAAAAATTATTAGTTTCAAATTTTTTTTGAGTTTAAGCCTTTTAAATACAATTAACTTTTAATTAACTAATTAAAATAATTGTAAACCCTTTAAAAAATAGCAAACAATTATACTAATCATCAAAATACCAAAATATGCAATTTTGATGTACTTGAATATATGAACACATTCATAATATACATGGTGTAAAAAATTCATAATATATATTTATACATAAATATATAAACATAAATTTTCATATAAATTCATAAAACATGATTTAAAAAAATACTAGATCGATGTTATACAAATTAAACTTGCTCTTGATGCCACTGATGGAAAAATATGCATATTTCGAATAAAATTTTTAAACAAATAGCATACCAGGATCAATTTAATTGTCATAAAATCATATCTAAAAATATATAACAATATATTAATACCAGAATACTTATAATGCATCGGAATAAATCACCAACAATTACTTTCACGAAGCCTCCTTTGAATTCCTAGCAACTAGCACACTTGATAGGTAATCATACAGATTGATCGCATAAGGAGGTTGAATCATATACTTGAGTTTGCTAGAATACTCGGATAATTAGGCGATAGAGAATCAAGTGAAATTTTTCAAGTTTCACACTAAAAATTCTCACGGCCAACTTGCTGGGGAAAGCATTAAAAGTCTTTTTAAAATTTAGCTTGGGCCAGTTATGATTCAACTAATAAGAACCTAATCATCCCATTTAAATAGAATATTATTCATTTAACACAAAAGCCCGACTAAATAGTTAGGATAAGTATGGATTAAATGGGTGTCGGAGGTCATGATAAAAAGGACAAGATGGAAACAATAGGCTCGAGTTGATTTCGGTGTGTGGATTCGTCGGGTATCAAAAGATATGATGAAGGTCGATTGAGTCTGGGGGCACCATTGTTGATGTTGTTAAGTGAGGAAGCATTTTAGGTCGCAGTCGATGGAGGCTGTGATCGAAAGGGTTCATAGCGGTATGGTAGATCGTTTGGTGGGGATGGCTTGGAAGAACTTTTAGTGGGAGATCGGTCCTTTAAACCATTGGTGGAAATCGATATGATAGTTTCTGGATAGTGGTAAACGGTTGTAGTGACATGAAGTTTCTTGGTGTTAAGAAATATTTTGTTGTGGAGTACAAAGTACTTTAGGTTGAGTATGATGAGATACTGCGGGATTACGGGATGCCATGAGATGTAATCAAAGGCGTGTTGCGATTATCATCCGGAGTTAGGCGCATGTTTGAAAGGTGCGAGGTAAGATGGCTCCCGACCTCTTAAGATTTAGCTAACTAAAAAATGATTAATGAATGTGATTAGAGTAGGGTTGTCGGCCGACAAAGAAAGATGGAGAAGATGGATTATTTAATGACCAATCGAGGCTTGGAGGTTTCAGAGTACCTTGGGCGAATACGGTAGGTAAAAGAAGAACATGGTGTTATTTGAAGGTGGTGAAAATTCAGCCAGGGGCAAATGATTTGGATATGTCTCTTCGATAGTCAAGTTGATGACATTGAGTTGTTCTAGATTGGTGAAAAGTGCAATGAAGTTAGGGATGCATCTTGATTGGGAGTTCGAGGCTGATGAAGCCCAGGAGAAGATCTTTGCCGATTCTTTGAGATTGAAGACCCGATTGTTTAGTCTTGAGAGTGGGAGATTGTTAAGCGTGTGTGAATCCCAAGCACACGTGAAGAGACGAGATACTCTAGAGCGTTGCACTTAAGAACTAATTGGGGAACAAAAGAAATGAAAAAGTTTATTACCTATTTGAGACTTTTCTTGGAGAATAATTAATTACTACTTGGTAAATGAGTGAAAGTATAGCTTTTCTTGAAGAGAATTAATTCTTTTAAGGTTGATTAGTGAAGCACATAAATACCATAACTTAACTTGTGTAGCCAGTATTTGGTATGTGAGATATCGCCACCTCGAATGCTTGGGATTAAAATAGAGATTAAATGAGACTTCGAGAAGAAAAATATTCTAAGAGGCTTGTAATTGAGGTTTTCATGTCTATGAAAAAACACCCGATTGAGAATATTTATTTTTTTAGAATTTGGAGTGTATTAAGCTAGTATTGATTGCTAGATGGTAGAATAGGGTTCTTGAACTTTTGTAACAGTCTTCCGATGATTATTAGTGGATCACCTGGCAATTTGGATTAGCTCTCACGTTGAGGGTGAACCCCGGGGAGTAGTATCTTTTTATTATTGTTTAATTTTGTAATTTATTCTTTTTTTGTTATTGTAAGTATGGGAGGAGTTAGTGAGGTATCGATCCACGAAGATTTTAGTAATTAGTGTAATTGATGATACCATAATTATTGTTAATTAAGATCGTGTCGTTGTGTATCTTGGGCAGGATCCGAGTTATTGTCAATTATGGAATTGTTAATAACGGTATAGGAATCTAACAGGGTGCAGGGTTGAGTAGTGGTGGGGATAGGGGCGTGGGGGGGGTTAGTGATGGTGGTGGTGGTGGGGTTGTAAGATTTGAAGACGGAAGTTGAAAAAAGGGCAAGTAGAGAAATTATTAGGTAGATAAAGACTATAATACCCTTGTTAAAATGTTTCAAAATGTCCCAAAATAAGTAGTCAACTCTTAAAACATGTCCGATTCACCAAATTTAATTGAAATCAGAAATATGAGTGATCGCTTGATCGTTATCAAAATAGGGTGATCGAAGTGGAAAAGTGAGTGATTTTTGGTGCCATTCGCCCTATTATAAACTAAAATTTCGTTATTTTTTTGGGTTCTATATACATCTAAATTCAATCTCATCACATAATATATTTAGTTTTGATCTTTGTGTAATGGAGACCAGGAGAGGCCATATAATCGATGAATTGAATGTTAGCCTAGAGATTTACTTCACAAGAAATAACATAAGACAATTTGTTAGATATGTAGAAAGAAACTTAAATATTGTGGCTTTCGAATCAACCTCTTGCCTCAAGAGATTCATCATCCATGCCAAAAAATATTGGTTCGATCTTACTAAAAAATTGAATGAATGAAATGAATTACACTGTCGAATATGTGATGTTATGTATGTGAGTAGTATAACATTGTTATTATGAGAGAAAAATCTAATCACACAGATTTGTTACATGTTTTTGACATTTGTTCTTCCATTGTTTGTTTGTTTGTAAAATAGACATAAAATATAATGTGAAAATACGACTTTTATTGATTTGGAGTACTTATCAATTGATAAACGGAAATGGGATGCTTTTGAATTTTGGAAGCTTTAGCCACATATACCATATATATTATTACAAAATCCAAAACTTTAATTTCCCTCTACTTATTAAATTGTATTTAGTTAACCCTTCTGCAGTTGGTCCTGATCTGGCCATTAGTACCCGTCAACGGACTAAGATTCGACATTTTCACCATCGCATTTGCAAAATCAGTGAAGAAGGTGGCCGAGTTGGAGACGTAGGTGTTAACTAATGAATCAGTGGATCCTCCATTGAAGAGTTCTTGATCAGAGTGAAGAAGTCCTCTCTGGGTTTGAAGGTTACTGAAGTAGGCATTGTCGAATGCATTAGGGGTAGGATCCAAGGGAGCTAGGTTGCCATTGCCACCACTTGTTGGGCAGTTTGCTTGTAGTGAAGTTGCAAAGGTTGAGTTTATGTTGGTATCATTGTAGATCCTGTTTCTGAAAGTTACACATCTTGCTTGTCCTATAGTGTGGCTTCCTGTAAATAAATATACAATTGGTTATCATATCAACAATCAAGACTATAGTTGGGCAGTTTGATGCACTATACTATTCCTTTATGTATGCATTTTTCCCTTTTATGTTCCGAGTATATGGTTTGACTACTTTTGTCTAGCACTCTAGCTTGATGCGATGGTTTCAATTGATTGGTGACACAATTAGTGGCACATCAATAAAAAAACCTTAGACATATACAATTTCATAAACATATTTTTTAAGTTTAAAGTAAACAATAATCATTCACTTGCAAATGTTCAAGAGTTGAGAATATAATTCGTACCGGAGAGGGCGACCAATTCATTGGCATTAAAACCTTTGTTGGAGAAGGAAGTGATGAGACCACTTAGGCTGAGGCCTGGTCCTGGAATGTTGGTATTTGCTGCACTTAAACTCGCAGTTGTTGAATCCCTTCTTCCTAGTAGTACATTCCAGGTTGGTCCATTCAACTGATCAAATATGAACAAGTTCAAAATATAAAGAAATGAGTTTCTTAATAAAGTTCACTACTAAATTGTAGTTTGACGAATAAATCTTCAATTCTAACCTAAAATCATTTTTATTTAAATCAATTTTCTTAAAGTTACGATACAAAGTTTTGACATATACTCCGTAATAATTAGTTCAATTATTAGGCATGATGAGTCGAGTTCGGCGGATTATTATGGCCAAATCCAAACCCAGTGACGGAACAGTGGAAATTTTATATAGGGACGAAGGAATTTATATTATACTACAAAGGAAGAAAAATATAATAATTTGAATAAATGAATTAAAAAATTCTACTTTTTAATAATAAAAAATTAGTTTTCAAACGGGGCGACCGTTTATATGCCCCCGAATTCCTCCACTATCCAAACTAACTACTCTTAGGTGAGTGCATGAGTTGGTTTGGATATGTTTTGGCTGAACCCCAAATCGATCGGATCTTGTAAATGAGGGATTGAATAAGTTAAGTCCAAATCCAACAAAAAAAACCATTCAACCCGAGATCTTGGCTCAGGTTATTTTACACACCCTAGTTAGTAAGTAATACCAAACCATAATAATCTTTACAAAACATCCTAATATTCGTTTAAATAGAAGCTAAAAGTAAACTTATTAGAACTTAGAAGTAATGAACTAAAGAAGATGATTAATGATTCTTACAGCGACTGTTCCATCTCGAGCTGCAACAGTTAGAATATCAGCACAAGAAACAACACCAGGGCATGCACTCTCCAATTGAGTCTTGATGTTGTCTATCACTTCAAACCCTCTTAAAGAATTATTATTTGGACCAGCAGTTTTTTCTCCAGTGAAGTTGCCTGTGTCATCTAACAATACTGATGCATCACAACCCTGCAATTTTTCATTTTTTGCCACATTAACATATATTGGAGCATTTCAATTTATCAAATCTATGCAAATAATAAATTGAAATTCGATCCTATTATCCGGAACCAAATCTATAATTAACTCCAAAATTTATTGTGACTAATAATTTATGTATGGCTATTGCCTAAGATCGATTATTTGTTGTCCCTACTTACAACTACTACACGCCACGTTATACTTACAATTACAGTTGAAAAAACATTTTGAATATAAATGAATAATTTAGACGAGTAGACGACCTAATAATATGCATGGCTTGTGTCTTACATGCTTATAAGTCAAAGAAAACGACTTAATCCCTCTCCGCTTGTATTATTGTAGTATACTAATATGGATATAATTATCAACGAAAATACATGGATCAAAACTCAATAAATTAGATAAAGGTCAATCTACTGATCACGAGAGATAGCACATTTTATACACTCAAGGAGGCATTATCCTAAAATCAATTGGTGTTTAGTGGAGTAGTACATTCGTTTATAAATACGTGAACTCTCTCCTAATTTTTCAATATGGAACGCTCACATGTGAACTCTTAAATTTATTAGAAATCAATATCAATAGATATTACATCGCATTAACGAGGATTCAAATTTGACTCCTTGTAATGGCAAGATTTAAAATACATTAGATAAATTAAAGAAACTAGAGATTGAAGATTTAATGAGAGAAAATAATAATGAAAGCATGAGCAAAAATGACTTGCATTGACAAAGCAATCATGGAAGTGGAGACGAAGCAAAGAAGCTCCCATACGAGCTTCTTGGGACACGGCGGCGTCCGTCACCGTTTTGATGGTGGACAGTGCAGTCGGACATGATGTCGAGTAGAAGTTAGCGGACAATTGAGCTGAAACACCATAGCTTGAAATAGCAACAACAAATAGTGCCACTAGTAATGACATTATGGACATTATTATTTTGTTTTAAGAGCTAATCGGAATTGTGAAGGATTTTTATAAAAACACACTTCAATTCCTAGTTAGCTTGCATGGTGATGATATATGGTAGAAAATGCATGCATATTTATAGGTGTATATGGAGAGGGGATGAGGCTTAGCTTCAAATGATATAATTATATTTTCAAATTTAGTAGTCAACGAAATGGATATGTACAATGTACAAATTAAAAACATTTTGTGGGTCATTAGGAAATCGAGGTTCTGAATAATCTTCCGATTCGAATATGTTTTCAGCTAAATCGGCTTAAATATATGTCAATAGTTTTGTTTAATTTTAGTTGAATTGATTGTTTATTGTGATTCAATAATCCCGTTTAATTTTCTACTAATTCTAGATCTGTTATGCAGCAAAAAGGAAGTTAAAAAAGGTCATAATACACGATCTTAATTTACTAGCTCATCATCATTCATCGTAGTAAAAGTAATATGATTTCTAATATTAACATCTCAATAATTAAACCGAAAGATTTGACTAGGACTAAAAATCAATTTGATAATAAATTAATTATTTAAATAAATCATATCGTGTGGGGTGACTAATAGTCTGTACATTTTAATCAAAAAAATTTGTATGAATGGAGTATTATTTCAAAAATAATTTAATATGAACTTTTCTTTGCGATATATGAACTTCATATATTTTCATTATTGGTAAATTGACATGCATGTAAAGAGTAAGATTATTAACTATTCGTTACATGTATTATAGGCATAGTTAAAACAACGATTTATTGCTTTAAAAATGATTTGATTGATTGTTTGTCGAATATATTTTTAAAATTAACTTGGAATGGAGGGAGTAGAATTAATACTAAATTTGTGAACGTTAAATTTCAAAGTAAACTCTTACATTTTCTTTGACCAAAATTACTACTAGTAGATATTATATTTGATATAGTCCATATATATATAATCATTTCTAAGCAATAATAAAATTATGAATTTTCCAAACTCTTATCTCCCTTGTAGCCTTTCATACTATCGATCTGGTCCACTGTATCTCGATTGTTAACCGACCAGCGCCGTGTAAAGCCAAAAAGGAAATCAACAAATTAAACAATACCAAATGCCTGGATCTAGATGTATAGTATATATAATGAGAAGGGCAAAAGGCAAGAATGATTTTGTTACATTTTTTAAAGGTTCTTATCATTCATATGATTCAAAATCGATTTTAATTGATATTTTCGTCTAATTTTACATTTAAGTCTTCGTTAACTGGGTCCCGTGGGCATCACGTAACATTTTTTTAAGGACATTTTAGTCATTTCATACCTAAGTTTTCCGAAAAAAGAGCAAAAGGCAGGGAGGATCACTTACCGTTTGAGGTTAGGTATCGTCGATCACTAATAATGTTTCAAAAGGTCGTTCGATCGCTTAAGTTTCAAAAATCGATCGATTGGTACTTTCGCTAATTTAAATTGTTAAGTTTAGGTTAATTGGGTCACGTAGGCATCACGTGACACTTTACGAGGCATTTCAAATTCGAACACTTATCTTTATCAAAGCGTTTTTGATCAAGATATTCCAATTTAATTTGAATTTTTTTGGGACTTTTCGATAGACCCAAGCTAAAATGCCCCTCATAAAGTTCCACATTGATGCCCGTGTGACCCCGATTAATTGAGACTTAGCAGAAGTCAGTACACGATTAGATCGATTGTGAAAACATAAAGTGATCAACGAGACATTTTGGAGGCATATATAAGTGATCGGCCAGAGATGCATGGCTTGAGCATAAGTGATAAAGCACCATACTTCACTGCTCACTTTTTCCACGGAGAAACTAGGTATGGGTAGCTACCCACCGAGATTTCACGTGAGCGTCACGTGACCCGTGCTGAAGACAGAGAGAAATTGAGCAATTGAGATCGATTTTGAAGCTATAAGTGATAAACCGGACCTTTTGAAACATAAATGATCGACCGGGACCATAACCCCGAACATATCACGTCGTCCACGCCTTTTTGCCTGTCGAATATATCTTTTTGAGTATAATGATGGGAAATTATGCATATTTGAATAAAAACTTTTTTAAACAGGCAGCATACCAATATCAATTTGAAATTTGTCGTAAAAATCAGATCAAAATGTATATAACAATATATTAATACGAGAGTACTTACGGTACAGCGGAATAAAATCACCAACGGTTACTTTCACGAAGCATCCTTTGAATTCCAATGTAAGCACTTCAACTGGTAGTGCCTGGTTGATCCCATGCAGGCAAGGTTGAATCACACATATTTGAGTGTGCTAGAGCGCTTGGATAATCAGATGAAAAAAAATCAAAGTGAAACTTTTCAAGTTTCAAACATGATTTTGCACGACAAAAAGCAATGGGAGGCGTGAAAATATTCTTTGTGATGATTAGGTTTGATTATGTAATAATAACCTAATCATTTCCTTTAAATAGAATATTATTATTTAATTTAAAAGCCCAATCGAATAGTTAATGAGTCGAGTCGTTTAATTAAACTAACTCATTTAGTAAAATTAATACTAACAAGTTATTAACAAGCTCAACTAACTATTTAAATAATTAAACTGGGAAGTTAATTATTTCGAGTTCATCCAATTAATAGTTTACAGGTGTAGTGTAAATTACCCGATTGAGAATTTTATTGATTACAATCAATTTCTCAATTTACCAAATATAGTTTAATTTGTCCTTATGAAATATAATTCCAACATATCTTGTATGTGTGTGTGACCTTACAGGCTCGAGATAATAGTAGCGATATAATAATTAATTGACCATTATTATTATACTTGATTATGCGTAGGATACATGATAAAACTTATCGACATTATCATGAGGTACCGACTAATAATAATTACAATTACTATTATTAAACACTTAGTTTTCGGTAATCTCGTTTAACTAAATTAATGAAATGAATTATTCTGACAATTGTCGCCGGTAGACATTATTATTGAGACGATATTCATTGATTTCCAACACTCCCACTTGCCCTTGGACGATTACTTTACAATTCCTTTATCACCGATCTTTAGTCACAGACTAACCATAAGAAGTGTGTCATGAAACACCCATGACTTTCTTTACTCACGGTGGCCCAGTTCGAGGTACTATGGCGTCCGTAAACGATGATCCCGAACTCTTTGAGGCATAGATCTACCTTGTATATTAAGGATGGATAAATCCCTTACTGTAATATAATAAGCACCTCTTGCTATACTCAACACATTATTAGCTAACATATTCCATTATGATCCGTGCTTAAGGAGAAGGCGTTTGACATAGTCAAGCAAATCTCAAGTAACGCGGATAGTTATATATGCATGTCTAGGAATTGCTAAACTTAACAGTTCTAAGCATCTGATCCAAGAAAATCGATCATCAATCAATCACTATGTTGGTCATCAAATGCCCGGCCCAGGCTTTCTCGACATCGACCAAAGGAGAATGACTATGTTATGTTTCTAGACTTAAATAGGTTCTCTTGTTAACACTTCTAGGTTGTCTCTGTAGAAACTACAGATTAGCTTAGGGGATTTCACTTTTCACTCAATGAGGATACAACGAATTATATGTAAATTAAGACGTATAAACACATAAACATAACAAACAAATGTATTGATATATAAGAAGCTGTAATGTTCAATTATTTGTTCACAGCAACAAGAAAATTACACTAGCTCCCTTTCAGAAACCCGACACCAGCACAGCATTTGTCTAATACCAATGTTACATTTGCATCTTGCGTAATCATTCACTTTGAGGTAGTGTTTTGGTAAATGGGTCGGCAACATTAGCCTCCGTTGCTACTTTACATACTTTAATATCACCTCTATTAAGCATGTCTCTAATCATTGATACTTTTTGGGTATGTGCTTGGATTTGTGATGTGCTCGGGGTTCCTGGTCTTGAGTAATGGCACCAGTATTGTCACACAACAATTCCAGCCACACTTGATACAGGCACAACTCCGGCTTCGATCCACCGTTTCTTAATCAACAAGTTTCTTTTCGGCGTCCGATGTTGCGATATACTCGGATTTACTCTATTTGGAACTTCTCCCGAATCTTGCTCCGCGTTAAGACAAAACACGTATCTGATTAGGAGCAGTAATCATCTTTAATGGAGTTTGGAAGCGCTTGGTAACAATCAACTCTCCGTCTCCACCGTATACGAATACATCTTTAGTTAGCTTCTCGAGATACTTTGAAGATGCCATGACACAATCCGATTGGCTGCTGGATTAGCTTAATTATCGACTAGTAGTACTCGTGCATATGACACATCGGAGTCGTGTACTGCAACATGACATATATGATGGTCCCTATAGTCGAAGGAATGCTCCTGATCTACCAACGAATATTTTACTCTCATGCTTCAGGTAGAAGTAGTAACCATCAATTTCCTTTGGATATCCAATAAAGTAGCATTTATCAGACTTGGGCGCTTGTTTATCTCTTGTTAATTTCTTAACGTAAGCTTCACATAACCAAATTTTGAAAAAATCCAACTTGGGAGACTTTCCAAAACACAATTCATGAGAAGTTTTTCTTTCTTTGATTTAGTTGGACATTTATTAAATTATTGAGTGTTGCATTTTGTCGATGCGTATCCCCCATAAAATTAACTAGTAGATCGGATAGGCTCATTATGGAGTAGAACCATGTTAAAGCAAGGTTCGATTTCCTTTCTCATACACGCCGTTATCTTGTGGGCGTTCTCTTTGGAATAGAGTTGTGAAACAATACCACGCAGCTCTACAAGATGATTGAACTTCGTGAATCAAATATTCTCCTCCTTTATTAGATTAGAAGAATCTTTATAGTCTTGTTCAATTGATTTTTGTAATTCTTTTTTGAAATTTCTTAAATTTTTCAAAGTTCATGTTTGTGTTTATCAGGTACACGTAACCGTATCTTTATTGTAAATAGAGTAAAATGTTATGAAATAATTGTAACCACCTCTTGCGGATGTGTTCATTAGCCCACATACTGCTCCTGCGGTGTGTATGATCCCAATAAATCACTTTCCCTTTCATTGAATCCAGACGATTTTAATTAAGACACCGAGTAAGCGAGATTAGCTCGTATGATTCGTAATCGAAACCTTCAAGTATTTCACGCCCGAGTGAAGTTTTTGATCTGGTTCTGCAGTTTATATGACCTAATCTACAATGCCATAGGTATGTAGGGTTTAAGTCGTTAGGCTTATTCCGTTTAAGATTAATGTTATATTGCTCGATAGATGTGTTTAAAACATATAGACCATTTTGGAGAGATGCATTACCATATGTTATACCACTTCTAGAAATCCTAAATGCATTGGGATCAATTGAAAATGAAAAACCTTCATTATTCAAAACGGAAATGGAAATAATATTTCTACTAATAAGCGAGGCCGCATTAAATATTATTGTTTAAATTTAAAAGCAAAAGGCCATGAAGCAAATTCAAACTAATGGATCATCTTTGCGGGGCATGACATTCGTGCGTTAAAATACCGTAGATCCATCTCTCCTCCTTCGAGTCTTCTACTTGCACATGGATTCCTACACATTCGACATATATGAGAACGCGGCCGATGTCGGCGCCTGAAGTAGAATTAGAATTTGTACAAACTTCAATAGCATATATACCTGTAAGGTGAGTGGTTGTTAAACCATTCTTCTTATCTTCGAAGAACTTCTACTTGAGGCCACTTCCGGTATTGAGTTCCCCGCAGTATTGACATTTATCCTCACTTTTCTTTGTTTACTGCACTTTGATGCTTATGACGTTAGGTTTCAGACTCACTTAGCACGCGGTAAGCTTCTTCTTGAATTTTTTTTCTTGTTATGGAACATCAGCAGGAAGAAGCTGGGAGCTAACCTTTCAGTTAAATACCGGCATTTATTGATTATGCGGTTAAGTTTTTAGAGATAGCTGAAACTTATGCATAGTAAGTTCATGACAAGCGAGGAGAGAATTTCTGCAGGAGATTTCACGACAAGGTCTACAACTTGATAAATCTGAAACATTGGTGCCCATGGCATTGAGTCGTTCGACCAAGCCTATCATTTTAATAACATGTGGGCTTGCAGTCTGTCAATTTCCCTGACTTGATCGATGAGAACCTGATACATCTCATATCTCTCATTTCTTGCTTTCTTTTGGAATAACTCATCGAGTTTGCGGGTACATGTCATATGCTTTCACCTTTTCATCTTGAATTTGGAGCAACGAGGTTCCATATTAGCTAACATAAGATATTGAACATCTACATCATCAGTTGTGCTTTTCTGCGAGGTTTCATACTTTTCACTATTAGTACTTGATAATGTCATTTGATTTGGATGGAACCTTGAGTGTTCAACACATATTACATTCTCTCACAGCAGGAACAATCCTCAAGTTTCGAGACCGGTCCATCAAAGTTTGAGTTATTTAAACTTGTACTTTTCAAGTGCACATCGGCGAGTTTTTAGGTGTTAAAGACGAGCCATTTCAGTCTACAAAGAATAAGTATGTAAAGACAACAGGTTTGGTAATCTATCGTGTTAAACGGTTAAAAATAAATTGTAAAAAGTAATACCCATTACCACAATCTCACAAAAATATATTAGTATGCAAGATCTACTATGCTAGGATTTCCAAGCCAATAGCTGCGTATTTTGAAAAACTAACACAATTAGGTTAAGCAGCAATTATGTATCCACATCATAACTCTTGTGTTACTAGCACGTACTTACTCACAAGGGATGCTACCTAACAATTAACATCACCGATCCACAATGTTAGTGGAAATACGGTTAAGCAACCAATTAAACCAATTAAATTCTGGAATGATCATCGAGAAAGCTTCATGACGTTAGTAAATTATGACATGATCCGTTGTCATACCTATCAAGAAATTAGTACACCCTTGGCCAGGCGTGTCAGCTGACCCGTGATAAGTTGCACAACTTCAAAATTGGTTTGATACTTTACTTAAATTGTAGTGATGAGATTAATATTATTTGATATTATTTAACATGTTATATAAGACATACTCAAGTAGTATGCACATCATGAAAATAAAATAAATAATACACATTCAAGAGATATATGATATGACCCTAAAAATATAGACCTATTACAACACTTTTTAAAGTGTAATACTAACATAAGGTCTATTCTGACACTTTCTGAGTGCAGTCTTGTGCTTGACTTTGGGAAACTTCAAGTTTGCCAAATGCCATATTAGTCCAAACGCTATCTTTAATGCCTCCAGCGGCCAGTACATTTATTTTTCTTCAGCCCAAAGACAATAATGCGAGGGAACGTAGATTTGAAAAATAAATAAATAAATAAATATATTTCGACAAATCGTTTTACAACGAATAAACGATTTGCATATCGTATTTAAACAAAAGACAAAACTATGTCATATCAATATATCCCCCTTCTATTTCCATTACAATGTATATAAGAAAAAAATAAATCATATAAACTATGCATTTATTAAATATACATTTAATATGGAAAGAAAAAATCATGTAATAAATGAATATCCATGCAAAGCCTTATAATCAATAATGGTGATACATGTATATAAAAATATGGTATTTTGCAATAATTATTTGTAGAAAATATAATAATATGGCTGAAATTTATATTTAGTATATATTCAATAACTAGATAATTATTATGTTTATCCTTTTAATAAGTAAATAACTAAAAGGTTAATTATTAAAAGGGATAATTGAATTAAATAAAATCATTTTAAATTGGGTAATTAAAATTATCATAATTTAATATATGATATTTATTCATAAAAACCCGAAATTGAAATTATCACAATTTTTGAAAAAACCTAAAACTAGGGCTTTAAAATGGATTGAAACTTTTTAAAAAATCAACCTGTGAGAGCATGACCACGATTAAGCGACCCAAGCGTCGTCCCATATTGACACACAAAACCGTAGTCTCTAAATAAAAACTAGGATCGATTTAATTGTCATAAAAACTATGCATATTT
Organism: Lithospermum erythrorhizon; assembly: GCA_019722365.1. Lineage (NCBI taxonomy): Eukaryota > Viridiplantae > Streptophyta > Magnoliopsida > Boraginales > Boraginaceae > Lithospermum > Lithospermum erythrorhizon. Next base: position 1,338,063 of record JADFUC010000954.1, on the reverse strand, counting down.
CAGAAGCTTTTAAACAAATAGCACGGGATCAATTTTAATTTGTCACTTAAAATCATATCTAAATAATATATAACAATATATTAATACGAGAGTACTTACAGTGCAGCGGAATAAAATCACCAACAATTACTTTCACGAAGCCTCCTTTGAATTCCAATGCAAGCACTTCAACTGGTAGTGCCTCTAGTTGATCCAGCGTCGAGGAGGGTTGAATCACATATTTGAGTTTCTTTAGAACTCTTGGATAGTCGGATAACAAAAATTAAAGTGAAACTTTTCAAATTTCAAACTTGATTTTCCACGGCAAAAAGCAATGGGAGGCATTAAAATATTCTTTGTGATGATTAGGTTTGATTATGTAATAATAACCTAATTATTTCCTTTGAATAGAATATTATTATTTAACCTAAAAGTTCAACCGAATAGCGAACAATTACTTTTACGAAACCTCATTTGAATTCGATCTGACGCCCAGTAGTAGTGCCTACAGTTGATCACGCCGGGGAGGGTTGAATCTATGTTTGTTTGCTAGGCAGCTTGGATAGTGGATGACAAAAATCAAAGTGAAACTTTTCAAATTTCAAAGTTGATTTTCCACGGCAAAAAGCAATAGGAGGCATTAAAATATTCTTTGTGATGATTAGGTTTGATTATGTAATAATAACCTAATCATCCCCTTTAAATAGAATATTATTATTTAACCTAAAAGTTCAACCGAATAGTTAATGAGCCGGCTCGTTTAATTAAACTAACTCGTTAAGTAAAATTACTACTAACAAGCTCAACTAACTATTTAAATAATTAAACTTGACAATTAATAGTTTACATATGTAGTGTAAATAACCCGATTGAGAATTTTATTGATTACAATCAATTTCTCAACTTATCAAATATACTTTAATTTCATACGCCAAAATATAATTGGCAGCGTATTTTGTATGTGTGTGGCCTAATTTCGAGATAATATTGGCGTATAATAATATAATTGACCATTATTATTATTATAACAATTATTCATTGGATCTAGCAATCTGACATAATCCCTGACATTATCATGAGGTCCCGACTAGTAATTACAATTACTATTATTGAACACTTAGTTTTTAGTAGATACTTATTTAAGCCCAAATTAATAAATGAATTATTCTGACAATTGTCACTTGATGGACATAATTATTGAAACCACTATTCATTGATTTCCAACATATAATAATTTAAATCATCTAAAATTGAGAATTATGGCTAATGTATGTGTTTTAACAAATCCTTTGGTGAAATCAATACTGCCACTGAAAATTGGATTTTTTTTAATATGTGCCCTAAGGTAAATAAATACACATCTTAAGCTATTAATATTCCTACAAAATTTTCATATGGAAATTGTGCTTTAACAAGTGCTTGTTACCAAAATAACTCTCACATGTTGCAAATAAGAAGAGTAGAGTAAATATATTTTTTGCGGAGCCTCTCATTCAAATTGTTTGACTAAATTTCGTTAAATATAGGAGGGCAAGTTGAAAATCTAAAATTAAAATTTTAACATGGAAACTCCTAGCTAGGTACTACTCAGTACTCAGTACTAGTTTAATAACAACATTTGTAGAAGATTGTTAGTATAAGATTTTTTTAACATTCATAATTAAGAAGTTTTATAATCTTAATGAATATACATAATTTTTGAATTATATCTAAATGATAATGTTAACAAGAAATAATATTACAAATACAATACTTTTATCTATTTTAAAACATCACTTAATCAATGTAATACCGACCCAAAAATGTGTGTGTATTTCATGTATGATATGAGTTTGATTTGAGCTACTGTTACATTAGGGATAAAAATATCTTAACTTTTCAAATACCATGCAAGCTGGAGTGTTAAGCGTGTAAGCATTTAGGTATTCTAGAATGGAGTGACCAAGCTGGAAAGTTTCTCGGTGGCCTTGAGTCCGTCAAATCTAATAATGTACCGACACTGCTTTGGTTTGTAGGGTGGTCAATCAATCACAATAACGTACCGGCCTTGATGCTTGTGAGGCAGGCGTTTCATCAAAACTTTAAGCCCAGGCAATCTTTTTTGATGAGGTAATATTTAATTTTTTTCTCAACAAGAGTAGTACTAAAATTTGCCTTTACCATAAACGTATGCCAAAAAATAGAGTATATAAATTAAATTAAAATGAAATTTACATGGTTTGACATTTTAAGAAAAAAAATAGATATACAAAAACAATAGTTCATGACTTTGAAAGTCAAAAATAAAAATTCAAATTTGACAACCTTTCTAGGGTTGTAAAAATATATTTTTAAAATTATTTAAAATTATTTTCTAATCTTTTATAACATAATGCGTATTAATAAAAAAAATGTTAGAGATTAACTTAAGATAGTACATATAGAAATGAATTACTCTACACAAAAATTATTCTATGGACGGAGGTCAATATTGTAACAAATATTCATAAGGATCTGTTTTTAATTGCACATTTGATAAAGTAACAATTTTATAGGCATATTAATGGCTTAATATGTGTATTTATGTTATTAACATGTATCCTAAGGGCACATATTAAAAATTCCATATTGTATAGATACTAATACCTTATTTCGTCATTGTTATCCAATACATTTAATACTTAATAAAGATAACAAAAAAGGAAAATTTAGCTACAAGATATATTAAAATTATAGAATGATAAGTATTTAAAATTAATTTTTACAAGCTAGAATGATAATTAAAAATATCAGATGGAGTATAAACTCCAACCGTAATGAATGGTTTCATTACTTTTTGTCTAGATAGTTGAATGGTCATAAAAATAGAGAAATTTAGGAAATTAACACACATTTGACCAATTTATTAAGATTTAGTATCCTCCATAATTTTTTGGTGGAAACGGAACCCCTACGTAAAAACAAATTTACCCCCTCCCATTTCTCTTCTTTTTCGTCGTCGTCTTCTTCTTCTTCTTCAAACTACCACCACCACTATCCTCAGAAGAAGAAAATAAAAGGAAGGATAGTACCGTAGTGATGGTGATGGGGTGGAGGGAAGTTCTTTATAATAAATAGACTATGACAAATAAAAAATACCACATCATTTCCTAAAGAATTGTTTAGTTCTATTTTTTATAATTAAAATCAATAAATTTTGATATTTTAACTGACAAACACTTACGACTATGATCCAGATCAAAATTATCATGATATTAATAATTAAGTTAGTTGAAAATATTTTCATATATATTTTCATGTTATCTACGTACTTCGGAGTCCGTTCTTATTTATTTGACCAATTAAATTAGTTATCACTAATCACTAACATATATAAAAGTCTGAATAAGGATTGTGTTTTAACGCACCCCGTACTATCAAATTACTAAATTATAGATTTCTCTCCTAAAAATCTAAAAGCAATGCAAAAATATTATTATTTTTAATTAATAATTAAGCACTTGGTGATAACTCATGAATTCCCTGAGTGGGAATTGACTACTATTTCCCTCCGTCCACCCATTTAAGGATATTTTTTTTCATTTTAGGAAATCCCAAAAAATATTCCCATTTTGACTAAACTAGTAAAATGTAAATAGTATTTATTGTTCAAACACTTAAACTGAGATTATAAATTAATTAATTAACTATTTATATAAATTTATAATTATATTTTGATTTATATTATACGGAGTAATTCATTTTGTTCATAGTTATATGATCCCTTATATTTTTCCAATAATATAATTTTAATAATAGATTTAAAAGTTTATTCTGCCTTTCACTCTTAACTTCATTTTCGAGTTTTATAAGAATGCATATTAGCACTTGTTTTATTTATTAGTCTGCTTTTCTCTTTTAATAAAAAAAATACATCTTATGTTATTTTATTTATTGTTAGAAAATATCACTTCTCAATTGATTAGTAGTATAAATTATTCATAGTTCAAGTATTCAATTTTATTTTATGTATTCATTTTTACATATTTTAATTGATGATTGTCTCAATAATATTTGCACAAAATTCAATAATATCATGACCTTTGTATGAAATTTTCGCAATTTTAACCACGCAAAACAATTAAAAAGGGCACACATTAGATGTCACTTATTCGGAATATGAAATCTTTCGAATGAATTATAATCGATGGAATAATTTTTTTAATTTTATATGACTGATAATTATTCAATTATAAAATTAAAATAATTTTCTAATCAAAGTTACTATTAAAGAATATATATTTAGAGTATTATGGCATTTTGTATTACGTTTCAACTTGAAATAAAAAAAGTGTCAAATTCACATGCTCTAATACTCTAGTCCCGATAGATAGATTATCAAAGTTTAAATTTAGATTTTCCACATATTAAATATTAAATTTAAATATTTTTATTTCTATTGTATAACATTTGGAGAAAATTATCACATAGTATTATTTTCAATGTACTTTAATATTGACATTAAATTTTATTCAAATCAAAATTATGTTTATCGATGAAGGCGTAAAAATTTGTCAATTTGGAGCACTTAAATCAAGCATGACAATCATTTAATATAGAGGGAGTAATAGATTTGGATATTTTATTTTAGATTTTTTTTTTTTTATTATAATACTAAGATCATATATTAGACCTCAGATATTATATTATTTGCATGTGGATGCTATTATAAGTACACATCATTCTCATATAAAATATAAGTAAGTTAAAACAAAATTAATAATGATAATAGTATATAAAGACTTCTCTGTCTGAGAGCTCAAGAACACAAATAAATTATTTGAAACAACAATAATAATAGTATGGTAATTAATATATAAACTTATTTGAAATAACAATAATGACAGTATGGTAATTAATATATAGGGACTTTCCGAAAGAGCTCAAGAACAATTATTTGATTATGTTCCAGTTTTGTTCTGTGATTCTGTATGATACTATTGTCTTGTTGAAGATGAACAATAGACTCTTTAATGATATTAGTATATGACAAACAATAGACTTTCGGATGCTATTAGTATATGATTATATTATATTTTATATTTTAGAGATTTGGATGTGTTATGAGAATATATTCTTGCCTATTTTTTAGAGAGAAGTAATTAGTATCTTTTCATAATATATATATATTAATTTTATTATTAGAGTACTTTTCATACATGAAGGGTAATTTATTAATTAATAGTTTGAAAAGAAAAGAAACACAACTCACACTTTTATAAGTGAGGGATGTTTGTGGAAGGAATGGTGAGAAATTTAAGTATGAGAGACAAAATTAAAATTTTATTTAAGTTTGTGCAAAGTCAAATGGGATTTAGAAATTCGGATGGAGGGAGTATTAAGTATTCATCATACTTTATACTTGCACATATAAGGGAATTACTTGACTGTTTATGAGTTGTGACTATATTATACGAAGTAATATGAATCTTAATCCATAACGCAATTTGTCCGAAAAGAGAGGAACTTGATTCTTTTTACATATGTTTCTCCATGTTTAATTTTTATTTCAATCATTTTTCTGTATAAGTAAAAATAATTTCAGCCATATTTAATTAATACACGATTTAATAAACAAGGTTAATTTTTACAACCATAATACAAGGAAATGATAAGTACACAACTAAAGAAAAATTAAAGTATAATCATAAAATTAGTTAATTGAATAGTTGATAATATTATTTCTTGGTTTGTGGTGAAGTGAAATATGGAGGAATAATAAGAAATGAAAACATATCCTTAAATATGGAAAATATCTGTAATATTATACGTACGGTTTGAGGATGATACATCATATACATTTGACATATATATACTTTATAATTGTCGTGCATCCCATTTTTTAATGAAATTTTGTTTATTTTTTTATCTCCAGTGCATATTTAATGATTCAAACGTATGCATTGAATAACACAATTATTTTTGCTCAATTTTACATGTATGATATTCATGAATCAATTAACAAGAATGCATGTCATATATATATATATATATATATATATATATATATATATATATATATATATATATATATATATATATATTCTCTTTTAATCTTTATGACTCCATCAAAAATAATTTTTTCAATAATTTTCTTTTTAATTTTTTTTAATCATTGTTTCTAGTTTTCTTATTATGACCCTATCAAAAATAATTTCTTTTATAATAATAATAATTTTAGGGTTTCAAAACGAATTATGAAAATAATATGACATTGGGGCAACATTTCCGTTGATGGGACATGAACACCCAAATCGAACTTCATTGCTTTAAAACGACAAGGTGCAAGTTATATATATATATATATATATATATATATATATATATATATATATATATATATATATATATATATATATATATATATATATATTAATAGTATTACTCCTTTCATCAATATGATTTTTTCAGGATATGTTTTTTTCAATCTTTAATAATTGGTGTTAGTTAAATAATAATATGTTTTATGTAGAACAATTGTTATTATTATTATAATAGGTGTTAGTTAAAGAATCATATGCTTTGTATGTATAGAATTATTATAATTATTCCCTCCGTCCCACAAAAATTGTCCACTTTTGACTTTTTCAGTTTTCATAATTGAACTTTGACCATAGATATTTTTATTTATCTTTTATAATATTTTAAGAAAAACATATTAATAAAAAATAAAAATAAAATTCTTTCCATTGATATATTTTTCATCAAGTATTATAAAACATAAACAAAAAATCTACGGTCAAAGTTCAACTATGAAAAAATGAAAAGTCAAAAGTGGACAATCTTTGTAGGATGGTGGAAATGTATTTATTATTATGTAGAACTATTGTTACTATTATTATAATATAAATTAGTTAAATAACCATATGCTTTGTATAGAATTATTATTATTATTATTATTATTATTATTATTATTATTATTATTATTATTATTTTTTTGTTGTTGTTGTTATTTAGTTCCCTATAGATATGAATGTTATATATTGGGATTAACAAAAATTTTAATTTTAATTTTTAAATCATATCAATTTAATCGACATAAAAGCAAATAATTCAATTATACTATATTGATTATCAGTTTGTCAATATATTTAGTCAAAGGAGATCAAATTGTTAAAGTAATATGTGTATTTCTCTATGAACATCTCAGTTTGGTATAGCATCTACATGAATATTGTATTTTATTGTAATTTTTATATTACATTTAAAGAGTTATTCGTGATCAAAGTATCCGTTCAAAAAATAAAAATATTCATTAGAAAACAATTCAAATGAGTGTAAGTTTTTTACACATTTTTAAAATAATTTTGAATTAAACATAAAAAATATATCAAATATTTAATAAATCAATTGCATCGTACATCGCACGTCTTCTTTACTAGTTAATATAAAATGTCACTTTAATTGGGAGTATTATTGATCATTGATTAAAATCTCTCGGATCGGTTGAATGATCTGATATTGAAGCTGATAACGTTAAATAAAGTCAAACAATTGGGCAATAATAATGCATTAAGGGTATGTAGTAGATAGGTACGTATAGTTATAGTTTTAGTGTCGCACTATTGTCCGATAATTAACGAATGAATACTAGTTCAAAGTTGACAATTGAAGCATGTAATCCTAAACGCCACAAGCCAAAATCTTAAAACACGTTTTAACATGTACGTGGAAGAAAGGAAAAATCTTTTATATGTAAGAAATTATGACCCACACGCTTAGTTTAAGTAAAAGATAGAGACAAAAGAAATCCAGATAGTAATTTTTTTGTCGTCTTTTTTGGTTGATGGAACACTTCTTTGTTTCATATGCTAGTAATAATATTATGCAGGGCGTAGGCTGATTGAAAGAGCCCAGGCGCGTGATAAGTATCGGGAATCGACAACACCAAGCCTCTTTTCACATGATAATGGTGCCGATTCTTATAAGGAGTGCATCGATTCTTGTGTTGAATTGGTTAAAAGGAAAATTTTAGTCTCTTGATCAATTGAGACACATCCCGCGATTAACTCCCCGTGAGTAATGTCGAGAGACATCGATGGACCCCGTTAATTAATAGCGGTTTCACACTTTATAATACTACGACTTCTATCCCATAAAAGATACTTCGTAGTATTCAATGAAAAAATATCAAATTAATATTTAAAATCTATTTTACTATTAATATGATAATTTTATATTCGAAGTTAAATGTGACAATTAAAGATGTAATCTTAATAACATAAAGGGAGTAATCTTTCTTTTAAATTCAAATTAAACACGTATCTCCAATAATCACATTTCGCAGTCATTGCAACTAGACAGGAGATAAGTCGATCGTTTACATTTCGCATTCAACATATTTGAACCCTTACTTGATTGATTCACATATATATAATCCAATAATTGATGGTTCAGTACATGATTTCTTGTATAATTTGTTCATATGTAGTCGTTTTTTTATAAGTAATACTCCCTCCATTCTTAAAAGATTGTCTTATTTTGATTTTTTTATTTTTTAATAGTTAAATTTTGACCATAAATATTTTTATTTGTGTTGTATAATATTTGATGAAAAATATATCAATGAAAAAAATTTGAAATGTATTTTTTATTGATATATTTTTTAAGCCGAAATCTATGAAAGCATAAATAAAATTATTATAATCGGTCAATGATAAAAAGTCAATGTAATCTTTTGGAACGGAGGAATATAGTCGTTTTCGGTTAGGTATATCGATCTAGGCTTCTTCACATCAGAAATGGGAGTAAGCTTGATGAGGTTTCATGTTAGTATGCTCAGAAATCAAACAGTTGTTGGGGGGGAGGATGATGATTATTATATGGGAAAGACTATGGAGTTAGTATCTAACTATATAATATGGAGCATATGAAACCAAACAATCAAATATATTATTTAACAAATTTTTTCATATCAAGTTTTAGATGAAAATATTTTATTAAATATTCTTTTTATTAATATCTTAACATGTATCTTAAAGACACGTAATAGAAAAACCGATATAACTATAGATAGTTTAATTTTCTTTTACCCTATCTACTTAATCTTAAATATAGTTATAGGTGATAATAATGAATTGATTTTAATATTTGAAAGTTTAAAATGTACAACTATCAAAAAATTAAAATGTAATAATATTTGAATAACTAAGAGATCTCATATAAAACTACTTTTCTACTATTAAAGATCAATCACAATAAATAATTAGATATTACTATGCTTGTTTTCAAACTAATAATTGTTCTATTTTTGGATGCATAAGGAAAATATATCACCGGCTGGGAATTTGACGAGCCATTCATGCATGCATGTCACTCTCTTCTAGACTAATTTGAAGGCACGAGGAATATGGACTACTCAAAATGTAAAATTTTGACTTTACAGTTCATGCTATGCTCAAAGCCAGCAGACCCCTTACATTTTACTATATTTGTAAACTGCTTTTCAATTCAATGCCGGGAATCAAAATTTACATAGAAGAGGCACAGATTATTTATTTATTATATTTATAAAGAAAAATATAAAAAATTTAAGAGGTCGAGCAAGCATTTTAAAAAATAATTATTGTTTTGAAAAAATACTTAATAAGGAAATTATTTTTGAAAATTAAGGCCAGGTGATTGTTTCTACACTGCTTTCATAGTTCTATTTTAGTACTCCATTAAAGAGTTAAGGAGTTAAAAGTTCACGCTTAACTTCTATTGAAATCTATGTAAATGGTAAAATCAGGTATGCTTTTTAAAACAGGAGTAACCTTACAAGTTTTAGGTTAAGGTTTCAACATTTTTTAATTATTACTCCGTATTACTCGGTAACTACAGTTTTTAAGGATATGGTAATTTTAAATTTTGAATAGAAGGGCTCCATTCAATTAGTTTCAATAGTATTATACAAAGTTTAGCCGCCATGCCAGTGTTAGTTCATAATGCACAAGTAATATTCCATAATTTCTCTAATTTTTCATGGAGAAATAAGTGAAAATACGGACATGTATAATACGGTTATTATATGAGTTTTTACTAACAAGCTCGTTAACAAACCGAGTTTAAATTGTCATTGTAAATTGGGCTGGAGTGGTGAACAGATATTAGTCGAGCCAGATTCCCTTTGACTATGTCTAATCGGGGATAGGACAGCAGGTTAACTAATCAATCTAAGGTCTCGGTGGGCGTTCGGGGGCCCGGCCCACCGATTAGGACTAGTCGGCCCGGGGCCCACGGGCCACGAGCGACTCGGTTTGTTAAAGTGTTCGGACGGGGGCCGAGTTAGGCCCAAGCCACGGCCCGGTCGAGGCAGCGGTACCGGTGGGTATTCGGCCTGGCTCGGTTGAGGCCCGCTGAGCCCCATGAAGCGGTACCACGTTAATACGGCATTAATGAAATTTTACATTTATAAGCGTCGTTCACCATCAAAACGGTACCAGTTTATAACGAGGAAAGTCACGGTCGTTTCACAAATCCACAACGCATTCCTGACATATCAGCGCCACTAACATTCACGACATATCAAACTGCGAGAAATAACATATTAGCGTCCAGAACCAAACATAAAATGCGTAAATAAAAACATTGTTCAACTTCAAACATCCATTTCATCATATATGAATAAAAACATCAAAGAAGCGTAAATAAAAACCAACAATTTCGAAACATAACGCAGAAATGTAATAGTTCAAAACATGAAATAAATTAAAATAAAAAACATTGTTCAACTTTTAAACACCGTTACATATTTTATAGCGAATGCCGCCATTCATTCATGTGTTTCTTCCGTCGCTTCTTCGGGGACAAAGGTCGGGGCTCGTCAAGAGGGCCAGGTGGGAGGTGGGGCATCTTGAGGAGTCTCACTAGGTTGTTGGGAAAATGTTGTGCGTCTCCCAATTTCCAGCTGGATCTAAACCGGCGTCACTTGTCGTTCAATCTCTCTTCCGATTAGCATTGCATCGACATCGTAATGCGACTACAGGTTATAAAATCGCTACGCCGAGGTACTCATTTCTTCACAAATAGAATGTTCTCCTCGGCAATTTCTTTAAAGAGTATCAACTAAACTCCGTGGTTTGATATCGGGGCCTGGAGTCGTTGCGAGGTGGATGCCTTAATTTGAGAGTGGATAGAATCCTCCCGCCGCCATGCTGGGTACTACTATTAGACGCGCCAAGGCTGCATCTATGAAATTCAAACTTCAAATTACTTTAACCTCCACCAGTGTTAAATAAATCTCCCAACTTAGAAGCATGACTCTTCTCCTACAAATAAACTTCCAAATTTAGCTTAATTAAGGCTTTTCACCCACTATCGAACCCTTATTAACCTCACAACACACGACATTCTAAAAAGCTTGAGGGACATTTTTACATTCACCAACAAATGGGATAAGATCGTACCATATTGTGGAGCCTTATTTTTATGGTAAAAAATGTGTTCTAGAACAATATTAAGGTAGTTAACCGTGTATCATTCAGGAGCGGCCAAGTAGCGAACATTTGTATTAACGTAAGTTTTGTGGCTTGACTAGTGATGGGAAACAAAATCCATGGATACGCGATACAAAAGCTTGCCCCGTTTAAATTGTACTTATAAACTAACTTGGGATTGAAGGCTCTCACGATTATTGTTAGAATCTTGCTTGTTCTTCTGTTTATAATTAAATTCTCCACACGCCCCACCCCCTAGTCGGATAATCCTCTATACACCCCTCGTCATCATTCTCATGCCTAGTCATAAAAACTCACTTCTCAAATCCTCCTCGGTTGTCGTCCATGCATTGACGACAAGTAAGTCACATCATAGGGTCACTTGAATTTATCTGGATTCGGCCTTTCGATCCATTGCCCATAATCTTATAGAATTGCACTACTATATCGGGATACCATTCACAACTAAATGTACAAAATTTCACTTAATTTAGCATCGTCTAAATATTGAAAAATTGTGAAAGTTTTGAGATGAAGTTCAAAATCGCTCTTTTCGAAGCCGCCCAATTGATATAAAAAGATTGTAGTGCGGATTTGTTCCCGACGGTACCACGTTTCACTCTGAAAGGGGTTTATCATAGATTCCAAGTCCGCGTGATACCGTTTCCAGCAAAAGCGGTACCACGTTAAAATACAAGCGGTGGGCCGTTGTTTTTAACGATTGGATCATTTTAACTTCAGTAGAAGTCGTTTATTGTTTTTTTAAGCATTAGTGCAGGTGAGATAATAGCGGTACGCGTTTAACTACGTAATTACCGTTTATGGCGTGTGGTATAGCGTTTTAATGATATTTAAAATATTAAAAATATATACACTTGTCAAATTGAAATAACATAGATATTTTATTATTAAGCGTTCCATAGGAGTTTATACTAAATGCGGGCGAGGAGGCTTACATGGGTTTCCTTCAATCAAAATTGTACAAACTATACAAATCTAATCATCATAAACCCATTCATCCCTCAGTTCTTCTTTGTCGGGTATATTTCTATTGTGTTGCTCTCTTACGTCTTCTTGATTTCTTCCTCATTGGCGCTAAGATAGTCGAGACATATTTTTTTCCTTTCCTTCCGTGATTGAGTCTTTTATCTTACATCCTATGCTCGTGACCGTCCAATCCTTGATACACACACATACTTCATCATGCATTTGAGCATGAAGTCTTGACCGTCTTTGATGTATTGTAGCCGTCATACTAAATACGGATTCACTTTAACTATTGTAGACATAGGTATAGAAAATAGTTCTTTGGAAAACGATACCGAAACAATGCTTCCTTACTCGCCCACCATTTTAATATATCAAAAGAATTTTTATCATTATATTGACTTAATTCAAAGTTAGTAGTTAAATATTGAGTTAATTCATTAGTGTCTTGTGGAGCGATTGAATTAGTTTCACCTAATTATTGTAAAGCATTTCTAAGGTGATCATGTTGAGCTTACGTGATACAACTCATCGCAGGGCATTGAAACTTTGTACACTACTAGAGGGTGCGGCCTTACCTTGTCCATACCTTGATTGGTATTTGCTATAAATGTTACACATATACATTTCAATTCCATCTTTCCATTTCTGAACATCAAAACTCTTTAGTTTGGGACTAAAGGGAACTAATGCTTCATAATACGATTTCACATAGGGGTGAAATGACTTAATTAACGTTAGGATCCAACGTTATACGATTGCATATGCATGTGGTATAGGATAGAAAATATTTTAAAACTTCTCTTCCATATTCGGAACCATATCTCACAACACCGTAGCTTAAATCTACGTGTTTAGTCATATGAATGGAAAAGAATTAACGAGACATTCTAAAGAAAGATGAATATTTGGTTCATATTGATTTGAAAAAACTTTAGTATAATCTTTAAGTGGCTCTAGAAACTTAAGTAATTCATAACAATATTTCCAATTAGTATATGAGGTGGAGCATGTATTCTGATAAGACATGTATCTCATAAAATATTGTGATTTCCTCATATACATATATGTACAGAACTAGTAGGTCATAAGTCGAGAGTTCCATCTAGTATCACAATCCAAAAAATTAATTTTAAACTTCTTACCCCAGAGCCTCAACCAATTTTTTATATTCATGTCTTAACACCCCGCCATTAACAACAAAATTAACGATGCTACGTATTGAGTAAGGAAATAAACTCATTGCAAACGCTTTTTATTCCATCTTTATGACTAATTGAAGGGCGTGACATAAACATCTAACATAGAAAAAGTTCACTAAAATCCGGTTTAATAGGCATCTTTAATTTTTCAAAATTGAAAACGATATTAAGCGAGCATTATCAAAAAAATTGAAGAGTAATCTATTCAAACATTTGCTTAATCATTGGCACATCTTAGTATACTTCAAATTTGAATATTGTTATGTTTAGCAATCGATCTAAAATATATAATTCTCCTTTGTAAGACCCAATCGTGATCAATCCAATGGCATGTTACACCACGTTATATCAAAATCCAAAATGACACGATATATTTAATCAAACACATTTTTATAAGACAAATTCATAAGAAAGAGTTTTACCTAGAAGATCTGCTGTTTAAAATATTTAAAAGTATAGGTTGTAATGCGAGGGGGTCATATTGCTCGGGGATTAATGACATTTTGAATCCATTTAGTGAAAGCGTCGCCCATCCCTTGATGATTTTTGGGCAAGAACTACCCGATTCACAGAATTTCATAGTTTCGATCCTATAAGCCAAAATACTAAAAAAGTTTGCGGTTTGGGTATCAATAGTTCCTTGTGTACCACCCTCCCCATCACTATCTTTGTGATCACATAAAGCCGCCAGTGTAGCAAGATGGCCGGTTCCCCACTATCCCGCGTTTTCCATGATAAATTTTCTTACAATTTAAACAAGTTGTCGTTTGCTTTTCCACGGTCTCCATGAAATATTTAAAATCCATGAAGTTTTCCTTTCAATAGTAGTATCCATTAACTAGATTGACAGTTAATAACGGGTAGTTCATCCATAAGTTTCATCCTCTAAATTAACAAAATCATTAGACATACTAGCACTATCACTTTGAACAATTTTACTAAAATTATGTTTTGATGCCATTAATTTAGAAGAAAAAAAATATCAAAATTTATAAAAAGTTGATAGATAATACCGGATCGGAGATGGAGTAAGGTAAGATTGTTGATTACAACGAGCAAGCCCAAAAACCAAACAAGTAATGAATATTGTAATTACTTAGAAAGTGATTGTTGTTTCTTTGAGATTGCTTAAGAATGATTGTGAGTTGTGAGAAATGAAGGGAGGTGTTGTCCCCTTTTATAGAGCTTTTCATTTGTAGGTTGTGAAATGAAGGATGGTATTGCAAGGACCAAACGTGGTACTGTTTAGATGAAACGGTACCACTTTAGGTCCAATTATATCGTTTGGAACAAACGGGGTACCGTCTCAACCAAACGGTACCCCGGGTGATCATACAATTTCATAAAAAGTAGCCGTTGGAAACTAGCGTGGTACCGTTTAATTCAAACGGTACCCCGTCTGATCATAAAATTTCATATAAGTAATTAGATTTGAACATTAGCATTAGTACCGTTTCATGAAAGCGGTACTGCGTTTGCTCTGCGATAGGCTGATAGCTATCCGTTATAGTGCAGGGATACCGTTCCATTTAAAGGTATACCGTTTGTATCATATAGTAATGCGGAAATATTTTCTTCAATACATAAATAGACCATTTTTCATGTTTAATAATCACAATTCACAAGTTCCTGAGCCATAAGTATAAACTTAATAACAAGTTCATAAATCACAAGTTCACTATGCCTCCAAGAAGAAATTCGGAGAGAGTGCCATTAGTATTCTTCAAGGTTATCCCTTAAGATCCAACGCCCGAAAAAATCAAGCTACCTCCCGCCTTTGTTCCAAGGTGTCAACTTTTTTTACAAGGTGATTGTAAAATTTAGGCATTGATGGCAATTTGTATGGCGTGAAATCGAAAATGAAAGGTCCGAGGATGGCGACGAAACACACCATGTTTACTACACGGATGGGTGGACCCTAAATTTGTGGGCGTCACAACCCCTAACTTAGTTGGTGACTTTGTAACTTTTAGGTTTCATCACAGAAAGGGTGAGCGTAATCATTGTATTGTGATGCGTTGTCACGTTTATGCAGTATGAATGCTTGCGAGAAAATGCATGTATCTTAAAATAAGCTCTTTGAAGTATTAATAAAAAGTTATTTCATTAGAAATGTTATTTGTTCAATTTTAAGCAAATGTTATTTGTTCAATTTTAACCAAATTTTAAAGGTTGAAGCTTGATGCGCGTGAAATTCAGCGTGGTATCGTTTAGGCAAAAAAAAATATTATAATAGTTGTAAACGTGGTACTGTAATAACCCGTTCCGTCCTAATATTACTGTAATAGTATACTAGTTGCTCGGTTATTTCGAGGAGAAATAAAAAATTTTGAAGTTGAATAGTTGAAAATACAACGAATTGGATTTGGTTGGTAGTACATTTTGGTATTGAGAATTTTAAAGTTCTAGTCGGATAGTAATGATATTAGTTGGATGGTAATATAAATGTAATGTTTGGAAGTTGGTTGTCGGAGTTAAGTTAAAAGCGAGAAGTATCGATTAATTTAAAGCAGCGGGGTTTCACCACATAAAAGCTATTAGACGACCCGTTAAACCCGTAAACTTGACCCGAAGACTGAAACACAAAACCAACACAACTGGCCTTCTTCTTCCGTTGTATTTTTGAATTTATTGCTATAAACGATTCTTAGGCCTTAAATTAGTTGTTTTTGAGTTAAAGTTAGGAGTTTGGATGAGTATTTCTTGATGTTTTGAGGATGTTGACTTTTTGTGATTTGGGTTGACTTTGAGTTTTGGGATTTAAAATAGTATAAATTATAAATAAACTTAGATTGTGGTATTAAGGTAGTAATACTTGTTTATTGGAATTAGAAATGTGTTGAGATGGATAGTTGACTTTTCGTTGACTTTGAAGAAAAATGTAAAAATGTTAAAAAAGTATGTTGTTGGAGATTAATATAGTTGTTTTGGAATGAATTTAGTTGTTTTGAGAATTAAGTTTGGACTTTTATAATATTGGAGGTATTATGTTGAAATTAGTTTTAGTAGGTTTGAGTAGTAATTGGGTTTTGAGGATAAAGGTTGTTAGAAATGGGTTTAGTTAGTTGGAAAAGTTGATATTTTGGGTTGATTGAAATTGGTTGAAAATGTTAGTATTTTGGTTAAGGTGTTGACCGATTATGGGATTTAGTCGGGATAGTTGAAATTCGTCATTTTAATAGTCTTTGAAACATAATTAGCAATCTATACTTAAATTGTTAATTTGCCTTGAAAAACTAAAAATGGGTTGAAAAATTCGAGAAATTTAATTAAGATAAGGAGTTAAAATTGTTGCGGTAGTAATTGTAATTTAGGGTGTTTTTGATTAGGCGAGGAGGCGTGGGAAAGGCACTTGGATGGGTGATTAGGCGGGGCGTTTCACTTTATTGCTAACCGAGGTGAGTACTTATCTCCGCAGATTGCTACATTAAATCTTTAAATTGTGTGAAACGTATCATTGTGGTATGATTATGTGAGAATAGTATACTTGTCATTGTTGTATGATTAAGGTGTGATTCATTTGTGTGAGCCATGATACTTATGATTATGTGATTGTATTTACATTGGCTTTGAAGATTTTTCTTGAGGTAAGTAATAGCTTGAACTCTCAACTTACATTTCTTGTGTTACGTGGCATCGGCATTTAAGTTATAATGGCCTTGTCGGCACTTTTGTATGTCTGTGGCCTTGTCGGCGGTTCTGATTGATTTATGATTGTGAGATGTTTTAGCTGTGTGCTTTGATATTGTTTGGGAATAGAGTAGTTGGTTGTTGGGAGGTGTTGGTTGGAGTTATACGTGACTTTGAGGTGACTTGAGTATTAGGATATGACCCTATAGTTGGGATGATTAGGGGTTAGGTGACTCTCCTTCCTTGCAGGATATGTGACGCTGTTGGCCTTATACTTGGTATAAGAATGCGATTGTGAGATCTATTATCCCACTTTGCTATGTGCATTATCGGTGTTGGCCTTATACTTCGGTATAGAGGTCACCGATTAGTGAGATCTATCCTTTGCTATGTGCATTGTCGGTGTTGGCCTTATACTTTGGTATAGATGCGATTAATGAGATCTATTATCACTTTGTTGTGTGCATTGTTGGTGTTGGCCTTATACTTCGGTATAAGAGCGGTGTTTATTAGCGATTGGTCCATTCCTGCAGGTAGACGGATTGAGCATATGCGCATTAGAGGTTGGTATAGTTGTGGAGATATGAGAGATAGATGGTTTGATGACTAGAGTTATAGTCGTTGTTGAGTCTCTGTGATTTTATTCTGGGTGATGGTGTGCCTTATTGAGACTTTGTATTATATCTTGACATGTTGTTTAAATTTTCTATGGTGTTGTATGACTGTTTTATGACTTATTTATTGGTTATGGATATTGTCTTTGATTATACTAGATGTTGCCTTGATGAAATTATGTCGAATTAGGTTTGATTTGTTTATTGATAATATTATGAGATTTTCTTGTGGATCCTAGGTTGTGGTATTAAAGCGTTCTACATCCTTTAAGGTTAAAGTTGAGTTGGTTAATGGTTGAGATAACTTTTGAATGAGGGCATTAGATATTAAAATTATAAACGGCGTTCATATTTCATCTATAGATGATGTTGATGATATTTTATATATAGTGGAAAGTTGGATTGAGCGTGATAGTATATAAGTTATGATCTAAGCTACGACATTGATATCGTTGAGAATAAGTTCCATTGAAGCCCAAATGAAGAATTTGATGAATAATTCCGTCTTGAGAGTTATCTTGATTTAAGATATCGTTGCTTTCCGGTTGTATTAAGATAATGAAGCGATTTGGAGGTTCTTATGATAAACATTCGGAGATGTAAGTAGGAGGTGTATGACTATAATTGGGGAGTAGCACTTTCGAGGGTGAACTAAAGATAATTGGATTTGAGTTGTGAAATGTTGAGTTGTGGTATGTTTAGATTGTATATTATATCGGAATTAGCTATGCTTTGAAAGAATAACAAATGGGGAGATATCTCTTGTGATTAAAGGCGTCTTGTGAGGTAAGTTTGTTTGGCCGGGGTGTGGGTTTATCGGTGTTAGTTGGAAAACCATTAAGGAAAGATTTATATTATGGTGAGTAACATATAAAATATAACTCTTGAGGTATATAGTCTTTAAATAGGTAAGGGACTTGAATTATCCTTGTTTGTATGATGAGTGGGTTAACTTACGTGATGTTTATTCACTTTCTGACTTTCTGGTGACTCTATTTTCACATGGAGTAGTTTTATGCCTAGGTTGTTCTTGAGGATGACTGAGATGCATTAGTCGAGTAGGGACTGTTATTCTCTTAGCGACCGATTAATTAGCTGGATAAGGCCGTCGAACTATGTTACGGGGCCGGCCCGATTCGTTCACTTAATGGGCGGGCAGTTCGTTGGAGCTACGACTAGCAACAGTTTAACCTACCTAAATGGGGCTAAATGAATTAGTCTTGAAAAATGGGTTTCAAGCCGATTGTGTCTGTCTAGTGTCTAGCATGCCTTGAGTCCTTGACCAAATTGCCTTTAGAAAATGATTTTTATACACAAACAACCCAATATTATGTGCTGCAACAAGTACAATGAGTTGATGATACAAAATAAACTACAGTAAAACTCTATAAATCAATACTCGATAAATGAGTAAACTTTCTAAAATAATTAAATTTATTCGCTTCTTATTTGGGCCAGTTAAAAAAAGTACAAAAATCGATAAAATAATAAAATAAATAATTTTTTTGGAAAATCTTGTTATAATACAGGACCCAAAAAAATGAGAAATTAATAATTCTTAGAAATTGAAAAAATAATTATTACAACTTAATGAAAATATGAATTTATAGTTGTTTCTTTTATTTTAAAGTTCAAATCTTGTTCGAGTTTATCTTTAATTTTCTTGGTATCCAATAGTTAAATTGTTGTGTTTTTGAATGTAACATAACATTTGAACTTTGAAGAGTTTTAGACCCTAAAAGTGTTTTTCTTTTAAATGCCAGTTCCAAAGAATCACGGAAGTAGCCGTGTCTTGGAAATTGTCTTATTTTCTTATTATCTTCTTGTATTTAACTATCTTCTGATATCTTTTACATCTTTCAGATCAATCTTAATAAATTCAACAAACAATTTAATGTACATGTGCTCATTTTGTTAAAAAACTTTTTTAATTGATAAATTATTAATTTATTTATAAATTAATAACTTTCTAAATTAATAAATTTCTTGTTGGTCCCAGTGATATTAATTTATAGAGTTTTTATTGTATTGCCAAAGGGTGCAATTGAGATGTATAGTACTTATCTATAGTATATTATAAAGTGAGAGCATGGTAAAGTCTAAATGCTTAATGAAATATATCATGTGTCAATTTCTAACAAAATGAAAGTTATTTTCAATGCATGATGATTTTTTAATTTAACACTTGACCCTTTATATGTTTAACATTTGACCCTTTATTTAAATGAAATTTTTTATATGATAGATGATAACTAATATTTTATTAGAATTATTAAAATTAAAATTTTTATTTAATAATTATTACAATGCACAATTATTGTCTGTGCCAAATAAACTAGTTACTTATTATTGGACAGTAGTAAATTGAAAAGTTGCATGACTAAAATTAAAGGAACAAAAACATGTCCCTCCATATATAATTTCATAGAGACTGAAATCTATGTATGGCCATATCAGTCATGTCCACTCTCATGGATCTCATTGAGTATGGCTACGAGGGCAACCACGAACGCGTAATCAATGCCCGGAGTAACTGTTACGGAGAATGTATCCTTGCCTAGAGCAACACTTTCCACTGTGTGTTTCCTATGCATCTGCATTTTCATAAGAACTTACATAAGATTTGTTGTCGTTAGACACTCGTTTGTAAGGATATAAGTCGAGGGTTCAAAACCCCGTATGTTAACTTTAAAAAGGTAAAAAAGTAGATAAAACAAAGAGTAGGTGTGAAATCAAGATTAGTAAAAGATAAGGGGGTTAAGGAACATGTTGCTTGTACCTGTCCAATTATGGTAGAGTCTCCAGAAAATATTACACAAGATTTCTCAAGCCAACTGCCTATGACTTTGAAATCATAAAGATGTTCTGATTTGTTCTTAGCCAAAAACACATTTAATTCTGTCCTGAATTGGATGAGAGAAGACTTCCTTGCACTGAAAATAAGGTTTCTTGAGTGCATAGAATGGTTCAAGCATCTAGTTTAATTTTTTAAATTTATCGTCACCTCCATCCAAACGAACCGTTACACATAAAGGACGATAGTATTGATACAAACGAGTTTGCCAACAACATGTGTCAATGTTTTTAATAGGTTTCTGCCTAAGCGGGATAAGGAGGGTCGGATTGTATGCAACGGCTTTAGATAGCATGCTCTTATTTTGTTAGTGATCACTTACCTTTTGCCTTAGAGAGAGTATGGGAAGTCCAGTTGCATCAAGCAGAACACGACGATCATGAAGACTAAGATACTTCCCCTTCAATTTGAAGATTACATTCCCATTAACATCTACTACAGCAAAGTTAGAGTCCCTTAAGGTAACCATCTTTCTCACAACATTGAGCTCAACAGGATATGGGACACAGAACAATGGGCTTACAATAGCTATTTGAGGTGCAACCATTGCCATTTTTATGTTGCCTTGGTTGGCCATATGTATAGATTTGTACATTGTAAACAAGGTTTCGATCAGTCAAATTTTTCACAGTGAAAAATGATCATTGTGGTTCGTGTATAAAAAGGGAATAGTGAGTAGTGGAAATTTGACTTCCAATGAATAATTTGAACAGAATAATGCTTTTGTCACATTTTTAATAAAATAAATGTGTTTAGTGTTGCTTTACTTTTGATCAAGAATAATTTCTCAGTTTTCCTGGACTATCAATTGTGGAATATGGTTCTGTTCCTTGGCAGTATTTGTTGGCATCTACTTTATTTATAAAAATTTGAGTATAGTTCTTATAATACAAGTAATTCTTCAAGATCTGTTGTGTACTTTGCAATATTCGTTTAATATGTGGTATGTGATATAACATAAAAATATGGGTATGAAATCCGCCAAAACCACCAGAATTTTGGGTTGGATACCTGGAGAATATATGGGCAAATTATATATCAACAGAAACTATATACGGAGAGTTTTTCATAGATATAAAGATCGCCGAATCTGACAAGCATGGGCGATTACATGAAATTTCTCCTCAGCATTTAGACTTTACGGCTTAAACCATTCCAAATGATAAGAGGAGAAGGCAGAACTTTCTCCCACATCACTTACAACATGAAAGAGATCACTCTTTTCACTTATAAACTAAGTCTCAAACAAAGGTGACGAGATTCCAATCTATATTATATTTTGCATGCCTATACACATTGACTAACGCTGACGCTCTGAGTGTAATCGGAGGATTGCGTGCCTTCTTGGACAGGAGCTTCGGATGGCCTCTCATTAAGGGGCACGTCATCATCAGGTAACTAAAAGTTCAATGCTTCATCATTGGCGCCGTCACGAGGGAATTGGAATATGCTCTACCTCCACCATTTCAAATGATGAAGTATAATAGTTACATTATAATAGCTATTGCATCCCTCCTTCGAGATTGATCTCAACGAAGGACCGGCGGGGCAAGGATATACGGCGTTGATCTGTAGTCGACTCGCCAAGTGTTGATCCACTAACTAGTCTTAATCGCCTAAGTCGATCAAGGCCGTAGCGAACCTCCGGTGCCGAAGCGAAGCCTGGGTGTTCAAATTCTCCCCACCTTCGTTGTTGAGGGAGCCTTCCGTGGCCGAGCGAATCCTCCGGTGCTAAGCTCGAGCTCATAGTAAGTCGCTACTCAAACGAAGCCTCAACCTCGCCCTTCGCCACCTCCAAACAAATTGCTTTCACATCCTTCCAGCCGCTAGCTCCAAACGAAGTCATTGGCTGATCGATTGACACAAAAGTCCATTAGTTACTTACCTCCGCTTAAATTGACAATACCGAATCAATTAAATTGTTATTTCAATTGAAGCTTTAACGAGGGAAGCTTATTAGTAACTTGTTAAGTTACTTACTCGTTAAGTACAAGTTAGTTAACGGCTTAACGAAGTTAACTATTTATCAAACGAAGCCGTTCTTATTCAATCGAAAAACCAAAAAAGTGACTATATATATGAAAAAATGAAATGAAAAAACCTAAGAATTTCATTTCTCTCTCATGCTCTCCCTAAAATATATTTCGGCCGCCTCTCCCTCTCTCCCTTTGGGATTTGAAGTCAAATTTTTTACTCAAATTCTGTCCAATTGCTCAGATTCTAGCACGCTCAATCGCAGATTCAAACCGCCTCGCCGACTAATTCGAGGCATTTCACTCTGGAGAGGCGCCGAGGAATTTAACTTATGATTCGGGAGACAAAGTTCATCATTCCGCCACGCTTGTAAGTACTCGTATTCATACGTGTATGAATTATATCGTGTATGTTTTTCGTAATTCGTTATTATACATTTATTCGATCTTGGTTGCATTTGTTTATTTTGTTATGAATAAAGTCAAGGTAATTTTCCAACAAATTCGCATCATGAAAGCATGTGTTTAAATTGTATAATTTCGATTACATTTATATATAATTTGTTATATAAACACATTTTATATCGATTTTCATATTATATATTCTTGACCATGAATATATGTTATGAAAAATTGATTCATGAATAAATATGTATTCTATATTGTTTTTAAGTTCATCATATTATTAATTTTGATGATTTGAATTTAGATTTGTGTTTCATGAATTGAAAGGGTTTTTAAACATATTTTGATTAAAATCTAAACATTTTTATTGGATTTGAGGTGTTTAAAATATTCTAAAAATTTCACCAATTTTTGTCTACATTCCAGAGGGGACCAAAAGTATTTCTTAAAAATTTCATAATTTTTGATTTTTAAGTATCCCAAAACAATTTCGATTTATGGAATAAGCTATTGTATAATTAATTTTAAAAATTTTTTTTACAAAAATTCCAATTGAAAACGTTAAGAAAATTGCTGAATGTCTCGCAAAATTTCGTAAGTTTTGGATATGTTTCTTAAGGCCTTCAAGTTTCCAAACATTTGAATTAAATCAAAAAAACTGGAATTTTTGTGAAATGGAGGCGCGACCTTCCGGGCGGTTCTCCGTGTACCGTCCGTGGCCAAACGGACGCTCCGGTCATGGAAGCGGCTCTCTCGATCTGACCAAATTGCTTTCAAGGCAGAGTCATCCTGAGATCAAGGCGGAGGCCGGTCACCGTCGCTGTTTTTCATCGGATTTTGTCAAGTTACAAAACCCTAATCCGCTTTTTAAAATTAGTAATTTCGGTGTAGTATTTATTATCATTTATTGCTATGATAATTGTAATTATCAATTTTAATGATAATAAGTTTAATTCAATAATTCTTTTCATTATTTATCCTTTTATAAATATATTTATTTGAGGATATAATCATGGTAACAATCTCTAGTTAAAATATAAATATGTTTAGATAAAAACTTGCTAGTTTTATCTTATTATATTTATATGAAATGATTATTGTAATAATTATTTTATTGTATAAATGAAATAGTTATTGTAATAACTATTGAACACAAAATATATATATATATTTATTAATGCATTTTAATAATATATATATTTCATGAATATAATTATGAGAATCAATTTTGAATTAATTTCCTATCACATTTAAATTGTATATTTGTTATTGATTTCTCGATTTGAATAATTCAAAAATGGAAAGTTTCAATATGATTGCTAATCATGTATTTAAAATTTGAATTGATCGAGAAGTTTTAACCTCAACCTCATAATTATGTTTATTGAAATTTTATTATATAATTGATTATGTATTTATTGTGTATTAAGTTCATGTTTATTATGTATTAATGACGTATTTATTTCATACTTAATAGCATTAAACTCGCTTAATAACATTCATGAATCATTTAACTGCAATTTCATTTAATATATATTAAATGCATAGTTTATGTGTTTCAATTTATTATATATTGTAACGGAATGAAGAGGGATATATTGACATGACTCTTAGTTGTATTTTTTGAAATACGGTTCCGCGAACCGCTTATCTATTGTACACCTAATTGGCTGAAATATTTTATTTTATTTATTTTGTTTCTTACCCACCAAGCCCGCCATTGCCTTAGTCAAGTTGGCAACAACCCGCATAACCCGAGGAGGCATCAAGATGCATGCTCCACCACCATGTCACCAGAAGTTTTCAAAAGTCAAGAATACAAGATCAAGCGCTTTGGATAAGCGCCAGAATAGGTTTATTATTTGTATTTTTTAGGGTCATATCATATATCTCCTAAATGTGTATTATTTGTTTTATTTTTTATGATGTGCATATTACTTGAGTATCTGATATATAACATGTTAAATAATTAATCAAATAATATGAATCTCACCATAAAATTTAAGCACTCGTATCAAACCAATTTTAAAGTCAGTGGAAACTTATCATCGCTCAATCGGACACACCGCCACGGGCAGTGTACTAGCATCGCGGATCTAGTATGGCAATTGGATCATGTTGGAAGTGATTTCACTAACGCTATGGGCTTCGTGATGATCATTTCAAGCAATAAGTTGGTTTAATTGTCAAGCAAGAGTTATGTCGTGTTTACATAATTGGTTAGTTAACCTAATTGCTATGTTGGCTTTTCAAAAATGTACGCAGTTGTTTCCGCTTTTTGAAATTTCAATATAGTAAATCTTGCATACTAATACATTTTGTGAGATTTGAGTATCGTATTATTTATAATTTATTTTGTAAGTGTTTGACATTTATAGATCAAGCAAACCGCTGCTTTTTACATACTTATTCTTTTGTAGAATTGAAATGCTACTCCTAAGATTTAAAAATCTCGCTTTCAAACTACTTTAACTCACCGTGATGTATAATGGTGCAAATTTTGAGACATGGTCCCAGCGAGTTGAAGGTTGTCTTCAAGTTAAAAATGAGATTGGTGCATGTCTTATATAAAAGGAATTCATAAAAAGGCTTCCTGGGACACTGACGTGTACGCCTAGAGAATATGTAAGTTGCATAAAAGAGGATGCTCTAAAAGCAAATGTCTTATGCTTACCTCGGATGGAACCGCTCGTGTCCTATATGACGCAGTATCATTCACATGACATTTATCGAAGCTCGGAGCGAATCAAAAGGAGCGCCATAGAATACGAGGAAATACGACACCTTTCGCTCTCTACCGGGATCGCAAAACCGAAGCAAAGGCGAACTGAATAGGTAAATTAAGTGATGTATTCGGCCAAACGGTGCGCATCTTTCTGATACCCATAAGTCACTTAATTAGAGTTTTTCATCACTACGAGATCGCCAACCAAGATGCTCTTAAGTACATTAAAAGCGTTATAACAGATACAAGGTCGATCAAGCCCTCGCTGACATATTACAAACAAATTACCATTGTCAAGCTAATGAATTCTTTTTGGGTATGGAACAAAGGCTTTCTACTTCTCGCTCTCACTTTGTTTCTGGTAGCATTGCCGCCGCAAGACAAAGAAAAAGACAAAATGTATTTCTCAAGCATTTATATATGTCACTATCAAGTAAACTCAAGGGTCACTGGAAAGGGGCCTGTAGGAAATTCAATGAAGATAGAAAAAAGGGTTTAATAATCACCAAACCTAAAGGTATTTATGTTATTGAAGTTTGTACAACTTCTAATTCTAGCTTCACGGGCGTTGACACCGGGCCGCGTTCTCACATTTGTCGCAATGTACAGGAACTATGGGCAAGTAGAAGACTCGAAAGAGGAGAAATGGACCTACGCAGTGGGAATGGCGCCAAGGTTGCCGCCCCTAGCAAGAGATCCATTAGTTTGAATTTGTCTACGGGCCTAGCTTTTTAAATTCTGGAACAATGTTTACTTTCATAAAAATTGCTATTTAAAGCGTGAATATTATTTTCATTTCGGCTTTGAACAATGAAGGCTTTTCATTTTCAATTGATCCCAATGCATTTAGGATCTCCAAGAATGGTATAATATATGGTAATGCATCTCTCCAAAATGGTCTATATGTTTTAGACACATTTGTCGAGCAATATAACATTAATCTTAAAAGGAATAAGCCTAACGACTTAAATCCTACATACCTATGGCATTGCAGATTAGGTCATATAAGCGAGAACCGTATCAAGAAACTTCACTCCGGTGGAATACTTGAAGGTTTTGATTATGAAACATACGATAAGTGTGAATCTTGCCTACTGGGAAAAATGACCAAATCGCCCTTCACTGGATACAATGAAAGGGAAAGTGATTTATTGGGGATCATACACACTGATGTATGTGGACCAATAAACACACCTGCAAGAGGTGGTTATAGTTACTTCATTACATTTACTGATGATTATAAAGAGATACGGTGATGTGTATCTCGATTTAAACACAAACATGAATCCTTTGAGAAATTCAAGGTATTTCAAAAATGAAGCAAAAAAACCAATTGAACAGACTATACGATTCTTCTCGCATGATAGAAGAGAGAAATACTTGAGTCATGAGTTAAATGATCATCTTTAAAAGCGCTGCATTGCTTTCACAACTCAAGCCCGTGTGAACGCCACACAAAGACAACGGGCGTGTCCGAAAAGAGGAATCGAACCTTGCTCGATATGTTTTGATCTATGATGAGTCCTGTCTCGATCCGCCAATTAGTTTTCTCGGGATATGCACTACAAAAGTTGGCAAAGACACACATTAAATAAATATCCAACTAAATCAGCAGAGAAAACTTCCCATGAACTGTGGTTTGGGAAGGCTCCTAAGTTGGGTTTTCTTAGGATTTGGGGTTGTGAAGCTTATGTCAAGAAATTGACAAAAGATAAACTAGCGCCCAAGTCTGATAGATGCTACTTTATTGGTTATCCGAAGGATACCGGGCTGACATACACTTACCTCAAGACGAAAAACAAGCATTGCTCCCATATCAGAGCATCTATCAAAAGGAATATTTGTCCGTATGGGCTAGGAGTGAAGGTGTTCATATTGAGGAAACTCCCGTATGATGAAGCTTACCATCAATACACCGAGTGGTAGAGACGACCGACACACCACAAAGCACTAGTGCCTTTCGCACATACATCCACCATCCACGCGAGATCGCGAGAGCCAACCCCTTAGGAGATCCAATAGAGATCGTCAGGAACCATACCGTTGGTATGGTGAAGCTTTCATGATTGAAAGTGACGAGCCTACCTCTTACGAGGAGGCAATGAGTAGCAAAGATGCTGATAAATGACTGATAGCCGCTTAAGTCCTAGGACGGATTCTATGTACGAAACAAGATTTCCGTCCTTGTTAGATCGATCCAAATGGTGTTCAATTCCTATTGAGTGTAAATGAGTATGTACAGTTAAACATGACAAAGACGGCAACGCTCATGTTTTCAAAGCGAGGTTGCGGGCTTAAAGGTTTCAAGCAAATTCACGGATCGACTCATGATTTAAAACCTATTCACTAGTGGCTGGGCGCTTAAATCCATTCGAATAATCTTAGCCATTGCCGCATTTTTTATGACTATGAAATATGGCAAAATGAATGTAAAGATCGTTTTCTTGAATGAAAACTCGAGGGAAGATGTGTACATGGTACAACCTCCAAGCTTTACGTGTCCCGGCGACCTAAGAAGGTTCAGAAGTTGCTGCAGGTCCACATTTTGGCGGTCTCAAGCAAGCATCCTCAGAGGCTCGGAATCTCTGCTTGATGAAGCGATCAAAAAAATGTTGATTAATCAAAAAATCTTAAGAAGACTCTGTGTATACAAGAAGGTGAGTGGGAGTTACATAGTTTTTTATAGTCTTGTATGTCGATGACATACTAATCATTGTACCAATGTGTAGTTACTAAAATCGTCAAGGATTAGTTGTGCAATATTTCTAACGAGTGACTTCGCTGGGCGGCGACAAAGCATACCTCGGAATCAAAATTCATCGAGATCGAGCGCCAATCAAGTTAATTGGACTTTGCCAGACACCCATATATAAATAAGGTAAGCCGCAAAGGTTCAATATGAACGATCTCCAAGAAAGCGTCGCCTCTCTCCATGACACGGTGTTCAACCTCAGCAAGTCACAGTTGTCCCACCACTAGTGTCGTAGATGAACAAGATGAAGGACGACCTTTATGCTTCAAATTTATAGGGTCAATCATGTATGTCATGTTGTGTACACGACTCAATATGTCATATGCACTCAAAGGCCGCCAAATGATACCGCCTAATCCAGCGGTAGAGCCAATCGGATGGCAGTCGGTATGACATCTCAAGTATCTAAGAAGAACTAAAGACATGTATTCTGGTATATGGTGGAGATGAAGAGCTTTGGTTGTCACCGGGTACACCATGCCGCCTCCAAATGACAGATGATTACCGCTCCTGGGCCCGGGTAATGCGGTTTTGGCTCCCCAAATCGGCCGAAATAGCATCTCGAGAAGTTCCGCAAAACATAGTACCGTAGTCGATTCTACTATGGAATCCGAGTAATATTTCAACAAAGATCGACTCCGCAAAAGAAGCTTGTTGGATCAAGAAATCATGATCGAGTTTGAGTTGTGTCGAGTATCAAGAACCAAGTGGAAATGTTATGTGATAATACCGTGCAAATTAAGCCTTGCCATGAACCTCGAAAGCACATCACAAATTCGAAAGCATCAGATCAAAAAAGTATCACCCGATTTGAGATATGCTTAATAGAGGTGATATCAAAGTATGTGCGTAAGCAGAGGCTATCGTTGACGACTTTCTCACCAAGCCACTATTCAAAAAGATGATGAACATGCAATGATCATTGTTTTAGATAAATTTCAGTTGGCTAAGTAGTTCAATGGGGAGTTAGTATATATATGTCTTGTTATGTGAACAAGTAATTGAATATTATGGCTTCTTATATATCAATTTGTTTGTTCACTATGTCTATGTGTTTATATGTCTTAGTTTACATATAACCTGTTGTTTCCTCATCGAGTGAAAATAAAGTCCTGGGACTACCACACAATTTCTGTGAGGACAACCTGGAAGTGTTGACAAGAGAGCCTCTCGAGTCTAGAAAGATAAGGTAGCCATTCGCCTTGGGGCGACAAGCATTTGATGACCAACATAGTGATTGATGATCAACTCTCTTGGATCATAAGAGCTTGCAAGCTTGATCAATCTTATGGGCTATCAGTTTGTATAACTGAGGAGCTGGATTGATCGCTGCAAAATCATAGAAGATATGTATATTTGTGTCCTATGATGTTTGCTTAGAACTGTTAGTTTAACAATTTTATACTCAAGCAGATATAACTACTTCTATTTATATGAGTTAGTGCTTTTGACTATATGTCAAACGTCTGCTTTAAGCGGGATTATAACGGCATATGTTGGGTGACACAATAAGTATAGCAGTAGGTGTTGATATATTATAAGAGATTTATCCATCCTTGATATACAAGGTAGATCTCAGGCCTCTCAATGAATATTGGGATTGATTGGTTTATGGGACGCCATAGTACCCGATTCAGTTCAACTCGAGTAAAGAAAGTCGTGGGTGTTTGCGACACTTCTTACGGTTAGCCTCGCGACTCGAGATCGCGGATGTTGAATAATTGTAGCAATTGCCTGGGGCGGCAAGCGAGAGTGTTGGAAATCGTGAGCATTTTATTCCTATAATTATGTCTGCTACGACAATTGTTGTAAATAATTAATTCTACTAGTTTTAGTTAAATGAGATTACTCAAACTAAGTGTTCAATAATAGTAATTGTAAATTATTAAATGGAACTCACGATAATATCAGGGGTTATGTCAGATTGCTAGATCCCATGCATAACCGATATAATAATCATAATGGTCAATTATATTATTATACGGCTAATATTATCTGAGCCCAGAAGGTCACACACATACAATGACGTTGAGTTATATTCCATGTATGGAATTAAATCGAGATTGTTAAATTGGGAGTTGATTGAAATCAACGAGATACCCAATCGAGAGTTTTACATTGATAATGTAAAATATAAATTGGTCACGCTAATCAATTAAATTGGTTATTTCAATTGACGGTTTAACGAGGGAAGCTTCTTATTAGTAACTTGTTAAGTTACTTACCTGCTTGTTGTCGCCGAAGTAGACTGCTTAACAGTTAACTATTTATCAAACGAGTCAAGCTATTCGACCGAAACCAAAAGGGACTATATAAGGAAAAAGATGAAATGAAAACTAAGTTCTTTTCATTCACTCAAGAACTTGAAAGAAACAAGGAGGTAGATATCCAGTATATCCGTTCATGTGATAATGTAGCAGATCTCTTCACAAAGTCTCTTCCGACATCAGTTTTCAAGAAGCACATTCAAAGTATTGGAATGCGTCACTTTCGAGATCTTTGAAGAACTACCTATGTTTCATTTTCGGAGTAAGATACTGGCTTCAGACTTTTCCTTATGGGGGTTTTTTGTCCACCGGGTTTTCGACTCATATAAGTTTTTAACGAAAGAACATGTGTTCCCATGTAACGATTATTTGGATATTTCCAGTGGGGGTGTTATAAATGTTAGTTAATAACTTAGTCCACAAATGTTGAAATATGGTTAGTAATTAGGGAATTAAATAGTATTTCTTTGGTAAATTTTATGCTATAAATACCCCCCCATTTCTTCATTGTATGATACACCAAAAAACTTTCAAGAGTAATCATATTAGCAATTAAGTATTTTGTGTCAATTTGAGCTATTAGATATCCGGTTTTTATAACAATATTTTATTTTATGGCCTATAATCATGAGCATGCAATAAACACTATATGTCAAATTATTGTTATATGTATATTAGTTGAATGAATAGCTCGATTCACTTGACACATAGACATGTCTGATTATAAGAAAAACAATCGGATTAAAAACTTGTAGAATGTGATTTATGCAATGTGCTAAATAATTGTTATTTCTTAAAACAATTATCATACTTTTCTTAAAACAATTATCACTTGTATATCACATCTTTCGGAATGAATTATATATCGGACAAAACAAAATTAGCATGAAATCATTTTGCTAATTATTGTTAGCAAATTTTAAAATTATTCCCCCAAATTCAATTAAAACCTTAATTCCCCAAAAAATTATTCCCCCGAATTCCCCCATTCCCCCAAATTGATTGAACAAAATCTAATTCATTACTTTTAAAATTGATTCCCACCCCTCGAACCCCAAATTCGATTTCCCCACTTCAATTAAAACTTAATGTCAATCCTTCAAATGTCAAAATCTAACTAAATCATCTACATAATTTTAAATACAAATTCAATCTAATTTCCACAAAACTAACTAAATCAACTTCATAAATTTTCAAAAAATCAATTTAATTTCCACACAATAAATTAACAACAAAATGCATGCTCCATAATTAAAATACAAGCTCAAAACCAGAACCTCAATTACAAAAACAGATTCAATTTACATTGTGATAATTGGCATGTCATGAATAAAATATGAAGGAATAAATAAAATAGAAGGTGTTGATGCTAAGGGTGTATTATTGAAAAATAATTATAAAAATACCCTCAAAAAATTGAATTAACAATCAAATTTGACGGTTAATGGACGGAATGGGTTTAAATAGGTGATTAGGGTCTTGTAGGTGGAATTGAACATGTAGTTATAGGTGGGCATAAGCGAGTGTGTGAGTATTACTGATGTGCGCGAGCCTTTTGCCTATTTTTATTCTGAAAAGTGATGTTTTTAGCGATAAGTAAAGTCACGTAATGTAGTGCTTTTTATTAAATCTTAAAAATGAAGAATAGTATGGTAACAAAGCTTTAAATCTATTATTAAATTATATTATTAAAAAAATATAAAATATCATATAACTATTAATAAAATAAATTATAATATAAATCAAAAGTATAATTTATAAATTCACGTAAATAATTAATTAACATTTATTATACCGATTTAAATATTTGAAGCGTAAATAATTGCAAATGCGTTTCTTAATATATACGGAGTATAAAGTAGTAAAGTACAATATACAATTCGATATATTTCCTATTTACAAAAGTCTTGTGCTACACGGCACAAACTTAAATACATGATTGACTTTCGAGTCTAGATTTTGATCATTCCCTCAATGCATTTACATACCAATTACCAAGCTTGCACACCAAAGATAATCTTGGAGACCCATTTTTACACTCCTCAATTGAACTTTACACTTCAAAATATTCTATGATTCTTGTTCGAGTTTTCTAAATTTTTATAGTTAATTCGATTAGTATTTTCAATAGAAAGTTCAAAACAGTTCGTTACATGGAACATCCATGAGTAGGATGTGTTCTCATTGTTTCTATTACATACAAAATTAATTTTTTTTTTTTAAATATGTTAGAACTTACGGAGTAGATGATTACAAAGTTTTCCAAAATAACCGGTACCAGTTGGTTACCACATAATGATCAGGCCGATTATGGGACCCACTTTAAAAAATCGGTCCTTCTTTTTAATTATCGTTTTAGTTATTTGAAAAAAATAGTTATTGCTTTAGTATATATACTAAATTACATTTTTATTCTTTCAATGTATTTTTTTGTTACATTTTATCTTTAAATTACCAACCTACAGATGATATAATTTTAATTATATTTTTAATGTACTTTTGGACTATTTTTTTCCTTAATCTAAATGTAAATGGGTAAAACGAAAACTCCAAAAAATGGAGGGAGTATAAAGGGAAAACCGAGAGTTTTATTTTTTGCAACAAAACTTTTCAATAAAAGTTTGAAATAATCTATTGAGTGAAATTGATTTTTATATTTATATGATCTTTTAGTTTTTATTAATGATAAAAAAATATATTATTAATAAATTTTAATAAAATGAGTACCATTTATATATAAACTGTGTATGAGATAGCGCGATAATGATGTGCATCCCTTCAAGCTCATTTGTCATCATATCTTCCGAGGCTTGCTATTATGTTAATAAGTAATAGAAAATATGTAATATTTCGTCTCAAGCACTCATTATATGGTGCTCTATGTTGAAAAATTATATGGGAGTGTTACTTTATATGGACGGAATCATAATTTTTATATAAAAATAACAAATTATTTGTCTCGTATTTATAAGAAAGCAGCTTGTACCTCTAGCCTCTACGCACTCTTACTCCCACTGACTTTGGCATGGCAGCACATCACAAGTCACTATATTTCCTTGGTAAGAGGAGACAACTACATTGACCTCAACAGCACGTATCTTCATACATTAGTTATTAGTTGGTGTCAGTTGCAACAAACTCACCACCTCCAAGTGGGGACATATACATCTACTTAATCAATACGGTTCAAGTGTAATTTGGTGACCTTAAATTAACCAACACATGTGAAATTAATAATAATAACACTTAACCATAATTAACAAATCAATGGATATGTTAGTTATTGAATGGAACTGGAGACAGTGATATTGATTTGTTGTTTTAATCAATGGACTCCATGCGCTTAGTCGATAATAGCTTGTCTCCGATTCGTTTCTGAGATTTCGTTGAGTTACTCGTCTGAGCTTCCGTATGACAACAATAATTACATGCAGGGGCGTGCAATGATAATGAAGCGAAAGGTGTTGAATGACGGCGCTCTTTTATAGCCTCTTCGTCTGATGTGGATTAGTCGCGCGAGTGGTAAATTTTATATTGAAGTGGTTTAGAGGAAACTCTCGTCCTGGCCAGGTTGAAGTATGTCATGATTCATACGCCACTTAAAATTTCGGGGGTAGAAAGCTGAAAAGCGGATTAATGTGACCGTTCATACTTAACATTAACAATGACACCATCCACCAAACATATCCACTAATCCAGTATGGCAATTTATTAATTATATGGTGTATTACAATTTATTTTTAGGAATTCGAATGAACTAAATATGACATTGCCACAAAAATATATGCATCCCTTTTCATAGTATTTATGCAATTAAAAAACGTGTTTAGTAATGATATCTTTATAGTTTTAGAAATACATGATTATCCCAAAAATTATTTTTCGCGATAATTAATTATTTACAATTTTAATATATATTTTTACAATTCTAATATAATTTTTTATATTTTCAATGTAAATTTTTACAATTTCAATGTAACTTTTTACAATTCCTTAATAAATCAATTTTTATCTAGCAATCTGTCTATTTTGAAAGCAAATGTAATCTCCCATAATTCAGCAAAGATTTAAAACTTTTGAGAACTTTTGTTCATCTCTTCCAACTTTGACCATAGATATTTTTGTTTGTATTGTATAATCTTGTTGTATCTCGATAAATTCACATTTAAACTCTTTCAGCCGATATATTTTTAGAAGATATTATCTATTGCCAAACAAAATGCTCTTTAAAATTATTGAGATGAATAAAAATTTAAAATGAGCGATGCTTTGTAGGATGAAGATAATATTAATTACAGTATTACACTCCACAAAACACACAAACTTATCCATGCCTATGTTGACTTGCTACTATTGCATCAATCTTACGTTACACCTTTGTTATATAATCTAACACCCAAGCGCACAATAACCGTCTCAACAATCGTTGCTTCCCTTCCTACCTGCTCTACCTAAAGTTTGTTATCAAATCGGTTGATGCAATAGTAGCAACTTTTATTTTATTTTAATCTATACCTCGATAACAACTCTATACCACTTCTATTTTATTTTAATCTATACCTCCACTTTTATTTTATTCTTATTTTTTTAATCAATTAAGCATTCCCTTCCAAATTTTTCCATAAAACTAAAACAAAAAATATTACTCCTTCCATTTCAAATTAATTGACGTTTTAGGATTCCGTTTCAAGACTTTGACCACAAATTACTTTTTATTCACTAATAAAAAAATATAAAATTGATATCATTGAAGTACTAATAATTACCACACTCTACATTTTAATATCACATATTTACCCAAATTCATTTTTATAAATATTAACGATTTTCGTATCGAACATTTAACTATAAATTACTTTTTATTCCATATTCTACTAAATATAAATTTAATATCACTCACACTGGTTTTCAAAAATTTATTTCATTATAATTTTTAATTATATTCATATTCAAAGTTAATCTCGAAAACCAAAATAAGTTAGATATACTTTTATAACGGGGACTTGCAATCGCTACTCGTCTAGTGTACACTAGGTAAATCTCGAGCTAACGTAATAGCATGCAAACCACTCATTCAGTTAAAGTTAAACCATACTAATCAAATCGCGTGTGATAAACTCGATCAAAAAATTATTGGCAGGTGAATCAAACTCATAACCTCATCGGTTCACCAACTCGACCAACTTATCCACAATGCGGGTGTAAATATTCGTGAATTAAACACTTTCACCTCCTCCCAATTTTGCAGCTCTCATCTCTCAGTATACATTTTCTCTCTCTAAAAACACCCATTGCTTTCTCTCTCTACACATTGAAGTCCTTAATCCTCACCAACATTAACATACATATACACATGCATCCATATTATTACTCATAAATTCATTCACTTATTACTCATAAATTCATTCACATTCAAATTTATTTCTGTTTTTATTATTTTGCAACGCAAAATGCTGAGCAGCAAAATTAACACAGTAATCAGTTAAAGAGAAATTGGAAGAGGAATAATTTTTGTAAAGAGGCATTATTTTTTTGAATTTTTGAAGAAAATTTGGAAGAACAATAATTTTTTTGAATTTTTGAAGAAAAATTCGAAGGGGAACAATTTTTTGTGAATTTTTTAAGAAATTAGAGGTGTGAAATGCAGAGCATGAAAATTGATATAGTAATCATTAGAGAAAATTGGAACTGGAACAGTTTTTGGTGAATTTGTGAAGAAATTAGAGGAACAATTTTTGGTGAATTTGTGAAGTAATTAGAGTAAATGTTTTTGGTGAATTTGAGAAGAATTTGGAGTAAATATTTTTGGTGAATTTGGGAGGAAATTGGAGTAAATATTTTAGTGAATTTGTGAAGAAATTAGAGTAAATATTTTTGGTGAATTGTGAAGAAATTAGAGTGAATATTTTTGGTGAATTTGTGAAGTAATTAGAGGAACAATTTTTGGTGAATTTGTGGAGAAAATAGAGGTTTGAAATTCAGAGCATGAAAATTGATACAATAATCATTAGAAGATGAACAATTTTGGGTGAATTTGTTTGGGTTAATTTTGACCATTTAAAAAAGTTGACGATCTTTTAGGGTTGGACCCTTGGAGGTAGTACTTGAATTGAAAATTTTGAAAATCAACCCACAAAAGTGAAAATTGTACAATTTTTTGTGACGGAGGGGGTATATTTTAAGTTTTTTATGTCAGAAAATATTACTATATGAGTTTGAAGTGTTCTAGTATTTGGAATGATCAAATATTAGTTAGAGGATTTTGACCATTGGTTGGAATGTCCACCATGCATCCATGCCTCTGTATTATTTTGTATCACTTAATTCGACTTTATTGCCTGTTGAGCATGGATTTTTTATTATTATTGTTAGATAGCGAATTTTCATGTAGATTACAATTGAAGTCAAAGTTCGGACAATTGAAGTGACATTATAGTACATGATAGGGTAATGCAGTGGATGGGTGGATCAGATTGAGTGAAGGGTAAGGAGAAAGTCAGAGGGTCGAATAAATGGAGAAGAAATCGAATTAGTAGGATATAGAATGACCAGGGCTGAAATGTTTTTGCCTGGTATAGCTTCTAATGTGTGGTACTGCAAATTTGATACAGTTGTATAGAGGTCTGACTGATGTTCATCTAGCATGAACTAGGAAGTGTTTAATATAGGGGAGAGTGTTTATCTAATATAGGCCAGGCGTACCATATGCAATCTAATTTCCGCAGGCCACGTGGTGATAATTCTTAATTTCATATTCATTCATGTTTGCGCATCTTAAATTTCCTAATTATGTCATAATGCATACTTATGTTATATAATCTTTGAGGTTTTGGAGGACATACTGCTGTAAGCGAGCATTAGAACCAGTTTTTTATTACTTCATTTTTTGATCTTTACTACAGGTTCGCCACTGTTGTGTTCAGTGATCTTTATGACGAAGTGGTGGCAACTGCTTCTAGGGGCAATGGTCTTATGGTTCGAGTACAGCAGCTTGAAAAGGAGTTACCTTTAATCGAGAAGGAGTTCCTCAGACAGACCAATTATTCTTCATTCTTCTATAATGCAGGTGAATGCTTCACGTTGCATATATTCTCTTTCTCTATGTGATTAAAACTGATATCAATTATTATTCTTTTTCAACTATTTTATTCTTCCTTTTTCCAGTTCTTCAATTCCACAAAAATTGACCTCGGATGCAAGGACTTTTGTGAACAGTAAATAGATAAATAAATAAATAAAATAGTATCTTGCATAAGTCTCCTGGTTCTTGTTAATCATAATTTCTCTGGCATTGAGTTTTCTTTTTCTGGTTTTGATCTTAAAAAGAATCTAATAATACGAATGAACTTGCTTTAAAGCGTCTTATTTTCATGAAGCCTTTAAAACAGCTTATGCCATATTGAAATATACTAACTTGCAGGTATTGATTGGCACCCAAATAAGCATATAGAGAAAAGCTGCATCACAAAAAGAGGTTTGCCACGATTCATAATGGACTCATATGAAGAAACCAAGGCCCCACCACGCTTATTTCTTCTGGACAAGTATGATCTGATTGATGTTTTTTGAGCAGGCTGAAACATCCACATGGAATTATAATCTTGTAATGTTCTAATTCTATCAGGTTCGATGTCGGGGGTGCGGGGGCATGTTTAAGGCGTTACACAAATCCGTCATTCTTTACAGAAGAAGCAGCAACCCTTGGAACCACTAATCCAGATATGCAAAGGGAAAAGAAAAGCCGTAAGGGCAAGGTAAGAATATGAATTGATGTATGTCATTTCCCTATCTCAAGCAAATTCTACGAGTTTGCCATGTTAAAAATATGGACTACTGTGTCTGTTGTATATGGTTTTAAATAAAATTATATGTATCATATATACTATATTCTATAGATATTCTTGGAAATTCTCTTTTTTATTGTTTTATTCTATTTTTTTGTACTTATATTTATCATCTTGAATTATTAATTTAGCTTTCATTGTGAACTATTGGCTGAATTGCATATCTATACTCATGATTTAGAATATGAGAAATGTTTCATTTAATTTCTTCAGAGGAGAGGGACGCATTGGAGGAATGGGAGAACTTCGGAGGCTTTACCAACACCACATTCCAAGTAATGGTTCTAGTCCTAAATGCCTGAATATTCTATATTCTGCAGTATTTGGTCATTTGTGGTTGTTTTAGTCTATGATTTTATTCATTATATCGCCTAATTGAGCTCTTGATATGTTCAGACTCCATCAGCTACTATTAGAGGAGAAAATAGAAACTAATGCTAGTGATCATGCACATCATGTGAAATTGAAAAGAAGGCTAAATGGTTTTCCATTCGACTTGAAAACTGGTCAAAGCTACCTGGAGAAGATTCTGAAGGATCGTTCACCTGATCATAAATTGTCAAAAGAAGTTTCAGTTGGTCTGGCGGGCTGTGAACTTGAGGCAGAAGTTGAAAGACATTTCAATGGTTCTGAGAATCGTGACATGGAGTTGACTAATAAAAATCCATATCTAAAACCAGAAACAAAGAATGTTGTTTCAAACATATTCAAGGGCGAGATAGATTTAATTTCTGATGGTGAACATTATGATTCACTCAAAGGAAACAATATCCTTGAAGCACATAACTCGTCATCTAATCGTCATGAGGATGTTAGTGAGAAGAAAATCATAGTTGATAGAGAAAGCAAAGCAAAAGCCACTGCGGTTGGGTATCAACCCGATGATGTTACCAGCGAGGTGGACATTTACATCGATCTACTTGCTTCTGACCCTCAGATGGACTTCGATCCAAATTTGAAAGGTATGACTGATTTTCATGTCTCAAGTGACAGAAAACAAGTGCCAACTCTTGCCTTAACGAAGTCATTGCATCAAGCTCGTTTTCCAGATTGTCAATCAATGGGAAGCCCTACTTTATCAGATGATGGGATCAGTTCATTGAAGAAATGTATATCTACTTCTTCTTATTCTGATGCTATTAGCAAAGTAGCAGGATGTACACACTCGGGAGCTGAGTTATCCAATGCATATCTATTTAATGAAATCTATGAAGCCCAAAACACTTATAGCCCACAAAAACGGAGAGATCATGATGCTGGATGCAGTGATGTGGCTGATAATTCAACCCTTAGTTCTGACAACAGTGAGCTGACTGTTTCAAATGGTATTTCAGCCCAGAGAGATGAAGATGCAACCTTGGGTGACCATGGCATTCTAAAAGTTCAAAGTAGAGGATTGAGTGCTCAAAGCTTACTCGAGATTGAACCAAGTATCTCTACAGAGAGTGAGATAAAGTTGGAACATAATTCACCATTTGATTCTGATACTTCAACCTCGCCTCTGCAGGGAGATTTTGGTTACTCATTTGGAATATTTGCTACAAACCAGACACTGGCTAGTGTACAGGATAAGCATCTATATACGCATGAGTCCTTGTCTCGTGCGCCTAATCTCTCTGATTCTTCTTACTCTCGAAGAGCATCTGCAGATCAAGATATAAAGGAATCGGATGATGAGGATCTATATCTGCATCCAGATTATGGTGTCCTGGTAAAAAATGAAGAGAATCTTTCCACATGCTCTCCCAAATGCCACATTCTCAACTTGTCAGCTGATGATGACTCAAATTTGAGAGTAGATCCACCCAATCTAACCTCAGAAAACTCTTCTTTGAAGGAAGTAGATAGAGACATCTTGAATGATCCACCCAAACTAACCCCAGAAGATCCACCTTCTCCTGTCCTCGATTTGCTTCCTGAGGCAGCTAGGATTAATCTGGAGGAAGTACCTCCATTGCCACCTCTTCCCCCAGTTCAGTGGAGAAACAGAAATAACCAACCAATTCCATTGGCTCATGAGAACGAGGCACATTCAGACAATGAAACCCCATCATTCTCACAGTCCATGACCAATCAAAAGATTCATCGCCACGCCGTTATGAGCAAGGATTTACCTCTAGTTCATGAATCCACCTCGAGCAATTCAGTCCAGGACGGTTCATTCTCATCATTGGTGAATTATATTCTGCTTAATGAACTACATTTGCCGAGCCAAAAATTGTCACCGCCAGGAAATAAAACTGATAGGTCCTCCCTTGGTGAGATAGAATCCATAACCCAAAAGTTACCTCTGCCTGCAAATCTTGATGGAATGCCACAACATGATGGTCATATTGAACAAAATTCAAATACAATTTCACAAGGAACTACTGCAGATGTGACTGATGCTGGTGATATTGCAGAGGCTCATGATTTTGCACGCATGTTTCAGCAAAATGGAGCATGGGTAACAAGATCAAAGGACAACTTTTTTGTTCAATGCTCTCCATATGCTGAGGGGAGTGCAAGTACACTTGAAGGTGACCCAGCTCCTTTGAAGACGGAAAATGAGCAAACCAAGGTTATGAAACCTAATCCGGTAGGAGAATCTACTTGGCCATCTGAAGCTGAACAAAAAATAAACGATGTCCGGGCTATGAAGCTACCACGACTAAGAAATCCCCTTATTGATGATGTTGTTGCTCATGATAATAGCAAAGTAAGTTATCATGCACTTTTGAATAAGAAGTTCTGAAGCATAGTATTTTGACAAAGTTTATTTATTACCTGCAGTTAAAAAAGGTTAAACAACGGATTGATTCTGAGATAAAGATACCCGATGGAAGAGATTCTTTATTAGAACAAATACGAGCCAAGGTAAACCATAATTGCCCTCGTTTCTTCTAAATCAGAAGTCTGATTCTACTTTTCACTAATGGTAAGCTTTACATTCTTTCCTGGCCAGTCATTTAACCTTAAGCCTGCAGTGGTGCAAAGACCTAGTATCCAAGGTCCTACAACCAATCTACGAGTTGCTGCCATCTTAGAGAAAGCAAAAACAATCCGACAGGTATGTCTCTTGCTCACACACACATACGCTAAGAAAATCTACTTACAGCGACCAGTTATTTATACTGCAACGTACGGAGTATTTGTTAGTCAGAGTTGAATTGGTTTACAGGCCTTTGCTGGAAGCGAAGACGATGATGATGATAGTTGGAGTGATTAACGAGCAATGGCTTACTATCCTTTAAGGATGAGGTGAAGTTTGGGGGTAGACGTTTTCGTTACGTGGGATTACAGTAGTGAAGAGTATATTCTTTCCCAGGAGTTTAGAACCTTTAAGATGTGTATGTAA
Organism: Lithospermum erythrorhizon; assembly: GCA_019722365.1. Classification (NCBI taxonomy): domain Eukaryota; kingdom Viridiplantae; phylum Streptophyta; class Magnoliopsida; order Boraginales; family Boraginaceae; genus Lithospermum; species Lithospermum erythrorhizon. The sequence continues at coordinate 1,296,059 of JADFUC010000954.1, read as the reverse complement.
CTATGTACAGCATTTATTTTTGTTTACATCTCCTATTCTTTTACACCGATGTATAATATAGAGTTTCAGTGCATAATTGTGCGTTGTCTTTCTCCTTCACTCCCTCTTTCTTTTCTTATTTTCCCCTTTCCTTGTTTGTCAGATTAGTCTATAAATAAAAAATTGAACATTTTCTCTTTTGTTTTAAAAATTTCTTCGGTAAAACTGAAGACTAATAGTCTAATATTCCTTTTGAAGAACGAAAGCAATAAATCAGAAATTCTCAAGATTGTGTATCAGATAGTATTGAATAAAAACAAGGAAATTTAAGATCAGAATGAGTATTTATACAATATGCAACTGAATACTGCCAACCATGAACTCACTGCTAAAAATGGATTTGAACTCAAGCTGCTTCATCTGTTCATCATCTGCAATGTGATGAAGAGATGTATACAAGGGAAGAGAGATGACCAAACGACCGAAAGAGCCATCTTTGTCAATAAACATTATTATGAATTAAATAGCACTAAGTCAAATAATTTTAACATAATTTGATAGTGTTGATTGACAAGAATACAAGCATGTAATTTAATTACGTGTCGTAATATAAAACATGTACTGTATACTCTTAATCTATTTAAGTACTAAAATATTACTTAATTCAAATATATTATTAATTGTTATGAAATATTACATGTAATGACAAGATCAGAGTTCGAGTTCGAGTTCTTGCAATGATAATGTTTATTAAAGAATTTGAAATAAATACACTTTCCGTTCAAAATAGATGATTGTTTAGATGAAAAGTGTTTTATTAATAAATTATAAAAAATTACATTGAGATTTTAAAAAGCTACATTGAAATTGTAAACAGGTATATTAAAATTATAACAATCAATTATTATGTAAAAATAAAAATTTTCAAGACAATCATCTATTTTGAAACGTAAAGAGTATTTAATAGTTTCCTAATGAAATTAGATACTATAAAACTATGGTAAAATAGATGGTGATTCCAACCAATAATAGAAAAATGTCAAACCTTATCTGTACTAATGTGATGATCATTAGCTTTTCAATTTCATAATCATTAACCTTTCAATTTCAATATTATTTGTGCTTAATAAATTGTCCACTTCAATTATTTCATAATTATACACTTTATTGCTTTTGTTATTTTGAATCTACTAAAATATTACAAAGAGAGTATCATTATTAATCGGTAAAATGCAAACAATCATTTAGCTTATTATTTTTTCTTTTCTTTTTTTCCTTTCATGTTTTGGGATGAGATTAGTTGATTGTACTAACTCCATAGCAATAACCGTCCATTTTGTTTTTTCAATTATTAAAATTAATAAAATTTTGCAGGTATTAATATTCCCATTTTTTTTCTTGAACATATTCTTATTGAATACAAATGTTCATATTAATTATAAAGTAAATCGAAAATATTACTTTGTATATTCTAATACACTAGGAATGCTCAGTGACAACCTCTCAATTGTCACCGCCTGGCCTCTCTTGGTAAATTCATTTTGATTGACATTTCTGATCTACGTGTTGATCTTTAACTAATAAAGTATATATTTCATATCACCGATTCAGTTTACAAATATAATAATATTATTTTCTTATAACTTTTTATCATATAACTAAAAAATTAGCTATTAGCGAAGCAATTCTTCAAATCAGAAAATATTAATTAAAAAATTGTTATACAAATAACTAAAGGTCCAATAACGAAAATTTAAAACTAGACAATATTTGAAGAATCACACAAAGAATTTATTAAATACTTGAATTTATTAAGTACTAGAATTTGATTAGTCGAATCTTATCTGACTATGACTTTATTTAGTTAGGTTAAGTATCAGTCTTTTTTCTTTGAGTAAGCGTATAATTTTTCTTTTTATGGTCAGGGATCTAATATCTGTAGCACATCTTTTTAGTTTGTCTTGTGAAATCTTGGTATCGGTTAGCACTAACATTCTCTTGAAAGTGTAGGGGGGGTAAGATGTGGGATAAAAGATAAGGTGGAGTATTATTTTAATTATATAAAATATTTTAAATGTATCCTTTTATAGTTTACTTTAATAATAAAGTATTCATTTATTCAAGAATCACACGGCAAAAAAAGGGTAATAATACAAGGAACAGGCGAGAAAAAGAAGTTAGCCTAAATACTACTCCTAATAAGGAATATAAATAGCTGCCCCTATCATCATCAAACTAAGCCGCCTCGTGACAGTTGAACATCAAAGCTGATGGAAAACGTCGATGAACAACACCACCAGAGATCACCTCTTTCACAAGTTGTATCGGATTGTGTGAGGAAGTGGTTTCAAGAAACGCTTACAGAAGCAAAAGGGGGTGATTTCAACATGCAAGTCTTGCTTGCTCAGATGTATACTAATGGTTATGGTGTTTCCAAAGATGCCCACAAGGTTCTTTTGTCTTAATTCTGTTTTTACTTAGTATAGTATATCCCAATAATATTCTCCAGTTTTGAATATTTATGGTTGAATTTTTTAGCTCCAGTTTTGAATATTTTTGTATATATTTTGTGTATGTTGTATAGTATTTGATGAAAATATTAATTTTGACTTGAATATTTATGTATGTGTTGTATAACATTTGATGAAAAAAAGGTACTCTACTGTTATGGTGTATAATGATTGTTATGGTGTTTCCAAAGATGCCCAGAAGGTTATTTTTTCTTGATTTCGTTTTTACTTGCTTCATCCCAAAAATATTGTCAAGAGTTTTGAATTTTTATGGTTGTTTTTTTATTTTTGAACTCGAATATTTTGTGTATGTCGTATAATATTTGATGAAAATATATAAAAATGTGTACTTTACTGTTAATATGATAATTTTGATCTTTTTATGGTTGACTTTTTTAATTTTGGGCTCGCATATTTTTGTGTGTTGTACAGTAATATTGATGGAAATATATAAAAATACGTACTTTACTGTTACCGTTAATATGATGATTTTGATTCGAATCAAAGTTGTGTGAGTCGAGTAAGGACACAAAGTTTGTTAATTTTGATAATCGAAAATATGAACTAGACAATCTTTTAAGGATGGAGGAGGGAATATTTGTTTGTAAAGTTGTTTCTTTCTGCTAATTTGTGTTTTTTGTAGTGTTCAACGTTTAAGACGCATGTTTGCTAATATGTCGCTCGTAGAATTGATTTGGAATTCATGATATATGAACTTTTCTCTTATGAAATTTACTAAGATGACCATAGATTATGGATATAAAGGTACCTTTATGTGTGTGTGAAAGTTGAATTTGGGGACGAAGCGTGAATTGTAGAGATTGCTATGTACTCCGTATTTGGTTACTTTATAGGAGTCTAGAATTGCATGTAGTCTTTAAGTATTAGCTGTGTATTGAAATGTGAGTGTAGATCAACAATGCAATGGTTTCTGAATAGCTATTGCTTAATTGGGATTTTGTTGTTCGAGAAAATTCATGCGCAGCTCCAACGAAGTTTTTTGTTTGGTGGAGCTGAACTTGATTTCATATTATGTCTTAACTCTTAACCAAGTCTTAGAAAATAATATATGCAATAAAGTGATTAAATTTCAGGCAAATTTTGGGAGATTGTAGGAAGCATATGATTTAGTATAGATATTTTTGTCTACTTAGAATGCAAGCTTACCAACTAAAAGCAGCTTCTTTTATTTGAGTAGTGCTCTGTAATAATCATTTTATTATAGTAGAATTTATTATATACATAGACCTATACCCCTGTGGCACATGACACACAATCATGTTTTATTGATTTTACATTGAATGCCTCGGTTACAGGGTAAACTATGGATGACAAGAGCCTCAAGAGTGAGATCTTCAGTTTGGAAAGTGAGTAACAAGCGCCCAGGTATGTTGATGTGTGGGGATGTTTCTGTCTACATTAACTTTCGACATTCTAACTTCGTTCATCTACTTATGCTAGGTTATAATGCAAGTGATTCTGATTCAGATGATGAAATAGTTGAAACCTGACAAATCTAGTTGCAAATTCATTTTTCATGTGAGTATATGTATTTTTTGTGCAAGTTTTCCTTCTGAATTTTCCACTCGTCTTTAAATTTTGATCTTCTGATGCCACAATGTATAATTGCTATCTCCCGGGCCTCCTCAGCCTGTCTATCTTTAATGTTTTGAAGCTATATTCATTGACTTAGATTATTGAAGGTTTCATGCATAAGTTAAGAGTATGGAATAATATTGACAATATATGTACAGAACAGTTATGGTTATTAGGTTACATTGTGCAGTTTGATATGAAATACTTCAATTTGCTTGGGACATTCTGCCAGCTAGTTGAATGATGCCTTTTGCCCTGAAACTGATGTAAACCTCCCCTGTATAGTCATCGTTTTTATCTACGTTAGGTAACCGATGACTTTCTTTTGCTAAACTATAGTTCATGATCTGAATTTTTTTTTTTGCAGGGTCCTAGCAAGTTACTGGTTCGCCTGTTCGTCGAGCTTGCTTGTGATGAACCTCATATAATCACTCAAAATCTGTTCTGTGACTCAGATCACTGTACCACTATTAGGCAGTTTCTTAATGTTCATTCAATTTAGAGTGATGATTGATGTCTTATTTATGAAGATAATGATTTGATTGATGTTAATATTATCAATTTATCACCATCCCATAGATATTTGTGTTGAATGGTTATTTGTATTTTTTTACCCCAGCTAAGTTATACGGAGTATCATTCTAGGAAAAAACTTGCTTCACATCAATGTCCATTATTTACTCTTGTTAGTTTTCTCACACAGCTGAGCAACTTATCCATTGTGATCTGTACATTGAGTTTTCTTTTTCAGGGATAAGAGTTACAAATTGTAAATATAGTAACGGAGATTCTAATGTACTAACAATGGGGCATGCATCTATAATACACAATTTCGTCTTCTTTCTGAAATTTGCAACATCTTTTTTGTTTGGATATGATTCTACGTCTAGATAATTGTTGAAACCCAATGAATATGACATAAAATTTCATAGTGGGTACCTACTGAACATTTGGGTGCTTGAAATATGTATATAATTAATAAATACTTTTTTAATAATAGTTAAACCATAACTCTTTTTAATAGAACTTCTGATTAGATACCACTACTTCACTAGACTATTAATCCGTCGATTATCAATTGAGTTATTTCACTTATACCAAATGGCTCAATTTTTTTGTAGTAGAAGTATCATGTCTCAGAATCGAAATGGTAGGAAATAAAACATTGAGACTGGCATAGAGAATAAACCACCATGAAGCCTTTTTAGTTTGCTATATGTAGGACTTGTTACTAAGTTTGAAGCCAGAAAATAGTGCTGAGGTTGCCAGTGCAAAGAATGAACAGAACTCCATGCTAATTGCAATTGTAGATGATTCTGTGAATATGTTAGTAGATATTTCTTCTAACATTTTGTTTGTCAAAGGCACTGCAAATGATGATGCGGATAGCAGCAAATATGCAAGAACCTGCAAGATCACAAATAAATGCAGTTGATATATAAATGGTAGCTATGATATACAACAGAAGGAAAGAGGAGATATTAATTGATACATTTATCGGATCCGTCGTGAATGACATATCATCACTAGCATCAATATCAATATCAGGGCTCGAACCATGCAACAATATGAATAGGGTGACCATTCACACACAAATAATTAATAGGTATGTGTGATGGAATGAGACATGTAACTCGATAATAAGGTCAAGACTGATGGTAATAGAAAAAGATATCCAAAAGGGGGTAACTTCAGTGAAGTATATAAAGAAGGTTAATATACTTGCATACTATAATCATATATTTAAAAAGAAAAAAAGGCATTTCTTGTATCAAGAGAATGCAATGTAATTATGTAAACCTCATAAAGAGAAGAAGAAAAACCTGATCACCAGAGAAGTCTAGCATCAACTTCTGATGTCTTGTAATAAATTCTCTTCCAGAAGATAACTCATTGAACTGAAAGAAAGCTTGCAATGCTGTATAAAATGTTGATAAAATTGATATTGCAAATACATATCTGTACACAAAAAACCCAAATATTACCACTAGTAATCACCTTATTGTCTATCTTATGAACAAAATCAAGATAAGATAAATGTAACCAATATATATATATATATATGTTTGTGTAATACCTATATTCTTCATATTTTTCAAAATTTTGCCAATCTCCATGCACATTACTAGTCATGATGATGAATGATATCAATGAGAAAATGAAGCTTGAAACACGTAGAGCCAATGACCCTTTCTTCAACACATCATATCTCCTCCATCTATAAACAATTTTCGATGCCCCGGAACCTTTCAACGTCGTCTGGCTCTCCACATCCCCTGTTTTCCCTGTATCTACTGGTGGCGCCGTCGTGGTTTGTGCTATTTTGGTTGAATCTGTCTCCACTCTGCCATCAGAAGGCATTGCCATTTTCTTTCTTTTTCTGAATTAAGTGTCATGTATATTTGCTCAGTCAATTGTGGGAAATTTGCAAAAGTGACACCTCTTAGCATTTTTGTTGTAGAAATAACATAAATTATTTAAAAAATATTAACTATATCACTAAGAGATCGTCCGATTTGAATCAAAATTATTATATTTTTAATAAAATAGATTACAAATATAATATATTTTGGTATATTTTCAAAAGAACTATACAACATATTCAAAATGTTATATTTCAAATTAAAAATTCATCTCATGCAAATTCAGAACTAAACGATCCATAGTGTAACGTGTTTATTGCTTTATCCATAGTAATCACATGATGTGGTCATCGTGCTCTCTTTTTTATCGAAATCTCACCTTGTAAAATCATATGTTAGGGTATAATATGTTGGATGAAAAGAAAAAGTGTCATCGAGGTATACTCGGTTATTAGGATAAAAACTCCAACAACAACATATCACTCACTTAAATTGGCTCAATTTCTTGAAGTTACACCAATTCTATTATTCCAATATGTTACTTATACTATAAGTATCATGAGACAGAATTGTAATGAAAATAATCAAACAATGAGACTGACATAAAAATCAACAACAAACATGAACCAACTTTTATTTTTTTAGATTTTAGAATGGTTGCAAAGTTTGTAGCCAGAAATCAGAGCTGAGATTGCCACTGCAAAGAATGCAAAGAACTCCATGCTAATTGCAGCTGCTGATGAATTTATGAATATCTCTTCTGTTCTTTCTGAGAATATGTAATCATCTTCTGTTGGATCATTCATTCTGTTTGTCAAAGGAACTGCAGATGATGCCGCGGATAACAGTAAATACGCCATAAGCTGCAAGATCACAGATAAATTCAGTAGATTTATAATTATCAGCTATAAATATACCAAGAAAACAGGATCATGCAACAATATGTGGAACAAATTTGGCCTTGTAGTTAACATTTTGCAATAATTGTGATATAGCTTGAAATGTTAAATATGTGGAACCAAAGAATGGCACATTGTATCAAGTTATATAAGAAACATATCTATCTATATAGATATCAACTAATTCGAAAGGGTTAGGACAAAATTCTTGTTTTTGAACTGTTTTATTAATACAATGGTGACCACAATAGCAAGACTAGTAGCAATAGAAGATGATCTTCTACCCCAAAAGGGATAAACTTTTTGAATCATATGAACAAGCTTATTATTAGTTCTTGTATCCATTTCTTGTATGAAGATTATGCAAACACCATAAAAAAAACAACCTGATCACCAAAGAAGATTAGCATCATCATGTCATGCCTTGAAATAAAGTTTCTTCCATAAGATAGCTCATTGAACTGAAAAAATGCTTGCAATGCTGTGTATATTGTTGATATAATTGCTATTGCCAATGCATATCTGTAGACACACAAAAATGATTAGTAATAAACAACTGATTCTCTATCTTATCAATAGAATCAAGGTAGTAAGATGTAATCAAAATGAATAGATATATGTAATACTTATATTCTTGATATTTTTTAAAGTTCCAATCTCCATGCTTATTGCTAGCCATGATGATCAAGGCAAGAAACGAGAAAATGAAGCTTGTAACATGCAAACCCAATGACCATTTCTTCAACAAATCCTCCTTCCTCCATTTCTGGACAATATTCGACGCCGAAGAGCCTTCCCCGGCCTTTTGGCTCTCTACTGGTAGCGCGGTTTCAGTTTCCGCTTTCCTCTGGCTCTCCACTCCCTCTGCTACCCCTGCACCTTCTTGTGTAGTTTGTGCTGTTTTGGGTGAATCTGTCTCCACTACTTTGCCATTAGGAGACATTGCCATTTTATTTATTTTTCTCTATCAAATGTTATCATATAAATGATCAGTGCCTTATGCCTTAGCCATCTATATATCTCTAACTAGAGGGGAGGGGTGTTGAGTACAAGTAAGGATTAGAGACAAATAAAGAAGACATAGATGGATTTACTTTTTTGTAATTTTTCTGTCTTACTAACACTATTTAATATCAACTATATGATCATATATTTAAGCCATAAATTTGATTTGCAAAAAACATGTCAAAATTTGAAATTAAAGTTATGTTTATCAAGGTTATAAAATTTATCAATTTTGTTTATTAAAAACAAATTAAACAATATTATAAAACGAATATCGTAATATTGATATAAAATTATATTAATATGGTGTTGAAGAATTGATAGAATAGCTGGGCTATTATTGGTTGCCTAGGAAGTTCAGTCGTTGGTTAATCATTGAAAATTTGTTACTCCCTAGCTGTCAAAAACCATCAGAGTTCACAATGAAAATTTCCTAGTAAGATGCAACAAGTGTTCGGCAGCGCCGGCACTTATTTTATTTATATAGATAGATAATGATGATATATCCGTACTTATAAAGCCAAATAATGCGTGATGTCCGCACAAATGATCGTGGGATTTGCTGATGCGTGAATGTCTTTTTTTATTTATTTTTTACGGTTTTGAATTTTTTAATTATCGTTTTTGGTAATACTTCTGTTAAGTCGATAAATTAATCTTAGATTATTTAATAAAGCTAAATATATCACTTTTTTATGCGTCCCCGCTACGGGTATGGTCTTAAATTAATAATTAAATGTTTTTTCGTTCCTTTTATATATATATATATATTGCAAATTACTCAGCTACTGATAATTCGGCCCGACTATGGAATATAATATAATTCTTTATAAGCCGTTGGCAGGGGGCTCGCTACTAGTATTCAAATAAATATAATTATTTGTCATAAATAAAAAAAATATACATATATAATTATTTGTCCTAGGATTATTGTATCACAAGATACTATTCAAAAATCTTTATTTAGTATGTCTAGGCACCTATATTGATTAGAAATGTTATGTAGCAACATAATTTATTAATGATATACCTAATTTAATTCATTTTAATCGAAGATTTCAAAAAAAAAAAAAAAGCTCATAAAATTACACCAGACATCTCATCATTTGCCTATTCCACCAATGCATGTGACAACTCCAATACAAAGTTACAGGAAGGTCTAGCGAAACCATATAGGTCGCCTCATTGGACGTTTTGACGATTATTGATCTCTGAACTGATGCCATTCCTTCAACAATTCTTCATAAATTCGCAAATTGATCTCTATTCACAACCAACTTCATAGTTTCAGAGAAGATCAATCTAGAATTTGATGGTTCATTAAGTTCCGAGAATTTTGGTAAAATAACATGATTAATGGAAATGATTGGCAAAATAACACTCTTTTTTTTAAAAACTAAAATAACATGCAAAGGCTAAAATATCGCTTTATTTTGTTTTCTTCTCCTCTGTCTTAACCTTACAAAAGCAAATGTCTCCATGTCATCATGCCTTCATCCCTCCCCCACTCCCCGATTTCGAATCTACCCGCCTTGGAAAAGCTGGAATCGCGCATACATATTTTCTCTCCCCCACTCCGGGAAACCCTTGCGCCCCTCCTATAACATCCAAGATCCATTTCTTACTCACTTATAAAGAACACAACCAGCGGCCTCATCACAAGAAAATCACAGATCCGTTCGCGTTATAAAGCACAACCACGGTGGCCAGCGTACCACCGCCAAAGAGGTAATTTTTCTTGTTTAATTTAGTAAAATTAGTTTTTTTTTGTTGATGGTGGTGTTTGGTAGAATACACCAATATACATCACTGGATATATATTGGGGTATAGTGGTGTATTTGGATGTATATTGGTATTTTTTGTGACGGTTGGGGTTTTGGTAATGGATAGGTGGTGGTGGTGATGGTTTTTGGTTGGTGGTGGTGTTATGATGTGCTTAGGCTTTTGGTGGTAGCGTTTTAGTGGGGTTAGAGTTTGGGGGTGGTGATGATGATAGGAGTGAGGGTTGTTTTTGGGGAGGAATTGGTGGTGGTGCGATTGGGTAATGGGTGGGGCTATTTTGGGGGAGTAGGATGGGGCAGGGTTGATGGAAGGGAGTAGGATGGTAGTGGTGGTGTTTTGGATGAAGAGAAGAAAGGTTTTTTTTTTTAAAAAGTAAGAGATATTTTAGTCTTTTTTTAAAGGAAGTGTGTTATTTTAGAAAAAAAAATTATTTTTCGTCATTTTCATTTACAAATATTATTATTCCAAATTTCATTAAATTTCTATTTAATTTGTACAATTTAATGTAAGTCATAACCATATTGATTGAGTCGTTTAAGATTGAGTTTGGTGGGTTCTAAGTTCAACATCATGTTTCTAGTAGAAAAGAGATATTTACACTTAAACAAAGTAGAACTTGGGTCTTTTTTTTTTTTATAGTACCAATAATTATAAATAGTTATTTCAATGGTACAAAATGACCTATAGATCTATTATAAAAGTCCCTTGAAGGAATTACAAAAGTCGACCTACATGGTGGATAATTAGATGTAGAAGCGGCTAAGTAAAGTAGTTGATGAGCTTGAATATATAGTCTGATATTTGTAATAAGCTGTAATTATTATGTAAAACCGTTTCCATTCTTCATTTGATTGCAAACGAACAAGTAGTTTAGATATAACCTACGATAAAATATGATCCAAAATCAAATAGATAATATTGATAGAGTTGTTTAATGCATGAATGATATTAAATATAATTACTTTTATGATGTGTATTTGTAGTGATGGAACAGAAATATGAGTGCTTGTTGAAGACGTGGGTCTTTAGCATCAAGAAAGATATGTGATTTAAATTTGCTATGACTGATGAGAGTAAGATACTATAGACACATCTATCTTTTAAGGGGGAGAAGTGATTATTTTTATTTTTAATTGTAGTTCTTTCAAACACTACATTTACAAATAGAGGTGCATTAGAGTATCTACAATACATGCCTCTTTGTGCAGGCGCGTCAGCCGGGCGTGAACTCTTGGTAGAGAAGTGTGCCTCTCGCGCCGACCGCAGGTTCGGGCTCGGCGGTGCTGCATTTGTTGAGGGGTATTTCTGGAATGATGGTTACCCGGCGTTACGGGCAACACCGTTGTGCGCTGTGCGTCACGAAAGGGGCACGTCCGGTTTACCTCTGCCGTTGGTGAGGGGTAAATGACAGGCAAAATGAGCCGATATCATTATTATTATTATTATTTTTTTTTTTTTTTAATAGATCTCTTATATATTACTCGCTATAAAATAGAATAGGGAAATTGCCAAATCCATTGAAATGCAGATTATCTATTCTATTTTCTTCCCCTAATTTTTTTAGGATGTTCCTTTTCTAGGCTTAAATCTAAATTTCTATCAAAATTTTATTCTCTCTAAAGTAGTTTTTTTCTTGGTATGATCAGAGATTTCTCTCTCATGGTTCTTGTAATATGGTGGGGTACGGGAAGCAGTAGAATCGAAATGGGATATTGGAGTCTGCGGCGTGTTGGATAACAGTCGGATTGAATCTTATTTTCTTCACGCATTTCTCGGCTACATAAGATAATGAGTTGGGTAGTTAAAAATCGAATTTTGGTAGTTCTAGAGCCATTAAGTTAATCAACCTGAGTTTCTAAAATCTTTGTAAATTTTTAAAATTAAACCTTCAAAATATTTGTAAATTTTACCGGAGGTAAGTTAATTAATTGAATAAATTAAGCCCAAAATAGATAAACAAAAGTACACACTCTTATGCCCAACCAAATATAATTACGAAGTATCTATAAATATAATAATTCTTTCTGAATAATAATATTATTCTCTTTTATTTATGATTATATATTAAACATACTCCGTATTTTATAATATTTTTAAAAGAATTTGACAATTTGTTAGCAGACGAAGTAAATATCGAGAGATAAATTATTTAAGCGAGTGTCGCGCAGGTTAAATGCCCATTCGTGCATCAGTGATTACATCGAGAGTCGAGGTGCTCGGCGAGTAGCAGGTTCGCTCGATGCGGCACTAAATATGAGGAATAAAATAAAGAATCTGATTTTATGTTAAAGTAGAAAGTTAACTCCTAAATTTAATGAAATTGTATGAGAAGTCACTATTTTATCTCACACTGAAAGAATTTGCTCTTGGGATAAAACAATACTCACCGCTAAAAGACACTATTTTGGGTGTTCATAAGCGAGTCGGAGTTACGGTCACAGTAGAATCTTGAAAAATTTGTTATTTTAAGATATAAGATATTAGCTGAAATATATCGTTAAGTATTTTTAAGATCACATATCTTCGCATTGACATATGTGATTGTTATATTGAGTTTCTTGCGTTCGCGAATCTTTAGAATTTTATAATGTAATGACGTAAAATTATAATAATATATACATACTATATACTTTTGTAAATTGACAAATAAGAACTTAAAAATAGTTAAAGAAGCTTATAATAGTTTAAAAATTTATAAAATAAGACCTTTAAGAATCTTAATAGAACAATCTCTTCTTAATAGGACCCTAAGACTCTATGTTCATAGCAACTCAACTTTTAAGCTGGGAGAAATTTAAACAAAGAGGACATTGTTCCAACAGAGAAAGTAAAAGTAACATAGGTAAGGGCGGATCCATACTGTTCACAATGGTTCATGTGAACCACCACTATTTTTTAATTTTTTTATCTTCGGCTGCCGCTCACGCATCCTCTCTAACCCCACTCCCGGCCACTCAAGTAATCGGAACCACCATAAGGTTTCTTACCTCTACGCTTCTTTTCTTTATTTTTAAAAACAAATATATATAGATATATCTATATATATATATTTATTAGTAACTTGTTTAATTGAAAGTGAATTTAATTTAAGAAATTGATAATTTTATTTAATTTAAAAATTGGTAATTGATAAAAATTAGTAATTATTTATATAGATTTTTAGTAGTTTAAGTATAGTAGAGATTGAGAATTTTAGAAAAAAAAATACATGAAAATGATTGATGAGATTTATGATTTTGTGAAAATGAAAATGTGTTTAGAGAAGTCAGTGGTGTACATTGAGATTTCTCTCTGTAATAAAAAAACAAGATTAAGAAATAGTAATATTCTTTGGTATTGACCTTTTATGAGCAAACTGATTCTTGATCTTGTAGTTTCTACTCCATTAATATTCACTTAGTCTCGAAGTTGCGAAAATGTAAAAAGGGGCGTTAAAAATCTGAAGCAATCCCGATTATTATGAAAAATAAACTTTTTTTTAAATGATCGTTATTTTTTGAGGCGTGGGCGATATTACTCAATGATATACTTTATAGAGTGCAGTGGAGACTTGGAGTGTGCGTGCAAAACGTGTATAAATGTAATCCACTCATCTAATATGTATCAAAATTGTTGTCACTTTTATGTTAAATTGTTAATAAAGTACACGTAGTATATCAATTTGACTTATATTGTGAAATATTATAATAGGATGAAGAGATTGTTTACAACTCTTCCAAAGCGAAAGCGGGATGAGAATACTAGTGCTCCACTTGATGAAGTCTTTGATAAATTTCTAATGTTGATATACCTCCCAAATGAGGCATACTCCGCGTGAGATGAATTCGTTAAATCGGAAATGGGCCTTTAGCAGAGTCGATCGGTGAAACTTCGCTGGGATCTTGAAAGTATGGGAGGCGTTTTAGATTAAAAAGGTCGCATGATGTCAGGATGTAAAGGAATATATTATAAGCGATATGGGGAAATCGAAAATTTAAAGTTGAATGGTATGGTCCATATATGGAATGGATGGAATATAGTGAAAGTGAAGATGCTGTATTTTGTTTAATCTTTATTTGTTTAAAGATGGTAAGTTTGGTGGCAAATTTTTTGTTGGAAAAGGTAATGGGTTTTAGGGGTTGGGCTTATAGGTAAAGGGCTTAGTAAACATGATTTAAGTACTTTTCATAAACTATGTGTTGAAAAAGAAAGAAATTTGTTGAATGCAAAACAAAGTATACAAACTTTTTTAAGGAAGGATTCCATGGGCGGACCTCTATTAATTCATAGTGGTTCAATTGAGCCTTGCATACGTGTCGTTTGGTAAGTAGTCTCTTGTCGTCTCGAAGGTCTTGAGTTACTCTTCTGTCTTATTCTATGCTTATTTTGTATTTATGCATTAGCACCTTAGACCTTTCTAAGTGCATTTTTGGTAGTTTTATTATAGCTGATATAATTTACTCACACTTTTTATTAGACTAATTTAAGACAATATTTTACTCATTTAACAAATTTTCTTATTAGTAATAAAATATTTCTTGTAAATAGTTTATTAATAATATAACTTCGTCACAATTTTTTTTTTTGTATATTCGAGCAATCATTTAGGATTCATTAAATCCGCCTGATGAATTTTGAATATGCAATGAAGTTAAATTTTTTTTTATCGCTGCTAAATTACTTTTAAGCAATAATAACATAAAACTTAGTTTGCTCATAATAACTGCCTTTGGTACTCGTTGATCTTAATGACCCGTCTTCTTCAAGTTGTCTTCTCTTTTTTGTCATTAAGTTGTTGGTTTCATTTTCTTCCAATGATAGGGCCTATATATGTGATTGATCCATACCAAAAGAAGAAAAATTGATTTCCTTATTGTTAACCAGTCATAATCAAAATAAATTATGGTTTCTTATTGTTATCCATCATCATAATTCACATCCCCTTTAGTTAGACACATAACTTTTTCAACACTGTAGGTTAATATTAGACATAGGTTAGGGGACCAAAAACATTAAATCTATTTAATATTTTTTATTATTATTTAGGGGGGCCAATTGTACCGTGAAAGAACTCTCTTTGAGATAATATATATACTTTTTAGAAGACATACTTGCCCCTCAAATGTAAATTTCCGATAGTTATAAATGGATGTAGAAGCAAGAAAGTCAGATAATCATTTAGAGAAAACTATATTTAAGGATAATGACTTAAAACATCACTCACGTTTTAATAAAAAATTTAATTCGACTTTCCATGTTTAAGAAAAATCTACATAATCTATCATGTTAGTTAATTAATCTGTATTTATTAAAGGTGCTTGATGTTTAGTGTTGGAAACGAGTCGGGTCGGGTATTGAAGTATCCGACTTGACTCAAATGATTCGGGTATTACCCGACTCGTTAAAATAACGAGCCCAACTTTATACCTGAATCCGACTCGATAAGATTACGAGTCCGGAAAAGGTAACTACACGATCCGACTCCTTAAGATATAATAAAAATAGCCTTATTTTTTAACACAAATAGAAAATACATGGTATATTTGAAACATTAATAAAATCCAGAAACTTTAATTATTTGAAATGGTAATAGTAAAATTCACAAACATTAATTGTTAATAATTATTTTCAACACAAATATAAAATATCGTTATGTATTTAATAATTTATTAACGGATTTGATAATTATGTATTTTAAACAAACACAATCTTATACTCGAACCTTATTCCATAACTATTAGGCGGTCTATCAATTCGTGTTAATTGTCTAGGGCTTCCCCATTGTCTTCACCATTAATTAACCCACCTTATTATTCTTTCTGCTTTAATCCCCTCCCCCACCTAGGCACCTATACTCAAACTCATACCTCACAATAGCAAAAACCATATATTTATAACAATTCATTACCACAAATTTCACCTTATTTACAAAAATCACCACAAAATTTATTCAATAATTATGATTCAATATTTTCCCGCATCGATTTTCAAGAATTCCCTTCGCCGCCGCACCACCCTCATCGGAGCCAACCACACCTCCGCCAGATTCTGCTCCAGATAATCATTTTTTTAATTCAAAATTTATTTTTATTTTTTATATAAAAAATCAAACTGATTTAATTAAAAAGAATTAATTCTGATGGATACAAACCCATAAATTTTTTTCCCAAAAAATCAATTTTTTTCATAGAACTTATACTGATTTAATTGAAAAGAATAAAGTCTGATGGATACAAACCCATAATTTTTCCCCCAAAAAATCATTTTTTTTTCATAGAACTTATACTTGTTTAATTGAAAAGAATCAAATTTGATGGATTAAAACCCATTATTTTTTCTTAATTTTTTTTGGATAAATAAAAAAGAAGCAATTTTAATGGATATAAACCCATAATTTTTTTTTTTTAATTCATTTTTTCCCTTGAAAATAACACTGATTTCATTAAAAAGAATCAATTTTCATGGATACGAACACATATTTTGTTTTTGTTTTAAGACACTGATGTAATTAAAAAGATTGAATTTTGATGGATACACACCCATAATTTTTTTTCCGGGCAAATTCATTTATTAATTTATTTATTCTTGTTTTTTTAATATAATAAATGGAGCCTGGCATAGGAAAGCCAAGCTTCTTGAGGAATTTACTAGTGAGATTATTGTTGTTTTGTGTGATTTTTGTTTGTTTTCGATTTGCTTATGTTGTTATTATTCTTGGAGAATCATGTGATTCAAGAGATTTTTGTTTTTTCTCTATGCCTGAAAAAGTCAACGCTGTTGTCGAAAAGTCAACGGATGCAATGATTTCAGTGAAAGCTTCGCCTTTGATGAACCCCAATAAGGTTAATGATAGTTGGGTTACTAAAGATTTCGAAAAGGCTTCGAAATTTTACTATACGATTTTTCAAGATTTGATTGATCAGGGGTTTTTGAGCCCGAATTCCATAGCCCTTTGTGTCGAAACGGTTGAAGGGTGTGATGTTTATGCTTTGAAAGAGATTGGGGTATCTGATTCTATTGGAATATCGAAGAAGAGTTTTAAGCATTTGGTTGTTTCTGGTCTGGCAATTAGGCAGCCTTTTGATGATAGTACGTTTGATTTCGTGTTTTCGGGTGGGGGGATGGTAGAGAAGTCGAAAAGGCCGGTGGAGTTTGCTTCGGAGATAGGGAGGACATTGAAACCCGAAGGGTATTTAGTGGTCCATAGTGGCTCTACAGATACATATAGTTTCAATTCGTTAGTTGATTTGTTCAATTGTTGTACGTTGGTGAAGTCTAGGGATATTGAGAATGGGATCGACAATATAAATATGCCTATGATTCGGGAAATTGTTATGAGAAAGCAGATTTTTGGCCATAAGGTGGAAAATCTTGATGGTGGTTCGAAGAATAACTGTTCTGTTCCAGGATATAAGCGAGAATTGATCCGGAAAGCTGAGCCTTTGATTACAGAAGAGCCTAAAAAGCCATGGATTACACTGAAGAGGAATTTGCAGAATATAAAGTACTTGGCTTCAATGGTGGATATCAGTTTTAAGCCGAGGTATGTTTATGTCGATGTGGGGAGTAGGAGTTATGGTTCGAGCATTGTTAGCTGGTTTAAGAAGCAATACCCGAAGCAAAACAAGACGTTTGACATTTATGCTATTGAGGCGGACAAGCACTTTCATGATCAGTATAAGTCTAAGAAAGGAGTAACCCTTCTACCATATGCAGCTTGGGTAAGGAATGAGAGTTTGTTCTTTGAGATTAATCAGGACCCTGGCGATAAAGCTGTGGTGAAGGGTCGAGGAATGGGAAGAATTCAACCTGTTCAGTCATCGACTGGCAGTACAGCAAGTCATGTAAATGAGATTCAGGGATTTGATTTTGCAGAATGGTTAAAGAGTGCAGCGACTGAGAAGGACTTCGTTGTAATGAAAATGGATGTTGAAGGGACCGAGTTTGATCTCATACCCCGGTTGTTTGAGACCGGTGCCATTTGTTTGATAGATGAAATATTTCTTGAATGCCATTATAATAGGTGGCAGAAGTGCTGCCCAGGTGAAAGATCTCCTAAGTATGAGAAGACTTACGGTCAATGCTTGGATTTGTTCACTTCACTTAGAGACAGTGGAGTCTTGGTTCACCAGTGGTGGTGAGTGGTAACAAGCTTATACATCTTTGGTAACACTTTTGATTTTACAGTATCTCTCGGTTTGTTTGCTTCCAGATTATAGGTTTGCACATCAGAGTGTTGTAATTATTACCATGTTCACCGTTCTTAAATTAACTGAACATAAAATTACACATTGCAATGATATACTCCGTATCGATACTTGAATCACCCTCTCGTCATCTATGTGTTTGCTTTTTTTACTTTTTGCGACTATTCAAGATGCATAAAACTTTCTGGTTATATCTACTAGGGAGGATTTATACTTTTGAAGTAGACGTATTCATGTGGAATCATAAGTTTGTCATGTTTGCTTGAGGCAATTACTGAAATAGTCTGAAAGCTTATATTATGTGAAAGGAGATTTTTCCCTTTTCAAGAGTGGTGCCCAAATTTCATTTGAACATTAGCAATTTATGTTTGACATGCAGTCATTTGTTGTAGGAAGATAATCTATGGAATCATTTGTGTCTCTAGATATATATTGGCATTAGTCTAGACAACCTTAGAGAAAATGCATTTCGTTTTGTAATTGTGTCGTGCTTGTGCATTATAAGTTCTATTTCAGCAGACCATTTGATTACGTAGAAGCCAGAGTTCGAACAACTCAGTGCCATAAAAATATGCATTTATTTTGTTTGCGAAGCTCAAAACTATCCGTAGATGAATTTTCCAAGCTTTGATATTGTTGGAGGCCAAATTCATTGGTTTACTTTTATTTATTTTGATTAGCAGATCTAGCAGAGCCTCAAGGGATCTGTTATACTTATATACTTATTGTTCTGAATCTAAACCTAACTACCCCGGGCATAGCTCAACTGTAAAAAGCTCGAGTGTTAAAGTGACAGAATCTCGTATTGAAATGATTTAAAGGGAAGCTTAAATCCCTTGACCAGTTGAGGCACATCTTGTGATTTACCTCTTTGAAGTATCCAGACGGGGACCGCTACGATGACGGCTTCATCGTTTTTTCTGAATCTAAATATAACTAATTTTTGCATATGAAGAAAGTTATGCTTACATGTCGTACTCTCTGGACTATCTCGTGAAAGTAATAGCTGAAGCTCTTTATTGTTCATCAATGTTCTACAATGAACTACTTATTTCAATCTTTAAAGGTCAATTAGACAACTCTTTATGCTTTCGGCACTTTAATTGTCGTCAATTTTTACTCTTGAGATTGTTCCTGAGCAGTGAGTAGTTTGGTAGCATATCCGTTCCTTTTTAAAAAAAAGATTTGAGTCTGTTAAGACAACCATGAAACCATCTCGAGCCTTTGAAAGGCTAAGAACTATCATCTACAACCGTAGGGAACCTCTTATTAGGAGCTTATACAATTAATGCTATGGAGTTTATTATGATTTTTTTAACTATTAGATTGACTTCATTTGCTAGAAATTTAATTTAACTGCCCCATGCAAAAATCTATAATTTTGGTTTTCTACACATTTTTTAATTTTGTGTTATGAAATAATTACACCATTTTTGTTTTAAGCAGTTCTCCATACAATAACAATGGGATTTGACAATTTTGTCATTCGTAAGCTTATTGCTTACAAAAATAGAGTAAGAAATGATAGTCATTTTAAAAACGCCAGAAAAATAACATTTTTAAATAAAATAACACGATTCTTATAAAAATAGTTAAATTACCCTTATTTTACCCCAAAATAGCCCCCCCACCCCATTGTTCTATCTCACCCCACCCACCTCCCTAACACCCCATCACCACCTTAATCCCACCATAACACTATCACCAACAATCAAAAACCATCGCTACTACCACTTGTACACCACCAAAACCATAACAATGAACAAAACACCACCACCACCACAATGGCCACAAAATAGCCCGCTAATCACCACTACATCGAATTGAAACCCTAACCCCATTCCCAATTAAAATCCATTGAAACCATACCCCTAATTTTTTTTTTATTAAAATCGAAATTAGAAAAAATAGGACGGGGAGAGTGGCTGTGGTTTGCCTAGTGAGGAGTCGAGGACTTCAAAGGAAGGGCGCGATTTTCAGGGGTAAGGAGCAAACTACTTTTTAGTGGGGGAGGCGTTTCAGCTGGGGCGGGAGGGGGGCGCAATTTTTCGTGGGGGGGATGGGCCGGGTCGAGGTGGTGAGTGATGAACACGGTGGTGGTGGGATAGAAGGATATTATTTTGAGAGAAGGAAGAGGAAGATGAAGAGGAAGAAGAAATGGATAATTTAGTATTTTTACAGGGGTAAGTATTATTTTATCAAAAAAAGAAAGAGTGTTATTTTTGCAACCTTTTCCTTGACTTGTATTTTTCGATCAAATTTCTCCACGTAAATGAATATCAATCGTGGGCACTCGATCTGAAGACATAGGTCTCAAATCATGCTCTAGTTTCATGACCATAATTCCATCCATCAGAGTTACTGAGTTGGTTTCTTGTCTTAGAATTCTAGGATACGAAGGTACGAGCCTCTAGAATAAATCGTGTTCAAGCAGTTAAACAGTTACATAAAATATCAATTATTTAGTGACTAAGTGAGTATATAACAGGCAATGATAGATTGATAATTATGAGACCAGGTTATGAAATACATTAGTGGCATTAGGCTTAATTTCATCGATCACCTTTGTACTATTGATATCAGACGGAATTTCCCCTCAAATATTGATGACATCAATGTATCCCTTGAACTCTGGACTGGTCCTGTTAATTGTTAGTCACCAAATGATCTAAGATAAATTAAATAGATAATTTATCGCATCTTATATTGTGAAAGTGTTTTGATTTATTACTTATTATTAAGGATTTTTAATCTGTAGTATTCAAAATACTCAACATATCTGTTGGTCACCAAAGTCGGAAAGCTAGAAGTTAAATAGACATTATTAATACATTATACTGGAAAGTTATCTAAATTTCAATTGTAAAATTGTATCGTGTTAATCGTACTAGGAAATAAAATATGAAAATTTATATCTATCTATATATATATAAAAACATGAGTTGTTCTAAAAGTTTCTTTTTTTTAAACGGACTAAAATACCCTTAATGAATTGTATAATTACATTTTCATAAATTTTAATTAAACTAAAATACTACAAATACAAATCCTATATGTTGGATATTAGAGCAAATATTAGAGCGCTAGAATTCAAAATTTGTATCTCATTTGCGCACAATGAGCTTCAGTAAAATTGAACAAACCATGTAAGCTTGAGGAAAAAAGTATATCCCATTACTGAAGAGAAGCAGGAGCACTACATTTAATAAGAAGACAAGTTCTTTATGACTTAGTAAAATTGATTGACTACTTATGCAAAAGAGTCTACTTAGCGCCCGCAGGGGTACAACCGTGAAAATGAGCTCGAAATTGTGAAGCCAAAGTGCTCAAGAAGTTATCTACTCGGTCAAAGCTCAACTCGAGACGCTACAAGTGTTTGATAAACCAGATTATAAGGTTTTCTCAGAAGGGAGTCCTTATCCAGCGGATTTGCTTTCAAAACCAAGGAATATGACCCCACCTTGACGCCAAGAGTCTCGAGTATAACCTTATAGCATGATTATCTATTACATACTTGTTTAGTATTTCCTACTTTTTCTTTTGAGATTTTTATTAATCATCTTATTATTTGTGCGTATGATGCTCTTAATGCCCAAATGTATGCGTAGAGCCTAAGGACGCCCTTTTCTACAATGGCGGGCGAAATACGCCATTATTTCAGAATCCAAAGTGTGAGAGGGAAGTGTCTTACAAGTTCAGTGACTCTTATGGGAAAGAGCCTTTCCCTTCTACCGCCGCAACTTCAACCTCTAATGAGGAAAAGAGGCTGCCTCGGTGGTGGCTGCCTGTATTGCTCTCCTCAAGAAAAGCACGCAGCTCAACGGCCTAAGCGGGTTGAACACGTGACTATATCCGAGGATCTTCCATCTACCTCCTCCTCCAAAGATCCGCGCAAATAAGTAATCCACCTTCACCCGCCTCCGCATGAGATGCCCAACTTCCCCTAGGCTCCCTCCTAAAGATGGAGCAAATTCAGGCCTAAGGTCCATTCTAGCTATTCAGCCCAACTTCTTGTTTCCGCACACTTGTCTCGGCTGGTCATGGGTCACTATGCATCTAATCTCTATGGAAGAAGCAAGATGCCTTTCAAGCTTCCAAGCATTTAATCTTAGGAGTGGTGGCGACGGATTTTGATGAAGCTCACGATCCTATGGAGGTTCAAGACTTATAGCCACATTCCATAAAGGTAATCTCTCTCCTTTCGATTTCTCCTATCGATTTAAGAACCGGTCTTAACCTTGCTTTCCTTTTTTCTTTGCAACTGGCTTTGAATGCGAGTCATTCTTTGGCCCGTTCATCGGATGCTCTTGACAATGCGCGTGCCAAAGCGCATGAGGAAGAGAGAGCCCTCAGACTTCGTGTTCAAGAACCGATCCTTAAGAATGAGAAGCTTCAAGGGGAAAACGAGAAGTCAGTTTCTGTCTCTCGGATGCGGTTCGTAAGGAGAAGAAGGAGGCTCGGCAAGAAGGCTAAGAAGCTTGAGCTCCTTCACAGTCACCACACTCGCGCTGAGGCCGAATGCGCGGCCGACCAAAGAACCGAAGAACGCGCAGATGATTTAATCGACTCTCTCCAAAAAGAGGGGCGATTAAACAAATTTAAAATATCAAAGCTGGAGGAAGCGGTTCCCGGGCAGATCAAAAAGGCAATCCGCGGCTACCGGGCCAGAGATTTCAAGAGGGAGGCCGGCAAGTGACGCTGCTTATCATGGCGCTGCTTCACTTAACTACAAAGAGGCGAATTCGCCGACAGGATAATTATCGCAGTTCATCCGTGGCGACGGGCGAGTGTTTCGCTTAATCCAGAACTCGATGTTCTTTAACCCTTTTAGGAAGCAGGATGACGGCGGCCTCTCCCCAAGCCGCTGAAAAGATGACACCCTACTTCTTAATCTTTTGGATCGATATTTTCCTCTGCTTAACTTTATGATAATAATGTTGACATTGCATACATGTTTTATAAGTCGCCTTAATCATCTTGTCTTTTACTTAATGAATTTACTCTACAAAAAAGAATTTCACTGTATAAAGCTTGCTCTAAGAGCTTGCTCAAGTGATACGCGGCCTACTAAAGCGGTTTAGCAGCTCGACATCACTTGCCCCATGTATTAGCTGCCTTTTGGTCTTAAGATCTAGACACTAATACATTCAGTGGTTGGATCAAGTCATGGGTTTACCCATTCAGCAGTATGCTTATAAAGAGTATCCATTTATTGGCTAATCGCTTTCTACACCAGTTGGACTCTTATTTGAAATGAATAATGATCATTTCGCCTTTTGGTCTGTAATTATATTTTGATTAGCACAACATGTAGATGTAGCTGCTCAAGATAATTTTAACATATAACATAAGAAGAGAACCGCCTTTTATTAATGGTTCAAACCTTGGAAAGAGTATTTTCCCTTTTTAGGGCAGTTACAGGATCCCTCTCGGGTGTTTACACATAATAGCGACACAATTTAGAGGCATGCCAGGTTCTAGGAACTGCTTTGCCGTCTAAGTCTTCTAGTTCATAATGGGTTCTATGACCCTTTCACCCGATACGGTCCCTTACCACTTGGGCTCAATTTTGGGTTGGCTCACGAACATAAATCCTCCGCAATACCAAGTCTCCGTAATGGAACTGCGGTTTTAACCCTCCGATTATAAGTTCGAGCCATTAGTTGTTCCTACTTTAGAGTTCAGAAGGGCCTCATCTCTCAGCCTCATCCACAAAATTGAGGCATTCTTTCAACCGGTCATTGTTCTCCTCTTCAACCCCGATTTGCCTATGCTCGGTACTCGACTTCAAGCACGCGTAACCGCTCGTCTCATATACTAGGCCGAAGGAGTCTCCATTGCTTGATTTGGTGTAGAACGAGCGACCATAAAACAGCTTTTTGTAACTCTTCGATCCCGCCTCCTCCTCCACAATATATCTTTTTCAATTGAATAGGACTGTCTGACTTTACTTGCCCATTGGCCCGAGGGTAATAGATTGGAGCGAATCGATGTTCATCCCAAATTTTTCATAGAACTGGCCAAGACTTGGTCCTTCGAATTGGGGACCATTATCGACACCAGATCCTGGGAATACCAAACCCGTGGAGTATGTTTCTTTCCATAAGAATTGCACCACTTTCTTTACTCCTTTGGTTTTCTTGGGAGGGGCGCGGCCTCCAATCGTATTTGTCAAGTAGTCATCCGCGAGCAATGTTTATACCGCTCCTCTTGGGCCTTGGGTAATTTTCCTCCACCAACCGATTCCCCCACATAAGTGGAACGGGACTTACTACAGGTAAGTGGTCAAGTGAGCAATCGGGGAGCATCATCGGCAAACATCACACTTCTTCACATACTAGCTGTATCTTTAACCGGGGAGCGGCCGCAATATCCCCGCTCGCTGGTTTTGATTGCTAGCGATCGCTAGCCCAATATGACTCCCACACCATCCTTGTTTATCTCAGCCCAACACTGGGAACATCCTTGGTAGAAACGCAGCACAGTGGCTCATCCCATGATTTCCTCAGATAGATCGGCCCAAGCATGGGGCTTGATACTGAGACTGCGGTTCTCGATCTTCCAGATTCCACACGGTCCTCTAGTAACTTGCCCTCGCTAAGATACAAGATTATAGGCGCCCACCAATCAACCGTGACGTATACATTATCCTTCGCACTTTTCTTCTTTGATAGTTTTCATCAACTCAACATATACCCCTCTTCGGACAATTCACTTAATAAGCGCGGCGAACCGATAGATAGTCCGCTTTTTCATTCTCTATTCGGGGACATATTTCATCAAAGACTCATTCTTCATCCCACAGCTTCCCTTAATTTGGTCTATCACCAGCTTAGAGTCCCCTTTAACTAGCGCCTTCTATCCCCTACTGACCGACTAATCTCAACCTGAGAATCATTGCTTCATATTCAGCCTCATTATTCGTGCTGGAACCGAATCATAGTTCCATGGTTTCTTGACCATAATCAAACTCCTCAAGCCCCGCTCCTGATCATTACGAGCACCATCTACGAATAGAGTCCACTGTGCCTGACTTGGCCAACTTCTATAAAGGTCGTGTCCTTGAATGATTTTATGGGTTTCGGGCAAGGCACCTCGGTTATAAAATCTCGCCAATGCTTGTGCCCGGATGTCGGTTTTTGGGTACATATGATATTTCAAACTCGCTTTTTAACTCGATAGCCCATGTTGCCAACCGCCTGCATAAAACGGACCGGGTTAGGCACCCGCTTTAAAGGTTGGTCGGGCCATAACTTGCACCGCGGACTCAAAGTAAGCCTTCAACTTTCTGCCAGAGATCAATGCAAAGGTCACTTTGTCTACATGTGGGTACTTTCAGGCCGCCTGGTGACACATGACTCATATAATATATGGATTCAACCTGGCTCTACAAAGTTGTAGGATCATATTTTGAAAATGAGATGATATCATTCCTAATATTGTCGTATGATAGCACACAACACAGGAGACTTATGCATCACTTTGCCGGTTCTATGGTTTCACTGCTCTTTCGCGTTGCAGTTGACCATCAAATAGTCTTATTAGTTTGAACCATTGCTGCTGTTTTCTTTGTTCAGTCCTATTGTTCTTATGATTTTATCTATTTCTTAGATTTCTTCCTCGTCTTTTTCTATTGTTTGCCAGCACAACACTTCTTATGTCAAGGACATTGCCCAGGTCTAACACCGTTTTGTTCAATTACTCTGAGAGGAAAATTCATGGTATCTTTGAAGCTGCTAGTGCTGGTCAGATGAACATAGACTCATGTGACATCTACAATTTGAGGTGCTGATACGTGTCAGGCTTCAGTGCCAGCCATTAGTAGAGGAACAATTTAAGCCAATTATCTTGACAATTATTTATAATCACAGACATTATCGTTTCCAGCTGAATCAGGTTCAAGCAAGTAAACTGATATCCAAGCTGACGGCTGCCGCAGTGAGAACCAGTTCATCAACCTCGAAACTCAGAGAACTCGGCCAATATTTTCCACGGTTTAACAGCTAGGTGTAAAGGAGAAAACAGAAGCTGATTGTCAACAAACAGAAAGCGATGAGGTAGACCTTGACAATGTCAACAATGCTATTCCCTTGTAAATTGGCTTAATTTTACATCCCATTTCTATGCATCTGTGTAAAGCTTCTTCTTGTCTTTTCTGTAGTCTAGTAAGGGACTAGAAGACGGCAAGGTTTTAAAGACAGAGAAGACTCACAAGATTTATGGGCTGGAACATTAGCTCATAGATTCCTTCATCTAATTCTAATTTAGTCCATTATTCTAATATATTATTGATGGCTTTTCAATGCAATTATTATCCCCTTCACTCTTGCATGTAAAATATAGTTTGCTTGATTATTTTTATATTCTACATACTTGATATTATATTTAGAATTTTTTGAAAATAAGAAAACAAGAACACTCTTGTATCTGCACAAGAGAAATAATTGACTAAAGCAATTAGCAAATACTGAAAGAAGTGGTGAACCAATGATTTTTTTGAATCGAGTGCATTTCTTGTTGGATAATGGAATATTTTGTAGTTTAATATTTTATTCTTTACGAAACATGTTTAGTTGATATTGGAAAACAACACTACCTAAGATGAGTTCTTCAGTTTTTGTGTATAGTTTACTTTTGAGTTGGACGGCTTGAATCCTGACTTACAAACATTAGAAGAATCGAGAGCGCATACAAATCATGAACTTGAATTCCAAAAGGCTTTAATTCCTCGTTAGAAGTACTAAAGAATAGGTCGTGCTTATAACCCTGAAAGATATCTTATAAAGACATCAAACTCTTTGTTTATATCTTTAGATATGAGCTAGTATAATTTTGTGTGTGTTTGTGATGCTATCTGATCCTTCAAAGGTGCTTTCTGGATTATATTGATACGGTCCATTTAAAACTTTGTTAAAAAGCTTATGCATATTCATTAACTCCTACTTACCTAGTACAGTGGAACCTTCCTATTTCTTATCAAGAGTAAATGGTTACACATTTACCCAATTTAGGTTATCAGCTAAAGTACTCCATATTTGCCTAAATGTTTGGTGTTGGTGTTTCTGTCTCAAGACATGAACTTCAGTATTTTCTGTCATTTAATTGAGAGGCATGTAATAGATCTATTAATTTCCCATAGTGGTCTATCTATCCATTTATGCTGAAAAATTGTCAATCAATTAAAAAGCTATAAAGCAAGTGAATCTCTTGTTCTCACGATGTCTTATTTATGGTGATTTTAGCAGACGCTAAACAAGAAATTCAACGACTGAGGAATAGATGCGATAATGCTGGAGTCTGTCTCAAATCCTTCACTGCAAATTTCAATGAAGTGACAACTAATTCATCTGACTTCACTTGGATCTCAGTGAGTCGATCTTATAGTTGCTGGCGTGATGATGGTATGGTGCGGCTATCAGCTTTGATTTATACTGCCTGTATTACGATGTGATTAAATCTCTAAAACCAATGAACTATAATCGAGCATATGTTTCTGCTACAAAGTTGAACAGTCAACTATGTATTTGGTGGGGAAATAGTTCTACATGGTATTACAGGTATGGCTTATAAGCAGTTCGCTTATCCTCTACTCTTAGTAACCATTCCAGCTTGGTTGTCTCTTTACTATGTTTATCTCTTTTTTTTTTGTTCAGTTGAAGTATACAACCCGGCGTGAAGATCAGTGGACACCTTGCCCTCCTCTGAATGGGGTAAAGGGAAGTTTAGCTACTGTGACTTGGAACGACAAGATCTTTGCTATTGGTGGTGGAGATGGGACGGAATGCTTTTCTATTGTTGAAATGTATGATATACATGCTCGTCGTTGGATTCCTACACGTTCAATGCTACAAAAGGTAAATGAATCTACAAATGGTCTCAGCTTCAGGTAATCCAATTTTAGATTCATGATTAAATTAATTTGTTTTTCTTGTGGTCAATAAGTATTCTGATTGGTCATGTAATTTCACAAGTCACAAACATATTATACTAAAATTATCAAAAGACATCTTCTCCATATTCAGGTGTCACCCCACCCACCGTTAGATTGTATATTGCCGGAGCAGAATTTGTGTGCTGTCAGTTTTCTTTCTGGTTATATTAAAGGAAAGTTCAGTTACCCATCAGATCCATTCTAGTGTGTTGCATTACTGAGTCAGTGTGCCTTCTTCATACAGCGATTTTCTCTTGCTGCTACTGATCTCAATGGTGTGATCTATGCTGTTGGTGGATTTGATGGAAATGAGTACTTGAAGTAAGTCATTTTTTATCTCTCAACACTTATCTATCTCTTACTAAGTTAATGCTTTTGTGTGTTTATGCTCATTGTTCAGGTCTGTCGAAAGATTTGATCCAAGAGATCATTCATGGACTAGATTTGACAGCACGAGGATGCATTCTGTGGTTGTTCTTGACGAAAAGTTGTAAGTTCAATCTCTCTAGATTTGTTACATGTTTAACAACTTTACATATCAACCTTGGGCACTTAAGGACTGGGCCTTCTTTATATAATTTACTTTATTACTTTCTGAATGGATATACCTTATTAATTAACTATTCTTACTGGAAGAGATTAGAAGATTTTTAAAGAAGCTAGAGCTCTCTTGTGATGAACCATGCACACAATCACCTGTCCTCCTCCTGCAAATCTTTTGGACATCAACCATATTTAGAATTGTCTCATTGTTAAATTTTTTCATACCATGATGTAGCCTTTGTATTAAAAGAATCCCCTTTCGAAAGGCATTGTGAAATTGAAAAATCTGTCACGAACAAGACATTATAATTTCTTGTTAGAATGCTTACTGAAAATGACACTTTTGCAGATAAGTATTTGGTGGCTCTGACGGAACGACTATGTTGTCAGGCATGGAAAGATATGATCCTCGTCTTTGTAAATGGATACCAAGGGAGCCTATGAACCACCCCAGGGGCTTTTTTTCTGCAGCGATGCTGAAGGACTCTATCTATGTTATTGGTGGGGCTGACTCGCTGTCTAACATGGTAGACTTGGTAAGTGTGAAGCCTTAGAAACCAGTTTACACCACTCCTGTTATTTACAGCATACTTCCTCTTCTCCATATGACATTCTCTACTGCGTTATATAAACGCCAGGTCGAATGTTACAAGGAGGGTGAGGGATGGATATCAACCAACCTGAAAGCAGTTGATGCTGGCAATCTGGTTTGCTGTTTTATGAGCAGGCTGAATATTGTCAGTTGAGAGCGACGCCCATTCTGTGGCTGTCATTTTTGTTAATGGTCAGAATTACCTTCTGGGTTACTCATACAAATACCTATTTAGACATGACCACCACTGAGCTATATTTCATGATTGAGAGCTCTAAGACTGGATTGAACATAAACTAGTACTTCGTAGTTATTGTGCTGAAACTACATACTCACTCCATTCCACAAAGATTGTCCACCTTTTTATAATCGTAATTTTCACTTTCGACCTTAACTATATTTCGCTATTACAAGGTGATAATATTTTATAAAAATATATCAAATTGAAAGAAGCTTTCAAATGCGTTTTTCTATCGGAGATATGGACAACATATACACAAACAAAAATATCTACGATCAAAGCTCAAGTATGATAATGCTCAAAACGGATAATCTTATGGGTATGGAATATTTCTTTGTAAATAACACAGTATTAAACGACTTGAGGTATGCACTTCAATTAGGGTTGTATTCTATTGTTACGATTCTATATATCATTATGCCAAAAATTGATCTCTCAAGTTAGAATTCCTACCATTTTCTGGGGTTTTGGTCTCGCTTATTGATTTCTAGTAATCAAATCCAACCCAAATATTTTCCTCACTAACAAACAAGCCAAACTATTTGTAAAAGAAAAAAAAAAAAAAAACAAGCCAAACTATTGACCAACACTGACTTGTTATCATAATGAGCAGAGCACTACGACACCATTTTTTCAGGTTCTAATCTCCTAGTACATTTACCATTAGAATTATAATATCATTTTTTTAAATTTAATCCACTATATAATAGTGCATTTATCACTAAATTATACTTGTAGGGCTCTTTATACACCCTTTTCGCAGTTAAGGTGGGTACTCAAATGATCCATTTGACTAGGTGAATCTAAGTTAAGGTTAAATTTTAAGTTTAAATAGGTGGAATCTAAATAAATGTTTATCCCATTCTATTTTTCGTATTTACTTAGTTTAATTTAAATTAAATTTTTCATATTTACTTAGTTTAGTTTAATTTAAATTAAATGATTCATCAAATCGGGTGTAATCGGTGAGGCAATGGGACAAGCTTCTAGTTACATTTTAATTAAATTTATCTTGCAAATAAAATTTTATTCAAATAATATTTTAAAACATCAACCTCAATTACCTCCTTTAGATTAATTTTAAAGTTTTATCCTAATCTAAATTCACTCAATCGAAACGAACCAAAAATAAAAAAGGTATTTGATATCTTAACTTGGATGAATGGTGCTAGTCTTTGATAAATGTATTGCATTTTTTCGTAAAAGCTCGTAAGAAGAAAAATGCCTTGTCTAAATCTGTCCACAAACGTAAACGTCGAAGGTGTCGACACCTCTTCCATCCTGTCCGAAGCCACCTCAACCGTCGCTAAACTCATCGGAAAACCTCTTCAAGCAAAGCCATCCTCTCTCTCTCTAGCAATTTCTTAAGGGGTTTTGCTATTTTATATGTTGATTTTGAAGTATCTTTTTTTCAAATTATCTGCTAGGACAATATTGCTCGATGATATTTATTTGGCGGAACCATGAATTTTATATAAGGGGCCGAATTAATTAATACGAACTATTATTCAAATGAAAAAAAATTATATGAATTTAGGGGGAGTGGACAACTTAGCTTTTGAATAAATAAATGATAAAATTTTATTTTTTAATAGTAAAAATCTATTTTTCAAAATTTTAGGGGGAGGTGTGTTTCCTCCACTGTTTATTTCGTTTTTTTTCACTGTGTAACTTGTTGTTTCTGGCTGACTAAGATTTGTGATGCTAAGAAAAGTTTTATAATAAAGGAATACTTTCATGTAGAGACAGGTTTTATCATCAATCCGATATTCTTAACGTTGCCTACATTATAGTCTAGGCTTGACTGGGTCTTTGACTTGAATTTGGTCTTGGTTTTAAGTAAGTGTAATTTATCGTCGAAGTTGAGTATTTTACATTGCAAACTTGTTAGCTAAATTGAAATCGAGGTAGTAACATATACATATTCATGATTAGTTATTGATTTTTAATACTTTGTAGTTGTGTGTTAAAATAGTGAATACTTGATGTTTGCTGGTGATATGTTCTTTAAGTTGGAAGATATGCCATTTATCATACAATTGAGTACTCAATGTAGCATTTTGAATAGTTTGATGTGTAAAATTATGCATAGTTTAGGTGGATCTAGTACGGGACCTCAACCTGTGGATCTGCCTTTCTTCGCCGTGGCTTTGATGCCAGTGTAAACCTGGGGGAACCCGACCCCCAAATTCCACAGGTAAACCTTCCTCTCATGCGATCAAGTCAAGACTCAAGAGGGCGAGGTTCCTCCATAATAGTTACATGTAGCTAGTGCTACTGGAGCTGCTGCTTGATATGCCATTACTAACTGGCTCAAGCGACTGTCACATAAAAAAGAAAACTGCTTCCAGTATCAATGACCAGTACCACTGAATAGGATAGAATGGAAGAAAGGAATTCCATCCATGTAAATAAGGAACAAAGTTCAATGACAATGAGGATTAACTGATTAAGATACATTATGCTTGTAGGGTTGTGTTGACCTTGAATGTACATCTCAGCCTTTTTCTTGTTTACTTAGTTGGTCCAAGAAAGAATTTTGAGAAATCTTGTTTGTATATGTTGTCTTATTGGTGTTTCAACCCACTGGTGTGCAGTATGTTATGGTTGTCTTGAAGGGTTCCGTGCCAATGGCATTTGGCGGGACGGAGGAGCCAGCTGCTTATGGTGAATTGGTGTCTATAGGCGGTCTTAACCCAGATGTCAACAAGAAGCTCAGTGCAGCCATCGCTAACATTCTCGAGACAGCCACGTCCTAAGTCACATTCTTTCTCAAATTCTATGACACGAAGGCAAGTAATCTTTGGCTTTATTTTCTTTGCAAAAAAGGTCAATCGTGTAACGTTGAGTTAGATAATGTCAATTAATTTCCTCTATATTAGATACATGACCATGTGTCATGTCCCATGGAGTCGATGATTTTATATTCTTTTAACTCTTGGATATAATGTAACCATGACTTCTAGCCTAATGGTTATCACACCGTCTCCATATGAGAGGTCTTGTTTGATCTTCACGTATGGCCTTTTATAAAACATTCTCCCTCTGAAAAAAAAAACTCTTGGATATAATGAAATAATCAAAATGACTCATTACACTACCTACGCTTCTTATATGTTATGGAGTAGTAGATTGTCATGGCACTCCATGTTGATTCAATTTTGAAACAGTCTCCATGTTATCACAAGGGTAACGCTGCGTACTATTGGACAACCCTTACCTCGCATATGCGGGACCCTCCTAAGAGGCATTTTATGCATGTTGTATGTTGTTAGATCCATGAGCATAGCACAGTCCCTTGAAAATTATTGTACTATGAATTTATGCATTTCAGCATGAGGTAGTATATATGCGCATGAGGTAGTATATATGCTACCATATACATTGACTTTCCTTTGTGGGTTTTTGATGCATGTATTTTTCCAGGGCTCAAACTTTGGATGGAACGGAAGCACTTTCTAGATTTACCGTGTTTGTTTTACCTCTACTTGGTATTCCAGTCTTAAAACTCATTAAGAAGTGTGTTATCCATGATACTATAATTTGGATCTGAGGACACCTAGTTATGTACTGTCGTGCCAATGCTTTAATGATGATATTACGTGATTACTAATTCTGCTCTTTGCGTTCCCTCGAATCTACTTGTGCATCCTTATGAATCCCCATCAGAAGTTTGAATTCAAAATATTTGCTAGTTCTGCTTATTTCTTCTTGATTGAAATAGATAATTATGGTTTGGTAAAAGAAAATCCTAGATATGAGGTTGAAACTGTAGCTATATACCCTTACCAGTCAATACTTTGGTTTTTTGCCCCTCTTCTGAGGCATGTATTCATATGGAATTTGATCATGTGTTGAGAAGAGATTGGGACATGAATCTGATCATGAACATGATATCGTTTTGCCATAGCTGCTGCATGGTTGTTGATCACACTTCCATACTACTTATGTTTATGTTTCAATTTAACTGATAGATTTAAATGGTCTCTTAATAATTCAATTTGATTTTAAATTTGTCTTATCCAAATAATTGTATTGATGATCATAGATGTGTCTGATGTCTATTCACGGTACAACTTTATATAACCAAGTTATGCAAGAAACTAAGAATATTTTTTTGATAGAAACATCCAAGTAAATTCATTGATAGGGATATATGTTGACCTCTTCCTACCCTTTTCGTTCGTGTCCATCAGTTTAGTCTTATAGATTCCATCATTTCCTTTCAATTTCTCAACACTTAGTTATTAAGATTTAAGAGTTTGGATACTTAGTTATTAAGACTTAAATTGGTTGTTACATTTAATTTGTCACTCTCTTCTGTTATATTGTACTCCGTACTAAAATAATGATATACGGAGTATATTTTAATTTTAATTTTTAAATTGATGTATAAATCATGCCACATATTGCGACATACTACAATGTTACACAAACTTTAGCAAATAAACCAAATTCACTTATTAGGCAAGACTTGTCTCTTACACAATTTGAACCTCGAACCGTTCGGTTATAGTATCATGTACATTACGGATTTGTTCAAGTCGAACTTTTCGGGCAGGACGTGATATTGTGTAACTTTATGGAGGACATCCTGATGTTGATGAATTCGAACTTTGATTTGCCCAGTTCTAACCGAACTGAAGACCCATTGTATTGTTCGCGGCAACTGAACTTTAATGTTTCAAGAAGTTCGATTCATTTACAACCTTGGAGTGCTCTTTTACACTTTGGAAAAATGTAATAATTTTTGTTAGACTGTTAAAGATCATGATATGTATATTGTTCATTTTTTAATAAATTAATCTAAAAACAAAACAAAAACATGTATAATAATTTCAACTAGTGCAACAACAGTTGTATATCAATGAGTCTAGTCCAAATTAGGGAAATTTTAACTAAGCATAATGACCATTCAAGTCAATTCAAACTACAGGATCACATTTTTATTGAGGTTGAACCCAACCAATGATAAGAAAGATACATTCGATTAGTATAAAATCCAAACCTAAAATAAAAAGAAATTTTCGTAATCCCAATTGTACTGAATCAATTTTTGGTTCGACCAAATAATCAACATCGACCGACCCGACCGATGCACACCCTTAATCCGGATTGATTAAGCAACATCGCGACACCTTCTTCTACATGGCTGCTGAAATCACAACAAAACAGTGGTAACAAATATATGAAATTATTATTTTAGCGCCCCTATTTGTAAGTGTAGTGTTTGAAGAAGTTTTATTTAGGAGCAAAATAGTACTCTCTATATTTTAAAAACACTATTTGTCAGGCTTTTAGAGTCCGCTTAGCCCCTATATTTACGCTTTTCTACCATTTACTTGGCTCAAGATTCTCAGAATATTTTTGTGCTAATAATTTCTCGTTATACTTTATTTAATATTTATTTAAATTTTTAAGTATTAATTACCTTAACCAATCATCTTTTTCTCTAATATTATCTCCCTACTTCAACTCCTAATTCAAAATATTTTTCAATTTAGATTTTAAAGATATAATTTTATATTTTTCATCTTTTAATGGTCAAAATTATTAATTGTCAAATATTTGTTCCGAAAAACATAAATGACAATTGTTTTAAATTAGATATAGTAGTATACATCGATACAAATATGATTTGATAAGGGAGCATGCTTGAAAGATTGAAAAAATGATCATTAAATAGAATTAATTTAGCTCAACTTCTCCTTGCACCATATGGTTTTGAAGAACTTTTTTTGAAGCCCATTAATACAACATTATAGTCGAGGATGTAAAAGACACCGTGATTTGCTATCAATACTTGTTTGCAATAAAGAGCGTGATCAAGAATAAGGTTCATCCATTTCGAGAGTGAAAGTAAATTCTCTCCTTGAGCAAAAGATTTTTAGAGATATAGCTTACACCAATAAAATATTTATAATGACTTGATACAATATCCATCACACCATGAACAATTAAGAACACAACTAAAAATATAAATTTCAATGAATCAAATAAACAAAACCGACTTATCAAACCGGCATCACCTAAAACTAGACCAATATATATATATATATATATATATATATATATATATATATATATATATATATATATATACGCAAACAATCACCCACTAAATCAGGATTATTAATAACATGGATATCCAATCTCACAATCCAAACTAACAAGATCCACCACTCCAAAAAAATTTCCGACGAACCTTACTTCACCCAAAAATATGCAAACAATCAATCACCAATTAAGATAATTAATAATCAAATTATGCTATATCCAAATTTTTATGTGACTATGAAAACTTGTATTTAAAATA
The DNA here is from genome assembly GCA_019722365.1 of Lithospermum erythrorhizon. Classification (NCBI taxonomy): domain Eukaryota; kingdom Viridiplantae; phylum Streptophyta; class Magnoliopsida; order Boraginales; family Boraginaceae; genus Lithospermum; species Lithospermum erythrorhizon. The sequence continues at coordinate 1,260,115 of JADFUC010000954.1, read as the reverse complement.
AATAAATAATTAACATGGCATTGCAAGAGATTTATTCGCATTTTTTTCTCAAAATAGATTGAGTAGGATTATGACTCATAGAGTCGGAAAAAGTGCACATGGAGGATATATATATACTTGTACTCAAGTTCAAGTAATGAATAATATTGTGTGTTATTTTTAAAAATTATAATATTATTTATCAGATTAAAATATTATGGGTTTTGAAATTCAAAAATATTTTGTCAAATTTACCCACTTTCATGTCAATTATTGTACTAATTGTAAATTTAATAACATATATGAAATAAATAAAGAGAAAATATGTTGGGTATATGTTGAAATGATTTGAAAGGGCAGAAATTAATTCGACATCCTCGAACACTTCTCATGCGCTGGCTTGCAAAAAAATATGATTATTCGATCAGATAGTTCGACGCACGGCAGGTTGGGTGAAAATCTGAGCAATGGCTTGTTGGGTAGCAATAACTGTATAAAGACATGATGTTAGCAACTTGGCATCCCTGGCATGATATAAAGACATGATGCTACGGAATAAAAAATTGAAACACTTGGTCTCCAAGAAATCAGAGTCGGAAATCCAGCTGGCTTTGACCTACTGTCAACGTGGCATATTTCCAAATATGTTTACTCCTATTACAAAAGATATGGAGTTTAAGATGAACCAAACTTGTACGCGTAATTAAATTGTTACCTTTTTCCTCTCTTCTCAAATTTCTCAACAACTTAAGTATAAAGGGGTTACTTCAATCCCACGCACAAAAATACCATTGATATAATTAACAAATTCATCCCTTTTCGTATATATATATACTACATAACAAAGAAAGCATTTTTTTTAGTTGTCATATTTTCTTTAGACGCAAGAAGGCTTAAATCAGTCTAACTGAAAGCAGAGGTGAATTCTTCAAACGTTCATGGCCATGTCTAAATCAAGAAGTGAAAGGTAAACTATTTTTTCTTGATTTTTAAGTGCTTTCATTACATGTTTATGTTTTCTTTGGTGTTTTAATCCCCCCCAACATGCTTAGTTTACTTCAGTTTGATTCTTTCCTCCTGTTAATTTGATGGTTTATGAACCTTTAGGACCATATTCTTGATTATTATGATATTGAGCTTTCTAATAATAATTCGAATTTATGTTCTACAACGTACTAGGAGCCAATGTGTGGACTCGTATATGACCTTTTATTTGTCACAATAATCACACAATAGTCATTACCTATAAAAGAAAAAGAATCAATCGTTAATGCAGCACTGTTGGGGTAATTAGTTTTATTCTTTATGTTGCATGTTGTTAGAATTGAAAACCATTGTTTTTTTCTGTCCTAGCATATCTTTTGTAGGATAGTATCTAAATTTTGGTATTCCAATGGCTTTTTGCAGTAAAAGTAAGAAACAAGAAATGGAGTCGAAACTGAAAATACGGAAGAACATGAACGAACAACTTATTTCGAATACTGATGATGAAGAGTTGAGAAAGAATAACAAGAGGGCGGTGCCCCATCGAGGTAAGGGATCAAAGAGGGGGTGTATGCGTGGAAAAGGCGGACCGGAGAACTTGGGTTGCGCGTACAGAGGTGTCAGACAGAGGATCTGGGGTAAGTGGGTCGCGGAAATCAGGGAACCGTGTAAGGCTGTTGGGGAGGGGAGGAAAACCCAGCGTCGTCTTTGGCTAGGTACTTTCCCCTCTTCTATTGAAGCTGCCCATGCATATGATACTGCCGCTAAGGCATTGTATGGGCCTAATGCTATTCTTAATTTTCCCATGACTGTTTTGCAGCCAATGCATGTATCGGATTGTAACAATGGTGTTGTTCATGATCGAAGGAGCCTACTTGGGGTCTGTGTGGACAAATTTGATAAATTTGGAGCAATTCCTTCCACTGTTACAGATGTTAAAGTTGATGTATACAACTCCATTGATAGTTCAATGGTGACTGAAGCAAAGACTGGTCATGAGTCCCCTGAGAATACATCTGATTTAACCACCAGTTCAGATGATGGATTCAAGGATGAAAACATTGCAGGAAATATGAGTGGTCTACATGACTTAAGAAACAAAGACTACTACAATTTCAGTGTTGACAAAGAGGATGGCCCCGTGCAGCTTGCTAGCGTTGATGATCGAAAGACTGGTATTGTGGGAAGCGTCGATTATCTTCAAGGCGGAGACAATGAAGACGAGTCACTGGAAGAAGACTTTTCTAGTTTTGCCAACTACCTAGAGGACACATTAATGGAAGACTCCTGCGGTACATTTGTGTCGGACAACTTCAAAGCATGTGAAAAAGAAAACTTAGGTACTAAATCTGTTGTGGAAACTGATGTGTGCTGCTATGAATCCAGTAGTACAAATTATGCAAGTGAAGTTCACAGAAGTTATAATATTGGCTATCTTGAAGCACCAACACCATCAACTATACCCTTGCATTCATGCAAGGAGGATGTGGAATTAAGTTTAGATGATAGGGTAGAACAGGCACTGAATGATGAGAATTTCAATTTTGATTTCTCATTTCTATCTGAATTTTGGTAACTTGGATCAGCAGAAGATTGTTGACAGTTGACACAATTGAAAACATGTACTAACCATAGCTTTTTAGATTTTTAATACATTATCAATGACAAAAAAAAATTGATATCTCAAATGTTTAAAGTGAATAGTTATTCTCTAATACAAGTCCAAAAAAAAAATTACCCTTCAGGTGAATCTATTTTTTATTTATTTTTGTGTTTCTCGTTTTTTGTGTCTTAATTCTGTTATTCACTTGTGTTAATAATAGAGGTTGAGTGTTTCATTTTTATAACACTCCGTTCGCTTCGTTTATTAAATTGAAAATCGTGTATATGAAGATGGATACAAAAATCTAATTTTAGAATCATCTCAATCCAAACAAATTTTCAATACTTCTCTTTAGTTAAATACTATTCAAACAATATTTTAAACATTCATCTCGATCCTAAATAAACGTAAATATATTTTTAAAATTACTCGTACCTCAATCCAACTCGAGCGAAACAAACTAGAGAAGCGGGAAGGATCGATGGAATTATACAGCCCATCAGCATATTTGTTAGAGACTTCGAGTAGTCTGATTTAATTTAGACTACAACCCATTTGACTATGTTTTCGTTAGGTGACTTAGGTCTACAGCCCATTTAATTTTCTTTCAATTAAGACCATTGTTGAATATACCTTGGATTTTATTGTCGCTGTTTAACCATGAAAGACGAGCTGGGATCGATGGTTGCAAACTCTGCTTTCAGTTTTGATGTTTTTATATCGACACAAGAATCGCCTTCTGAGGGAAGTCACTGGCCCAAGATTGTCGAGATAATCACCTCCCCGAGATCGGTTACAAGGGCCCATTCAGGCCGATTAGGGCGCTACTGGCCATGCATTTTGAGGCGGCTTAAATTGTATTAATATTTCAAATAGACTCGAATCATCAGAACCTAAAACATCCGATATATATGAAAGCTATATACTTCTGTTTAGTGGTTATGAATAGTTCTAGCCAAACTATTCATCTCATTGTGATAATCTATCCAGAGCAAAGTGTTGCTCAATATGTAATCTGTTTCTTCCATTATAGTAAAATTTTTGGGTGGCTCTCCCCGTGGATTAGTCCTAACACATCGTTAGGGTTACCACGTTAAACATCTGGTGTTATTTACTTTCTTTCTTTTTGTATCCTTTACGTAATTCCATGATACTAGATTCACATATGTTATAACAAACTGCATCGTAGAGCTCGACCGGATTCGGGCGAAGACGATGGGGCGGTAAAGGCTCGAAGTAGATAAGTTTAATGGAAGAAATGGGCCTACCATGGAAAATAAAGCGTAAGTGGCATTATTGAAGCGAGAGGATCTCGTCTCCTCTACGTATGATCCGCCTAACCGGTTCCGAAAGCAGAGACGACACTCAACATTGATGTTATCTCCGGAGGACGATTATTACGAAAAGTTTCGAAAGCAGACCATGGATTGCGGCTAAGCCGAAAGTTTGTATATGACCGTAAGATTAACTAACAGTTATTTCAACAATGATGTTCATCATGTATGCGTGAAGGTACGCCCCAAGAGACCACTTAGATAAACTAAATACGCATATTACTTAATATTGATGTTTATGCCAAGCGATGCAGATATTTGGTCTGACCTGTTAGCTCTCTTTGCCGGCATCAGATGAAAAATTTATGGAATCTATGACAAATGAAAGATTCATAATCAGAAGAAGTTGACAGTGTCTTCACACCATGAAATTGAGACATAGTCAGAAGTGGTTCTAGTTTGAATACCTGTGTCGGGCTGTTGGCCCCTGCCAGTAATCAAAGATTGTTAAGAAAAAGAAGCTCTACAAAACAATTCAAATCGGGTCCAAACTAGACATTAAGTGAGAAGTGGACATTGGAAAACGATTGTCCTAAGAAGAGGCGTAGACAATTTATGCATCCGTAATCGTCATTTAGAGTGAAAACAAAAACTCTGAGTGGAAGATATACTATTAGTTTTTGACAAATTTACATGTTTTACAATCGATGTGTGGATACTCTGATTTGGAGCCATTTTATCATATCTGGGTCCAAGAGGGAATGGTTTTCAATTTATATAAGTAGATTTGTGGTAATCTTCACTAACATTTATTTGAAATTAGCTCATGAACATCTAGACCACATGAGTTTGTGTCTGTAAATATTGCCTCATTGATGACTAAGAACTGATTGGCTGAGTTCATTAGACAAAAAGGGGTTCCGCCATGGGTGAAGCGGAGTGGATAAATGTCTCAAGTAGGGTTCTGTAATGGATTCCTGAAAAGATGTTGTCAAATTATTACGTCAATTATATTGTTATTGCATCCTCTCTTGTTGAAAATGATAATATGACTAAGTTGTGGCATATGAGGTCAATACATAAGTGATATAGAGATGGAGATTCTCATTAGGATAATTCCCTGGGTGACAAAAAGTTAAGAATCGTGGCTTCAGAAATAATCTGTCTTTGAAAATAACATCGTGAGCAAATTTCTTCAAAAGCGACTATAGAACAAAAGGTACAATCGGATTACATCCATCCGATTGTCGGGGTCCTTCACGAGTTGAATCTGGGAGGTCACATATTTTCTAATGATTGATTTATCGAGATGACTGGTATTACGCAACCAAATAGGGAAGAAGCGTCAAGCGGGCTAAGGCATCGATAACGGCCCGAAATTTCGTTCGTCCGAGTTTGATGAGTTTTTGTAAGGCGGAAGGTATTGCTATAGGGCATCATAATGTTAGACATACATTCCAACAGAATGGTAAGCAGAACGTATTTAATCAGACACTCGGAGAGAGCTCGCTAGTGCTTCTCAAACGTCAAGGACTTTGAATATTTTGGGCAAACAGCCAACACAACCCGCGCATTCATAAACCGTGGGGTCTTGCACCGTATTAACTGCAACTATGAATTGTAAAATCAAGTCCGTTGATTATATAGGATCGGTATCTTTGGTCACCTACTTATTATCATGTGAATGAGGGCAAGTTAGAACTAAGGGCAAATAAGGGTATATTTGTAGGCCAGGCAAATATGGGTATATTTTAGAATAAGAACCAAGGAAAAAGAAGGTATATTTGTAGGCTACTATTTAAAGGGTATATAAAATTTGGTCATTTTCTCAGACGAAGTTATTATGAGCAAGTAAATGTAATGATTTATAACTTATATTAGATTCAATCATCACACCCAATAACTCGAAGGCAGGTGGTGTCAAAGGTGTAGAGCAAGTAGAGATCGTGTTAATGGTGATGGTGGGAGTAGCTCTTCAGCCACGCCGAGGCAAAAACATCGTGGTTCCATCCTTAGATGAATGTGCCTTGATCTTTAAAGCGCATATGAAAGCACTTCCTACTTAGATATGGTTATGAGTATGTTGGCCTTTGCTTTTGGCTGTGCGTTGCGGGGAGGAAGTTGATCCTCATGAGCCGCTTTACAAAGAAGTTATAACTGGTACTGAGTCACCCAATGGCTTCAATGGGCCATAGAGAGGAGATGAATCACTTCAAAAGGAATTAGACTGGAAAATTAGCTAAGACCTACATAATTATTATTTTACCTGCAAGTGGATATTCAAGCAAAATAAGGGTTGTCACCGTATGAGGGCACAATATAAAGCTGTAGGTTCGGGGCTTAAACGGAGGGAGTCGACTACACAAGATATTCTCACCTATAGTCGACACACTTCTATTAGGAGCTTTCACCGAAGTTGCACATCAAGACTTGTCGGCACCAGATGTCAAGATAGCTTTCTTTATGAGATGAAGAAGAAATTTATATGACCCATCCGTATGGTTTCAAGAACCGAAAAGGAAGATTATGTTTGCAAAAGTTGAAGAAATCTTGTATGGTTTGAAGTAGTCTCCAGGCACGCCGTACAAAGAGATTTGATAGCCATGATAGAGATTGGGTATTCGGGCGAGTTCATGGTGTGGAAAGTTGTGCTGGTTTACAACAAGGTTACGGCCTTTATCTATTTAGTTTCAGATGGATGATATGTCGAGAAGGATAAAGTCCATTATTCAAACCGAAGGGGCCAGTGCCCAGTTTGAAATGAAGATTGGGTTTGAAAAAGATTTTGGGATTGAGATATTTAGGATAGAATTCGACGAATCTTTCTTATCACAAAGGCAGGTTGGTAGCGTTTTGTCCAGATTCGTACGGTCATTAACCCAATTTTGAAACTCCTAGTTCTACAAATGCGCGTTTGTCTATTGCATTTGCACCTAAATCATCTGCTGAGAAGGTATACATGGAACGCGTACCTTATGCTAGTGCAGTTGGAAGTTTGATGTACGCTATCGTCAAGACTAGACCGGGATCTACACATGCTCTAAGTTGTTGTCAGAGGTTCATGTCCGACTGGGAAAGAACATTGGCGTGTCGTGAAGATTTTGCTATCTCGAGGTACGCCCCGATATTGGTCTTGTTATGATGGAGATACGTTGCTTAATTTATACCTGATTTTGACTATACTCGAGATGTAGACGGTAGAAGGTCTATGACTGGTTTTGTATTTACCTTAGGTGGTTCTGTTGTGAGCTGGAGAGCTACGCTAAATCCACGGTGATTAACAGGCAGATGATATGGCACTCCTACAAAAGCCGCTAAAGAGGGCATTCATGGAGAGGACCGGTTAGCGATTTGGGGCTACATCATAACTGCGCGTGGTATATTATGACAGTTTGAGTGCAATATGCTTAACCAAGGATCAAGTTCATCATAAGAGGACGAAGCACATTGATGTGCGATATCATTTTCTGAGAGGTGAGAAAAGGATTAAGGTAAACAAAGTGGGTACTGCATAACCTAGCCATACAGCCACAAGCTAGTTCCAGAGCAAGTTTCAAAGATTGTCCGACTTCAATAAAATTCAGAAGCCGTTTAGTTGTCTGTGGCAAAAACATCTGGTGCTATATTGGCAAAAGTTTCTTTATCCGGAGGATTACAAAGTTTCAAAGATTATTCGCATTTTGCACATCTGCTCACTATCCGGGCCAGCATTCCGCATCATATTAAGACCGTGCATTATTCGAGCATTCGATATTGGAAAAATTTCTGTTCAGAGGATTCAAGTTAAGGTGGAGATTTGTTGAATATGCTCCTGAATTCCTTATTGTCGCTTGGCCGGGAACTTATGAAAGATCGGGAGTTTGGGATCTAGGTTTGAAACCATGTTTCGAAGTTTTGGATGTTTTCTATCGACAAAGAATCGCCCCTGAGGCTTCATCCATGGGCCAATTGGGGCTGAAGATTGGCCGGCCCATTGAAGAGAATTGCCCCTCGATCGCCTCGCGCCTGGCCTGCGGACCGATTAGGCGCGCTGAAGGCCATTTCGAGGCGGCCAGTTGATTAATAATTTAAAACACCATTTTGAATCATTGTAATCTAAACATCTAATATAGGAAATATATCAAGCTTAGGTTATAGAATAGTTCTAGCTTAAATCATTCATTCTGCAGACTAGAGCAAAGTGTTGCCGATTCCAATTTTGCTTCCATTATAGCGAAGCTTTCTAGCGCCTACTCTCATGACAGCCCTAACACATCGCTAGGATACCAATGCTAACATCCTGTTATTTACTTTTTTCTTTCCTCAGATCCTTTAAGTAATTTCGTGATCCTAGATTCGCATCCATTATAACAACCATAAAATTGATTGCTTTTAACAATTAAAAAACAAATTTCCTAAATTCTAGAGATTTAGTAAGTGTGAAACTGTTATTAATTAACGGCCCCGAGGTCCCCGCTGAATACCACGTGAAGAGTTAATCGCGATGTGTCTCAATTCGATCGGAGATTGTAGATTTCTATTTGACCACTTCCAATACAAGATTCGGGCCTTACGAGAGTCGAACCCACATCGCATGAAGATGCTGAGAGGTTACATATTAGCGACTACTACTGGGCCATATATCATAAAATAAATTTTAGGAATTTAGTGAGTGTATCTTTAGTATTGGTTACTCAAATAGAACAATATATTGAATGCTTGGATCTAGTGTCTATCATATATAATTTCATTGATTCATTATGAATTATTCATAATTTTATTTTTTCAATTATGTTATGCTAGTTCGTATATGAAAATAATACTAATAAATATTAATGTTTGCAACGATTTTAATTAAATCGATTTTTTTAAAGTAGAACTGTTTCTTTTTTATGGTTTCTTCAATGCAATGAAAACTTCAAAGTGTCGCCTCAAATTATACATCGGTCCATGCATTCAGTCATTCACATGTTAAGAATCGATAAGAGTTTATATTAAAAACCACTAAGAGAACGAATTAAAGATCTCTAATCTTATTAATATATCCGAAAAGTCTTACACAATCAGTATGAGACATGGTCTCAATATCCTGCAATACGTGTAATCCGGTCCACTTGAACCACATATAAGAGATTTATACGTGGCCTTAACAACGAGGCTAACGCATCATGATATCATGTTAGGCGTTTATGGTATCTTACGTTAAAAACCACCGATTATAAAACGAATGTGAAATTAAACCTCATTAATACAATCTGCATAGTTTCATACAATCAATATGGAACATGATTTCTATACACACCAATAGTACTCTTATCAATACATTTTGACTTGACACTTTCAAGTTTTAAAATAAATCTTTAATCATAAATTATTTTTATATATTTTAGTATATATAAAATTAATATAATTGTGATTTATAATGAAAAGGAAAAAGAAATAGCCCGGCTCTAGAACCCGTGATCAATACCTTATAAGATTTGATTGAGTGATCCCAATGAACCATCACATTGCCCTGCATTATGTTTCATTTTCAATGCTTTACTTCAATCACGTTTTAATTTTTGAAGTTTTAAATCCGAATCTTCCAAAATAAATTGCATTCAATAATATAAAGAAAGATCAATCAAACCAATATTAATCATATAGATCATTCAATAATAGCCCTATTACACTACTAAGAAAAATACAGTACCAATTTGGTTTCACTTTTACTAGATGATTGAATTATTGCATTACATTGACAGTGGCATGTAGCAGTATTCATTGCTTGCATTGGAACCATGAAATCCGAGCTCCATATAGCAGCAAATCCAGCAAATGGTGCAGGAAGAGTAGGTTCAGTGATGGTGAAGTATATAGGCATTGCCTTGCAAATGTCTTGTTTGAACCAACAAGGGGAGGGACCGAGGGGGGGAGGTGACCCTGATCCGTTTCTGCCGTTGGCTGCCATATAATTTACTCCCTTCACGACAAGGATACCATGAATTGTCATCAATTGGACCTACCCTACCTTACCCTACCCTGCACTCCTATGCCTACCAATCATTCATGCATGCATTGGTTTCACTTCATTCATATTTGACTTTCTGACATCCATCTACCCCTGGAGTTGAGCATTTATCTCACCTCTACCATTCTCATTGCAAATAGAAATAGGGGTAGTTAAAATGAGAATGGTTTTGGGAGGGAGTAATGGTTTTGGGAGGGATACTACTTTTCAACGTTGATATTGCTGGGAACAAAGATATGTCATCCGGACATGGTCGGGAGGTATAGGTCTCCCGATCCATGTCCCGATATTTTACATGTAGTGTCTGTGAGAAGTTCGAGGTACCAAAACCCGAATCACCTTCACGTCTGACCAGATTTTGACATAGTGTTTTGTATAGGAGTCCCATTCGTTTTTGTGTATAAATTGTACTCTAAACTCATTATTTTATACAATAAATCATTATTTGCTAAATGGTACAGAGCCAATATTCATCACCTAAACCCTAAATATTTTTCTTCATGGCCGACGCCTAATCCGCAAAGCCGCCGGCCGGCCGGGTAAAGTGGTGGGGCGGGTTAAGACCCCTCAAAAATCTCTCTTGATGATAGAACTTCCCTATTATCTCGCAATCAAGATTTACCGTGTCTTATTAATCCACGGTTTTTCAGATCACCAGGATGAATGGCTCAAGTCCATTCTTTCCTTTGTTTCGCAGTAAAGATGCTTCATTAATGGCTCGCAGCGTCACAACCGCTTACTTCGAGGCGATGCGTGTCAGAGGGTATCGCTGGTACAGCCGGGGCGATGACCATCCTACCAAGAAATCTATTCCACTTTTTTCGAGGCGCTCATGGAGATGTTACGAAACGGTATGGGGTGAGTACTCGGTACTGCTGGACATTGAGCTTAAAAAGCTTTCTGCCTGCTTGTTTTGTGGGTCATTCGTCCATTGAAGTTTACTTTGGCAAATTACGCCTTTTATGGACGACCGAACACCCATGATCCGTTGTCTATTTGTTCTTTGTGGAGAGATTGTCGCTTCTTCTAATCGAATCGACGGTAGATTGATCGGGCTTCATGATTTCATCTTTGGGCTTAGCGCGAGAAATTCGGTCATAAGCGCGAGAAATTCGGCTCATACTGGCTTTCTCTCGTTGTCTCAAACCCCGCTTTCTTTCTGATAGGCATAATATTTTGAAACAAGAGTAACGTTTGTACAACTCCAAGGTACAAACGCTTTCCGATAATGTTATGACTTTGGCGTTACGTGGCCGTCTTCGTTCAGGAGGCTAATCGAGTATTATTTATCATTATTGCAAAAAGCCTCGCCATGAGGTGGCTCAATGTTATGCGAAGCATGGATGTCCCGACGGCGGGGAATCCTCCCGCAGCAGGAGGTTTCTCGTGGTTTTGGTCCGCGCAGAGGCTCGGTGGGCGCGCGGTTCTCATAGCTCGCAAAAGAGTTCGTTCAGACGCAGCAGTGAGGCACCATATCGCCGCTTCTAATCGTACGATCCTCGGCGTAAGGCGGGCGAAGAGGTTGCTACGGCAGCTCGGGTTAAGGCCTGGGAGGGGTTATCATCCTTTCCTCGATCAATGGAACAAACTCACAGTCTTCTGCAGCAGTTCCTTTAATAAACCTTTGATAATACTCATTAAAGCGGCGGAAATGTTTTACTACCTTGGATTATTGATACCGAGTTACACTTCATGCTACGGAACTCTTGCATGTTTATTTGATCAAGAGGAAGGCCTTGTGTCTCCTGTGGTTCCGCCTTCGACGGTAGTGTCATTCATGCTACGGTACGCGGCATGCTTTGGTTTTCGGGGATATCATACCTCGTAATGTGTTTATGTTCTACCTTGAGCCGCAATCTTATTTCGCTTAAATCGATGGATGATTGCTCATGATATCTCATTTACTCATACTTTGTGCGCTTTTAAGGACCAAACTACCAAGATAGCGATTGAGCCGTGAACAAATCACGGACTATACTATTTCAAAGAACTCTAGCATGGTTAATGCGGCACCGTGTCATAAAAGGCAAAGATGCCATCAGAAAGTTATGGCATAGTAGACAGGGCACCTTTCGAAAGTACTATCATATTTACCATTTTTTAATCGCAGGTTTACATTTTACCTACAACTTGTGAGATTTGTCATAAAGCAAAAGAGACAGTGATATTTTATGATAGTGATAATAGGGTCAGCTATGTTACTGTGACGCCGGTTACTAGTTGAGTGGTGTTTTCTGGGAGTCTCCTGCTTCTTGAAGACAAAGCGTAAGACCTGTGGTCATTATCTTTAGTTTGAAAGTAGTACAGCATGCATACTGACGCGCTGAAAGTTAAAGCTGCTAAAGTGATTATTTACATGTTTGGGCATTGACTTATATCGGGTTCCAAGCAGAGATAATATAGTTTCCCAATGCACCATATTATACTGCTTGCATGAAGCCGAAACATTACTGGGAGATCGATTGTCATTTTATTCGGGACGCTATTCAGATGATACTATTGTTGCTTCTCATGTCTCCACTTCTTCACAGTTTTGTCATATCTTGGCTTCAAGTCTCGAAGTAACAAATGAATCCTTTGATGAACAAGTTGGGTATTTGTGATCTTCTACGCCTCCAACTCGGCGAGAGCGCTTTAATGTATTTTAGTATTCATCGACATGGTCGCGAGGTATAGGTCCCGACCTTGTCCTCCGATGTTTCACATGTAGTGTCCTCCCGAGAAGTTCGGAGGTGCCAAAGTCCCGACCTATCCTATTGGTTTGACCTTGAGTTCCAGTGTTTTGTATGAGGCTCATTTACTAAGCAGAGATAAATCAGATTTCAATCATTATTTTGCCATAGAAATTATTTCTATAATATTCTAAAGTTATTTAGTTAAGCAAGATTAGTCGTCATAATGACTTTTTTTGTACAAGTGTTGAACAAAAGTAAATCAGAATTGTACAAGAATCGAGGTGAATTCGAGTTTGAAAAAATTTGATTCAACTTAATCACTAATTGAGTTGAAGGTTGATTTCAGCTCACCTCACTGTTCTTTATCCGAGCTTATCTAAACTTTAGTTGAGCCTCAAATCAGCTCACTTGAAGTTTTGATTAAACTTTGAATTACGAGCTGATTACAAAAATACCTCATCATGGAAATGAATTTGCTTATCCTCGTCAACAATATTATTGTATAATAATATGAAAAACACTTAACCATTAAGGTGTAAGTATCGTCAGCTGCTTAAACTTGCAAATTGTTTGAGGCCCTACTAATTTTAGATAGGAGGCTCAAACTTACACATTCTATACAAAAAGTGGCCTCGAGCCTCAACACACTTGAGTATGACTAAACAATCAATTCAACTCGATATGCATGCCTCACCTCATACAAATAAAGCTCCAACGAAAGTAGTCTGGTTACAAGCAAAGGCATTATTTTTATGTTGGGGTCTTTGACTTTAACCAAGAAAATACATTAATGACATTATGATGAATATGAATAAACTTGAAAGGGCCTTTGATGAGGCTTTGATGGAGTGAATATGCCCTGGTGGGTTCCTTCCAAGAGATTGAACCACCTCTGATTTCGTTCTCAACATCATGAAAAGAAATTAAAGAGAAGCAGGACAGTAGGGGTCAGGTTCATTTGAGTTTAATGGCTATGAATCTTGAATTCTTGATGTTTGTCCTTATTATCTGCCAAAGATGTCTATGAAACTTTGATATATGGATAACAAGTGCACTCAACCTATGTTTTTAGTGTTGTGATAGTAGGGAGATAAAACATAAGGTTAGTGTGGACAATTTATAAATTTCATGATATAAAGAGTAGTTTTAATAAAATGAATCAAATTGGACAGTTCCATATATATTATATTATATATTATATATATGTAAACTATCAATTTCTTATAAAATAAATATTTAAAAAAACGAAATTATGAGTATCGTTGTAAATTAATGTCTCCTGCTGGTCGTGGTAATTTATAATATACTAAATAATAATATTGAGTATTAATATATCAATATTAAGAGATTTTCTACCTGGCATAAAGTGGGTCGGATAATATTACTCCGAAATGAATATTATTTTATGTATATCTTTTATACGTATTGAAATGAAAATGAAATTGAAATAAACTTTTTTCTTCTAAAAATTGAGAAATTTATCTTTATATTCTTCCAATTTTATTTCAATTTTAATTTAACTAAAAAATCAAACAAACCTTTAAAGTAAACATTGAACACCCGACACTAAAGCAATGTCTAAATCTGCCATACATTATGATTGCGGCAAGTTTTTGAGCTACTGGTTGGGTCTCCGTCACAAACTGCGCCTACTATTTCGACTCTCCTGGATATAGGTATAGCTAACGATATGGTTCCGTCTGGTATGGTCCTGGGATATTCGCCTCTGTGGATCGATTGAGAGTAAGTATCCCACAGACTGAAAGCAGCTAATGCAGACTACAAACACCCGACCATCAAGTTAGCGTGGTGGAGTATTTAAGAGGCAATAAAATTATATACACAAAGTGGAAAGATTTATCTTTAATGTAAGTGAATGTTGATGTGATTGATAGTGATCCGAAAAGACCCCTACTCTAACAAATGTTGTTTGAGGGCGACAAGTGTCCTAGTAGGCAACCTCCAAACCTTTGGTTTGACTCTGTGGACCATTGTCAGCCTAAGACAAATCCATTCTTCTTGGACTCTTTAAATGTTAATTTTGACACTTTCGCAAGCAAAGTGAAAAAGATCAAAGTCATTTTTAAATGGATGAATACCTCGAATCAAATTTATTAAGACAATCATTTCATGATGCATTGCAGTCCCACGTGGTAATGCTGTCCCATTCATCGGCAGGGAAAGGGCGCTAGAAGACTGAAGCCAAAACGGCTAGTGCGTAAACTGCCAGGCTTCCCTTTTCTTTCTCCTCCTTTTTCATTTCCATTTAAGGCAAACTTCAGCGAAACTCCCCACAACTACGTCCCCTTTCTACCGCTTTCTCACCGTCTTCCCTACTTTCTAACACATCCTTGCAGCACTCTTCCCGGTACGTAGTAACTCTCCCTTACTTTTCCCCTCGAACCTCCTCCTTTCAAGAAAGAAATGGTCCCCATCACCCCATTGGCCCGAGGGGCCTTTGCGCCTCCCTCGGGGGGAACGATGGTGCTGCTGGTCTCTTCCCTCGGGAGGTCCATTGAGTTTCAGCCCCCGACGCTGCCCTCTTTCTCCGTAGTCACTAGAGGGAAGCCATGAGTTACCAACAAGAATTGTCCCTTCCTATCGTTTGACTCATCTACGAAAAGGTGTTTCCATTTCAATTTGACGCTAATTCCCCAAAAAGTTGTCTCTTTGGAGTTTGATTTGTTATTTTTTGAGAGGTCTCTTCGAGGTGATTTGTCCCAAAAAGGTTGTCCCTTTTGTCCTAATCAGATTTTGACTCTTTGTTTCAGGAAATCACAACATGTCTTCAAATCAGGTTGATTTGTCCTCTGACCACTCTTATTCGCAAAACTATGCGAGGGACACCCCGGCGAACCAAGAGTTCGTAGCGGAATCGCAAACAGCCACTCCTGCGGAGGTCGCTCTCCAAGAGGTAATCTTCACTTCTTTAATAACCTATCCAAAGAGTTTTGAACTTCGCTGATGCGAGGCTTTCATTATGTCAAAGGATTGATTCCGCCAAGGCTTATTCCACGCAACAAGAGGCCTCCCCAAAAAGAAGAAGAAGAAGATCTTCCTTGTGAAGTGGAGCGACCTCCCCTACCCCCACCGAGCCGCTCTAAGGACAAGCATGCTAGCCGCAAAGGCAAGATAAACATGGCAGACCCTACTATTATAAGGAAGTCCCTCCCAGTAGAAGTAGAACAATCCGACTTGAACCACCTTAGGGAGTATTTCTCCATCCCTTCCTCGATCGAAATGAGATTGCCCTCGGGAGTGGACCAAGTATATCGTCCGTTAGTAGCGAGGGACGTGGTAGATGGTCCTCTAAGTCCGGGTTGGACCAGGATGTATATAGAGTGTTTTACTTATGGCGCTCGCTTCCCCCTTTCTTCCTTTACCAACAAATTAATAGCCCTTAATCGCGCCCCCGGCCAGATTCATCCCTTAGGTTGGCTTTCTGAGATACTGCTTTTCCATGAGGATTCAGAATCATTAGAGAAAACATGCCCCTTCTGCTAACATTTACCTTATTTTATCAGTGGGCTAAGGTAACATCTTCTAAGGATGAGAGTCTGGAAGGTAAATCAAAAATCACCGACATTCCCTTTGGTTCTTCTTAAAGGGAGGTATGGACGCTAAGTGAGTTCCTGTGGCATTTGGTCCCCTTAGCGGTGACGTATAGACCCAAATCTCCTCCCCACTAAAGTTGGCACCTCACGCCTCTGTAGGTTCGAAGAGGGATCTTAGGCAAAGATGCACCGGAAGATCTTCTGCGAATTAGGATATCGGAAGGAGCGGATCCGGCCCACACGAATTGATCCTACGATCTCAGCTTTGTCACTTTCTTTTAATAATCTCATTTTCTATGTAGATTCCTGCTCACGGTTAGATTCGCTTCTTTCCAAATTATTCTTCTCAATCAAGCGATGAGAGGTAACCACCAGAGAGAAGGCGGTGAAGAAGGTGGATTCCTCTCCTCGTCCCGCTTCAAAGACGATTCCTACTCCCCGCTCTTCACCCATCGTGGCCGAGCCAATTTCCTCATCTCTTCCTCCTTCGGTAGCGGACCTGCCACGTGAATCTCCTTCACCCTCGCTTCCTGAGAAGAGGCCTTCGTAGGGAACTGGCCACCCAAGGGAGAGAAGGGCTGTGGCCGCCTGAGCTTCTCCGACCTCCAAAAGGTGGTATTCCTCATCCGCCATTCCCCTCCTGCGATCCTTTGATGACTGCAGGGTTTTTTACCACGAGTTCCTCACTCCTCCTTATATACTACAGAGGGGTTTCACACGGCAGTTAAGGTACTCCTTTAAGAGTAACTCCAGCTCTTCCATAGAGCCTTGTTTATTTATGCATGGTTATTCCACCTTTGGATGTTTACGGGGATATGTCCTGGTTAATTTGATTCAGTACTTTTCCATCTTTTATCCTTAATTTTGTTAATCTTTTCCTTTAACGCACTATTCTTTTGCCTTTGTCTATGTCTTAATGCCGTTTCGAGTTGGCTAGAGGCCGCCTTGAGAGTATATGACCATGCCTGCCTGGCGATAAAGCCGCTTCACCGGAGGAGGAATCAAGAAAGTTAAAGTGGGAGGCATCATGGAGAGCCGCCGGATCAACGTCCTTCTCAATACTAAGAAAAGGAAGCTGGCGGAGGACTAGTTGGGGCTTTGTAAGAGGCATGAAGAGGTGGCCACCTGGGCCGGGGACGTTCGCAAAATGAGAGTTAGGATTTGATCACCAAATCACCCAAATTGAAAGGGTATAGGGATGTTGATGTAGCCGAAGCTTCTCGCGCTACCCAGGAGACCAAACGACTCGAGGGGGAAGTCAAACGTCTAGAGGATGAGGCGAGTCAACATCCCAATGATATAGAGCTTGAGAACTGTAAGCAATCTTCCGAAGCCTGGAGAGGTCGCTTCTGCCGCAGACTGTGGAGAGTTTCAAGAAGTCCCTGAATTCATAGACGCATTTGGGTCTAATGCTGCTTATGGGGCTTATAGCTTTGTTAGGAAATACATGGAAAAGTACCCTGGGCTTTGCTCCGATTATGAGGAGTTCTAGAGTGATTACAACCTCTGGTTTGTGACCTCAACTCGATGCCACTGGAAGACGGTGAGGACAAAGGTTTCCGGCTTTTCTCCAAATATGCTGCTCCAAAGGCTTAGATCTCCTTCTTGTCTTTTCCTTTTATCCCACTATCTTTTGTAATCGTATTTTGACAATGTTTCCTTTGTTTGAATATTTTGACAATGCTTTTCTTTGTTTCGAATGTGTTATTTCAATTGTTCTTAGCATTTCAGGTAATTGAATTGCTTTTCACCCGCTTAAACTTCATGCTATGTCAATTGACTTCGCTTTCAACTGCTTAAACTGCTATGTGAACTAAATTTTGTTTCAACTATTTAAACCTTCGTTATATGTTATATATCATGCCCCCTTATAATAGTTGTCTTAGCAAAATAAGGGAGCTGTTACAAATAACGCCTTCGCGCATCTGCAAATATCTCATCCGCCCGACTAGTTTGGCGAGACTATCGAGGGAGCGAGTCACATAATTTTGAGAGAAAGCCCTGGCCAAGTTTTATAAGATTGATATACCTCGACTCGGGCCCGCGAATGAATGTCGCGATGGTCTTTTTCTTATTGTTAAGGAGAGAACGATTAGATTTGTGTACTGATTCTCATGTGATACCAATACACATACAAGAGATAAGTTTTGGAAAATAATAACTTTATTTATAATTGCTCAAATAATCATTCTGCTTTGTCAGAGTAAAATGTCGATATTCCTAATGTCAGATAACTCGAAAGCATTCATTAATAGGATTGATATCATTAAAATAGGTTCTCAAGCAAATGAACCCAGGGATTAACTATAAAACTTGCTTAGTTGAGGCCAAAGTCCTGCGGGGCCCAAGCCAATGTTCATTTCTTTAACCTACGTGTCAGGCCTTAACGCCAGCTTTGCCCGACACGGGTCCTTCCCCACTTAGGGCTTTGTTGTTCCGCCATCCCTCTCTGTGGGTGACTCGACTATACTAACACCAAGTCACCCACACCTAAATTGGCGAATTCTTCACTCTCCATTCTGCCCAGCAGCCATGGTGTGCTTATATTTCAGACAAGTAATCGTAGCTTTATCCTAAAGTTCACTAAACTAAGCTTAATTTGTTCTTTATAGCACGAGAGCTTTGAACCTCGGCCGAACCCCCTTGCTTCCATGTTAGTAGGCCTACTGGCCGTAGAACAACTCTGCCATACATTAGGCTTAAACGGGGTTTCACCGTCACGTGCGAGGCGTGGTTCATGGTATAATCATGCAACACTATCATAATTCTTCTATCCGTGAGTCCCCTGTGAGTGCCCCACTGTAATTGCATTCTTTAATCCCCTCAAGACGGTTTCATTCATCACTTCCACCTCGGCCATTTACTTGGGGGTAAATGTAGACAAAAAGCACGCTGGCTTAATGTCGCTAAGCTTCTCTCAAGAAAATTCCCTCAGAATAAACTAAATGACCGTGCCCTGGCTTGCTTAGATATTTCAGGATCAAGTGGATACCAAAGCGAAAGTTAAAAATTGAGCTTCATCGAGAAATCGCATAATGCCTTTCCCTTTAATCTTCGCTAATGGTTTTACCCATTTGCTCAAATAGTCCACCGCGATCACCACGTATTCTCGCCGACCCCCCTTAGTTTTGTAGTTTTTCCACTTAAGTCTTATTCCCACGATAGCGAAAAGGAATAAGGATGATTACGGGGTCATCGCATCGAGATCGCTGGGGACATTTCCAATTTCTCGACATGCCTCAGCCTTCAGACGAAGTCAAGTGAATCTTTAACCACTCTGCTGGCCATAAAACCCGCCAAGGCGATCTTAGTGTAGGACCTTCCTCGCCACCAATTCATCTGCGACTTCATATACCACCTTTTGAAAATTTTCTTGGGACACACACAACAAAAGTCGATCCGTTGAAAGACCTCGATATAGCTCTCCCTCATACATGCAAAACCCGAGACTTTCATGGAACCTTCCTTGCCCGTCAAGTAGGGTAATGCTCCCTTCCCTGGGTAGAATCTAGCTATGTCGTCCTCCACCTCGGGGTTCCTCTAGACAATTTTCGTGAGGGTTTTCCTCGTGGATCTTGACCCTCGAACCTCAACATAAACCTCTTTTGGCAATTCGTCATAATAAGTGGTGGCGAGTTTTGACAATCGATCCACTTCTTCATTCACGGCGCGTGATATTGCTCGACGATATAGCGGAAGTTTCTCTCTCGCTGTGTTTCCAGAGCCTTGGCGTGATACTTAATGAGAGATTCATTCTTGATCCCACACAAACTCGCCACCTCAGAGCTTCACATTCACCAAGTTTTTGTGGCCTCGGTTGAAACGGAGGGCATATTCTCTCTTGGGCCCGTAGATTATCAGCCCCTGCCGACCTCGCTATTTGTAGCTCCGTCTACATATGTGGTCCATTCGAAAGGCTGTTCCTGCCACTTCCTTTTGTCCAATTAACTCGAGCTGTGTAGCTCTACCATGCATTCTACTATGAAATCTGCCAAGGCTGGGCTTTGATGCTTGCTCGAGGCTCATAAGATATATCGAACTCGCTCACCCAATTGCTCATGTCGTGAGTCGCTTCCGGCATTTTCGACTCGCCAGACTTTTTCGGGTCAAGTCCGCGATCACCTTTATAAGATGGGCCTCAAAATATATCTGAGTCATTTGATACGAGTACCGCGAATGCAAACTTATCAAATGTTGGATAGTTTTCTTCAACCTCATGCAATATGGCTCATAATAGATGTCCTTGGTTGCCCCTTGTCTCACCTGGACCAGCACACATTAATGAAAGCGTTTTGGCGATCCCAGATATTCTTTCAGTTCATCGAAGGCATGGGCGCACTCTTCATCCCAACGAAAGGTTTATTTCGAGGCTCTTCTCAAGTTCTCAAAGAATGGAAGGTTCCGTTATCCTGACTTAGAGATGAAATACCCAAAAGCTACAACTCCGTTAACTTTTGAACGTCCTTATAGCTTTCTGGCGGCTTCATGTCTAGAAGTGTCTTTATCTTGTCAGGGTTTGGTTCGATGCCCCTCTAGCTGATCAAGTATCCTAGGAATTTACCCGAGGTGACTCCAAATGAGCACTTTTCTGCCACAACTTATCGAGCGCAAACTGAATGTCCCCAAGTGATTCCCAAGTGATGACCCTTTCATTGCTTTTCACCAACATGACATCTACATAAATCTCCATGTTTCTTCATATCTCGCTCGCTAATATTGTGTTTTACCATTCTTGCATGAGCCCCAGCTGCTCTTCAACCTAAAAGGCATGACTCCAACAAAACAGGTCGTGACTGCGGAAATAAGGTCAGTTTCTTCGCTCTCGTGTAGCATACGATTCGGGTTATAGCCCCTTGATTGGCCCATGAAATCAAATACTCTATGCCCCGGCTTCCATCCACCAATCTTCCAAGCCTATATAGCGTGTAGAAGTTCGGGGACAAGCTTTATTTAAGCTTGCAAAGTTTGGTGCACATCCTCCATTCGTTGTTGGACTTCTTCACCAATACCACTTTCGCGATCCATTCTAGGAACCGTAATTCACAGATGGCTCGAGCCTTCTATAGAGCCTCAACTCCAATTCATATTTCCATATTCTTCTCATCGCTAAAGGTCTGCTGTCTTTGCTTGATATGGACGAACATCGAATCCACGTGTAATCGCCAGATCGTGGTACTGGGTCTACTCGGCATGTCTTCGGCCCCATGCGAATACATCTTCAAATTCCCTAATAAACAAAATCAAGGCCCCGTGAATGTGTCATCCAACTGCTCCCACTCAAGACTCTACTATTTGCGTGTGATTGAATGAAATTTCTCTACTTCTTCAATGCGGTAATCGCCGCTTCGACTTTCTATTTTCCTTTGGTGAGTTATCTTCCTCCTCTCCTTTCAACGCCTTATCTCGAAGTTAATTTTTCCGACGACATTTCTTTCCACTTTCTCCGCTGCTTGCTTTTACTGGGGAACCGGTGCTTCGATAACATATCCTAGCTCCTCTTTCTCGTTTCCTACACGCTTTCACCTATGCTTCCCCGTTGTTTGAATTTTACCCGAGATGTGTTGGGAAACTATCGCTCAACGCTCGCTAAGATAGTCTACCAATGAACCCATTGTACGAAGGATCATCTATGTCACTCACCGTGAACCGGGCCTTAATTGTTGCGGCCTTTATCGCCTCGTCTACCTATCAAGTCTAATGGGCGATTCCCAAAGTGGTAAACTACATGGCCCGGGTGAATCCCGCCAATGGAGTGGCGACGAAGCAAGGTGATCACAGACGTATGAAGTTTATCAAGGTGCTCGATACAAGATGTTTATGGAGCTTCCTCGTGTCAATCAAAGATCCTTTCTACCGTAAAGCTGCTATTAGCGGGGCTATGACAATTGGCTCGTCATGAGGGAGCTCAATGCCTCTCAATTCATTGCCGATAAGGATATCGTTCGCTTCTGTGATCAAGCCCGCCGTTGCCGCATATCTCTTCGAGAATATTTTTTTCCGTGCATTTCTCGAATCACCTCCTCCCGCTTATTCCTCCCGAGATAGTGTTAATTCGCTTATGCTGTTGTCGCGATCGCCGCTGCGTGGTGATTGTAACCGCGCCCATGTAGCCCCCTTTGTCTCCGCTCTACAAACTTCCTGCAACCTCGCTTGATTAGATTCTCGATTCCGCCTTTGTACCCCATGCCTGCTCAGACAAGACTGTTCTCGGTGGTATTCACAATACTTGTTCTTGTCTCTCTCTTACTCGGTGCCCCGCCAAGACTGAGCCGGTCTGGGTAAGAGGTTTTTGTCTTGAACATGGGAGAATACCTCATATACGAGACCCTCAAGGGGGTTCGCCGGGGGCGATCCTCTCTTGGGTTCCTGTGTCAGTTAAAGCGCACCTCCTCCAAGTGTGGGGTTTTTCACCGGTAAGACCTCCGGCCCTGGGAGAGAGACTAAGGCCACTGGCTTCCCATGTTCAAGCCACAAAAATGCCATGTAAATGAATCTTGTCATCCACGGTGGGGATGCTAAGTAGAAGTTCATTGTATCTCTTGTGGATTGCTCAACGACTCATTCGCGTTTTGCTTTATGTCCATGAAGATACGTTCGTCTTGCATAGTTTGAATCACCGCATTCAAACTGGGCGATGAAGATGTCCGCCGCGGGTTTCGTACGAGTCGACGGACTTTAATGGTAACCTGTTTTACTCAATCCGTAGTTTTGCCCATCAAGCTATTTGGAAATGCCTTCAGATATAACACGATTTGCTGGACGCACATGCTGCGGGTAACGAACCCCTTCAAATGTTTTAATGGATCTCCATTCCCATCGAAGCGTTGAACTGCGCTGCTCGCTTCTGCACGCGACTTTATCCAACCGGTCCGAGAAAGGCATCTTGGTCATTGTTGCTGACGGGGCCGAGCCTGCTAGGATGACCGAGGCTATCATCTTTTTCAAGTCATTCAACTGTTGTTGTAGGGCCGCTACAACTGGGTCCACTTGAGGTGCAGGCACCTGTAAGGGTGCTGCGGACTTATTTTTACGTCTCTCAAGTACGCTGGTGTTATTGACCTCGGCTCATGCGCGGCAAAGTAATTCTCATGCTCATGGTTCTCCCGAGAAATTGCTGGGTCTCATGTCACGACCTCGTATTTAAGTAGCCTCGGCTCTTGTTCCCATGCTGCGCCTCTTCGCGAAGACTTTGTTGAAGATAGCCGACTTCGGGAGCCATGGCGGGCGCCGTAATCAACATGAGTGCTTGCACAGTTGTCAGTTGGCCCGTACATATTTGTTGAATGATTTTGGCCTTGCTGCATTTTCAAATGATGCGACAAGTTTTTTGAAGCCTGGCTGAAATGGCTCGGCTTGGCCAAACTCCGCGCTCTACTATCTAGACTTTATGAGATAAGGGTATACGAAGCCGGGAGCATGGCTCCGCCTGTGCGTCCGTATATCCCGCCGCCACAAAGTGATCGCATGAGGAGCGTGGGGCGGTCCGCCGAGAGCCTGAAATGCTGCCACGCCATGACTCACAAACACCGATCACCAAAGCTTGGGGCTGCTATGGGAGATTTAAGAGGAGTAATAGCATTTATGAAACAGCGATATTACCTTTAATGCAAGAATGTTGTGATATTTATAAAGATTCGAAAAGATCCTCCTACCTACTGTCAAGGCGACAAAGCTGTCACACTGTAATAATTTTCAAAGTTGTGTTTCCTTTAATCCTCGACTAGATCACAACTATTCCTTTGGCCTCCAAATAAAGCGAATTTACTACATCAGACATATTACATATTCTAGAAGATGAGAAAATTGTTTTATAAAAGCCATGATGTAGTTCAATTTTCAAGAGATGAAGTAGAGTAACGTAATCGGCAGGGTAATAGAACTACTAAAATTGATGAATACAACAAATAGTGACATAGTAACGTGTGATATTTGATCATCACACACGTCATGTGTCATTAAAAATATTGCACACATACTTACCTAATTAATACTCCTAGTAGTTGTCATAGTTCCACGAACGAGATATCTTATTCAAGGAAATAGTCAAAGCTCCCTCTACAGAGATTTGCATTGTTATTTATCTGTTTCTTTTTATTAATGTTTGTTATTATAAAGAAGCACTGCCAAGATTGGAACAATCTTTCACATATTTTTTAAGGTTTCGAAAGATCACTCAGATAGTACTTCGTGTGTGCAAAAATAGAAAACAAATGAACGCTTGATTTTGAGGAAATTAAATAAAAAACTAAAGAAATTGCAAACAAGAGGGAAGGACAATTCCGTTCAATTAGTTAATTTTTAATTGGTACGGAGTATAATACTCCATCTATCTCTAAATGAGTTTAATATTTCAGCCTAATATACACAAATTAAGGTGTGATGTTTTTTACCTTATTTATCTTTATGACATTTTTTTTTAATCTCTAAAAGGCAATTAACGATGTGAATTAAAGTAAATAAGTGGAAAGTCATTGGTCTCACATAAAAATTAAAAGAAAAAGAGAATGGATATTAAGGGAAAAAATATGAAAAAGCTACATTGAAAATTTAAAAAATCAAATCTTTTGATAGAGTGAATTGTCAAATTTGGCCCCTCGAAATGGCACTAACCGCACTTTGGCCCCCACACAGACTTGCTGCTAGCTGGCCCCTTTAAATGTACTAAAATGACTCTAGCCACCAAGAATATCTATATTTCAATACCACGATTTGAGGTCAGTTTTGGAGTCAAATTTGAATTTTGAGACTTGTTAGGGCCATTTTGTAGAAATGTCTTGCTTTGTGTGTATATATATAGGATTTTCGATTTTGGAGGGAAAATGGTGAAATGTCTTGCTTTGGCTAATTTCAAGGGAATGGGTGGAGGTAAAATATCGCTTATAAAAATGATCCTAACAAGTTCAAAATTCAAATTTGACCCCCAAAACCGGCCTCAAATTGTGTTTGGCCTCGTGAATAAAACGAAATCGTTATTCTATGAATTGTAAAATATGAACTTTGGTATCACTTTCGCGACCAACCGCATCACGCCACTAATGTGACTAAAGGTTCAATTTTATACTATTTTCGAGCACTATTTCGACAATTCGCTCTCTTTTAATATAAGAACATTAGACTAAAAAATCACAATGATACGAATTAATAATTCATCTATAAAACATTGAATATCATTATATACTAATCATCTGAGTTGAGCATATTCGCCTTCCTATTTTGATTTCTCAATTCCTAACATGTTAATCACATAATTCATAATTTGTGTCCATGATGCATATTCAATTTTATTCTGCCGCTTCATGGCGCCTCAAGGCGGCTCAACTCGACAAAGAAGCAGCATCACACACCTAGGTCGCGCAAGGCGGCTACTCCTGCTTACGCTGGGTTACAGACAGGGGTGGCTATGAATTGCCTGAGGCACATCTCAAATAACCTCTCCACATTCCATGATGACTAAGAAGACGGGGCGCCTTCGCTGGAAATACCTCAACGCTTTTATAATTCATAATTTGTTTTGAAGAAATATAGAAGGGGTCCACCAAATCAACTTTTATAACATGGTGTCATTTGAGAAATCGAATCAGAAATCACACTAAATGTGATTATCTCATGTCATTATGATGTACTTCCATTATTTATTTAATTGATTTTTTAGACTAAGCCTTGACAATTAATAGTTTTCCAATTATATTATAAAATTATAAGAAAATTATATCATTAAAATATTTCTAACATCAAATTGATATAAAATTAATAGTTATTAAAATAAGGAAAGAAAATATAAGATGATCAAAGTTTTTCTTCAAAAAGAAAAAACTTTAATTATGGTGAATCGGGCGGAGTCCACATTACATTGGTTTAGCGCTTATCAAGCCGACGCGTTCGTACTATTACGCCAACTCAAATTTACCCAAGATAGACTCGAAGAGAACATCTACGGATGAACAGTTGGAAAAATGGATTGAAGTATTAGATGTTCAAAAAGTATGTATTAGTAGCTGAAACATTATACGTATTTAATTGCCCTACTTAAAGACAAATATGGATATATTCTTCGCTTTTTTTATTTGTCGCTTTAGTAATTTACACATAGATTGAAGCGAAGTTAAAAATTCAAAAAGTATATTGAAAATATAAAATGATAATTATTTAAAACTATATTATTGGTTGGTTGATAATTTCATGAAAAAAAAAACATTGAAAATGTAATATAATTTTATATACTAGAATGATAAATATTTTAAAATAAAAAATTTAAGTTATAACGATAAATAAAAAAAAGGAAAGGGAGTATTATTTTGATTCAGAATTGACATGGTAGTGCACTAACCTTGACTATCATAAGATACAATTAAAAAAGAGGTAATTGATCATTGATTAAGTATGGAGTTTTGTTTTCTACTTCCTCAAGTACTATTCATGGTTGTGACGTTACAATTCTGTTACCCAATTTAATAATTGCCACTTGGTACAATTTCCAATGATGTATTGGGGCTCTGTTTCTAATTTTAGCCTATAAATACATCTATCCCATTCAATCATTCAATCATCAATCACTCCCCCTTCTATCATTTTCTCCTTCAATTACGATTTCATGTGTTTCATGGCCTCTTCTATGGAAATGTAGGAAGGATCCTTAAAGCTCAGAAGGGATGATTTTAATTCTACTAAATTCGATCATTGGTTTTGCTATCCATCCTGAGTTCAACGGATTCTTTCTTACTATTGTTTTCTTTCAATATATCATTTTTTGCTTGAGTTTTATGGCCTTTCCGATGGGAATGTAGGAAGGATCCGTAAAGCTCAGGAGGGATAGCACCACGACTGATTTTAATTTATTAATTTTAATCATATGTTGTGCTATCCATCCTGAGTTCCATGGATTCTTTCTTACTATCAGTCGTTATCTTTTACCATGATGGTTACTTATAGGCGTTCAACATTTCATCAAACTGCAGGTGCGTTATCAAATTATTATTGTTAGTATATGTGTTTTCAGGAGGTTCAACAATAGAAATAATTGATGATGATAACATTTAATCCTGCCCAGGTTCTCATGACGAAATTTATTTTGATTTAGATGGGGCATGCTATTGGTAATTTAAGAAAGGAAAATGGTCATCGAGGACAGTAGTGTAGTGAATAAACAATATTTACCATGTCTCAAAATAATGTTAAGTATGACTTTTAATAGTTTGAAATTTTAAATTTTGATTCAAATATTTTTATATAATTTAAATAATATTTCGTGAAAATATAACAAAATATAATATTTTTAACGTACATAACTGCTAACAAGTTTTAGTTCAAATCAAATTATGTGTTTCACTTAAGTTCACAAAGATTTTTAATATTAATAATTGAAAATCAAAACATCCAAAATAAATTGGAATGAATAACATTTCAAATTATGGAAAAAATTAAATAACCAAATTAAAATAGCATGAATTGAACGAATTATGATTAATATGGGATATCAAAATTTCTACCTAACATCAAACCTTTTGTGATGCTAAAAATCCCTTTTTTCTTCTCTGTCATTGTCAAACCAATTCTCTTAGTCAATTGGCAATTTGGTTTCAATGAAGGAAAGATTCACACCACATTGAATAAGTCAAAATACATAAATTTTTTCTTGATGGGTTGCATTTGCCGGCATTTCTGGCTTTTAAGTTCCAAGTTCAAAGTGCGTCTATGATTGACAAATGGTACTCTTTTTGCCGTTGTATATTTGCTAGTACCAAGTGGCTTTGACTACCAATTTGAACGTTGAAACAAGTCAAACAACTCTCCCTTGTTTAACATGATTCATTCTTGGCCTTCAGATCTATTTCTTTAGTGATCTTACTTTGACTGAGTTTTTAAATCCTTTTATGATATAATTAAAATACAAAGTTTATCTTTATGATTATTTTGGTTATTTTGTTTAAAAGGATTAGAAAGAGATGGTGTCCTATGATAATAAGATGTAGGTGAACATATTTCCATTGCATTCATACAAGACACAGGTTCGTTGCCTTTTTTGCCCTTTGTTGAACTAAGCCCATGAGCAGTACCCGTTCGATGTGCAGTTTTAACGGGGCAAAATAGTAATTGCTCGTGTCTTAGAACCTTGGAAATAATTTTCACCACCTTATGGACACTATCGAGGTCTAGCTATGCAATTTTTTACTTGTACACTAATCTCATTTGTCTTGAAAATCGCCCAAGGACAGATTATGTCATCACTTTTTTGAAAGTGTATTAATTATTTTGTACTGAGTACTAAAACTTGTACGTATGTTAACTTATTATTGATAAATCGCTTACTAAAATTGTTGCAAGGATCTTAACAGATTAGTGCACATCACAAATTATAGTTCATCTTTTTGGGTTAAAGCACATAGATGACACATGATTAGCTAAATCTCTATCCAATGACTTATAATTGAAATGCACAGTTCGATTAAATTGGACATGATGCGTGGGGTATGTTAGATGTGAAGAAATTTTGCAAATGAATTGATGATTAATGAAAATATGGCATTGGTTAAGATTGAGGACGGATGTAATCTCAATCAAAGAGTCATCCAACAAAGAGCGATTGCACAACCTCAGGCGCATCTGTGGGGATAATATCATAATAGTTGATTTATCTCCCAAAAAACAAAGCCACTAAATGATCAAGGCATAAAACTATTTCCAAAAAGGCACGGCATGTGCGTCGGGTTTTTGTGCCTAAAAATAGAAAAAGAACGGACGCTCTCGCCGGCTACCTCGAGCGTACATTAGTCTTGTACCCACCCCATGCAAATAGGTTCTGCTATGATGAAGCCCCTATTCTTAAGGTAGAGATCAAGATAATTGTTGATGCATCTCCCATTAATGTAATATTCGTACCACTTTGTAAATTTCATTTCATTCGTTTCTCTTTAACAGATTTCTACTATTTTTATATGTATTAAAACAAAAGAATAAAAGACATCGAAACGTAAACGTCAATTAATTGAAACTCTATAATTGGTTGATTGATAATTTAATAACAAAAAATACTTTTAAAAAGTGTATTGAAAATGTAAAAATATAATTTTCTACGTTAAAGCTTAAGACAAATATTTTAAAACAAAAATTTAAGACGGAAAGATAAGTAAAGATGAAAGAAGGGAATATAACACATAACCATTGCTACTGTCGATGCAATAACCGTAGATGATGTTTCATCCATCAGCCTCAACATTCACTTTTAACTTCACAAGCTAAAAATGTTAAAAGACTTGATTATTATACCTCAATTTTAAGTTTCTTTAAGTTTCATGGCGGTGTGTGGGTTCAAGTCATTAAGCGACAAAGATTTCCTCAGATTGGGGTTTCAAGCAGCCGAAAGCTCAAATTTCCCGATCAAGTCAGACACATCCCCGTAATTTATCTCTTACGTATACCAGCATTTAACAAGATAAGACTCTATAAACTTGGGAAATTACTTCTCACAGGCCTCCAACTATTATTAAGATGGAAATGTGTCGAATGAAGCTAACAAATCCTCTACAACTAGCATGCATTGTGACCTTAATTTTGTACTCCCTATTTAACTCCTTGATTTTAGGTAATTTTCTTGTTTTGTAATTTTTAGGGAGAGGATCATAGGGAATTTTGGCCAACTAATATTTTCCATCTATTTTTAATGACTGAGTTGGACAAAGAAAGCAATTTGTTTACTCTTACAAACATTATGGGGTGGCAAAAGTATTATATATGGCTTGAAATATACTACATCCAATTTTTTCATATTTGTCCTCCGAATCATTTACAAAAACTGAAATAGCAACTCATTCCACACATCAGGTACTCCTGGCAAGCACCAATGTATACAATCAGAGTAACTTTCTGGTTTTGACAATTTTTCTGGGGGCAAGGTTTCCCAGAACTTGCGGTATATTGTGGGATGACCATCTTTTCTATACTCAGAAAGTTGAGTAATATTGATCACATTAACCTTTGAACTCAACCTGCCTAATACCTTCTTTACCATTTCCATCGTCGCTATGTCGGAACCACTTCCCCAGTACGTTTCATTTTCGATTGGTGTTTTCTCGTCGTAACAATTTCCACTACTCTCTGGTTGCCATTCTTCTCTCCTGCGATCACAAGAATTCGAAGAAAATATAAATCGAAGGATCCATAGTTCAAGGCAGGGGCGGATTTAGGATTTAAAAAATGGGTGTTCCTTCAACCATTTAATCATTGTAAACATTTTTGAAAATGTAAATAAAAAAATCATTGATAACAACTATAATAAGAGATTTTGTTAGATACAAATATTATATTATCAAAATATATACAATAACTTAGAAGAGACTTACGTTAGTCACAGAAAGGCAACAATGTAACTTAAGGGAAGAATGTAACATAAAGGCAACAGAAGAATGTAACTAAAAAAAGTATGTCATTGAACACAGTGTTCATGTTCTTTTTGAAAAATGTTCTCACTTTACCATCTTGACTAAATAGCTATATTGTTTTGGGTGTTCCTGGTATTGAAGACCCCCTGAATCCGCCCCTGGTTCAAGGTAGTGGAAGCAAGGGACGGGATATTTCTATTGGTGGGGGATTGACCAAACATGGCATGATTGTCATGGAGTATAAGACAGCTAGAAATTTATGATAGGAAATACTTACAGGAAATGAGTGGGAGACATTGTGACAAAGAAAGCCTTCTGCTTCAGGGGATTCATTTTAGAAGCCACCCACTCGGCCCAAGCTTCCATTGCCAATTCCATGCCTCCAAGGCCAGAAATTTCTTCACAAATCCCATCATTTTCTCTACTCCATCTGCACGTCATGATATGCTAAAGCTATTATTACTTCTTCTAATCAGTTTTGAGATACCAATGCTTCAATTAATCAAATAATTACTACAGGAATCTGGCCACACTTACTGCAGCTTCACCGAACCCTGTCTCCACCACAAGTACGAATTGAAGACTAGAATATCAGCATGCTCCCATCGTGCAGCATGCCGGAGGATTGAGTCTGGTCTTATTATCCGTTCATCCAATCTATGATCAACAGGGTCATCGGAATTTGATTCAACCAGAAGTGGTGCCCAGAGAAACTCAACAGAGGCATTATAATCCTGGACATAATTTATACCAGTCAAAATGCACAATCAATCATGAATGTTTTTCCTATATCTTGCCTCAAAAGTGGTGCTTCTTTAAGTCCAACAAACCAATGTAATGGTTCAATTAAAAGGCCATCTTAAATGGGACTGCGCACATTGATCAACCTAGACTTCATTTTACCTCTGCTCTAAAAATGGTAAGCTGTGCATTAGGGGTCATTGATTGTTTAGTTGCTGGAATGACAGACTGCAATAAACACACCATAGAGATCCATTGTCCTCTATTCAGTGAATCCCCAACAAACATTAGTCTCTTCCCTTGTAGTTTTTCCCACATTTCGGTCGCATTCCATCTACATGAAAGCACGGCCAAGTGTCAATAAACATGTGGTAATAATTTTATACTCTACCAAGTACTAACAATACCGAAACAGAAAATTTATAATCAATTAGTATGGCATACACACAAATCAAAAATCCTTAAATTTTTGTTCCTTTAACGCCCATAGAATAGCTACTCATTTGTGATCCATTATGGAGAACATGAGATAAAGCTAGTTGCTTAAGCACTATTCACATTAAGAAAGTACTGACTTCATAATATTATCATACCATTCTCAAAAGAAAATGTTGAAATAACAAAATGTGTACGAAATTATTAGCTTATAAAAGATTGTTGCATTACAGTGATGCACAAATACTACCAGCGCAAATATACAAATATATAATAATAAAAAAACTATTTCGAAACTCATACCTCTTCAAGTTGCAGCCATGGGGCTTCCATCTAAAGTTCTGGTATCCCAAATCCTGCCGGCCGTGTTTGTGACAAGCCAATTGATCAGACATGTATGGACAATCAAACTCGTCATAGAGTGGATATGAAGTATTATCAAACACCCATTTTCCAGAAAAATAATCACACTCCCCCTGGTCTTCTCTCTTGTCATAAGACTTAGGCATATGGGCATCATATTGACCTTTCCTTCCACTATATTTCACAGTCAAATCACATGTACTAAATTTATCCAAAGTTACTGCATTTCCAAGTAAGGACAAAGCAAAAACAAGAAACCAACATTAATCTCAAAATATAAGGAAATAGACAAACAAAAACAAAATTAAGATTATACAATCTACCAGGATCATAGCTCAATTGGTAAAGAATTTGAGTGTCAACTACCATTACACTCGCCTCTTCAGACAGTGTGGTTCCACTCTCATAAGGAACGAACCTTATTTTGAAGTGTTAAAAGAAAGCTCTAGGCCATGATAATTGAGTCACATCTTACGATTAACTCCTCCGTGGTATTTTAAAGCAGAGACTTGATGATCCGATTTTACACTTTTTAAGATTATATACAATCTAAGGTCAAGTTAGAGAATAGGAATAATGTGAACTTACCCATTTGATTGAATTTCAAGAAAAAGCCAAAAATAGATACTTTTAAACCAAAAAACCTAACTTCGAGTACCTCTTGTCCTCTTCACTACCTAAAGTCCCAATCTTACTACATTTAGAGGGGTAAACATCACTACCTCCATCCCAAAAGTTTGTCCAGTTTCATTTTCAGTAGTCAAATTAACAAAAACTTTGTAGCTTTAGTTCACACATATAACTTTAATTTATATCAAAATTGGCTTGTTAATAATAAAGTGCATTAAAAAATATTAGCATTTGCTATATTTTACCAAATATTGTACACCATATGTAATTTATGAAAATTCTCAAATTTGTTGCTAGCACAGACCTGGAGATTTCTTGAGAAAGGCATTTTGTTTCCAGAAAGTTGCAAAGTTGAGAAAATGGTCTTGCCCAAATACATATTTTTTCTTTAAATCATCTTGTTGTTGATTAATTCTTTTAATACTAGTTTCATTATAGAGGATGGTGAGTAGTATGATAATGAAAAATAAAAGAGTAACAAATGGAAAGTGTGGTCTCTTCTTGTGCCATCTGTGAGTCATTTTGGGTTTGTAAAATAAAATAAAAATCCAATTGGAAGTTGAGAAAGAATCAGAATAGAAAAAAAAAAAAAAGACTAATGTTTGAAAATCTAAGGAAGAATGGAAGAAGATCCTTGGGACATGGACAATCATTACTGTCCAGTGCCGACAGTGTATGTATCATAAAAAATTGAAAACAATATACTCAATAATTTTTGAGTTAAAGAAGTCTAATGAAAATATTGTTATAGGTGATTAGAAGATGCTCATTCGAAACTTACCTCATTATTAAGTATAAAAAGCAAAAAAAAAAGTGTCTCTCGTAAATTGTGCAATTATATGGTTTCGGATTACTTGTTTAGGTAGACATTTTATTGTGTTAAGTAGTTACTCGATATTAAACCGTACGTTCAAACCTATTTAATGTATGTGAGTTGGCAATGAAGTCGAGTTTTTTAACACAATTATCACTTAATTTGCACTAAAAAATATGTTAATTGGGTAATTATACTTTATCAAATCAAGTAATTAACCAGTCTTAGTTGATATCAAATATTTTAATATATTCAAAATATTTTTTTTTAATTTGTTGGACAAGTAATAAAAAAAAATAGATGGAATATTGATCGAGTATCGGATTACCAAGATATCTTAGAGCTCTACTCATACGCCGGACTTAAGTCCGAAAGAGGTCCAATTGCGAGAACTGGAATTGAAAACATAATAATGTTTGAAATCTTGGAAGACTAGAAGGGAGATTTTAGTATCTCTACAGAATATGGGCAATCAGATTGCCGACAATGTATGTATATGACAGTATTTGTGGCAAAAATATATAAAACTAAGAAGAAACAACTACTGCTATTGATTTATTGTGCTTAGGAAAGAGCATATTATAAGGCTTAAGTAAAGTGGTTGAGGATGAAATAATAAATCAGCCTTTGGTGGTTGTGGGTGGGGCTTTATTTTCAAAGGAAAATGGTTAGCAAAATGTCATGTTTATTTACATTGATAAAGATATATATGAGTTAGCAGTTATATATATATATATATATATATATATATATATACGTATTTATCTTATACTCCTTAATATTAATATGATACCTAATAGATATAGTCCAATATTTTGACCGACTACGCTTAACGGCCCACTCCACTATTACTCTAATACGATAAAAATATGTATGAATAACTCAGCCGATGAATCGCTAATACGAAATATAATATCGCTATTTTATTTATAAATACATTAAACATAAACCCAAAGTAGCTCCAAGATACCTAAGATACATAAAATTCCAATACTGACGACTCACAAGCTTAATGCCCACTCTTAATATTACTCTAATACCCTCCCTCAAATCCAGAATTGACAAAATTTTCATAAATTCAACAATAATAATAAAGCAAAAAAACATAAATCTCTTATGCATACTGCGGCCAATCCCTCGGCTAGATTGGCCACCGTGAAAAACCACCATACTGCAAGTAGCCTATAACAAACGCCTGTCATTCACTCTCCAATTTAGAAATACGGCTTTATTAACCTTTAGGACGCCAATCACGCTGACATGAAACAAGAACTGGGTCAATACATTCATCAAACTCCCTTCATTCAGAATCTAGCGACAACTTAAGCGGCACACCATCACCCTCCTTTACACACTAGCTTCAACTACACGGGGTCACAAACGAGAACCTCAACCACCAATTAAACTTTGAATTGCTAATAATAATGCACTCTAACCAAAAACGTAAGAAAAATAATAAGTCTTACTTCATCCACGGTATGATATTTCACCGGAAAAGAAATAACTGAAAGATTATTGACAGATGAGGTCCAATCAGTAAGCACGGTCAAAATAAACATCAACTTGGAGCCCCTCTTCCAGAGGAAAGCAAACGCAATGCCAAGATTAGGCAACATACCCACTGACAAAAAAAAACATGGCCAAACACATAGACCATACGTAATCCAATGCCTTAACATTGACCAATATTCTCAAATCTTCCAGGGAAATTCCAAGAATTTTCCAGGAAAAAAGAACAGACAGAAAACTTAGATGGTTGTCAAACCCAAATAACAAACCGAGAAAAAAAAGATGAATGTTTGGCGCAGATAAAACCACTAAAATAAAAATTGAACGAAATAATGACTTCTACGCGGGTGTCTTTGTTATGGCGTAATTCATCTAAGTTTAAGACAAAGAAAATAAAATTTTAAGCATCAAGATATTAATTTCGAGCACATTTATAAAAAATATAAAAATGAATAATTTTATCGATTTAATCGATCAATACGAACACATTAACGCAAAGATATTAATAATATAATCCGATAGTTGAAGCTTTAAATTTTATGGGCTTAACGTCCACTCAACTATTATCTATCCTATATTCCTATAATCTGTAGTTTAATCGACTACTGTGTCAAGCCCAAAATTTAAATACCCATTATACCCTTAACCTTTGTTAAAATCTACCAAGTAAGTTCCTCATATAATAACTTCTCAGAAATTGTATATAAGAAATTTTCAACAAAGTTAGAATAAAAATTCAAAGTTACAAATAAGATTTACTAATACTTATAAAAAGTAGAATGTATATATAATGTGGATAGTTTGTACATACATTTAATGTTTGTTTTGTGTATAATAGTTATCCAATTATTATTCTCATATCTCTATTTTATCTTTTTTATATTTTATATAATTGAATATGTTATAGAAATTATGAAAAAAAATTACTATAAAAATAATAAAGTAATTCGCACGTTGCAAAAATAGCTAGTTCTAATACTTATTGTTCATGGACTCATGGTGATGGTGTCTCTAGTCATAGCTAGCACTAATAATCTTAGTTTTAGCTACTATTTAGGGCAATTTTGTAGTAGATATAGAGACTAAGAAGAAAATGGTTGTATTTTAAATACGTTGTAATGAATAAAAGAACATTTTGATAATAAAAAAAAAATGATAAGGTGATAACTTGCATTATATTCCTTGGGGAAACGATTAGTCAAATTAACATCATCTATACAAATCAAACTTCTACATAGCCATCAATTGCGATGAGCTAAGTCAATAATTGAAAATATGAGCATACAGAAGTTCATTCCAAACATCTGGAACTCCTGGAAGACACCAATGTATACAATCTGCATAACTTGAGGGGTTAATTTGTTGTTCTTGAGTTAGAGGATCCCATTGTTTCCTATATATTGATGGGTGGCCTTCTTTTCGATATTCTGAAAGTTGGGTTATGTTGATCAATTGTACATTTAAACCTCTTATAGTTTTGAGTTCATCAATAGTTTTTTCCACTATCTTCATCATGTTTGGATCAGTTCCATGCCCTTGATATCCTTGTCTTGCTATCATATCTGTTTCATTGTAACAGTTCTGTCCTACTGACTTGCCCCATTCCTCAGCCCTGTATATTATGTTGGTTCTAAATAGTTAATTGTAATTTTATTTTTATATATACTAGTAAAATATTACGTGCAACAGTGAACAATGTTGAACGAAAATATTTACATATAACAATAAATCTTATTAGTATAACAAATTAATCAAATATAAACATCAAACTATAATCAATATTTTTGTTTACTCTAAAATGTCTAATAGAACAATAACTGGTTGATAATATAATTTGATCAAGAACTAATCCAAAAAATAAAGGAACCGATCCAAAAAATAAACATGGTATTTGAGAAATTACCTAAAAATTATTAATGGTTGAAAATATATCAAGAGTTAAATTAGAAAAATATCATCAAGTTTCTTTTCAAGTGTTTCTTACTCAATATAACAATATTATGAGTTTTCAGCAATAGTCCAATAATATAAACATCGTGAAGAAATGAATAAAAGTTAGATATCATTCTCCAAGGCTGGTAGGATGGGTGTTGAAATTGTGTAATACCTAATATAAAATACTTGTTATTTATAGAACAAATAATATGTAACTCTCGCAAACGGGTGAAATAATGAGACCATGTAACTTCCAAGCATTTTAATGAGTTATAATAACAATGATGTAAATACATAAATATAATTATTAATTTTAATTATTTAATTATCATTAATTTTTTGTAATTAGCTCAAAGGTGGAATAGTGAAAGTCATGTAACTTTTAAGCATTTTAATGAGTTGTAATTACAATGAAGTAAATACATATATATTATTATATTTCATCGCATCGACCAAATCGAACTTTTATTGACAGATATTATATTTTTAAAATATATTTAGTCATATATTTTTGTTCTAATGTATATATAATCACACATGTATTATTAAACTTTAATTAAAAGTTAGAACATAATTTTTTATTTTGCACATGCCTCTTTAATTGCTCTATATTCATATGTGCTTAATATTTAGTTTATATAAAACTAAAGAAATTATAAAATTCACGTAACTTCGATGATACTGTTAATTATATGTACGTGAATTTTATGTAATTTTTATTTATAGAAAATATAATATTTTATTTATTATTTTTATTAAAATATTTAGTGTCTTTTTTGCTTTATATGCTCGATGTTCATATATTCATATTGCTTCAATCTTTAATTTACATAAAATTAAATAATGATAAAAGTAACGAACTCCCACGATACTTTCTTAATTCGATTTAATCATTTACACAAAATTGAAGAATGATAAAATTCACGTAACTTCCATGATACCTAGCTTTAATTCTATTTAATCATTTACATAAAATTACTTAAATGATCAAATTCATGTAACTCCATTTATTATTACTCCTAAGTCTATGTAACTACTTGTAACATAAAAATTAAAGAAATGATAAAAATCTATGTAACTCCAATAATACTTTCTTAATTTATTTAATCATTTACATGCACCATCTTAACTCTCATAATACCTTCGATTCTATTTAATCATTTACATAAAAATCCATGTAACTCCCATGATAACTTCTTAATTTATTTAATTTTTATATAAAATTCGAAGAATATTAAAATTCATGTAATTTCCATAATATTTTTAATTCTATTTAATCATTTACATAAAAATCGCTAAATGATTAAATTCATGTAACTCCAACGATAACTATATCTCTATTTAATCATTTACATAAAAAAATGATTTAAAACGATCAAATTCACGTAACTCCGCTGATACCTTCTCTCTCTAATTGATTTATTTTTTTTTACATAAAATCAAGAAATGTTAAAATTCATGTAACTTCCATGATAGCTTCAATTCTTCTATTTAATCATTCACATAAAATAAAAGAAACGATAAAATTCAAAGAACTCCCATTTATACCTTATTAATTCTATTTAATTCATCATCATTCCATGCCTCAAATTTCAGAACTTCAATTGGTGATTTTAGCCTTCACAAAAAAC
The DNA here is from genome assembly GCA_019722365.1 of Lithospermum erythrorhizon. Taxonomy (NCBI): domain Eukaryota; kingdom Viridiplantae; phylum Streptophyta; class Magnoliopsida; order Boraginales; family Boraginaceae; genus Lithospermum; species Lithospermum erythrorhizon. Next base: position 1,221,621 of record JADFUC010000954.1, on the reverse strand, counting down.
AAGAAATCTTTATTTCGATTCATACTTTGTGCGTATATGATATATATACACACAAAATTTATAAAGATGCAATTGGAGAAGAAGAGATTAGTTTTATATGTGAGTGTATAAATGTGTAATCATATAATACATGATGTACAACATAGTCCTCGCCTTTTACTGGTTTTCCCAAGAATTGCATACGTATTAAGGAAACAGAAAAGAAGCCAAAAAGATATTAAAAATGCAGAATGACAATTAATCAAAACTATATCATCATCGGCTGATAATTTAATAACAAAAAATAGACAAAAAAATATATTGAAATGCAGTAATTACAAATTTTTACGCTGTAGTTACAAAGAATTGAACAACAAAAAATTGCTTAGAAAGATAAAGAATGCGAATTACTGAAGATAATGTATGAGAATAGACAAATGATAAAGGATTTGGAGCGCGAAATGTGAACTTAAGAAAATAAGAGTGTCAATCAAATCCTGGAGAACTGAAGAAGCCATTAGATAATCTAGATAATTGGGCAGTGGATTACTTTCTTAAGATAAAGTTGTTCGATTTTGCATTTTAAATATAATTTTTAAATTCATAATATATATTTTTAAATACATTTTATTTTGTTCACAAACAGATGGTTACAAAAAATATTAATTATAAGTGAAAAAACTAATATGGCAACTAACCAAAAATTGATTTAATTATGCTTGAGAATCATTGTTGACATTAAAAAATATTTCAACTGCAATTATCAAACCATCAAATCTGATTTTTTTACCAAAGGGAGAGAGTAAAGGAGAAACCTTTCATGGGTGGGAGACATGCTCATGAAAAATAATCTTGTCCTGGAGCGATCAATATGTATGTCCAACCAGTCGGCCCAGCTTTTGAGAGCCAATTCATAGCTACGTAGCATCTTCACTTTTTTGTATATCCCTTCCGGTTCATTAAATGAACCCCATCTAAGATTGCACAAAACAATAATTAAAAGAATGTAAAATTAAACACCAATTATGACTATATATTTTCAACGAGATGAATGAGATATCGTTTTTTTGTTATACTTATTTAAAATCATGACGAATATATATATATATATATATATATATATATATATATATATATATATATATATATATATATATATATATATATATATATATATATTATGAATCATAATTTTAAGTAAGTATAACAAACAATGCTAATAAAGACTTACAAGATCTTCATGAAGGGTCTTCTCCACCATAGATAAGTGTTGAAGACAAGTATATCAGCATTTGTCCAATGCCTTGCATGCTTTTCAATAGCTTGGGCACGGACAATCCTCTCTGGTAGTCGATGGCTCACCGGGTCATCGGAATTAGACTCCACCAACAATGGTGCCCAATAAAACTCAATGGTGGCGTTATACTCCTTAATTGTTTAATTCATCAAACTAGAAATATTAGAAAATGTCATGATCAAAATATTTTGATGATATCACCGTAGCTAAAAGTTTTTAACATTTTCAAGAAAAATGGAGTAATGGGCCTAATACTGTCGAGTGTCAAATGTGTAAGTTCTATCTTCTAGATCACAATAATGAGAATGGTGAATTTTAGTCATACCACAATATCATATATAGTTTTGCATTATTCTCACCTTTGCTCTGAAAGTGATTAAGTTGGAGCCATTGTTGTGCATGCTCTTGAACAATGGCTTGATTGATGCCTCAACTAGACAGACCATGGATACCCATTGACCCCTATTTAGAGAATCTCCCACAAAGACCATTTTCTTGTTCCTTAATTTCTCTAATAATCTTGTGGCATTGAACCTAGCTTATAAAGATGAACAAAACAATTCCACCATATCTAAAAATCGTTGATATGCATAAACAAGTACTTAATATATGTACTAAGCAAAAGGGAAAATAGAAAGAAAAAAAAATTATCATTGTCATAATTACATAATTATATCTAGTTCCTTTACACGGCCGCAACCAAAAAATAAAAAATAGGTCGCAACACTTAACTCATAACCGGACTAGATATCGCAAAATATAATGTAAAGATCATGTAATGAATGTCTTTACGTTCGTACCTAGGGAGGTCACATTGGTCAGGCTGCCATCTCCAATGTTGGTAGCTCAAATCCTTCCTCCCAAATTTTTGACAAGCCAATTGATCAGACATGAAAGTGCAATCTTGCTCTTTATACAAAGGATAAGACTTGTTATCATATACCCATTTTCCTGCAAACAAATTGCATTCCTCACAGCAACGTCATAAGCATTTACATCGACTTCAATTCATCTATAATCCATAATCTTCTAATAACGTTAATAGCTGTCCGCTCTCGCTGGTCAGGTATATCGCTCCAATGATTAAGGCAGTAATGAGGATGGCTGAAAGGGATTGGAAGCTGCACCTGATGTCCGCTAGTAGTAGGTACCTTTTCGCCATCTTCGGAAATAATATGGTCGCTCTTTACTATATTTGTCAATCTATTTATATATGTCCTGTCATTTGGAGAAAATGAAATTTCTTGATTACTTTATAATGAATCAGTAGTGGACTAGTGGTGCAACCAACTGTGTATATTTTTATGCTTCACAGTTCACATGTCGGAGTAGATTTACCAAATAACCCTCAAGATCAAACAATTTATTGATCAATAAATTTAGTGATGTGAATAAAGCAAATAACTCGATACCTGCTTGATATCCGATTCGACACCTCACTCGAAAACTTAGCAAGTTAGACTCGAGTAACACTTTGTACTTCATACCTGGTCGAGTATAACCCGTTCGACTGAATACTAAATAAAGCTTTTTTGAATAAATAAAATACTCCCTCCGTCCCATTTTCTAATGATACTTTATGTTTGTACAAAGTTTTTAGATAATTCAAATTTTATCTCACAAACTATTTTTTCCTCCATTTTTTTAAACTAAAAGGTAAGCAATTTTGGAAATGCCAAAAAAGAAAAATAAGTCTTAGAAAATAGGATGGATATATTTTACAAAACCAAAACATTTGGTTTGGTATTTTGTCGCTAATGTTGTGAACGTAACGAGTAGTCCGATATTAGCTTGGTATAGAAATCCACATGAAGGTTAATTGAGTCAGACTAACCGGCTAATTAACCGACTCGTTAAATTGACTATCCGACCTGATAACTCATTACTCGCTCGAGCTCGAGCTCGAGCTCGCTAACATCATTATCAATAATAAAACTAAAAGCAGCAAATGTACTAAAATGTGAAGGTTAATTTAGGAAAAAAAGAAAAATTAGGTGAGTCAACTGATTTGCTATTGGTTGCTTTTAAACGCAAAAGATAGAGTATTAGGTCGGAATCAAAGTTGGAGTTGGTTGATACATTCATATCATCCCCAAACTAGTTAACGTGAAGGTTCTCTAACAGTCGCGCTCCTACATAAGTTTCCTCCTTGCTTTAGCACAAAATATTGAAAGTAGTATGCATCTAGCAGGTTATTCTCTTTTAATGTTGATCAGTACCTAACCTTAACAATATTATTCATTGACAAACATATTTGTTAATACAGTATTAGGATGCATCTAGGTTATTGTATTTTAATGTTGATTCAGTACCTAACCTTAACAATATTATTCATTGACAAACATATTTGTTAACCTTAACCAATGATAACTACTGAAACGTTATCCATTTAATAATTTTAATATTCTAACATCAAATGCTTGGTAAAAACAATTGTACGTTCTCTACCATTTATCTCAATGTCAAAACTCAAAAGTACTTGTCTTTCAATAATTACTATAGTGCCTCAAGATATGGATTGTATTGTCACCTTGCCGAGTTGGCAAGTCTGAGTACCATTATGATGAAGTATGAATTTGTAGTTATCCCATTAATGACGTGGCTTTTGGGATAGCCCATGAATATTTGTACTTGGGGTCCATCCGTGGGCGATCCACCTATCCCATCCTGGAAATTGCCGATTCAAAGAGTAACTCGCAAAACAAAGGACAGCGCATTCCTCCGATTACACTGCTTCCAACATTAGTATAATGTGTGATAGACATGTGAAAGGATAAGTTAGATTCCAGGCCATACCTTGTACCTTGAGACCCTTTTATAGAATGGATAGGGTAGTCCCCTTTATGTTGTGAGCAATGCGATGGTTAAAGCTAGCTCTTCATTCTTTGTTATTTTGGATATTTATTTTTAACACTCAAGCCCCACAAGCCATATCTCCTTCAATACTTGTCCGATTTACTTGATCTTGATATCTATAGAAAGATCTCCGTATGTAGTTTCTAATGATCCATAGATTTCCCATAGAATCTGCAGATATCTGATCCGAAATGCTGGTCGAATCAGTGGGGGTGGATGCGTACTTTCTCGTCACATCATTTGCCCCCTACTCCTTCAAAATAATTCTCCATGATTTTGGAGGAGTATTTTAGGCTAGTCAAGCATATGAGGAGCTTTCCCAAGATTATAGTCGTTGAGAGACTAATGAGGGTGTACTACGGCCGAAACGAAAGGCCGGGCATGGCGATGAAAGCAATCCTTCTATAAGAGCGGTCGCGGCGTAATTGCCAGAATCGAGTGCTTCGAGGCATTTCACATATAATCGAGCTCGCATTGATAAGACTTATAATTGCTCGGATTCAGGTTGGACTGATATGTTATGACTTTGCCTTAACAATGATCGAGGTCCGCGGACCGATGTAACTTAGTTTTATCGAGGTCTGGTTAGGACTGATCTAACTAAGTTATAATCGAGGGCTGCGGACCGATGTAACGTAGTTTTATCAAGGTCCGGTTAGGACCGATGTAACTAAGTTTTAATCGAGGTCCGCTATGAACGATGTAACTTTGGTTTATAGAGGTTCGTTAGGGACCGACGAATCTGCTTTAATCGCATTTCATGTTGTGACCATGTAACTTTAGTTTTATCGAGGTCCGGTTAGGACCGATGTAACTAAGTTTTAATCGTGGTCGGCAGACAGTTGTAACTTAGTTTTATCGAGGTCCCGTTAGGACCGATGTAACTAATTTTAATCGAGGTCCGCTGACCGACGTAACTTAGTTTTATCGAGGTCCGGTTAGGACCGATGTAACTAAGTTTTAATCGAGGTCCGCGGACCGACGTAACTTAGCTTTATCGAGGTCCAGTTGGGACCGATGTAACTAATTTTTAATCGAGGTCCGCTGACCGATGTAACTTAGCTTTATCGAGGTCCGGTGGGATCGGCGTGTAAATTCAAGTTCCACCGAGGTCCGCGGGCCGGGGACAGACTGTTTTGTCAAGGTCCGAATAGGACCGATATAACTAAGTTTTAATTGAGGTCCTCTTAGGACCGATGTAACTTTGTTTTTACTGAGGTCCGCTTAGGACCGGTGTACCTAAGTTTTAATCGAGGTCGATGTAACTTAGTTTTATCAAGTCCGTTAAGACAGATAATCGGCATCCGGCCAGACCGATGTAAATATCATTATTATCGCCGAATGACACAATGACTGACCGATCATGAGCTACGGGTCGAACGATCAAGAGCGACTGAAAGTGACTTCGCGAGTTATCGCCAAATGATCAAGAGCGACTCGAAAGTTATCATCGAATGATCAAGAGCTTACTCGAAGTTATCATGAAAGCCACCGCCGAATGAAAAAGGGCGACTCGAAGTGATCATGAGTTACCGCCGAACGATCACGACCTCGAAATATCATGAGCTATCGTCGAATGATCAAGAGACTCGAGTGATCATGATCTATCGTCGAATGATCAACAAAGACTCGAGCATGGACGGACCTAATCTAAAAGAAGCTATAACAAATGGTTAAGGCTTTGATTGAGTTATAAGGCCCCTAGTTCAAAAACTCATGTCCGAAATATTTTTTATTTATTTTTTGTTCTTTTTCTATTCTCTCTCCAAAATGAATACTCATGTAAAATTTTACATTTTGAGTCATGAAATGAATACCTATATTAAAAATCCTCGGGTCCGCTCGCACTTAATGATTGGCGAGTGGTCAATGTTCAAGAGCCACTCAAGTGATCAAGAAGTTGTCGCCCAATGACCGAGAGCTTACTCAGTGATCAGCGAGGTGTCGCTTTTAATGATCAAGAGCAACTCGAAAGTGATCATGAAGCCATCGTCGAACGATCAAGAAGTAATTGAACATCACGCAAAGAATATCTAATGATCAAGAGCTTACTGAAAGTGATCACGAGCCGCTGCCGAATGATAAAGAGGCAACTTGAGTGATCAATGAAGTCATTGGCCGAGATAAAAAATCCATTACTCCAGTGATCATTTAGCCGTCGAACGATCAACAGGACTGAGCGATCACGAGTTGTCGCCGAACGACGTTGTTTAATTTAATGACTGCCGCTTTTCGTCAATTATCAAGAGCATCCCTGAAAGTGATCATGTGTTGTCGCCAATTGATTAAGAGAGACTCGAAAGTGATCACGAAGCGGTCGTCGAATGATCAAGAGCGACTCGAATGATCATGAAAGGCCGAACGATCAAAGAGGAAATCGAGCGATCATGAGTTGTCTTCGAATGATCATGAGCTATCGTCGAATGATCAAGAGCGACTCGAGTGATCATGAGCTGTCGTCGAATGATCAAGAGAGGCTCAAGTGATCGTGAGTTGTCGTCGAATGATCAAGAACGACTTTGTTTTATCATGGTGTCGCGGAATGACTGCGGAGGCTCGAAAGTGATTATGAGATGTCGTCAATGATCAAGAGCGGCTCGAGTGATCATGAGCTATCGTCGAATGATCAAGAGCGACTTCTGTGATCATGAGTTGTCAACATGAATGATCAAGAGACCTCGAAAAGATCATTAGCCGCCGCCGAACGATCAAGAAGCTTACTCGAAAGCGATGAAGTTGTCGCCGAATGATCAAGAGAGGCCTTTATGGCGATCATCGAATTCATCAAGAGCTTAATTCTCGAAAGGATCATGAGTTGTCGTCGAATGATCAAGAGCGACTCGAGTGATCATAAGTTGTGGTCGAATGATCAAGAAATGCTTCGAGGATCATGAAGTCATTGCCGAATGACAAGAGCGACTCGAGTGATCATGAAGCTGTGGTCGAATGATCAAGAGCGACTCGAGTGATCATGAGCTGTCGTCGAATGATCACGAGCGACTTGAGTGATCATGAGTCGTCAATAATGATCAAGAGTACTGAAGGATCACAGCAAGTCTCGAATGTTCAAGAGCGACTGAATGATAATCGAAGGTCGTCGATTGATCAAGACCTAATTCAAAGGATCATGAGTTGCTTGAATGATCTATAGTGCTCGAGTGTGGCTGTCGAATGATCGAGTAGCGACTGAAAGTGATCACGGTAGCCGTCGTCGAATGATAAAATGACCCGAGCGATCATCACGAGCCGCCGCCGAACGCATCAAGATGTACTGAAAGGATCATGAGCCGTCGTCGAATGATCGAGAGAGACTCGAGTGATCATGAGCTGTCGCCGGTGATCAAGAGATGCTCGAGTGGCTATCGCCGAATTATGAAGAAGTACTGAAAGTGATCATGAGCTGGGTTTAATGATCAGGATCGGAGCGATCAGCGAGTCGCGGCTCGAATGATCAAGAGCGACTCGAGTGATCATGAGCTATCGTCGAATGATCAAGAGCGACTCGAGTGATCATGAGCTGTCGTCGAATGATCAAGAGCGACTGAGCGTGATCAGCGAAAGCGGTCACAAATGATCAAGAGGTACTTTGAGGTAGCATGGTATGTCGCTCATTGATCAAGAGTGATTTGAGTGATCGTAAGAGTTGTCCTCGAATGATCAAGAGCGACTAATGATCATGAGCGTCGCCGATTGATCAAGACTCACTCTAGTGATCACGTAGATGTCATTTAATGATCGAGAGGCTCGAGTGGCTATCGCCGACGATCGAGAGTGACTCGAGTGATCATGAGGTGTCGCCAAATGATCAAGAACAACTTAAGTGATCATGAGTTGTCGCCCAATGATCAAGAGAGTTCGAGTGATTTTTGGAGCCGCCGGGCGAACGATCAAGAGCCACTCGAAAGACATGAATGTCATTTCACCATCAAGAGCTTAATTAATGTGATCATGAGCGATTGTCAATGATCAAGAATGGCTCGAGGATCATGAGCGGTCGCCGCGGATGATCAAGAGCGACACAAGGGATCATGAGTTGTTATCGAATGATCATGCGAGCAATTCGCTAAAAGGAAAGACTTGTGCTACTTTTTTCCTTAGTAAGCGGATAGTTATTAATAATGAAACATCATTCAATCACTCCAAGATGATTTGCAATCAGTAGTTACAGTCATATTCTTTTTCGTAACCATTTTTGTCTGCTTCTTATGGCTGAAAATGGACTATCGAAGTCAACAACCACCTCTAATCCATCTATAATTACAATTGGAATCTATTTCGTGGTTATTCTTACTTCCTGCATTGTTTCTTTGATATGATATCATAGGAGGAATGCAATATCAATGGAGGACTTGATAATCCAAGTGTTATTTTAGGGTCATCTTTATCTAAGAATTCTTTATCATTTTGAATGTCAACCGGGTCGCTCTTTGATTCTGATAGCTAGAGTTTTAGGTTGAGCATTTTTCCCTTACAAGTAAAATGATGACATTAGTCGTGGCTCAACATTTGTGATGCACACACGGAACTTAATATATATGAATGCGATCCCAATAAAATAATGAAATATGACAGTCTATTTATCATGTGATATAGTTGTTATACACGTAGCGTCTATATTTGGTACTCAGTATACTAATAATAATATAAAGGGAGATGAAGATGTTCAGGAAATATTTCGGTCGCAGAAGGTATTTGACCTTTAAAGCAAAGTGTCAGATTATGAACATGTTTTGGCTAAATTATTACTCCATATATCCTAACGTGTTGCCAAATATTATAATGTGATCAAGACCATGCATGTAACTAATTAACGGAGAAATGACTTTGTACACATTGCGGAGCAATAAAGTTTGTGTTGGAGCCATCAACATTTTGTTGTGGTAATGGAAAAATAAAGCTCGCCCCAACGGTTATCCCAGAAGAACTCCAGAATCTATACACATATCAATTAAAAGAAGTTGTAGAGTTTCGCTCAAATATTCGACTCTACAATTCTATTTTTGCATTGACCAGTTTTGTAGTCAATTTAGACAAGGAGTTAGCTTCCAATAAAAAAAAGGTGTTTATACATTTCGGGTGCAAGGGCAAGTATATCCAGTTTTACCTGGATTGGTTCCTTATAATGACAAACCAAGTTATTTTCAGTTATATTTCCATGATACTGAAAATGAGGTGCAAAACCGAATGAAAATAATGGAACAAGGAAGTCTCAGTGAAGCTTTGGTTAAAAATATAATGAAGATATTAGAAGGAAACCCGTATGCTAAATTCTTCAAGAGCTTGCAAGATATGTCATCAATTCACGATGTTCAGCTTCATATTTCAAAGGATGTAAACCTAGATCAACGACTTTACAATTGTCCAACAAGTGATCGTTATCGCAATCTCGAATGTTCCAACATGGTCATCGTTATACATTCTCACTCAGGTTATAATCATAAAGTAAAACATTACTATGGTTGTTATGATCCATTGCAATATCCCTTGTTATTCCCATTCGGAGAGGTAGGGTGGCATCGAAATATACCCAAAACAAATCCCAAAGGTGGATCTTCAACATCAAAAGAAACATGTTACCAAAGTATCATATGCTTAACTAAGTAATTGAAATTATGTTATGATAGTATGTACAAGTAATTTATACTCCTTCCTTCCCTTAAAAGACGTCATATTTCGATTTTTTAAATTTTTACTAACTTCTCATTATATATTTTTATTTAAAGCTTTTATATTAATATTTTATGAAAAATAGTAATTGATGTATATATATATTCAACTATTATTAAAAAATTCTTTTAGGTTTAGATGAAGATGAAGAGGATTGAGAAGCAAATACTCCATCTTCGATCCACCCATTTGGTTTATATATTTTTAAATTCTTTTTACAAGATTCATTCAATCATATGTCAAAATTTCAAAATTTTGAGCAGTGGTCTATGTTTTCAATTAAATTGAATAGTAATACTAAATACTAACTTCAATTATTGAGGCATGTCTACATCCCATTTCTTTTTCCTCCACAGTCTAACACCAAACATGAGTAATAATTGTTGGTCTGCATTGTAAGCAATCTGTGTGTATAAATGATCGGAAGCCTACTCGAGCATCTACTACCGCTGGATGAACTATGCCAATTGTGTGCATTGGAGGGTGGAGACTAGCTCAGCTTAACTTCTTAGTTATCGAAGAGACACAAATTTGTTGAATTGGAGCAGTCGTCTAGTACACACATTGTTTACATATATAGTACTGTATTAATAAGGGATTTGTTACTTTCAGTTGGGACAGAGACACATCTCCACCTGGATATACTTATGGAAGAGTATCCTCTGCAATACAAACATTTGGCTACATTGAATTTCTTAAATTTCTATAGCAAAATAAGAGAATCATATTGCAATGTTCGAGTTCGAGTCCCAGATTGATTTCCAGTGAGGTTTCGAAATCCTATAAGCCGTCACAAGGAACAGTCCGGTACCACGATACTAGGTGGCTAGACTCTAAAAATTTAAGTGACAATGATTCAAGTGGTAACAAGTTGATTTACCTCATCAGAGTACAGTAGCTCATGATCAGTGTAACCTTGACATGATCGTATTAGACATAATTGGGTTGATACATGTACAACAAAAAATAAAAGTTACTAATAAAGCAGCTGAAGCCATAAATATGAGCCGCCTACGTACCTTTGATATATTTGTATTTCATATATCAAAGGATCAAGCTGCACGTAGTTCTTCTATGATTACAGTTTTCAATCCTAATATCAGAACTTCTGGGCGTGCAATATTAAAGGGCAGCAGCAGCTTCATCCTTTGACGTCGGCATGGAACTGGAAGAAATTAGAGAAGTAGTAGCAATCCGGCAACGAAGTAGGTCCTTCCTCTAAGCCACCAAGTGGAAAATCTTGAAAAATATCATTAGGAATCGGAATCTTGTTAAATGCCTCCCAGTCAATAACATCATCAAGCATGGGATCTGTGGGCTGTTCTTGATTATTAGCTGATTCATTCTCCATGGGCAATCTTGAATTCTCTTGGACTTGTCCTTGGCAAGTGTTTTCTTCTTTTGCATCATCATTCAACATATTTTCAGCCTCCAATTCATCATCGGATTGCAGCTTCGTCGAATCTCGTGGTTCATCAAATCGTGCAACCTTTGATTGATGTTGTCGTTCCATAATAACATCATCATTGTCAGGAGACTTTCTTTTGCCAAGATACCCTCCCAGAATCTCATGAAGACCTTGGAAGAAAACATTATCAACAACAACCTCTGGAACTTTGCAACCATTACCATAATCTTGTTCTCTTGAACCCCTTTTCTCCTCTTGCCTTGTAATCTTGCAAATAACATAATCACTCCACTCAAGATTCAACTCCTTCAAGGATTTCTTGGACAAAGAATACTCATACATTAACCAAGAATACTTTTCAGCATCTTCATCCAATACTAAACCATCCCTTGACTTGATCTTTTGAATCCTGAACATCTTCATAATAAGCCCATCATCACAACTTTTCACTAGTTTCTCCATGCCAATTTCCACAACCACATAACCGGACAATGTTTTTGGAACCGTTTCGGCCGGCTCTTGTTAATCTGGTAAAGCAATAAAGAACCTGTTTCTTTTTCTTCTTGGAAGATGATGATGAACCATTATCATGAATGCTTTCCATGCATAATTATCATTGAACAACTCCCCAAGGTGACGCACCTGCAGAGATTTATTTCTTGAATCTAATTCCATGAAGGCTCTTTCATTAAGAATCTTTTGTCTTCAAAATACACAATATTTCTTCATCCTTTGGCATAAAGCGGAACCCTATCGGTAGATAACTCATTTTTTCACCTAATAGTTTTTCTTTTACTAAGAATAATATTTAATACTACGACCTACGTAGTAATATAATGAATGAAATTACAAGCCCTAAGCTTGACTTTATATAGATTAATACGGAGTATCAAAGTTTAATTTTAGTTGGATTACTAATTATATATAGTCTTAGACGGATGGTTCAAAGTTTCGCTTTTCTCGAACATAGTTTCGCATTCTATAAAAATAAAGAACGCTTTTGAAAATATTATAGAAATATTTAAGAAACAATGTAAAATCTTAAAAAATTAAAATAAATTGTATACACTAAAAGATATATTCATAAACATAAATATTGCGGAGTATATAACAAATATAAATATTTAACCCCATTAATTAGAATTACAAACAAAAGAAAATATTTTAAAATCAATATTGGAGTATTATGTAATTTAAAATGATTGAAATAAACTTTAATAAAATTTTGAACTTTTTTTCTTTGAAATAAAATATTTTCATAATTATTTAAAATTATATAAAAAAATTCAATTTGAACGGAGATTAATGTACACGTGTAACTATCTCTCGCGTTGAGAAATTTTCGAGTCATAATATATTGAGACTTCTATCTAGTAGAAGACATAATCTCAAAATAATAAATTTTAATATTCTCAATTTCAAATTGATATTGCAAAGTAAAAAATTTTAATATTCTCAACATTATAATCTTGACAACTCTACAATATTAATCTTAAAATAATAATGTGTGATATTATCGAACAAAAATAAAAATCACATAATCTAGACAACATAAATATTTAACATTTCGCTATTTAAATTGAGCAATTTGATGTGTCACGAACGATAAGGCAATATGATCGAATTCACCTATCTTTTACTAATAAGACAATTGTGGAAAAATTTCATGAAGGAATTACCAAATCGAGCATAACTTATAAATATCAAGGAGTTCAAAGAAATAAGAAACGATAATAAAGAACTGATAGGGTAATTATATTCTTCAACTACAATTATAATGGGAGAAGTATCCGATAAGTGTTTATTATATAGTGTTTTCGAGGCCCCACTATGCATACCTAATGTGTTATTTTACCTAATCCGATATAATTTGCACTTGTTTTCGCTTTTTATTTGAGTCTAGGCAATTATCGGTTAAAGGCCGAATTTATTAATCAAGATAATGAAGAAATTACTCAAGAGTTACACGAGTCATGATCCAAGAATAAGTGGATTCGCCCATTAATATTAGGTTACGGCAACCTATGTTATATGAGTTGTAGCGAAAAGCATCCTCGAATTTCTGTAAAAGAAGCTACTATCTTTGCAGCCTTTTGGTCGCACTATCGAAGCTAGCAGTTAAGCACCGAGAAGTTAATTACATATTGCGATCAAGCGAAGTCGGAGTTGATTACTTTTAATTGGTTCGGCTAATTTTAATTCAAGATATTATTATTGTTATGATGAATGCCATTAATTTCATGTATTTATTTATGTCTTTATTATGAACTAATTTTATTATTAGTCACGAATTACGATGTAATCGATCGGATGATTTGATTTTCTTGGAGTTAATTTAATTCTAGTTTCATAATTCCGATTATCAAGGTAATTAGTATTTAATATCTTGATATCAATATTAAGTCGCTCATAAGTGATTAATCGCTAGAACAGGCTTGTCACTTCATTTAATTAATAATCGAACACATGTTTCAATTACCATGTAGAGCATAAGAATGCTTTCACAAGAACTTAATAAAGATATAAGTTATTAAAAAGATTCTCTATTTTAAGCTTATCATGTAGATATAGCTTAGTTTCTTAGAGATTTAATCGTGTTAACTGAGAAGTAATATCAATTGTATAGGAATGCTTTTGTTATGAACTAATAAGTAACTACTGTGTGAATTGAATTCGATGATTCGGATTTAAATCGTATGTCCTTTAATTATATTTCTAATATTAAGTAAGATTCACTTTTTGTGCATTCATTTAGTATTAGCTAATTTTAATTGCTTAGTCAATTTAGTTAATTAGTCTAGATTTAAATTTACTTTAATTATTAGTTAATTAAGGATTGCTAGTTAATTCCAAGACTTAGTATATCGGAATTTGGGCAGACATTACTCGCTCTTATTCATTATACTATTTGATTACGTATCTGTCTCGACCGGAAACACATAAATTTTTGCTGTCAAGATTCATAAAATATTGATCTTAAAACTAATATGCAAGAGGTTACATGACCACTGTGGTTACCCAAATATGATATTACTCATATAACGAGAAAGTCCTCAGAATCAACCTCAAATGGCTGTGCGGTCGATTTTAAAAATAATAATAATAATAATAATAATAATAATAATAATAATATTATGCAAATGTTAAGGATTTGTCACAAATGTTTCCATCAGACACCAAGACCGGAAGAATGTCGATATGTATGTTTACAATTATGAACGCAAGAGCAGCTGGCACAAATTTTATAAAATTGGTTAAAATTCTACAACTATATCTTTAAATATGTACCTTAGCCGTCCAATGCATCGGGCTTATAAAACGATACAAGTGCTCTACGAGGCGCGACCTCCAAGATGGTGACGTTGTCTAATCGCGAGAAAAGCACTATACTATTTAATTACTCAGATTGCCTTCATAAATATCTCAATCATAGTACATTCTTTCTTAACTGCTAATTACTATTATAGTACATTCACTAAATTCCAATACTAACTTGATCGTCAGAGGTTCGCAATCGCCTCCACGCTGTCAAGGCTGGTGTATGACGGCGGATCAAGTTTCGACTCACAGGATTCACAGACCTTATCTCCAAAGACTCAAAGATCCCGAAGAGGTGGTTCTAACTATTCAAGAAGGACCATTTCAACTAGATTGACCCGACACAGTACGCCTCAATAAAGAGTCCGTAATGTAGAGTCAGCGCTGGGGCCCTATGGAGGATCGATTCAAGCTTAAATGGCTCGCGCTTAAAACATGCTAAACCATAAGTCCACAAAATTGATGGCAAAGTGAGTAGAGTGTGGATGAGGTGGTGCGAAATGATGGCGGAGGTGATGATTAGAAAAATAAACAAGAAACAAAACCAGAGATTGCTGAGAAGTTAATCACCGTAAAGAACTATACCAGCGGTCAACGCGCATTTGCTATCATCAAGTTAGTGGCGTGGTTTCAAAGGCGCTAAATAAGAGGTCAAACTCTTAATATTTAGCTAATCGAAATTGATTAATGAATCGGATTACGGGGAGTTGTCGGCCAACAAGGAAAAAAAGAATAAGATAAATTCATTAATGACCAATCAAGTCAAGGATTTTCGTTGTGCCTCTGGTAAGATCGGAAGATCTCAGAAAGAACAGATGAGATGTTATTTGAATGTGGTGGGAAATTCCAACAGGCAAAGGTTTTATGTCTCTTCGAGCAGTCAAGGTTGTTGTACTCAATGATGTTCTTAGATTGGTGAAAATGATTGAAGTCGTGATCAACTTCAATGTTTCAGACATTAACCTAAAGCCACGTAGACAAAGTTTGAAGACAGATCCAAAATTTGTCTTCAAGTGGGAGATTGTTGATTGTGAAATCAAATTAGCAAAAACAAGGGCGGACTGGGAAGAACATCGACTGGGTCGGGAGCACTGTCCCACCTCCTCGTGAAGAAAGGCAATGGCAAATTGGAGAAGATCGACCTCAGATGTCCGATCCTCGCCCCCGATACTGTGTCACGGGAGGCCAATTTGAGGCCTTTTAGCCCAAGGTTCCTATTCGATTTAGGTTTCTTGCACCAGGACTAGAAATTCTTATATATGAGCAGTCTTTTATGTGCGAAAACACCACCCCCAAATGTGAGATCAAAATAAAGAGAAATCATGGGAGATTCAAGAGAGTTCATATGAGAGGCTTGTAATTAGAATTTTCATGTCTATGAGAAAATACTCAATTGAGAGATCTTGTTTCTAAAGATTTGAGTGCATTAGCACATCAATTTCTAGATGGTAGAATAGGGTTCTTGAGTCATGTAACAATTCTTCCGGTGATTATTAGTGGATCTGCAAATACGCTGGATTAATCCTCACATCGAGGCGCAACCATGTAAATCTTGGTGGTGTGTTTAATTTCCGCACTTATTTTTTCTCGCTATTGTTATGTCTCGAATTAGTTGATATCCATCCTCATGATCTTAGTAATTAGTATAATTGATGATACACACCATCCTTAATTACGGGTTAAGATCCGACGTTGTGTATCCCTGGCGGCATCCGAAGTTATCACACTATGGAATTGCCAATAATGGTGTAGTATTCCTAATAGGAGGCTCTATTACTCGACCACCTGTTTTTTTATGGAACCAACTATGCATATTGAAAAGCTAGGATGATAGCCTTTTTGAAATCCATGGACATTAGGACATGGAAAGCTATTCGTACTGGATGGACGGAACCAACTGTCACCAATGATAATGTGACAACAGTAAAGCCCGAGGATGATTGGACCGGAGAAGAACAGGAACTAGCATTAGGGAATGACAAGGCCCTCAATGCCATCTTCAATACTGTAGATTTTAATGTGTTCAATCTTATCAATAGTTGTACCGCGCAGCGTAGCTTCGATAACTTGCAAACCGTGATATGAAGGAATCAGAAGATATCGCATGTCAAGACTCCAACAGTTAACAACACGTTTTGAGATATTAAAATGTAATAAAGTAAATATATAACGCCCTACAACAACAAATTAAAAGACATTCCTAATGAGTCATTTGGTATTGTAGCCATGCAACGAAGTTAATTTCTCGAATTAAAGGCAACCGTTAACAACCTATAGAAACTAAAGATTACAATGTTCGACAAGGTGCTATGACTTCGTACGCGACAACTCGAAAGCGCCATCAACATTTCGAAGAATCTAAAGTGGCAAAAGATAGCGAATCAAGTACATCGACATGAAAGGCACCATTTATCATATTTTACGGCAATGTACGATATTTACGAAGTTAATATAATAGGTATTGAAGCAAATAATCATATCTTTAAAGTGAATTATTATTATTATTTATTACTCCATCCGCTTCAAAATGTCGATTTATCATGATCGTGTGCTATGTTTTATTAAATGAATAGTGAAACAACATTGGGATTGTAAAACCACATTAAAAATGTAAAAAGCTATACTGGGATTGTAAAATATATTAAAAATACAAACAATCAACTATTCAAAAAAAGTAACTTTTTTCTGGGTAACGATCACGTATTTCGGCATCGACGGAGTATTATGAGTTATTGTTATTATTGTTATAATAAGTATTATTTAAATAATCATATATTTTGGCAGAATTATTATTATTATTATTATTATTATTATTATTATTGTTGTTGTTGTTGTTGTTGTTTTTGTTATTTTTGTTGTTATTTAATTCCATACAGATATGAATTTTATATATTAGGATCCACAAAATTTAAAATATAATTTCTAAATCATACCAATTTAACCAACATAAAAATGAATAATTCGATGATACTATATTGATGATCAATAAGTCAATATATTTAGTTAGAGGACATCAAATTGTTAAAGTAATATTTGTATCAGAATACCCGACCGCAAAAATGCGCGGTGACACGCTTGATATGGGGATTTGATTGGTACTACTTATACCACTAAGATGCATCTTCTTTTTGGAAGCTCATCCTATAAGAACTCCATCATAGTCGCTATTGACCTCGGTAATTATAGGACGGGGCGGCCCACTGAAGTTTCTCAAATGAAAGACGCGAAATGGCGACAAAAACTCATCGTTAATCGACAAGATGTCGTGGTATCGCACGTCTCGTTTACTAGTATATAAAAAACAAAAACCTTGTACGTTTCCGATCAGACGCATATAATTCCACATCACCACTATATCGACAAAACTAAAGGGTCCATTGGATGTTGTTGAAATTCAACCTTGATATCTTGTGTATCCGATCGTTCAAGGCTTGTAAAAGATTCTGAATGTTTGATTCGATTCGAGAAATTCGGCAGGAAAATTTCGATTCTAGGTTTGATTCGATCTAGGTCGAATCGAGCTCGAACCTCAATCTTATGTTCGACTGAATTTGATCTGAGGGTTAGATTCGGCTCAAATTATATATATTTGTAAAAAAAAATCAATTTTTGTTCGAACTTTGAACCGACACTTGAACCTTCGAATTTTTCGAACATCAAATTTTTTTCATTTGAACTCGAACCGAACTTCTAAATCGTTCCTAACCAAACCGAATCTGATGAACTTCGGTATACTTCAACTCATTCATGGACCTAGTTTAAGTTATGTTTATCTTGTGCATGAATATCCTAAGTTTTTTTTAATATTTCCAATTACCAAATTCATATTCAAGTTTTTCCCACTATTCCCTAACATATTGTGAGTTTGTTAGAAATGGGTTAGGCCATTCGAGCCTTGAAAAATGATTAATGGCCCTAGATCGGGCACCAAGGGGTACAAGTTCTGGCTAGCACATTTACATTATAATGTAAAGAAGAATTTTTATTATTTATGATAGAGGTACAATAAAATTCACCGAGGAAAATTCCTCAAAGGTATAGGTTTTATCAAATCAAAAGAGATCGATCGCTCAAACCATGAGTCCCTAAGCCGCTTGTCGATGATTCGTGAGACGGCCGGCTCGTTCCTCGATCAACTCGATGGTGAGCCGATATGAGCTCGGCTTCTGACTGAAGCCTCGACTTGTCTCTCGAATCGGGTCGCATATGCGCTCTGTCATGTTCGGATATGCCTGCCCTGGCTGAGACTCTGGGTCTGTACTCTTAGATACGGTCCGAGCCGCGAGCCTTTAGCATATTCATGTGTCACGTGCTGGACTCGATCTGGTCTCGACTCGACCGGCCTACTGCATTTGATGGACTTACTACAAGCTGCCATAAAGACGGGGCTTCGTGTCATGGGCGGACTTCACCAGAGCGGGATTTAGAGTTTCGAGGGCTAATGCCACTAAATGGGACCTAAATGTACATTTAACCTCGACGGGATTTGATTTTGAAGCTATAAAAGAAATAAGTTTAGCTTATAATACAATGTCTTAGGGAGCTTGTCAACAGAAGGATGACAAGATGAAGCGGATCGCTCAACCTTATTGACGATATCGATCAATTGACGGGCCTTAGCAAGGTGTTTCTACCGGAATCTAGCTATATATGGCTCTAACGTCAACAGATTCCTATATTCGAACTTGATTAACCAAACTCAGATTTATCGTGTTCATTCAAGATTTTGAATAATCGTAAGGTCTGCATCTTGAATATTCGAAGTTTCGAGAAATCAATCGATTCTCATAGATTTTGCTTCAAATCTGAGCTAATTACCGCATTTATGCAAGCATCTTAATTCCATCCGCCATTTTCGCTACCTCGGATGTGTCAGCCCACCACGTGGTGTTTTGATGGCGTTTAAAAAACTTAAAGAAATCTCAAAGATCGTTTCTCTATATTTTCTAGTGTTTTCTCGAATATTTTCT
The DNA here is from genome assembly GCA_019722365.1 of Lithospermum erythrorhizon. Taxonomy (NCBI): domain Eukaryota; kingdom Viridiplantae; phylum Streptophyta; class Magnoliopsida; order Boraginales; family Boraginaceae; genus Lithospermum; species Lithospermum erythrorhizon. The sequence goes on along the minus strand of JADFUC010000954.1, from coordinate 1,202,126 downwards.
CGATGTTTGATTTTTCAGATGGATTTTTCTAATAAAGTGGGGGGCATAGGCTTCGAATACTTTCTTCCTCGATTGGTTGGTTCGCTTTTCATGTGATCACGATTAACCGCTGAATTTTGATAAGAAAGATCTCGAACCGTCGGATGTTTAGTGATTACTTTGCCTACAAAAAGAGGCACCACCAGTAGTAACAGGAAGATTCCTGATCATTTTTCTAGTCAAATTCATTTTCATATTGACCCGAACTCCTTATGCCTTCATTTTGAACCTCGCTCTTTTATGTAGCCTTTCATTTCCTGTTCACATACTCCTGAATTTATATTTTCGCACTTATGGTCGAAATTCACTAATAAATCGGGAATTCTTTTGGAAATTCTACTCTTAATCAAGATTAACTTGGGGGCTATTTTCTTAACCCTTGTTCGAAGCTTAAAATTTAGGGTTAATTAATGTGTAACCCCTATTTTAACTTCGATTAATTCCAGGGGCTTAATTCCCGGAAACCCTATTTTGATTTAGGATTTAATCGAGAATCCTAATCAGCCTCGTGGTATTTTTAGAGACTCAATTATCAATTAATTTGATTACTTCGTCTTAATCAATTTAATTAATTATTTTAATAAAATTTCGATCTCTACATACATATTACTCCGAAATCCCAATTATCGTCATGATAGTTGCTTATAAATCAAGGCCAACCAATCAACCAGCCACAAATAAATCCACAATGGACAAATTTAAAAACGGTGGGAAAGTGATGGAATGAGAATAATATTTAGCACATTATCAGTAGTTGACAATGGAAAAAAGGTTTGGCTTTCTTGAGATATAGAATAACAAGTACGGAGTATTTTATAATATAGCAATCCCAAAACCCCATATCTAAAGGCATCCTATTATCAACAGGGGCATCGTCACATAACCAATGATACAATTGCAAATTTCTAGCTATTTTTTAACCTACCCCATATCATAGCTCCTTTATAAGGCCCTGACCTATAATCATCGTCCATCATCTCCAACATTTTACCAGCCAACAACATACTATCTATGGTGCAACGAATGATTGCATATAATGTATATATGAAATAATCAAGCCGACGTCGGTGGGCATAAAGGAGGAAATTCACTTGGCTAGTATCACGGTTGGAGTACATCTTACATCGTCAAACACGGAGAGAAGGATAAATTCATGTATGTATAACATGAATTGTCACATACTAATCTCTAATCTTAAGTATTTAAGATTAATATAGTGATCTTATAATAAAGTTCGGGGCCCTGGTCATCAAATAATGTGGTGGGAGGGCTAAAATAGTAATTGTGTGAGACAAGGTCTAGTTTTGATCAACATATGATAGGATTGGAATTCCAACTAGTGTTGTTAAAGGATTGGGTAATCAGGCATCCGCTCGCTCAAATTATTATAGAGCAGAACGCGAGTATTTTTTTTTACTCGATAGCATATCGAGTAAACTCGATAGCTTATCGAGTAAACTCGACCCGCTCGACCTATTACTCGATAAGAATTTAAAATAAAATATGATGTATTCCTATAAAATAAAAGACTAATATAACGGACTTCAACCATACACAATTAATTAATATAAAATAACATATTATGCCTCTAGTCTAGGCTATTAATAAATTAAATATTCTAGATATTCTAGTCTATTAGTAGTACTATTATATAGGGGAGTCAACGAACCGGGTAATTCGGCACCCGCTCGACAATCTCATTGAAAGACCCGGCTCGTCGCATACTTATCGAGCCGAACTCGGGTATAAGGTTGAAAACGCAGCTCGATAGTATCGGGTAATTACCCGACTTGATAAGAAGAAAACCAGACGGAGTAATCCGATACTCGCTCGAATCGGGCTCGTTAACAGCCCTAGAACCAACCATATCAAACTCAGTAATGAAATCAAATCTCAGTCCATTCCAATCCTACATATCGAACAATAATCTTAATTTTTTTTTCTTCGAACTGTTTTTAGCATGTATCTGTACTCTAAACTTCCAAATATTATTTCCTACATCCCTTTTTTTAAGAGACATTTTACTCCACACATATTTTTATACAAATTTAAAATTATCTCTCAACTTTAAATTTTCCTTCTATTGC